>JAPSGF010000005.1:23447229-23752551 GCA_035772895.1 Perdix hodgsoniae
TCTGTGATTCTGTGATTCTGTGATTCTGTGATTCTGTGATTCTGTGAGTGTATACACATAGTCATATGTGCATATATGTGGAGAGAGATACATATATATATATACACACAGGTATATATATATAGATAGATAGATGCTGATGCTTAAGAAGGAGAACAATGCAAATATTATTTTCTGGTCAGTATTCTAAACAGGTGGCATAAGCAGTAATGTGTTATACCTAGTGATGTGAAAGGGAAAAAATTGCTCCACTGTGCAACACTAAAGTTTGCAGGTAGAATGCAATGATTGTGCCCTTCCATGGGAAGCCCTTGATCCCCAAGATTTTCAGCATAGTCTTTCATTATTTTCTTATTACCAAACTGATTAGTTGTGGTTAGGATAAATGGACTTCAGATAGGTAGAGGACTTCTTGGACCTCTGGGCTTCAAGGGTTGCGTGCAGCAGCATGAAGTCCATTTGTGGTGCTTCTCAGGGTTCACTATTTCACTGTGGCATGGAACAGACACTATACAATTCATGTGATGCCAAACTGAGGGCAGTGATCCAAGGGTTAGAGAGTGGAGCTTCTCTTTGGAGACTTCAGCAAGTCAGAGAGGCAGGCTGACAGGAATCTGAGCTTCAACAAAGGCGCGCACACAGTCCTGCATCTTGAGATTAACCTCATGCAACAGTATGGGTTTAGGACTGTAGCTAAAAAGAAGCTTTGCAGAATATGATCTGGGAGTTCTGGTGGACAATAGTTTGAACAAGTGTTGGCAATATGTATGTTACCTTGCAGTGAACAAGGCCATCTATATATACTGAGCTATGTTAGCAAGAGAATGGCCAGCAGATTGAGCAAAATGTTTTTTGCTTTTTATTTGCAACTTCAGACAACATGCAATGTACTGGATACAGTCTCGAAGTTCCTAGAACAAGGTGCATTGATTGGAGCAAGCCCAGTGGATTACAGTCTAAACAGTTAAGCAGCTGAAATACCTTGTGTGTGGAGAGGCTGAAAGATCTAGGTTTGCTCAGTCTTCAGAAGAGAAAGCCAGTTGGAGATCTTATTGTCATTGTAAGCTAACTATTTAATGGGTGTGTATAGTAGAAGCAGATTCTTATCAGAAATGTACAGTAACAGGACAAAAGGTAATGGTTACAACATGAGAAGTTCACATATGGAAAGCTGCAGTGAGGGATATTAGAGAAGTAATGTTCAACATGAGGGTAATTGGACATGGGAATTAATTGCCCTTGGAGACGTGAAAATTTCATCATTAACAGGTCCATTAACCTTGATGGTGAAATAAGCTGAGAATAAGTATTGTCACAAGCAGGAGATTGTTTTGAGCTGGATGGGAAGCAAACCTCCAGAAGTTCACTTGATTTCCCTGTCATGCTTCGGGCATTCCAGGAAGTCTGGGGTTAGATTTTGTTAGATTTTGAGTTGGTGTTGGTGTTAAAGGATGTCATCTCATTTGGTTGAATGTATGTTTTGCCTCAGTATAAGTAAAGAGGTATTTATGTTAGAAATTGCTTAATTGTTACAGCCCATATAAAGCAAGGGTTGATCTTGAATAGTGTAGTAAGGCAGCGTTCCAAACTCAACTCCACACTCCATACAGTCATTGCAAAACTCAACATCATATTTGCTAGAAGAATAATTGAGCTATCTGGTTACGTAGTATGATATGAAATGTAATTGACCATTTCTTTTTATTCAGTTAAGAGCATACAGGAATTCCCCAGGCAAAGTTCTATGTGATTTCCATTGAGCTATCAATCGAATGAAGCCAAAACTAAAGCTTCCATATTCACTACTTATTTAAATAAATAAATAAATATCAATCTAAGTTAAACGTTGTGTGCCAGGTCCAAGGTCCAAAAAAGGGATTATTAGTGCACAAAACTAAGAAAGCAGATACTTCAGAAAGACTTACTTAGCTGAGTTCAGTCATTTGTTTCAGAATTTGGAATTTAATTAAAAATACATAAATCTGTTTTGCTAATTGCCATTTTCTACTTAAGTGATAAATCAGAAGTATGGGGGGGGAAGTGAGAGGAGAAATAAACTGTTTTAAGATTTAGAGGTGCAAAAATACAAAGATGTGATAGACAGGTACTTTTGTGCATTTTCGCTCATTTTTCCTTTGATCTAATTCCAGAAGGAAGTAAATCACTGCTTTGTCTTTGATTTTACATCTCTCACATCTAATAATTTAGCAAGCTTTTTTTCCTTTCTTTTCCTTTTTTTTTTTTGTGGCTAAAGCAGTGTCATGTGAATAAGCCTAATGGAACGTTACAATTTGCAAGCATACATCTCCATTTGTTGTGTGTGTTGTTTTTATTTTTCCTGTACAACCAAGGAAGATGTACCAGACAAGTAATTGAATGGGAAGTACATCAGAGGAAATGTGTCTATCAGGTTATGGTTTGGGTGATTCAGCAGGTGACTCCTCTTTGTGATAGGAACGGAACAAGAGTTCATTGCCTCCAAGTGTTGAAACCACAAGTAGTGCATGGTTTGGTGTGTGGTTGTTAAACTTCAAAGCCCAAGTGAGAGTTGATGTATTTGAATAACTGCTTATTTCCTGCAATTTACTTTTCTGTTTTAAAGTAATTGATAAAAGCAAAATAAAGAAGTTTTATTCCATATAGATGTTTTTTTAATAAATAAATAGAAATTCTGAACTAAATTTCTGAGATTGGGCGACCAGTTGCAGTTGGCTAGCCATAAAAGCACTGTGAGCTAATTGCTGTTCTGTTATTTTATAGGAATGTTATTTGTAGCCATTTTGAGAGGTTTTTTTTGTCAGCTATTTCATTTGCTCAGGCTCTAATTTAAGTTGAGGAAAATGAGTGCTGATGCATTAGAGGCTTAGAAATTCCTTGACAGGATTTATCAATGACCGCCTTAGACAAGTAACAACTTAGGCTGCGTTATAGGATATATGCCTTCTCGCTGCTCCTCAAAAATGGCGGCTTGCCTATCCACTCCCAGTAAATCTCATTCTGTCTCCCAGTTTGGGAATGCAGTGAAAGTATTCTAAACAAGAAACATGCATGTGTTTGTAGGCTTTTAAGGGGATGAAATTGTACTATATAGTGTTGTGATGGCTTCAGATTTTATTACTTTTTTTCCTCAAGTCAGGATCTCTGACTTCTGATGAAAACTCCACAGATAAAATAACTTTGAAGCATCTCACATACCAGTGTGGAATCATCTGCTCTAGTTACTGCAAGTGTTTGTGTGAACAAAGGCTAACTGTTCCAAAAGCAATCACTGAATTCTCATTTTTGGTGATAGATGCTTATTGACTTTTGATGCTTCTAGAATGATTAATTAGCATGCTGTGAACTAAGTTCAGCATCACTCAGTCACTTAAGAAAAATTTTTTATTCAACTTAGTTGATTTTCCTTCTACTTAAGAAAACATAGCAGTGTGCTAAGTACCACTTTGTGGCAACTGAAGATATGTCCTCCTTTTGTAAGGGAGGTACTGCATAAACACTTAACATTCCACACTGAATAATACTGTTACTCGTTCTTTTAAAAAGCAATATAAATAAAGCAAAAAAGTTTTTTTTTTTAAATAATGAATTTTAGCCATCTCATGTAGCAGAGCTTGAGATGGTTGTAGTCAATCAAGTTGTGAGCAATTTGGTTTCATATAATGGCTTTTCAGATCTTTGATATAAGGTGTTCTTAAATTTTATTTTTCATTTCATAACAATCTTAAGAAAAACACTGATATACTTCAACAGTTCAGGGCTTGCTAAGATGCGTTTTGGGAATGATGCAGAAAAAAATGTACTATGAAAGTTCGGGAAAATTATATAGAGGTTAAATTTCATTCTCAGGTTTTAAGTTTTTAAATCTTTTTTTTTAATCTTTATAGCTTTAGGAAAATATTCTAGATTCTAGTGTCCTCATTATGTAAAGGGCTTTTAAAACTTATTTCTTTAGCCCTAAAACTCAAGCCATCTTTAAGAATGCAAAGCTACTGTTGTAGCTTTTAAAAGAAATATTTACTGTGAGTGTAATATTGTAGGGAGAATAATCCAATTACTCTACCAGTTACATTTTGGAAAGCATTTTGCTCTGTGGACACAGCAGGCATTTTTGTATAAGTCAGCTGGATTGATTAACATCATACACTGTAATATCAGAAAGACTGTCCTGATTCACTGTCCTCCTTTTGATATTTTAAATAGAAAAATAGGATATGACGTAAGGTGTTGAAAATAGAATTAGTTATAAAAATAAGGGAAAAAAGTCATTACTGTTGCTTATAACTTTCCAGTTGCGTTTAGTCTGCCTTGCATACTTTGAAGATATTTTTAAAACAGCACTTAAACATTAAACTTGCTTCAGATCTGAAGAGCAAAATAGTTATTTGCTTCCCTCAAACCATAGCAGAAGGAAAAAATGTCATTAGTCAGTTTCAGTCGATAAGGCGTTTCCGTTACTATTTTAACCTTTGGTACTAGTGCTGCAAGAAGAAATGTTGATTGAGAACTGGAAAAAGAAAAAGCTGTGGCTGACTACTCAGACTATTGAGTACAATGTTATGCAAGGTGGTTTCCTTCTCAGACAATTTCTGCTTCCCACAGTTGTGGGAGCATGCTAATGGAAAAAACAGCAAACCTCTTGTTTTGCTGTACAGGCCAAGTAACGGTTAAGTTTCCTAAATAATAAGAAGGTTTTGGTGGGTTTTTTTTTTCCAAAATAATAAAAAATACTTGGGAGAATACAAGTGTATTTATGTGTGTGCAAATAGATTATCCTTCACCAAATAGATTTTTGCTGCCTGTTCATAAATTGTGACCAGGTATGTGTCCAGAATCAAAAGTTGGGACACGGTTTCAAGAAGTACTGTGTGTGATGTGGCATGTAGCAACTCTGAGGAGTGCCTCACATCATGAAATGTATTTCTTTTCTGGAGCAGGTGGGCTCAGATGACTCTGCCATGTTTATATGTGAAGGTGTGGTCCAATTTCTAACTCCACTCTGTTTTGAATGTATACTGGGATATTGTGCCTGTGCTACAATTGTCCATAACCTACTCATCTCTCTTGGTCGTTTACTCCTCACTTCTGTCCCTAGTAACCCAAATCTTATTTCAAATTTTTCTTTGTGCTGGCAGATGTTGGTTGACTTAGGTATAATTCAGAAAATTGGGTTCAATGGCATTGTTTCATCAAATTCATTTACAAAGCTTTTTAATTCATTATCATTGTTACTAGCTAGAATCTTCAGTGCTGACAAAGACATCTGAAAGGCCATTACCTTTTAGAGAGAGTTTTTTTTTTTTAAATTAAGACAGTGTGAAAACTATCTGGAGTGCAAGAATGGGAACAGATTATCCAGTGTCTGCTGGTTGCCCATTTTTTGCTGCTTTCTGTCTGAGGTTTGGTATCTGACAGTTAGCAACCAGTCTGGTAAGAAAGGACTGAGACCCTGTGTCTCTTTTAGCCTTTTCCCTTGTTTACCTTACTTTCCCAGTTTAAACTTGTAAGTGTCCCAGGCAGGAATGTAGCCACATTTATTTTTGCCTCCTCTCTCCCAGTGAACATATAGATAGATCTAAGCATCAACACTGGAAATGAATGGGGAGGAAAATAAGGTGGAAGAGGGCAGATTCAAATGATATACTAGTTGATATTTGCAATAAAAGTATAGTTAGGTTGAATTGTTCATTAATCATTAGTACTTTAAATCCATCTCAGAACAACAAGGCCTTTGCAGTCCTTCAGTGCTGTTCAAAATTATGTGCTACTGAAAACTGCATGAGGTCTTCTCTATGTGAGATCATTTTGGAGCAAGATTTGTCTCCCTTTAATTTGGTAATGGCCTCCAAGCCTACAGTGGCTGTCTTTCATAAAGTGGGTCAAGTTTCTTTCAGGGTGAAAATAAAACATGAGAATTTACGCTCTATGTAAATATATCCATACTTGAAGCATGTCTCAAGTATTCAGAAGATTCTTTGGCTGTATTAGCCAACTCCATGCCCACAGCCTTATTAAACTTTGTATAAGAGCCATATTGATCTAAACAGAAAGTTCAAGAGAATTTCAGAGGCATTGCCTCAATATTTTTTCTTTTCCCCAAACTATGCCTTCTAACAGCGTGCTTTATGACCTGCCCAACAGGCATCTGTGTAGGTCTTCATCTTTCCTTAGAGGGAATTCCAGTCTGTACAGTGCTGTTTACTGGCTTCTTTTGTCATGGCCAGAATTTCTCCTTTCTGTTTAGTTCCATCAGAGAAAGAAGTCTGTAGATGGTATGAAGACCTCTCTTAAGGTTCATCAAGAATTTGAACTCCAAGTTTGAGGCTTAAAATGGCGACTGTACCACAAGGTGCTTGTAGGTACGCTACAGGCCTATCGATATGTAGAAGGTTCTCTGGAAAGATAAGCAGTCAAGCATATCACTTTCAATGTCACCACTGTGAAATGATCCAGCAGAATTACATCTCGCTCAATTAGAAACTTAATGCCTAACAGAGGTTGTAGCTTATTTGGCAGCATCTGCAAGATGTCTAGGGAATTGCTTATTCCGTATTCGGATAGCTTTATGTTTTTCTTTGCAATTTCATCATTGTAATCAGTAACAACCAAATCACTAAAACTGTAATTGCATTTCACTGAATTCTACTTTCTTACTAAACAATCAACCAAGAGAATTAAAGTTCCTTAACATGGTGTATTTATTATATTAAGATGCATATTAAGGCCACAAACTCTTTTCCTCTCAAGACATTTATAACAGCCATAGTGGATTTACACTTAACTTATATTTGCTTGTTTTCCAGTAATTCAAAAACTAATCTCAAAATCTGGTAAATTAGCTGCCAGTGCAGTAAGCTTGTGTAACATTGCCGCCACATCTCTCTTTCCATATATTTCTCTGAAATTACATGTTTGTCTCCTTTCTGAAAATGTGATAATGAACCATGAACTTTGGATTTAAATTTAAAATTGGTTTTAACTGTCATCCCACTTTAACACTTAGTAGGAGTATATTACCTGTTTAAGACTGTTTAAGAAAAATGGAGCTAGAAGGTGCAAAAAAATAAATGATTCTGTGAAAGAATATTTTTATGTCTTGCATCAATAATAATTCTAATTGGATGCTATACCCAAATTTGATTTTTAGTTTTATGAACAAGATGAGCTGCTTATAATAGTTGAAATATTTTATTGTGCTGTTTGCAGGGTAAGTTGCTTTCAGGAAACAGATCAAATGTCAAGTATTTTGTCATTTGTATTTGTTCTGCAAAATTGGCAGCTTTATATTTATATATGTATGGTTGGTGTATAACTGCTAAATGTTTGGAATGAAATAGTAGATTTTCTTGGCACTGAAATCTAAGGATGGGAATGCTGTTTGGCACATAAAAGCAAAAAGTTCAGTTACTACAGTACTAACTAGACTTAAACACCCATAGTTCCTCTTATGATTATTAAGAAATGCGTTACTGAACCCTATCTACATTTATTTGTAATTCACCCTTGAATTAAGCCAAGTTAAATTAGCAAATTAAGTTAAATAGTGTTATGTTTAAGAAAAAAGTATTTCTAGTTTCCACAGCCTTTCATGCAGGAAAAGAAATCTGGTACTACAGACACTACTTTTAATAACTTTTTTTTTTGTTGCTAAAGCTAGAAGTAGTCTAAAAAGTTCATAGCAATGTAATAACTTTTTTTAAAAACATCACCTAGAACACCAAGCTTTCGTGAAGAAGGAATTCCTGGCAGTTTAGTGTCTGTCTTCTATGAGACTGAACAATATTCTATTTCAGATGCTCTGCATATGCTCTGTGCAAATAGACCATGACTTTTCCACTGGTTGTTTTAGCTTTGTACAGGTCAGTACCTTTTTCTGCCTACATACTAGCATAATCATCAGCAGCAATATGTATTTTAATGTCCTTTTGTGCTTGTGCAACGTACCTGAGAGTGCAGTCAGAAGTCATGATTTCAACTAACTACGTAATTTACACATGTATGTACCACATAACTGGAGACAAGTACTCAATTTCAGTCTTCCTAAATTGGTAAATATAAATCAATAACTTTTCTCACTCCCTTGCCATATTTGTGTTTTTTTTTTTTTTAATTAAATGTGTTTGTTTCATAAAGAGTGAAAAATTGAGCTGTTTAGGAGATGTTAACATTTATGGGGAAAAAATAGTAGTAATCTTCTCTCTTTGATAGATGAGTTCAGGGACTTCCAATTTTTAACTATCAGATTTGCAGATACCATCCAACATCTGTGGAGGGAGCTTGCAAAATCAGGATGCTGCAGTTGATGTTTCTAAGTATGTGCTACTAAACTTGATTCAGGCTTCTGGCTTGCATTAGGTTTTGAGCTTTGGAAAAATGGCTGAAGTAGGTGGCTTTGAATGTTGAGTTGCGGCATTCTACTGCTGACAATATTAAGGAAGAGCTATTGTTTTTTCTTTACATGAACACCATATGCTGTCAACTACCATAGCTTAAAGGCAAATAGATCCCTCACTAAAGCTCTCCAGGTTGTAGAAGGAGTAATACACGTTTCCAGGTGGAAAGAAAGCTGAGGGTAGTGTTGGATTACTTTCTTACCTTCACAAGTCGATTTCTTCAGTCCTTGAGACACTGAATTTATTTCTCTGTTATTTCTTGTATTGTTATACTATGAGAATGAGATTCCCTCAACTTTATATGGATTTGGAATGCAGATATATCAAACTGAACTGCAGTAATTTTTAGTGTTCAATTAGGCTGTATTACAAAGGCTTATTCTTGCTTTCTAATATTGTATTCTATGTTAGCAGTAGAAACTGGCATTATGAAACATTCCATTCCTTTTACATTATACATTTTTTTCCATTTTAGCAAATATAATTTAATGCAAACAGAATAAATGATTTCAAACATATGAAAATGATTTGTAACAAATCTTAAAGTAAGCTGGGTAAAGGTAATGGAATACAAGATCTGTTTCCTAATGCTGTCCCTAATGGCAGACTGTTATACATGGATGCTATGTCACACATGCATATGAAGAAAAGAGGTTGTATACTTTCTGATTTTAAAGCTGTTGGACATGAATAGAACATTGTTGCAGATTTATAAAACTCAGTCTTAAATGTATTTGTATGTAAATGCTACCAAGCTCTTTTAAGAAATTTTTGTCTCTGCTGGAGAAGTAGAGGCATTCTTCTATTTCCTTTTATAAATCTATGTAATGAACTATCTTGTAAAGATCAAGTCATTGTGTTTTGGCAGTTTTAAATTACTTATTTATGTTACAGTACCATTGTGTCAGAGGCAGCAAGGGAGAGGCATAGAGCTCTCAGTGAAAATTCCCACATTGGTGGTCCTGTGAGCTGTACTGTAAGGTCAGGGTGATAAAGCTGCAGTATTTGCTGTGCTCAGAATCAGCTGGTACTAATTTCTATAAGACGCTTCACAGTAGCAGTATGTTTGGGCGAGAAAAAATGTAGTATCAGAATATGGTGTAATTTATGAGCACAAATTAAAAGTCTTGATGAGCTTGGAATCTTCCTGATCAAAGGCCAGGAATGCAGAAAGGAAGCGGTGCTACTGTCATTAATGCTTGCTCTTTGAGCCCTCAAGAGCTCAGTATCTTCTTGTACTCTGTTGCCTGAGCATTTTCCTCACTACCATGTTAAGACTAATGAGAGGTTGTCACTCTTTTATCAGAACTAATCTTTAATCAGGTAGATACCCTTTAGCATACAAACAAGTGTCTTAAATTATAGACTTGTGGGGAAAACTTAGTTCCTATTAGTGAAACTAACGCAGATGGTGAATACTTCCAACGTTTGTACCAAATATATTTTCCCATTAACAGCAACTTTCAAATAAATATATTTAGAAATATTAGTAATTCAAAAGCCCTTGTAAAGTAGGTGGAGCCAGAAACACAAAATTATGAACAGAATATCTAAATGTATTTTTGCACATTTTTTGCCTCATTGTATTTTGAATTGTATGTACTTTGCTTAAACATTTCTGGAATTGCATTTTTTCCTGTCCAATATAGTGGACAGAAATAGTAAACATGAATCTTTTTACCTAAGGAGCAATTGCATTGAGATAACTTGACAAGAGTTTTGGGGAGGAACTGTTCAACTACTAGAAGTGTTTTTGCTTTTCTTCCTGGCTAAATGCCAAATCTTCCAAGCATGTGGAACAATTTAGCAAAAAATACGTAATTATTGAACAAATCTGTCTTTGCCACCTTGAACATTATTTCTTGTGGCAGGATAAGTGAAACCTTATGTTTAGATTTTATTTCATTTGATCTTCTGCTGTATTGGCAGGAGATTACAAAAAAAAAAAAAGAAAAAAATACAGATGGCACTATTAAAATATGAGTTGATTTGAGGTTACTCTAATAAGAATCCAAGTGTTCTTGAAAAGACATGGCACAAACTTCTAACTGAAAATTACACCAAAGAAACCAAAATACCTTAGTAAGGCCCTGAACAATCTATGTAAAAACAAATTTAACATCATGCAGGTATCATCACAAGCAAATGTATGCACAATATAGCACTTAAAACTAAAATGAAATTTTGGCTCTTAGGTTGTTTCTGTTTTTCTTTTCTTTGTGGAGGCCCAATACAGTGAATGCTATCTCTCCATTACAGTTTGCATTATGTGGGTAACTATCCTTACAGATGCTATTGCCTTATCTGTAGAGAACACTTTTTACTGCGTAAGAAATATGCTGTCATATTTAATTCAATATGCTCCTGGTTAAATGACTTTTGATTTCTTTTAATTAAATTAAAGTCTTTTCAAAACTGAGTTTTCTGATTTAGCTTATGCATTTTTCATAAAAACAGCTATAGCATAGCTGAATGGCTCTTTCAGCTGGGTCTGGATCTGGGACTAGTCTTGTCTTCTGTGATTAGTGCCCCAGCTGGGAACCTGCCTTCTAATTTTAACTTTCAAATTTAGGAAACATTTTTTTTTATTCTTTTGTGTAGATCCAAAATTTTCAACAGGAAGGATGATGGGTATTATTTCAACTTGGACTTCTTTCGACTGAAGTGGAAGAAGGGTTTGGGATTAAGCTGTAGTAAAGTGGCGGGTGTGAAACTTCAGTGTATTATATACAGATACCGAAAAATGGGATACATAATTTTCTCCAAAGATGTATGTGTATGTATAATGTATGCATGTTGCTCTGAAATTGATGACACCTATTTATGTCATGAAAAATAAAACAGATACAAAGAGCATAATTATTTCATGGAACAAATTCTCAGGTACAGACCATATTTTTTCAGTGTGGTCACCACCATTAGCTATGCATTTTCACCAGCGATTAACAACAGGCCTGCATGCTGCTCTTAATAAAAAATAAAAATGAAGTACAATAAAAAAAACAAACCCAAATACACCAAAACTGCATGAGGGGAGGTGACCCAGTTTCACAGCTGCTATGATGACATTGTTGATAGGAAAATATTGCCCACACAGTCTATCTTTCATTTTCCTAAACAGATGGAGGTCAGAAGTTACCAAAGGCAGACTATACAGTGGATATGGGAGAATAGTTCAGCCAAAATTGGCAGTGTAATCTGTGGTCTTCAATCTGGAACAAGGTGTGGTGTAATCATGTTGCAGGAGAAAGGTTGTCTTCTTCTCTGGCCTAACTCTGGAAGTTTGAACCTTCAGCTCAGTCGGCATTGTAATGTAGTGATCAGAGTTGACAGTTTGTCTGGGTTCCAGAAAACCCAGAAGGATCACTGTGCTGGCATCCACTGTTTGATCTCCATAGGAAGTGTCAGTGAATGTCAGTGGGTGCAATCTTTTCCTCATGGAGAAATTGAATTTCTCCCCTTTTCACCCCTTTGCTTCATACAAACTACCATGTCAGGTCATTCTGTTAGGCTGCCCCACTGCTACCATCTGTTGCGTGGTAACAAAATGTCACTTAATATAGATGGGAAGGTTCAGCATCTACTGCTGTGCAACCAACACCTGCCTCAGACATTATGGACCAACATAATAAAGTAGGAAGCATTACTGTCAGAGCAGCCCCTGTGTAAGTATTTGTATGTATATGTGTATAAATATATATTAAACAAAACAATCCTTGCTTGTTTACTCCAGTTGGAACAGGTGTAGAGAAGTCCTGGAGAGCATATGTTTCAGTGAGAACTCTAATTTTGTCAAGTTTAGCTTGGTAAAATGAAGGGTAGTGGCCATGATAGCTGTCTGTGAACGTATAACAGTTAGAAATGAGCAAAAATATTTAAGTTAATGGACACTATTGTCATAGTAATGTTTAGGAATACGTTGGATGTGATAAAATTTGTGCTGGTGTTTTGGAGGTTCCTAAAAGCAAAATGAGTCGTACTGCAATTTCAGAAAAAAAGAAGAGGCACTAGCAGTTTTTAAGATCTGCTTGATGTCAGTTGTAATCTTGTGGTTAATAGAAGTTCCCTTGCAGTTTTAAATTTCTTCAGCAGTGACTGCAAATGTTGCTGTTTCCATTAAGGCATTCTGCATTTCAGCTTAACTTTCTAATGGTACTTGAGCTGCAATGAAGGCTGAATATGTCCAGGACTTTTTTTTTTTTCCCCAAGAGGAAATGGTAATTACTTACAGCTTTTCAAATGTCTATTAGTTTTCTTAAAAATACAAATATGTGGAATTCCCAAACAAGAATGGAACGTGTGAAATGAACAGACAGTGAAATTGTATATTTGTTCACCTAACAACAAATTCTCGTATCTTTGGTAAATCTGTGGATTAATGTTCTGTGGAAATGGATGGAATTCCCTTCTAAGTTCAGACATTGTGTATTTGGAGCTGAGAGTTCAATGTACTGCAGCAGTATGTGGGTACCTTCTCAGCTCCATCGCAAGGTGCAGTTCTAGAAAGATCCACTGTGCTGGCAAGTTCTCAAAGTAAGTTATATTTCTAAATAGTAATAAATAAATAAAACCCTATACAAGTCCATGCAGGTTTTATCGTTCTTACAAAGAATGAAACTTAGACAAGAAACTGAAATCTTGCTCTAGAAATCTGAGATAGGATCTCATCCTTTGTTCTTGTGTGGTTGGCCTTCAGGGCAATCTACGCGAGGCAGGAGCTTTCTTTGTTTATGTGAATCATTGGGGCAATTAAACGTGATGCTTAATGAATACTGTTCAAGTATCTGTCTTGACTTCACAGGCAGTGTATTAGCAATAAGTTTTACCTAGATTCATCAGGCCATTTTATTGATAATAATTTGATGTCTTGACAGAGATGAGTATTGTTTCAATTTGGAATGAAAGTGCTGAGATAATTTTATGTTGTCACTGGTATAACGTATGCTGTGGAAGGGTGTGGAATTAGTGGGGAGAACGTCTTAAATGGACTGATTATTTAAAACATAAGTGAAACTCTAGGTTAAGTTCTAAATCTTAAAACTATAAAAGGTTTTGAAGTATTTTTAAGGCAAAAAAGAACTGGAACTGGTGAAGGGAAGGGTCCAGTAAATTACTGAACAGACTGAACTTTTGTGTTATCTTTGCTATGCCTGTCTTCACATGCTTCCCGCTCGATTCTTCACGCAATTCCTGCTCAAAATGTTGCTTTTCCAAAAGGCCAGTATATAAGTTGTCTGGTAACAAAGTGTGTGTTAAAACTCAAAGTATAATTTTTATTATATTTTTAATTAATTAATATTATCCCTCTAATGTTAGCATATGTGAAGAAACTTTACAAAACTTAGAACTCTGATTTGTCTGTGTTTTTATTTTTATCAGTCCACTTCTGTCTGGGAAGGGAAGTCTTTCCAGATCTGCTTTAAGACAGCCTTGACAGGTGACATGAGGCAAAGGGCCTGTTTGTCTCAGTTTCTCCTCATGGAATTCAGCTGCTCTGTTGCAGGTCTCCTTTGCTCAGGGCTCCTCAACTCCTTATTCTTCTCTCTTCCTTAGGACCATGACTAATAGGACACGGTTTTCTGCTGATGTGTCAGCCCAGCCCTTAATAACAACAGGCTATATAGCACTTGTAATTCCACTTTCTAAAACTTGGTCAAAAAACCCCCACAGCTTTCTGTCCTGTGAATACAGAAATAGTACTCAACCAGATGGCATTATCTCGTGTAACTTTCATATGAGACACTATAATCTCTCTCCAAGGTTCCCAATTTCAGAATCTGTCTGACCTGGATCTTTCCTGTATTTATCCTTGAAGCACTGCTGTAGTCAGAGGTGTCTGATTCTTGTTTTCTAGGTAAGGAAATAAGCATGTGGTGCCTGTATAACTTCCACCACATTGCACAGGAAAGCTCTGTCAGAGCCACAAACCCATCCAGCCTCTCAACTTCTTATCATATTTTTAATAAATTCCTCTTTTTCATCAACATGTCTTCTCTCATTTATGCGTGAGCACATACACGCTTGTCCGGAGTATATGATATGGTTTAACTTATAGTCCTGTATTGACTTTAACAGCGGCACAACAGCATCTGTAATCATGTGAAAAATGCACCTAAGATAAATACACAGAAAACCTGTATAAACCAGAAGATTTTCTACTCTTCAAACCTTTCTCTTTTTTTTTCTTTAAACTTACTTAAACTGCCTTTAAAAGCTTAATGTTGGAAAATGTGAGCTTTGGATGCCACACCTTTTGGTTGCAGATAAAACATCACCATGTAAGGATATTTAACTATTTAGTCTGTGATGTTTCTCCAGCACAATAATGGAAATCCAGCATCTTATCAGCATTTTGGTTTAGGAAGCTGCTGTATGTGGAACTCTTCTCAAATACACTGGGAAGGTAAAGGTGTGCTCCTGCTCAGCTGCCTGCTGGTACTTGTTCAGCTTTCCATCAGGGAAAGAGCTAAAGGTTCACTCCTAATAGGCTTCTTGCAGGTTAGAAAATAACATGAGGGAGAGCAGAAGCTTTTTAATAGAGGCTTTCCCATATTTCAGGTGTTAGAAAGGAGGAGTTTATGGCTTTATTCTTCCTGCTGTTTGGTATTTACCTATGTAGTTATGCATTTGACAGAACAATGGCTTCGCAGTACAACCAACTGGTTGGTATTTCTTATTTTAAGTGAGTTTTATAGTAGCTCAGTAAACATGTAACTGCTTATAATAAAACATCAAATAAGTTACAAACTTCGGTCGCCTAATGCGACTTTAAGACCTTTCAAAATGTTGTTCTGCATTCGTATGAACTCCTGCAGATATGCCATTTAATTAAATTATTTAAATGATAAAATAATTGGAGGTAAGTCTTGCTTTAGAGATACAGTATGCGTGTTAACATGTATTCAAATACAGCATCTGAAAATTAGACTAAAACTGGAAATTAAAATATTAATGTAACAATATTCCTGGATAAGAAGATTTATAAGCAGAGAGTATACAGAAGGGTTTTGAAACATTGTGAAAGGTTCTTCTGCTTCTGTTTGTTGTTCATGTTGGTAAACTTGATCGGACATCAAAATATTTTTATATATAAAACAGTAAGCTCACTGTCTCATTAATAATCTTGTGATCCCACACTAATTTCTGGGAAATTCACAACTCCCTTTGAGTTTGGCCAGTGAAATTTGATATAAGTTTAGACAAGAAGAAAAGGTGACAGTCTTGCCAATTTTTTGTCTCTCATGATTTATAACTCTAAGCATTAGAAATGTATCCTTCTCGTAGATCTGGAAATCAAGTAGCACTGGTCTGAACTCTCAGAGGTGTCAGTTTTGAAAGAGCAATCAACAGACTTCCTTATGTTAAAAATAGCTTTTGTGATAAATTATGTAAGCCTAGTGTTTGATCACAGATAATGGGAAAATAGTATTTTGCTGGCTGGACTTTTTTTTTTTCCCCTCTAATGAGGGAAACCTGAGGTCATTTTAAAATTGCATTAGTTTTGTTACTTTAATCTGAAATATCACAAACTTGAAAACCATTACATTTGAAGAAACGTTGAAGAAAATGTCATGTGCTGTCTTTATTCCTCATGTGTATTGATTAGATATTGATTACAATGAAGAGAGTATTTTAGACTCCTGTAGCGATTCAAGTAATGTGTGTTGCTTTTTTGCTTTTCTGTTGTTGAGTGTAAAATATGTATGAAGACTTGTCTGAAGGATAAGTACAGAGACCCCTTGAGAATTTCTGTAGCTGTACCTTTAGTAATTTCAGTGCAACACTGGCAAAATATTTACTGGTTTTTTGTTGTTTTTTTTTTTTTTGTAGTTTGCTATGTTTGTTTTCATCGATGCTTTACAGAACATTTGAGTGCACTTCTTAGTAGAACCTTAGTATTGGAATCCGTATTCTGATAGTACTGGAAGTATAAATCATTCTGTTTAGCATAGCAAACAAATATAGCTTTATTTTAATAGTTGCTTCAATTGCAACGCCTAAATGTTCCTCTTGTGCTCAGCACTTTTAGTGCTACTTTCAGATAGAGATACATATTAACCTTCCTAGCATAAGCAGTTTGGAGTAAAACATGCATTTCTTCCTCCCTTAAAGAAAGTTTATTGTTGCTTCAGATGTCCTCACAGATGGCTAGACTTGTGCTCTGTCTGCTGTATCTGACTGTACAACTGATGAGCATGCGTTTTACTTGGGTTGAGCTGTGGCTAAATGGGAAAGTTCTGGATGACTGAAAATTCAGAAGTGCACATGTGTAGGACTGTTGGCATTTAAACAGTTGATTTGTGGTACCAAGTAAATCCAATTGGTAATGCTGGCACAAAATCCGAATTGCAGGCTAGAAATGTGTGATTTCTAGAGATTTGTACACATCAGTATGCAGTCTGTATCTGTACCTCAGTTGGTGTAAACACTGGGAAATTCCCAGACTCTAGACTGTTTTCCTCTTATTTTTTACCTTTTTGTTTTTTTTTTTTTTTTTCTCCCCCCCCCCCCCCCCTTCCCACCCCTTTCTTCATCTCTCGTTAAAACTTTAGTACACGTGTTTTTTCCCCTCAGTCTCCTTCACCAGCCATAACCTAATAATGCTTGTTTGAATGTGTTCACAGTGACATGGTTTATCCTGTTGTAACAGTTGCCTCGTGGTATTGCCTCTCTCTTGAGTCAGGAGTAATTTCCTGTAGGCCAGGTGAAGAAATATACATCTCCCATGGCTCATAGGTTCTTTCAGTTGCTTATTCTAAATTTGTGGACATCTTTATATGTCTTAAAATTAGCTTAAGATAAGCTCAGAAATCAAATCACGATGTCTTCTGAGTTTGAGGATTTTCTGTCACCATTTTAATTTTTTTTAACTTGAATTTTCAACTTTGTTATGGAAATATCAAAACATATACAGCTCCTGAATATGTTCTATTGGTGTTTTCCTGTTTTAAGATGTATCCTTTGAAATTTGAGCCCATTATTGTCTTAATCATAGAATCGCAGAATCACCAAGGTTGGAAAAAATCTCCAAGATTCACATGCATAAAAGGAAAAAGATGCTCTGACACCGGTCACTCTCAGATGTGCAACGTCAACCTCATTTTGCTTATGTTTATAATATGTGGTCATTTAGCTTTCCTGGCTACTTTTGTAATTTGTTCTTTGCATATATTGGTTCTTGTTTGTGTCGGAACTGTTATTTTTTTAGTGATGTATTTGTTTCATTGTTTTGATACTAATGGAAAATACACATTATTATCCATCAGGTTTTCTATAATTAATAGGACATACTATATATTGTAATGCAATTTACGAGGAAGACACAAATTTCATCTTTAGACTTGTTAAGAAATGAAAATGCTGTTGCACATAAGAATGCATCAAAACTTTCAGATTTAATTGCTAGTAGATGGAAGAATAAAGGAAGGTCAAGATATCAGAAAATAGGCAGGATTTCTGCAATATTCAACATCTATAAATAATCTAAATGGTGCTGCTTCAAAAACCTGATTGTGTAAAAACTCTCGTGGCAGAAGAGTAAGAGCCATCCAACCAAATAAATGACAAAATTTTATTGTATTTATAGAATAATTATAAATTTAAGTGACTTTTAGTTACTAGTTCTGTGAACAAAACAAGATAAATTCTCTACCATACATTGCTTTGTATTTTTTCCTCCCCTGTTCTGTGGAATAAATAGTTGATTAGCTGTTAGCAGAATATAAATAAACAATATAAAGTGAGCTCAAAAATTATTTAGAATTTGTAAATGACAGAATAGGAAATGCAAATTTTAAATATGTGACATTTAAGTATGCAAAATAATGAAAACTTTTTCTTCTGAAATTACACGTTTTACTTGTATCGTCAGCATACACAGATATCTTTCTTCCTGTAATGTAACTAAAACGTCAGACACAAAAGTATAATTCTGAATTGTGTTTATCTTGAACTTATAAGTACAGAGCAGTCCTTACCATGTTGGTTTTATTAGTAAAATCTACACTTTATCTTCTCTAGTACAAATGTATTTCTGTACAAAATACATAAACAGTGTACCTTTCTAAAAAAGAAAATCTTTAATTGCATAGCTTCTTCTTTTTATTACTTAATAGCTTGGAACATTTTCCTTTTTTGGTCTCAGACACAATGGATGCAAAATATTTCATATAATTTTAAGTAATGGAGATGAGGTTGCAAAGGTTGCGCAAAGGTACATGGTTAGGGAATATTTTCTGTCTCTTAAAAAGGATCGTCAGTAAGCAGTTTAGCATATGTTAATGATTTAGGCAGAAGTTTAATATTAAACTCCATTTTCTCAGTAGTGCTCTCCTGGCCTTTAGAAATGTCTTGTTTTGGTTGGTGAACTTTGTGCAGGAGGTTACTATTTGTTACTGAAGTGAGTAAGACCCCCCCCCCCTCATGAGAACTGTTGTTTGTTAAAGTAATCTGGAGCAGGCTAGCTGAATTTATAATTCTGCTGGAGAGGTTGTGAAACAGTCTAAATGGGCTCTGACCGCAAACTTTGACCTGTTTGGCCTAATTGTGGGAACTATGCCAAAATTTGATACAAAGCAGTTCTGGGAAGCTCTTTAAGATTAAATTCCAGAACTGCATGACTGATGTGCTAATGATATGCTTGTGATATTAGGCAAGCATTACTTCAATACAGTTATAAACTTGAGCAGATCATTCACCTATACAGTAAAATGATCTCCATTCAGATTTGAGTGATCATTTGAGTCTCAATGTGATCTTAAAAGACCCAGTTACAATGTTGTCTCCACATTCCTTTCTTTGCACAGCACTGCATTAAACTAGCCTGACTCCTTAAAAAATTTTTGCCAAGCCTTTTCTTTGAGAGAGAAATGGTAGCAAAGAGAAATGGTCCTAAATACAGAGTAGCTTTCTGTGATTTCCTGAAGCATCTCAGCCAACAACGGTCGAATCAGCGTGTATTCAGGTGAATTTTGAAATGGAAAGTCTGCTAAAGTACACATTTTTCTTCACTGGTTTAAGCATAACAAGAGATGTTTGGTGTGCAAATGGTTAGGTTTAAGTTGAGAATGACTTCTGCAGACTCCACTGCTGAGCACCATTAAATGTGGTACGCTTTATTCATTTATGTTTTTTTTATTGTTTTCAGGAAAACTTTATTCACTCAACACAAATAATAATTTTTAAAATTTATTATGGTTTATTATGCTTTCTGATGCATTGAAAGAATGCTTTATTTATTTATTTATTTATTTTAAGTTAAATATTTTCAAGCTCTGAGAAAAACAATGAAAGAACACGGTTTGGCTGAACTTAGCATTGCCAACACGATGAGACACGCTGCTTGCAGTGCTCATCTCTTGTACTCTGGCCAAGTAACAGAATATTTTGTAAGACAATAGTGTTGGTACAGGTAGTGTTGTCATGCTTGCCCTGATGCAGTTTAAATCTTCTGCTGTAGTAACTGCTTGTAAACAGAATGAGAAATCCCTGTTTCCAGGATTCCTGCTGAAGGTGCTGAAGGGTGCCAACATTGGCTACTGCATGGTCTTCTATTTTCGTAATCTGAACTCAGTAGAATATGGGAGATGGGACTTCAAAGCAACTCTCAAGTGAGGAAATAACAAAAGTTCTCTCTGAGAACAGAATTGACTGCCTGGAAGGAAGAGAATATCAGTAGGTCCCAGATGCCAAATAGAAACCCTAGAGAATGGAGCATTTGAAGGTAGAAAAAGGCCTTTTTCGTCCCCTTCTAGGGCTTCTGTTGAAGGACCGTCAGCATCATGTTAAAATGAAGTGATGACAGACCATTTATTTATTTAGTTAAATAACTGTTCTGGTATTCTTTACTATGCTTCTGTTAGGAGTTAAGATTATTGTCTTACATAAAATTTTCTGCTACTTTGTTGATCGCTGCTCACCGTGTAGGTGTGGTTTCAGATTGATTGTTACATTTGTTACAGTTACATTGTTACATTGTTACAGTTGATGTTCACGGCTTCTTAGTTTGAGGACCTGATCTGAAGAGATGAAGAATCTGAGGATTTTCTCCCATGAGAAGTGAAAACTTTGGAAGAGTTATATTGAAGGAAGTGCAATTTTAAAGGTCATTTAGAAACCAGATGCGTTGTTATTCCTAAAATTTCAGAAGGATCAAAGTGAGCTGGTTGTCTGCATCATAGCAGAGTCATTTCTGAATATCTCACCAGTTCCTGAAACTTTTCTTTCTGTCTTGTATTAATGATTGATTCAGAATACTGCTTAGAACTCATGCATGTGTAGCATATATCCCAAAGCAGTTTTTCATATTGGATGTTATTCTCTGGAAAGAAGGAAGACCGCTTAATACTTCTCCTAAATAATTATGCATTTTTAAAATGAAATATGTCTTTTGGCAGTAATTAGAACTGAGTTGCTTGAATTCAGCTTCACACCTTAAGCAGTTATGTCAGATTATTTTTTCCCACATACTGCTTAGTTACTGCATTTCTGTGGAAATTTCCTACCACCGAAACTTAAGGGATTGGGTTTTTTTTGTTGTTTTTTTTTGGGGGGGGTTGTTTGTTTGTTTTTTATATATAGTAAATCATGTCTGTAATTCTGATTTTTGTTTCATCTAGCTAATTTAGTTCTGTTTTTTTTTTGTTTGTTTGTTTTTTTGCTATGTGAAACTGGCTTTTTTTCTCATACCTCCTAAGCTCTTCATTATTTTTTTCTCCCCAATAAATGGCATTTAGCTTTTTGAGTATGGGAATCAAATCTGTAAAAACCAGGGAAGAATGTCTGAAACATACGCACTTCAATTTGATAACTCTTGGTTGATTTTGACCAGGATGATTAAAAACTTCCCATAAATGACAGATCCTTTCCTCATGAAGTCTTTGAAAGTGTGGGTGTTTTAGAGTATCACTTTGTGATGCATCTTCAAAGACTCAAACTGTGATGCAGTTCGTGATGTCCCCTGTGATGCAATCTCTTCACCCTATCTGTGGGTGTTCAGGGAGCCCATGCTGTGACTTCTGTCAGAGAAATGTAATGGAATATGTTTATCAAGATGTACTCTTCTAATGATTTGTATAGCTGTGCTTTCTGTCTTTTTTTCTGTCTTTTTTTTTTAATCTCGTATTGTGTGCAGCTTTTTATCCATGTTCTGATTTCTGCAAAAGGCTTAGGTTCCAGTTCATCAGAGCATGTGAAGTTGACATATAACTGTGTGCATGTCTTGCCAACAGTGATGAATCTAGCCACAATGGTGTATAGACCATACTTTATATATGCCCTATGGCTCTGTAAATTGATTCTGATTCAGAGCAGAACATTGTTCAGTTGATAACCTTCTGTAATTTGTCCATCTAATTTATTATTTTCGCTTTTTAAAGTTGGTGTAACTGTGTATAATGTTTTTCAGAATGGCAACATGGTTATGCATCTCTTTGTGGAACTTCCACAGCTTCTCAATAAGCTTCTTCTTCTGCCAGAGGGCTTCTTGGGGTTTTAGTAAATGTTCTGTATGTATTTTTAAAGTAAAGCAGAGGAAAAAATACTACACAATCTTTCAACTGCTTGTGTGAGAAATCAATTTGCAATTTCAAGTCTGTGTAGCCTATTATAGGACTTTTTGTCTATCTAGTAGGAAGAACATTAAGGATTTAATTTCAGACATAAATTCCTGGCTCATTAATCAGTTGTTTTTGTTTTGTTTTCTTTTGTTATTTTCTTGTTGTTGGTTCTTTTGTTTTGTTTTTAGAACACATTTTTCTTCTGCGGTGCCTTTCAGGGATATTTTAATGAAAACTGTCTGCCTTGAATGTTGTGACTTATAGTGATAGCTTAAAGAAAACAAACCTGAAAGGCGTAATTTATCTTTCAGTTAACATGCTTAGTGTAAAATATCATTTAACATATTTGAAAAGTGATTAGGTGCTCTGCAGGTTTCTTCATTAACATTCTGAGAAGCCAAAATTGAAGACTTTCTTTAAATAGGTTGAAAAATCATATGGAATTTAGGGTGACTACCTCATCTTTGAGGTAAACACAACAGTACAGTGCTTTTATTAATTGTCCATGTTTTGCAGCTTACAGATTCTTCTGCTTTTTTTTCTTTAGCTTTAAAGTAAGGGCTTAAGGTGTAATTACTCATAATTTTAATCTGTCTGCACATTAGAAATCCAATCAGAATAGTTTCAATTTTAGGAAATTGTGGGGTTTTTTTGTTTGTTTGTTTTGATAGTGATGATTTTTTTGTGTGTTTTGTTTTGTTGTGGTTTTTTGGTTTTGTTTTTTTTTTTTCCTTTTTAGAATTAAGTGCATAAATTCTGAGTTATTGACAAGCTTTGAGTTCTAGTTCTCCTTTGTTGCTGTTTGGACTGGTTGTTTGTCCTTTACCCATTAAGTTTGGTTTTTTGTTACGTGAATTAGTTATTCGTGGTTGTAGTTTAGATGAAATTGGAAAGTTTGCTTAATTATTTAAACTGTTAAAATTTAAATCTGATAGGAAAGAAAGGAAGAAGCCCTTATTTTTAGGTTTGTAATGGTAAAGCATGATGGTGGCTTTGTTTACTTAATGTTTTCTTTAACATGTAATATGCATGTAGGATTCCTGTGTGTCTCCTTGCTCTCTCCGAATGGAGCTTCAGATTTATAACAGGCTGTTATGTGAGATGCCATAGTTAGATTTCTGATATCAGATTAGTGAAATTATTTGTAATCTAATTTTAAAGCAGGATTATTGTTCTGCTGTTTGAGGTGGTTGTATGGAAACAAAAATGTCCTGTATAAAGAAGAGTGACAAACTGCAAGTATACGTTGTAGTATGGAGGAGAACGGGGGGGGGGGGGGGGGGGGGAGAGGAATAGATTTTGATCGAGTTCCCTAATGCTGATTCTATTGTGAAAATGTCATAGAGTCTAGGTGGGCTATTTTTAAAAGTAATGAAAAAATCTTGACATTGAAATAGAGGTCTTCTCTTTGATTGACTTCATAATCATTTTTAAAATGTTTTCTCCTTCACAGAGTTGCATGAATTTCACGTGAGCCTTCTAAAGATCGCTCAGACTTTTTTTTTTTTTTTTTAATAGTTGCATTAAAATCTTCAAACTCTACAAGACTAGAAAGAAATGGCATTCAGGAAAACAGAACAGCAAAACTTGGAGAGGGGATGCAGATCCTGGAAGGAGAGCTCTTACTGCAGGTATGTTTTGCGGTGAATCTGCCTGTAGACCATTGACAGGATCTATTATGCATCCATTTAAATTAAAATAATAACATTAGACTATCATACTATTTATTCACTAGTGAAATAGAAAAAGGATGTTTTCCTGTTATCAGATTATTGCCTTATTTTCTTTAGTTTAATATTATGGTTGCTGGCTTGTTGAAGTTGCAGTTTGCTTCATGATCTTGACAATCTTTTCCAACTTGAGAAATTCTGATTCTAAGCCACTCTTGCACTTCTAGCTGGAGGTACTAGTAAATTTGAAGAGCGGATTTTAGTCTGTGGGGATCCCTTAGCTCTTGCAATATGTCAATTCTTAGCATTCTATTTTTTCATTCTTTGCACCTATTTTTTTTAATCTCAGTATCTCTTTTGACCTTAATGAATATTATTAGGTAAGTCAATTATTTACTGCAAATTTGATTACTACCTTGAAAAAAAATGTACTCTGTAAAAGAACTTAGACTTGTGGAAGTATATTGATTTCTCAGTAGTTTCTGGTTTGAGAGAACCTAGAGTTCATAGTGTAGGTTTAGGATGTATTTTAAAATACTTCCAGTAACTTTTAGCCATATGAACAACTAGAAAGCATTAATGAAAAATGATGTATGTCTTTTTTAATTATTTAGTTTATTTTAATATCCTAGCAAGACAGAGTGTATGAAATATAATGATAAAATACTGGGTCCAAATGAAACTCAAGAAATGCCTAAGATAAGCATTCCAATGTTCTAATTAGTTTAACAAAATATATTTTATTGTGGCCTTCAATTCCTAATGTTCCTAATCTATCTTGTATGAGCATTTTCCCCACTGACATATCAGAATTGTTAAAGAAGCAGTGGTTTGCTTAGAAAAAAATACATTTGACTGTTCAGAAGGTGGAATGAAAACAGCTCCCAAGAATCTTGCAAAACATTTACTGTAAATTTAATGCTAATGGAAAATGGTTTCCCAACCAGCTGAAGAAAGTAGGACATGAGTGTACTTTTCTAACTTTATTAAAGTATGAAAAAGGGAGGTGTTAAAGGTAAGCGTCTTGTTATGTAAATTATCTAAAAAGATGCAGTTACATTGGAGTCATCTTATTGTTTAAGTGTTGTTACTTTTTATGACTGCTAAGATATTCTGTATGGAAGTACTGTAACAAAAGGCTTTCCAATGTGAAAACAAAATAAATATTTATATTTATTACTATAAATTCTAAACCCTTGGAGAGTGAATAAATTAAGTGAACTTCTTAACTGAATTTCTTGTTTTGTTAAATATTTTACACTTTGAAAAGTCATTCATGAGAATGAAGAAGCAGGTAGACTTTTGTTAGAGAATGTAAGAAGCGAAGTGATGAAGATGGGAATTATCTAGAAGATATGGAGTATCCATAAGATGTAAATAATAGTAACCATCTTGTCTTCTGCCTAAGCCCAGGAGCTTTTTCATCACTTTTATTTCCATATACTGCTGATGATGAATGTTTCCTTTTTATTCTCTATTTTTTGTATAGGTGATATGTATATACACGACGTTGTTCATTGCTGTTTTATCTCATTCATAACAAACAGAAAATTGAGATATCCTTACTTTCCGATATAAAGCTCATTTTCTTACCAATTCAACATATGGTAGAAATAGAGATCAAATACATCAGTGTTTCCTCCTTAAAATTAACCATATATCCCTTAAAATTACTTCAAAGTAATTTTACTTAAAATTTACTTAATTTACTTAAAAATACTTAAAATTATTTCAAAGTGTTAATTTAGGTGCATAGTCTTGTAGTGTTATGATATGATATGTGAGTGGAATTTTCAGCCGATAAGAATTTTTTAAAGCACTTTAATGAATAATTTTGCAGTTGCCTTGGTACTTAGGAGTAATGAGAATATTTTTGTATAAGCAAAAATATAGTCTCCAATGCTCTGAAATAATAAAGTCAATGAGAAATTTCATTATAACTCTAGGGGTAATTATTTTAGGGATAGATTTTGCTAAAAGTTCCATAGAAATCAGTACTATGTTTATTGACATATGGTGGATACCTGCATATTTTAAGAAATTTCTACCAATGCTTTGTCACAGATATCTGGAGGGGGGGGGTGGGAAAAAAGCCTATAGTTTTACAGGACTTTTGGCTTACCTAAGGTATCTGATTTCTGCAGTAACAGCCTCAAAATTAACTGTCTGACAGAGCCAAGATAAAATGTGATTGAATTCCAGGTAAAGGAACCATTTTTTACTGATTGGATGAAAACAAATCTTTCTTTGACTTTGAATGAAACAAAGCAGAATAAGTAATTTTAACATGTGGCACAGGGTTAGACGCTGTACAGTTCACAGAAGTTTTATATCAACCACTTGAGGTGAAATCCACTGCAAAGTAGGTTAGTGGAGGACACAAGCACCTGCCGTTGCAGTTTTCCTACTCCTTTGGGATTAGTATGAACTTTATCGAACTCAAGGATTTTATGTAACTGTTCTGAGACACTTTGAACCTCAAGATGTCTTGGATTGGCTTCACTGTTTCAGACTTTTTTTTATAAGTTAATACTGTTTTGAGATAGAATTCACTAAATGAAATAAGGTTTTAAAAAGCTTGTGATGACGAGTGAGGATAAGAAGTGACTACAAATTAAATTGGAGCACTTCTCAGAAATTTTATTCATTGCATCACGTGTACTTACTTTACACAGAAGTCACTAGTCGTTTAATCAGATAGTTAACTTGTCTTAATTAGATGAGTAGAAGAACAAGAAATAGTAAAACCATATCTCTGCACAATACAGAAATCAGCTGTGGTGCTTACCATAGTATGGTGCCACAGGGGTTAATGATTGTGAATAAATAATGCTGTTTCATAAGAAAAATATACTACTATGTTGTTACAGTAACAAATAGAATATCTTTCACTTACTTTACATTTGCTAATAGTTACGATAATTTTGCATAATAAAGAGTTTTTAAAATATTTTTTTGGTATGCTGGCCAAATTCAACTTTGAATGCAGCTGAGGAAATTAAGTGGCACAACATACTTAATTCAGTCTCTTGAGACGGCCTTTTGTTAATTCTTGACTGAAATCCATAGAAGTAAATCAGCACCTTTCAGATGAGCTGCCAAGTCACAAATGTTCTGTTTGCTATCACAACAATTGCCATGAACCATATTGATTTGGAGTTCAGATAAATGTCCTTTGCGTGACTTTGAACAAGGAGCCACTCAGTCTGCTTCTACATGGAGGGGGAAATCTCTTCGAAAACATTGTTTGCTTGCAACAGTCAGCTTGTGCAGAGGTCTTCTATTTTAAGTAAGCTATAAAATGTTTGTTGGGCTATACAGGGACTCTTGATCACTTGATTTCCTGTCCACTTAGGCTGTCTGTGCTATGAATAGAAGAGATTTTGGGAATCAGTTTGTGATGTTTCTCCCTTTTGTACTGCAGGCTTTTGAGTGTCCTGAAGGCTTGAACTGTGCAAGCATTGTGAACTGTTACTAGATAAGCCTATAGCTCTTCATGCTGCTGCCCCTCAGCTATAACAATCAGGAGTAAACAAGTCATCAACAAGTTTTTGCTTCTCCCTTGACTCATTTCCTGGAATTTTCCAGAACGTTTTTCTTCATTAGATGTGGTTTTCTTTATTGCGTCATGTGTACTTTAGAGAGAGGTGATGACGAATCCTTCTGTTAATGTTGTAAGATAATGGTATGTTCTTGCATTCTTCTCAATTTATTGTGACACTACGGTATAGGTAAAATTAGAGCCACAATTGTTATCTGGAAGGTTGTCTCTGAAGCTGACATTGATGTATTTCTTTCCCAGGCATTAAATGGCTTTGTATTAGTTGTGACGGCAGATGCTCTGGTTTTTTACGTCTCATCTACCATCCAAGACTACCTGGGTTTCCAACAAGTAAGATTTTTTTTTTTTCTTTTTTTGTTTCAGAAATTTTTGTTAGTTTCTTAGTGCACCCAGTGCTTAGGGTCTCATTGTGTGATAAAATTCACAGTCAGATATTCTGAGTTGGATTACTTTGAAATTGTGTTACTTTTCTATCAACTCATGTAGCCAAAATGGAATCTCAAGCCAAGCACAACAGGAATACCATTTTCAAAGCTAAGTTAGGCAAGATAGGAAATTTTCACACTTAATTAGTCTTTACTGGAACAACTGTTTGAAATTTATACTGTGGTGTTACCCAGTTTATGATGCTGAATGAGACATAATTCAGTGGGAATGTAATTATTTTAATGGAAACCTTTTATATAAAAATTAAGTCCATATGCTCTGAGGCTTAGTTAAGTGTCTATTCAATGATTTTAGTAATTTTAGGATTTTTAGTTCACTGTTTCTCTCCATTCCTTCCCACTCATTTATTAATTTAAAACAAGCATTTGTTAATTATAATTTATCATGAAGATCATGTATGGCCTTGCAAAACATGTACCAAAATAGTGAAGGCCAAGATCCAGAGATCACATGTTCTGTACATAATGTACCTCCTGGGATTAGTTTGTGTTAAGCTATGCTTGTTCTTATCTCTGTGTAGGAGTTAGCTAGATCAATCACAGAATCACAGAACGGCCAGGGTTGGAAGGGACCTCAAGGATCATGAATCTCCAGCACCCCCTGCCACATGCAGGGCCACCAACCTCCCCATTTAATGCTAGACCAGGCTGCCCAGGGCCCCATCCAACCTGGCCTTGAACACCTCCAGGGATGGGGCATCCACAACCTCTCTGGGCAGCCTGTTCCAGCACCTCACCACTCTCTGTAAGGAATTTCCCCCTGACATCCAACCTAAATCTCCCCTCCCTCAACTTAAAACCATTTCCCATCGTCCTGCAGTCATCTACACTTTCAAAGAGTTGATCCCCTCTGCTCTGTAGGCTCCCTGCAATGAGGTCAGCCCGCAGCCTTCTTTTCTCCAGGCTGAACAAGCCCAGCTCCCTCAGCCAGTCGTCATAGGAGGGGAATCAATCCTCAATGAACAGATTGATCCAAAGATGGTCCAGTGATGCTGGCTTTGGCAGTTCCTGTCCCTTTCTTCTTCCTGCAAACAGAATTCCTGTTAGCCAGTAGCCCTTTTCTGGATGATATCAGAGACTGCACTTGAATTACTGAGAATTGCGTAGGTGACAACAATTAAATCTAGCTTAATAATAAATACAGTGGTACATAAACTGAATAATTTTCTGCTGTGACATCAGATTTTTTTTTTTTAAATATGCTGAATTACAAATGGCCTTCTTGTTCAGCCATGAGCTACATCACTGCAAAACACATTTGTGTTTACTGCGCTTTTGTGATGAAATATTTCCACATAGTTATCAGTTTATGTTTATTTTCACGACTGTTGAGTACTGGACAATGATAAATTCAATTGATGCCTAAAAATAGAGAAAATCTCTACTTAGTCTACAAATTTAGCTAACTGATAAGCGTTTGTGGTATGTTTATGTTGAAGAAAACATTCCAAGCAAAACATTATTATTACTTAAGTTACAGATTGTTTCAGCGTTGGAAAATGAAGAAAAATGCTTGGAAAAGAAAGATCGTGTATAAAGTTTGTATAGTAGTGCCAATAAGTCATATACATGATTTAGAAGTCTTGAAGGTTTAAAAATTTGCATTTCTGGCAATCTTTTCTGGAAAATATTGATTCTTCTTTGAAATTTATCAGGGCAAAATTTGAGTTCTACTTTTGCCAACTCATCTTAATTTCCTTAGATCTATGTTTTATTTTAATATATTTTGTGTTTATATAATGGCTGGATTTTTGATTTATGTAGAAAACAAGAAATTTATTTCCTCTCAGTTGACTTATATTTCTATTGGATACTGTAGGTGGAATTTTTCTCATTATAGTTGTCTTTTCTCCTTTAATTGCTTTCGATAATTGATCCTGGATGTTGTAACTTTGTCATTTATATCATACTCCTAACCACACAAACGGTGGTGATACAGGAGCTTAACAATTACAGATTTTAATGCATTCTTAAGGACTGATAAGAGTTTGAACTAGTGTTCAAAATCTGCTTGACTTAGTTTTACAAGTTCTGTGGTCTTCAGTGTCATTTATATTCCTGGAGCACCTAGAATGGGCCAGGTCAAAGAAGCAGCTGGCAATTATTTTACTTACTGGTAGTTTGGAGGAAATGATTTGGGCAAAACGTAAGTGTAACAGTTCTAGGCTGCTTAGATGAAAACAGGTGTTTAAAAAATAATATTGAAACTGTTGTTGTTGTTTTGTTGTTGTAAGGTAATACTATTTATTATTACCTTACATATTTGTAATCATGGGCATGACTGATTACTTCTCTATGCTGCCAAAAAGTGTTTCATGAAGTTATCCTATTTGCATGCAAATGTATGTTTTTATTCCTGAGCAAAGATTATTCCATTGTGCCAGTAGCAATGTTGACAGCCAGATGACTTTCATCATATTGTCAGTGAAGTTTAATATTCTCTATTTCCTTCCTTCTTCCTTTTTGTATGTAGTCTGATATTATACACCAGAGTGTATTTGAATTGATTCACACTGAAGACAGACCTGAGTTTCAACGTCAGCTACACTGGGCACTAAATCCTTCCCAGTCTTCAGATTCTGGACCAAGTGTGCAAGGTGAGAACACAGCTAACTTTCATGTTTGCTTATCAGATTAATTTTCTAAAAGATCCTTTTGTATGAGCAAAGGAAGGAATAGTGACTTTTACTTGAATTTTATGGATATTTCAGCCAACAATATAAAAGCACTCTTTTTGCATTTTAAATAAGCACTGCTATTTATAGCACAGTATCACAAGCATACTAATTTTGCTCTTTACTTTAATTTGGAGCAAGAATGACTGAATATCTCGTTTTATTTACTTACCATGGAAAATAGCAAAGCAGTTAGTTGTAAAAGTTTGTATTGCAAACAGCGAGAATAGGGCAATTTCTTTTGGTGATATAATAAATGTAGAAAGTTGTGGGTTTTTTTTTTCTTCTTTGTTCATGCTCAGTTATACCTTATACTTAATCACTGTATGAATGGGAATGTGATTTCTCTGCAGTAATGTTCTCCCTTTCACATCTGTCATTCCTGATAACAGATTACGACACCAAATTTATTAGCTTAAGACGGCCAGCAGACAATAGGGTATGACAGCTTCTTAAAGCACTTCAGGCTGGTAGACATATTCCATGACTAATACTAGTTAAAGTGTTATGGTGTTATGGAGTAGGGCTTTCCTGGTTGTGGAAAAGTTTTGTTCGTCCATGTCTGTTACTATGCTACATGTGCTACCATGTAAATCACTGCTTCTCGTGGGAAAGAAAGGTGATACAAACGAGCCTTTACAACCAAGAATTATGCATATTAGATTGCTGTATGTTATCATGACTGATCCTTATGTGACCTGCAATGTTGGGAAATGATTGAGGAAAAATATGTTGCATGCAGATTAAAGCAGAGATGTTTTTACGGGTATCTACATGCCATGTGATAAGCGTTAGTTTGCCTGACAATGATGACAAAACTGTTGAGACAATTGTAGTACTTCATTTTGCACAACAGTTGTTTAAATGTATATGTTGCTATTTGATCATAGTTTTTTTTTAATCCAGAAAAAAGTTGTTGTTTTATGCCATGATTTGACAGAGAAATCTTAAACAAACAAACAAAAAAAAAACAGCTGATGTTATTTGTTTGGCACAGAGCTAAGCATATTTCAGTTTCTCATTTTGTGGACAACACATTATCAGTGGATCTGTCTACACAAAATCCAATGGAAAACATTCTACGCAATTAATATTGCAGTTTAGTGTATGAGACAGCTCCTGCCACTCAGAAGTTATGTTTTTATGTGGTGGATTTCTGTTTACCTCAGTATGAAAAGGTGGTGTTTGAATACTGCGATACCAGCCTGACTTAGCATCAGATTTTACTGAGCAATGGAAGTATTGCAAATGCTGAGCAGGATTACAAACAATAGTATGTTTTGTACCTTGTGTTACTAGCTTACTAAAAGCTGCTGAATTATTTTCATGCCTCAAATAGTGTGCAGTGTTTGGATGTTGAGGATTTTTAAAATGAATGTAGATTCATAACAAAGGATAAATGCTATGATCATAAGGAACCACCATTTTTCTTAATTTTAATCTGCTTCCTTTTAAATGTATCCAGCAAACATTATGTAGATATTTATAGATATGTTATAATTGGGCTCAGGCTTAATCACGGATTCCAGTCTCAGTCTGGGAACTAATAATGCTCCACTTAGCTTAGCCTGGTTGCTTCTCAGTGCTCTGGTATGCTGCTAGACCACGGGTTTCCTCAGCTGTTCCCGGGCCTCCTAGACACGCTTCCCAGCCCTGACTCAGAGAAGTTTGCAAGATTCTGATTTTTCAGTCCCAAATATCTGCTTCAGGGCATCAGCTTTCTCAAATGGACTGTAGTCTTCCTGCCTCACTAGCTGACACCTTTCTCAGTTGTAGCTGATCCTGCAGGAATATGATTCTGGCAATAGCAAAGGGACACAAATATTAGGAATACCTAGAATAAAATATGTTTTAAGGGCTTACTTCATGCTAATACTTGTGAAATATCAGTGCTGATAAATGCAGTGCATTAACTATTTAGAGAAAACCTTAACTAATGTGTTTCAGAGATTTTCAGGGGTGTCAGAATTGGTATCCTTGAAAAATGAGCTGAAATTTACAAACTGTTTCTTGCCCCTTCCTTCACTATCTTTGCTTGCTTCTTTGGAGAACATCCGACTTGTTTCAGCACCTCTTGGAGAAACAATGCCTCAGATACAAAAGTGTTGAAAATTCTCTCCTGCAATTAAGCAATTCAAAAAGAAAAAATGAAACAAAAAAATCTGCAGCAGTAGGATGTAAGGAAGTAAGTTTGCTTTTACCTGCTGAGAGCTGTCCACGTGACAGAGGAATTTTTTTTTTTCCTATTATCAAAGTCAGGTGGCTACTATCTTGAATCTGAATGTCCCTATCTGTAGGATCAGCTCAGCTCATAATAATGGCTAATACACAGTTCTGCTTACGGCTATTCCATGGTTTCCCCTCTCATGTGCTTTATCAACTGAGGCTCTTTTTTTCCTCCGTGACTTGAGTGTCTATTCATCAAAAATTGAGCTTGCACAGTTGTTCTTTTAAGAAAAAATGGAGTCCCCTAATGCTGTTGTCAAGTGAGTTGGGTGACTCAGCGTTCCTGTTAGATTTATACTGCCTTTAGTTTGCAAGGCCTCTCGCTTGAGCACATCAACGATGTCATATGTCTCCAATTCGGTCCCTTGAGTTAACAAGAGATTAAACTGAACGGGCAGTTAGTCGTGATGGATCCGTCATTGTACCAAACACATAGCCTGTCTGTAAGTTTTTCCAGCTGTTCAAAAGACGGAATTGTGTTTCAGAGAACATGGTATGGTGGGTGAGCAAGTGGCATACAATCTCTGAATCTGTCTCAAAGTCTGGAAGGTCAATTCAGGATCTTTCTGCAGTAGTGGTATTTGTACATGCATGGTAAACAGATCTCTCAGAGTATATGGACTAATTTAAAAATTATGGAGATACAACACTCTTAAAGCAATGCTTTACACTTTTTTTCTTAATTTGCATATGTTTATGAATTATTCAGGAATGAGCTTTTTTAAGGTTTTTTAATTATAATATGTATTGTAAACAAGATTGCTTTGCTAAATTTTCTTTGAGTAGACTTTCTCTGACGTCTCTATGTGGCCTCATACAGAACATATGTATTCCATCAGCAGTTTATTGATCTACCTTCTGTTTTTACTTTATATTCCAAATGTTTAAGTCTGTTTCCTAAATGCCACTTGGCAGCACATGGTTATCCTAAAATGGCAGAAGACTAATCAGGTTGTTAATCCTAGTGGTTAGTCATGTAATTGTCATTTGATTTATTATTTTTTAATTATTCATTTTAAGCAGAAGAATTCCAGATTCTGGAGCTTTGGAGCAGTAACTGTGACATTTTGCTGATCAGGACAGTGCTGTCCTGAAGAAATATTTTCACTGTTTAGTCATGAAATACTACTGATTTTTATTTTATTTTATTTTATTTTATTTTATTCTATTTTTTGGCATCTAATACAAAAGGTGCTCAGATTGATTTATTGTAGTGATCCTCTAAAGTTGCATCTTCATTTATTGCTCCGAACAGCTTTTAGCTGAATGTCTGGAGAGCAGTGGTTTCACAGCTTGATACCATTTACTGAGCATTTGAATAATCAGTTCTTAAGAGTTACTGTTTCTGAATGTCTACTTCACTGTGGAAGATCTGTCATTATAGCAATGGGTCTAGCTTCTCTAGCAGATCTGTTCTCTGCAACTGATTCAGAATCTAGATTGCCAATTAAAATAATGTGGGTGTTTTGTTTGCTGTTTTTTTTTTTTGTTGTTTTCAATTTTAAATTATTTGCAGTTTTAAAATACTGTAGCCTTTAAACTGTAATCCAGTTAGAAGAAATGATACATAACCTAGTGCTGTAATTGATATAACTTCTGAGGATGTTTCCAGTTTACATTGTTCTTGCTCAGGTCATGACCTAAGGCTTTGTTTATGAGGCGGAAGATGATTTGTTATAGATAGCCTTCACTAGGTGTTCTTCTAAAAATAATCATTATAAATAATCCTTTCCTGTAGGAGATAATGGCTTTTCACAGCCAGCAAACTATTATAACCCAGACCAACTTCCTCCAGAGAATTCTTCCTTTATGGAAAGGAATTTCATCTGCAGATTACGATGTCTCCTGGATAACTCATCTGGGTTTCTGGTGAGTTTGGAGTTATGTAAAAACTTCCACACGTGCTTGATTCTACACTGTGCCTACATACAATATGTACTGCAGTTTCGTTACAGTTACTGTTGATATGTGAGGGTTTGACCCAGTATATTTCCATTAGCGACACTAAATGACAAAGATTGTATTTCTAGGTTCCCATGTAACATGTTGCAGCTAGGGGCAAATTCTCTCATTTCTCATGGCTTAGATTTCTACGTGAAGTATGAGTAATTTTTTGTGGAGCACTACAAGGTTTGTGAATTACAAACCACCACAAAGATTATTTCAGTTGAGTATCTTGAAATGAAGGAAATTATAGTTACAGAACTATGGTTTTCTTTTACTGCACTTCCTCTTTTTTCTGTATATGCTTTGCTTTCAGTGGATTTTAGAAGAAATATGAGTTTGTGATGTAAGTGACTTTGTACAAATGGAATTGCTTATATAAGATTTTTGCAGTTGTACATAATAGCATATAATATGCTAATGACTGAAATAAATGAAAAGTTACATTAATTTCAAATATGTATAATACCGTGTTCATTAGAAGTTTTAAAATCTCAAAGGACATTTGCTTTTCTATGTATTTATTTCACAAAACATCCTTCCCACTAGTTATTATTTTTACTAAGTATATTAGTTCATATATCTTTAAGCTGTATGTTAAAAGGAATAACAATAGTACTCAGTACTTACTATCTAACTTTTGTGTATGCCATGCTATAAATCTTGAATCTGATGGGTCTAAAAAAAAACCACAACTATATATTTTACTTAGCAACAGAAATATCCACATCTTAAATATCTCCAACCTGTAACAATTACTTTTTTCATAATCCTAAGGCTATGAATTTTCAAGGACGATTGAAGTTTCTCCACGGACAAAACAAGAAAGGGAAGGATGGTACTGCATTGTCTCCTCAGCTGGCTCTGTTTGCAGTAGCTACTCCCCTGCAACCACCTTCCATTCTTGAGATACGAACCAAAAACTTCATCTTCAGAACAAAACACAAACTGGATTTCACACCTATTGGCTGTGATGCAAAGTAAGTAATTCTGCATAGTGGTCCCCCATTTGCTGATGAGTTTCAAATATGGCTTTAAAATGTAAAGCTAGTTAGTATTTCAGTCAACACTGAGTTAAAATTTGTTATGGTTTTTCTTTTCAGCCCTGATAGTACATAGAGAAGTAAAGTTTACTTGGTGTGCTTTCTGGAAAGACATGTTGGTTTCTTACTCTCAATCTTTTAAAGAAGTAAAAATAAATAAATAAATAATAATAAAAAAAAGGCAATAACACATCATATACTAATAAATTGGAGAAGAAAAAAAATTTTGTTTCATCTGGTTGAATCCTGGTTTTAGAAATGATAGAATAAGTGTTTCTTTTTGACTCTGTGTATGTTGTTCAGTTCAATGCAGTTAAAATGTTATTCATTAAAAATTAAGTCAATTTTTTGTACTACAACTTTAACCTGGTTCCAAACACTTCTATTTTTTCCTTTTTGAGAACTGGAAAAGCTTATGCATTGCTAGATCAAGACATGGTAACTATGTATCAGCATAGCACAAGGCCTGCTAAGGTGATCCCTTATGTAAAAGAAAAATGTTTCCTTCTTCCCTTCCTCCAATTTTTGACTGATAATGCCAAGTTTTCAGACTCATTTCTGGTGGAATATTTCCTCTGTTCATACTTAGGGAATAACTTAGAGTTGAATTATTCAATATTATTTGTACTGATAAACTAAAATATTGTTCTTTAGTTCTCTGAGGTGCTTCAAGTGAGAGTTGATAACAAAGTGTTAACTTAAGCTTTTAATTTTCTCTCTTTATTTTCATTATACATTGCTGGAAGCCTTCAATTTCTGTCATGTTTTACAGTTCATTTATTGTTCCTGTTTCCTATTTTTTTCCATTCTTTTCTACCATTGGATCACCACACATCCCATTTCCTACTCTTTATTACTTCATTTTTTCTATATCTTTCTATGCATCTCATTGCACTCTCACGACTTCTTTAAAGTTCTCCATCTCCCTGATGTGCAGTAAAATATTGCATTTTATTCATGTTCAATCCTGACAGCTATTGTCTGTACTTCTATGGTATATCTCTTGGAAAGCTTAAATACAAACCCAATGCCCTGAACCATTCAGCAACAAAAGGGTGCCATTCAGAGATGCACTTTATTTTTTAATAATTTTGAAAAATGGCAAATAATAAACTTCACAGTTCTGCATAACTAAAGTTAGGCCCCTATTTAATACTATATGCAAGAAGTAAACATAGGTAAATGCAGTGAGATGAGGCCTAGTAAAAAGTGTATTTCATTGATGTAAGTGGGGGCTGGCTGTTGTAAAAGTATATTGTGAGTGGTATAGTCATTTGTTCAAAGTTTGGAATTTAGGAGTTTAGCTGAACTGTAATATGCATCTTTATTTAATGATCTAACAATTTTGCAAACCTGTTTCTAGTCACTGAAGCCAACTGGTAAAAGTTTTATGATTTGTTAACTGCATTTTTTATTAGAACACTCATGTTTCTGCATACAACTGATATTGCAGCAAAATGTAGGTAACATTTACGTCTGAAATGTTCTAGCCATAATTATCTTGCCTGGCGTTTGTTCAGTGAGATGGTTCAACAGCAATGTTGCAATCTTTTGCTCTTATCTTTCAGAGGAAAGATTGTCTTGGGATACACTGAAGCAGAGCTGTGTATGAGAGGAACAGGATACCAGTTCATTCATGCAGCTGATATGCTTTATTGTGCTGAAAATCATGTCCGAAGTAAGCTCCATTCTTCAAGAAAGGCTATGAAAAGTCAAGTCATGTATCCACAATAAAAACATTGAAGTACTCTTAAATTTCTGTCATCATTAACAAAAAATACACTATTCATTTTATGTGATCTTTTGCTCTTTGTAAGAATTTATACTCAATGAAAATATATATTTAATATCCCTATCTAGAGCCTTTTTGGTTCTAAATTTCAGTTTCTGTTACATCTTGCTCTTTTTCTTCTCTTCTCAACCTGATTTCTGCTATTAAGCATGTTCCTTTGGGCTTAAGAAATATTTCAAAGATTGCTTTTTTATTAGGAAATAATATTTTTCTTTTGATAAATTTTTATGATTAATTAATTTCTGAATTAGCATGCTAGTGTCTTATAAATTTCTGTTATTGAGTCTGGTGGCTTGATTTGTTTTAGATAACAATGTGCAAGAGTACTGTGTTTGATAACTATTTGGTGGACTTCTTTATTTTGTTGTTAGTTGTAATATATTTATATTTGGAAGGTATAAAAATGTCTTTGTGAGATTTTGTTGCTTTTTTTTCCTGGAAAGCTGTTTTCTTTCTTTAGTCTTCTTGTATTCAGGATGTCGTTGCCTGTATGTTGTAGATATCTTACAATTTCTTGTAATTTTGGCTTGTATTGCCTTTATTTTACCGATAATTTAAAATAGATCCTTTAAAGAGTGATTGATTGTCCTGTTGCACTAGGAATACATTATTAGTGCTTTACAGAAATGTGTGACTGAGGATGTGAGATTGTACATTGCTCTGCAGAATGGGATTGCTTTCGTGACAAGCCAGATTTTCCTATTTTACTTCACTTGACATTAAATAGTATGTTTACTCTAACTCTAGTGATGAAGACAGGTGAGAGTGGAATGACTGTCTTCAGGCTTCTAACCAAAGAAAATCGGTGGGCCTGGGTACAGGCGAATGCACGCCTTGTCTATAAAAATGGAAGACCAGATTACATCATTGCCACGCAAAGACCTCTTACGTGAGTCATCATTGTATAAAGCAGTTTTCTCCAGAAACTTAACATTTTTCATTGATCTTGTTTACATTCAAAAAATAGTTCTTCATTTTAAATGTGTCCTTTAAATCTGGAACTCCAAAATAATAAAAATAATGATAATAATAATAATAATAATAATTCCTTATTTCCTAACAAACATTGGAGAGGGTTTTGATATTTCAGTACTTGTATGGCATAGTTGTTGTTTATGTATGAGATCTTTGACATTTTTATTTCATATAAATAGTAAGAGTAGTGCAAGTACCAAGTTATTCCATCTAAGGTATACTTAATTCAGAATTCTCATTAGTAAAGATCAAAAATCCCAGCAGCAGTTATGTGGAGGAAACAGCAAAAAAGATATATTAAGGTCTTTTGGTGCGTAATTGAATTCAATATAATAAAGAATTTAGTATTATAGGAAAAATAATTTTCTAGAGGAGTTTGTAAAATTATGAAAACTAATGCTTCACTGTTCATTTACTTGCTATGTCAAGAAAAACGCAACAAATGGTAAAAGGCCACTTAAATTCATTTCAGCTACTAATGCACAGAAAATGGTGTATGCTTTCTAGATTTAATTACAAATGTAATACATAAAGGTCATATTACAGTCATAAGCTCCTTATTTCATAATCTCCCTCTTGGCTCATTGAGTCAAGTTGAGCTGGAATAGCTAGGAATTTGAAAAATGTCTTCCAATAGAATAATTTGTTTATTTTTTAATATAAATTCCAAGGGACAAAAAGATTACTGTGTAACTGTTGAGTGCTGCAGTATCATGCTATATACATGATTTATTTTCAGAGATGAAGAAGGAGCAGAACATCTTCGGAAACGTAACATGAAATTACCCTTCATGTTTGCCACTGGTGAGGCTGTGTTATATGAGGTAACTTTCCCCATGTCCAGCTTATCAGATGCCTCTCAGCCAAGGAATAAAACCACCACAGGAAAAGGAGGCAAAACTACATTACACGGGGATTCTGTGGATCCAAATTCCCTTCTAGGTGCCATGTTAAGGCAAGATGAGTCGGTGTATCTGTGTCCTCCAGCATCACACAAACTCTCCTTTGAGCGGAACTTCTTTGCAGACAGCAGGGATGAACTGAGTGGTGTTGTTAGCAGTGACTGGACAGATAGTCTCCTACCTGCTGGAAGTCACAATATTCTCAAGCAGGAACTAATGGAGTGTTCCCAGGACAGCAGCGTGCCACTTCCTGAAGACAGTGCAGCGCTCTTTCAAGATAACAAAACAAATGATTTGTACAGCATCATGAAAAATCTCGGTATTGACTTTGAAGATCTAAAGTGTATTCAGCAGGATGAGGAGTTTTTCAAAACTGAATTGTCTGGTATGGATGATATTGGGGACATCGACATAACTGATGAAATTCTGACTTATGTGCAGGATTCCTTAAATAAGTCTGACTTCTTATATTTGGGTTGTAACCAGCAGCAGCCCCTGGTCCAGAATGCCGGTTGCTTGGTACAGCAAGAATTAGATCAGCATCAAATTCATCAGCATCAGAAGCAGCTCATGGAGCAGCAACAACAGCAACAGCATCAGCTCTGTCAGAAAATGAAACATATGCAAGTCAATGGGATGCTCACAAATTGGAGCTCTGGCACCAGCATGCCTCTTTGCTCACAGCAGCAGCCCCAGCAATACACATTCCCTGGCATGCAAGCCACTGCTGCTGAGTTTTCTTACAAATCAGAAGTAAACACTTCACCTTATGCATGCAGGCAAGAATTTGTTCCTTACAAGCAGCCCACAGCAATGATGCCACAGCTCTCTAACTTTTCCCAAATGGATTTCCCTGTAGCAGGACTTGACAGATCAGCCTATTCCGCTTCTTCCAACTTGGAGGATTTTCTTGGTTGTTTGCAGCAGGTCCCTGAAAATCTTGACTGTGGGATAAACTCTGAATCAGTTATGCTAACCCCCCAAACATGTTATGCAGGTGCTGTTTCTATGTACCAGTGCACACAAGAAGCACAGCCGAACTGCATGGATCAAATGCAATATGATCCCATGATGGCAAATCAGCAAACATTGTTAAACAAGGTACGGTAAACAGCATTGTCACATTGCTTGTGTTTTGGATCACATTTTTAGTTGTTGTGGATGACTGCTGGGAAACAATTTGTCATAATTGAGTCACTGAGTTTAAAGCTGGTGGGTTATCAGTGAGTGAATGTGCTTGCTTTTATTCTTTTCATGAGACTGAACTGAGTTGCATTTGGTCAAGGTTTTGTATATATGTATCTGCATCCTGGTGGCAATCTTTGGCACTAGTGAGTTGGTATGTTGTACCTACCAGTAATTTTCCCAGAGGGAGCAACGGAAAAGCAGGTTGGTGAAAAGTTTGGAATTTGTTTACATTTTTAGGGGAACAGGATGATGTCAGCAACACTATCTGACAGATTCATCTTCATGAAATATGTTGTAAGGGTCTAGAAAAGTACCTAGATATTGTTGTAGTGTGGATGTAAGGAAAAGTCAGCTTGTTCCTCAAGCTACTGTTTAAGTCTGCTGAAGGCTAAAGGGGGGAAAATAATTACACTGACTTTTTTTGCCTTTTTTACATTATTCTACAGAAAGTGAAAATAAAAGCAGAAGAAAAGAGAAGCTTGCTCTAGCACAAAATACAATTTTAGGTATAGTTTTTCATGGGTAAAATTAATTTTAAAGTTAAAGAAGAAAAAAAGAAGTCTAGTTGTTAAGGCAGTTCCTGATTTTTGCATAGCCATTGCTGAGGTCTTTTATAGCCTTTATTTCTGTTCATGCTGTTTGACTACAGAGGCACAGTTGGTTGTTTTATTTTATTTTACTCCAATGAGTGCATGTGGTAGTGATCCTCCTGTAAATGTTTGTGTGTGTATAAGCATTTACCTAATTAAAATATTGTCATATAACCTACACAAGCCATCAGTGAGGAATGCAAGTAGAACATACCCAGTTTTTGGTACGCATAATACAATTACAAAACATACAGTTCTTAAAACTGTTTAATTTGTGGAAAAAATGTAATTACTGCATTACGTAAGTTTAGCTAAAACAGTTCAGAAAATGTCCAAGGGCTGAAATATCATGAGAGTACTTTGACAAGCTGCAGGAACAGGCTTGCGCAGCACTTGAGTGTTTACTGCAGAGCTGTGACCAGTGTTATTAATCCAAGATAGTACTTGATAACAGGGATGCAAAGCATTTCCAGGATCATCCAAGTTCACCCCTGCAACAGGGCTAAAAAATTTTTTTCCTAAAAGCTATGCTGTTATAACTCAAAGGTTTTGATGAGCCAGTACCTAAATAATTACAAGTTGAACTAATGACTAAAACAGTAAATATGACTATGACAGTAAATACATTAAATGAGTTCCTACTGCTTTGTATTTACTGAAATATTGTACTGCCATAATAACATTACTTTTAACTTGGTTGTCATAAAAGCATGAACAAGGGCTACTTTTGTGAAAATTTAGCCTTAGTCAGAGTGTTCAGAGGCAATTTCCACTCATTTTGCTATGATGTATGCATGCTTTATGGATCTGGATAGCATTGCATAAGTGGATGCCTAATGAAGAATTGATGCTACCCTTCTGCATGTCAGCTCCTGTTTACCTCTGAAGAGAACTGCTGAATGTTTGCCCACATAGCTTAAAAGAGTCACACACTTCTTGATGAGATGGAAAAGAATTATTCCCCTTACACTGTTTCCATAAGAGTGATTGTAGCTATCTGACAGCTATCTCCAAGTCTCAATAGGTCCACAACTTACTTATGGACAGAGAAACTGCCTGTCCTAAAACAAATAGCATGGTCTTCTGCAACCCATACTGCTTCATACTGGTCAAATAAAATAAAATCAAACCAAATCAACAAAAAAGCCCAAAATGAAAAAAACATCAGAAAAATCCAACCCCCCCCAAAATGACCGAAAAAGAAACAAACAAAAAAACCTACAACCTTTTGTATCCTTTTGTATCAGTCTGTACTTAGTTTTGACCTTTATTCTCATCTGCCATTTAACATTTTTATGGTCTGAGTGCAAAGTAAGACTCTGCAAGTTGTTGAAAAATGTTTAAATACAAATAAAGTTTGTTTTCATTTTACCTAGAAGTGTCCTTAGTGCAGGAAAAGACAGCCCAATATTTACATGTTTGTATTGCAGAGATATCAGAGGAGATAGTAGAACTTTAAAATAAGCACATTCATAGGAAGTAGTAAGTTGGACGTAAAACTGCTGCACTTTAAGTTGTAGTGTTGTGAAGCATCATCTGTGCCAAAGACATGATTGCAAATAAAACACTTTTATTTATTGTTAGTAGGGAGAATGTATCACTACATATGATAGTAAGTAAATTAGGTTTAACTTTACTGTCTACTGCTAACTGCAGTGAGACTGTGAGTAAGTGGATAGCAGGTGTCACTTCCGGAGCTAGAACGGCACAGCAAAAGCAGGGCTGGGCGGTGTGGGGGACTGTCTGCCCTCCTGATGTCACCTGGAGGCTGGACAGTGGGTGGACTTCAGCTCCGCCAGTGCAGATTGCTGTCCTTTCCTCAGCCTCATAGTTTCTACACAAAAAAAAACAGTGGGATTAGAAAATTCTAATTAACCTGTGGTACAACAGTAAGTCTTTGAGCTCATGAATTTGCATTAGGAAGATAGCCAGCGTAGTCTCCTTCACCAGAAATGTTTCTGTGGGCAGAAAGGCCTTGGATAAACTGGTGGCTTATTTAAAGTCAGTGTTCCTTTACAAAATAAGAGAAAACATGGTGACTACTTGATTCTGTGCAGAGAACTCTGTTAGAAATTTTATTTTAATAAATGCACTTCTCATATTAGCATTGCTAATCTACTGCTTCCAGGAGTTATTCTAGATTAAGTTATTCTATCTTTATGAGCATGACATATTTGATTTAAAGCGTAATTCACACAGATGTAGTCTGGTCATTAAGAATTTAGAAGAACAACTGCATGTTTTATCAAATTTCCATGTTTGCCCAGCAGGAACAAAAGAAGTTTCCACAAAACCAGCATGTTTTGATAGACGAATAAGTGAATGTATAACGTACATTTTTATGACAAGCCTTGAGTGAATGAATGAATACTTCCAATGTAAGCTGCTCCCCTAGAGATAATGGAAATATTTAAAATATTTTTGTTTGCATGTTCTTTGCATGAGCGAATGGAGTATTTTGTAGAAAAAAAAAAAATAGTTTTTCATAGCATGACAGGAAGCATTACATTATATGGTTAAAATAATCCTATGAACAATTATGTCAAGACTGATGAAACACATTCATTGCTATTATTTGATGTTGTCAATATGAAGACCATTTGTTAGAAAGCCCACCCTATGATAGCCTAGCCTGTGGATTAAATGCAGTACATTTCAGTGAACAAATAGGACTGAATATGCATTCCTGTAAGAGCTGTAAATCTATATCTCACTGCAGACATGAAGCTATGTAAATAGGTTGCTTTTAAATGTAACAGCTGGATATGGAATTTAGAAATACTCAGACTTTGCTTTCTACAAGTGGGAACTATATTATGCTTTAGAAAACGATGTTTCTTTCCTTCACCTGAAGCAAGACTCTCTCTAACTTCAGCAAGGGTAGGCTTCACTGGTGATTAAGCCTCTACTTTAACACAAAGTTGTAAAGCTATTGATTGTATTTTAAGATAGGCTTATCCAATCTGTTCATTCAGGCAGATTCTAAAAGATAAATGCATCGGTTTTCCATGCTAACCATTTATATTATCTTTTTTTTTTTTCCCCACCAGTTCCAAAATGGTTTCAATGGAGGAGATGTAAATGAAGCATATCCCTCTCAGTTAGATGTGATAAGTAATTCACAGACTGCCACACATCTTCAACCTGTTCATCATCCAACAGAGCCCAGATCCTTCCCAGATTTGGCATCTAGTGGATTTATGTAATTCAGATCTAGAGCTCCATCTGTGATTTTGTCTGGGTATCAGGCTGCTCTGAGGAAAAGCTTGATAAGTCTGTCTTTCAACATTGGGCTTCAACAGCTAAATTAGATTTTGAAAAACTGAGGTCGATTGCACTATGTAGTGGTGGATATGTAATCCAAGACCCTAACTTTTTAGGGTGGAAGGTGGAATTAAAACTCTTGACAAAAAGTATGCACATGCTGTTTTCCATCAGATTGACTGTGTCATTGTGATATGGATTACATATGTACTAAAGACTATGTCATGCTATACAACATAAGATAAGGCAAATGGTTTTGTTATTTAGAAAAATAATTGGGCACTTTACAAATAGCATCATTGGCACAAGGAAGATAATTTCACACTTGGATTATTTCCAGACTTCATGAAAAAAAAAAAAAATTAAAAAGCTCTGAATTCATGAGAATCAAAAGCACTTAATTTAATGCATACTAAGCTCTTTAATCACTTATTTTATATGTAAATCCTTTTGTTTTAAGTCTCCATTTCTAGCACTTTAATAGAAGGCTTAATACAAGGATATGATATGCAACTTCAGGTTTTCTATGAAACAGATCCCTTGCATTCCTCCTTTTCTTGTCAACCATAAGTGCCTCACAGTTTAGCTACCTTGTTTCTGACAGGAGCTTGTCTTAGCAAAACTCACTATAGATGTCATCCATATTCTGTGAACTTTTATCTAACATCTACAGTGCTACTGGCTGTATCCTTTTCTCCCCCCCAAAGACAATTATTTAGAGTATGACTTAATTCTTTATCTATTAATTTGTTACACTATGATCAGGAGCTATTAGCGTTCTGAATTTAATTCATCGAAAGAGTTTTGGTTTATTCTGTACTGCTTTTCTGCTTTCTTCAGGTAATACAGGGTATGTTAAAAAAGCAGATTTTGCTGAGGGGGAAGAGCAGTTCCTCAGGATTAGTTTTAGATTATTAATGTTGAAAAACATGTGCCTTATCTTGTGTTAAAACACTCATAATGTTCTTTAGAAATAATGCAAGGCTGCTCTATGCAAATACTTTCATCAAAATGGATATTGAAAAGATTTGCATTTTAAATAAGGGGAAAGGAGTCTCAGTAACGAGTGGTATTGACACTTTGACCGCAGGTTTCAATGTTCATAGTGGGAAAGGGGTCAGTTGGGTTAAAATTTTATTCCTAGCAACTTGCACTGCAACGGACCGAGAGGCTATTCCTTTAATGTATGTTGGATCCACTTCAAGAGCTTTGTGCAAAATATGAAAATGGGAAAGGAAACAAAAAGTCATTAGAGAAATTCTGCTTTTAATTGGTTTGATTTTCAAGAGGTTAAAAAAAAAATAACAACACAAAAAAACCATGAAAACAACAACAAAAATCACCGACAAAGCATCATCCTGGTTTTTGTTTTCTTTTTTCCCTGAGAGGAGTTTTAGAATTGTAGACACCAATGTTTGGTGGAAAATAATAGTCTACATGAAAATACAGAAATGTGTATATGTTCAAAATATTTCATACTCTTGTGTGTTGTGTAGTTCATATATAATAAAATGTCTTTGTAAAATATCCTAAACCAGTTAATTTTAAGCATTACATCATTACATCTGAATATTTTATTACATTTGTTATATATAATATAAAGTGGCAATGTAGCCAGTTTAAAGCAGGCAAAACTAAATAGGTTCCCTCCAGATGGGTGTTAACATTGCTTAATACAAAGACAATCACTTTGAATTGGAATGCTTTTTTAGATGAAATATTCTTTCTTTCTGGGAGAGCATATCTTTCATTCTGGGATATTGTATCCTAGGCCAAACTTAATTTAGTTACAGCTTCTCAGACAACTGACTTCAGTTCATTTAAGTGAAATTACTATATATGAAAGGGACATTAAAGAATAAATTATTATTCAGGAAAAGACTGTAAAGAGATTGCGAGTTCTAATACAAGGTTGCTTTTTAAAATGAAAGAACAATGTTTCAGATTTCATTTTCAGCACAAGATATCGGTAACAAATTTGATTAACATCATTTGAATTACTACATGGTCACCCTGTCATTTTTTATGTAAGATCTTGCTTTAAACCAATATCTAAAATGTCTTCCATATCTAGTTAGTGTATCATGTTTTAATTTGAACTTGAAAATTAGAAGAAAATGCTGTAAAACAAGAAGGTTTAAAGGGATAATATGTTTTACATCGTACAAACCCGTGTAAATCCTCTTTATTACGTTAGTTTAACCAAATACATGTTGTCCTATCACTAAGTGCCAAGGATGCAGCACTACAATTGTGCTGCCCTACTTACTGTAAACAAATTAGTTGTTTGTATGAATATCAGCTTATTTTGTGCATTATCTTATGTGTACAACATTGTCTGCATTAGTGCACTCTTGATCTGCACCAAACTGTACCTACAGTGCACAGATGTTTCTAAATTGGATCTCTTAGTCCTTCAGGTCTGTTATAAGTAAGATATAACTCAGTGTTAGACAGTATTACTATCCATTTTTGTACAAGTTTTCCTAGCTCGTTTTTCTTGCCAGGTCTTATCTTTCATCTGCTATGCCTGCACATACCATGCAGTACATCTTTTGCATTAAGGTATGGTTTTGTAGCGCCGTTGCTGATCTTCAATAAAGTTTTTAAGGCATAATATATGGTAATAAAATAATCACTTGAATGTAGCGGAAATGTATGTTCTTTTACTGCAAAATGTTTGATTTCAGCAGTATACAAAAAGATATATTATGATGCAGTTACTAATGTTTTTGGAAACTTGTCATCTAATAGTTTATGAACCTATTGTTATTTATGTCACTGTGGACTTTGCACTTCTGAATATTAGATGCAAATACAATGTACATAATTTAGAGTAATGAACAAGTGTGTATTTGCCCATGGAATTAGTATTTTCCTTTTAAACTTGCATGAAAATGAGTTTATTAATAAACATTGTAAAAAGTAAGCCACAATTAGCAGTTGAAAGGCTTCTATATTCGTTGCTTAGTGAATGCTAAATTTACAGTTCTGGCAGGGTTAGATCTCTATGTTGATGTTGCAGAAAATAAGGTAAGCATTTTCTGTTTTGAGCTCAGTTGATAACCTATTCATTGTTTATTTATTAAGGACTGGTTTTTAAGTTATGAAAACAATTCACTTCATTTCTAATTACTGATATTACTCTTTAAGGTACGGTATGTTGACTTTGTGTAATAATCTTTTAAAATCAGTTACATTTCTAAAGCAGATGTTTCACTGTAATGCCCTTTGCAGTTACCAGACTTAAAATTTTGTTTGGTGACTTAATGGACAAGACATTAAGTGGTTACAAATATGGTATTATAAGGTATTAAGACACACGTCTTATTGGATAACTCTGCACAGAAGTCATCTTGTTTACTCTCCTTGCACAACACAAAAAAAAAACCAAAAAAAAACCAAGCTAAAATAGGAAAGTTATTTAACAAGGCTGCAAATCTATTAAGTAACATCTGGGAATAATCAATCAATAATGTGAACCACACAAGCCATCCTTTTTATAGTCTGTTTAATTTGTTAAAGAGATATCTTCAAGGCACATGGTCAGCCTGTTCCCAGAAATGAAAAACGTCACTGTCCAGTTCTCTTTGAATGAGGAAGATGGTTTCTGTATTTAGCCACTTTCTTTTCGTTATAGAATTCTATTTCTGATTCAACTTGTAAGATAATGGTCGTTCAGAACCATCATTATTTCACTGCATCATAAGCTGAGGTGGTTTGTTGGTGGAAGTCATTACCTTATCCGAGGCTTTGTAGGAGAAAGGCTTTCCCAAGTAGTTCTTATGGAGATTAAATGCTTTTCCTAGTGAGGAACTGCATTTCCTGCTTACACATTTAAACTAAGATTAATGAACTTCATTCATTGATATTTTATTCATCTGTGGAAGGTCTGTCAGCTGTCTTATTGGATTAAATTACCATCTAGGATAAAAGCCTGATTCCAGTTTTTTAATATTTTTTATTCTGCTGGTCGATTAAATGGGCAGATTCTTTCCTACTTAGGTGGTTCTTCTGTGTAAGCTAGTGCTGTTTAAATGATGCTAAATCAAAACAGCTTTATTCATCCAGGAGTTGACTTTTAATTATTACATTCTACCTGCTGTATAATCCACTTTATCTGAACATTTAATAATTTCCGGCACTGCGCACTTTTTCCCTGGTATTGTCCCTGTGAACACTATTCACTTTGACTTCTTACCTTGGAATTTGAACTGGGTCTGCAGGAAAAAGATAATACTTATTCTTACTCTCAAGCAAGTACTGGTGCATTGCTGCATCGCTTTAGTGATGAACCTATATTTTATAAATCCCCTTATCTCATAAAGTTGATTTCCATGATAAGTAGTGAGGCATCAACATTTAAGTGCAAAATATTCAAAGATTCAACCTACAGTGTGCAGTCAAAGCAATTGGTCTATGAGATCATGAAGAGCATTCTCCTATTATAGCTTTCTTATCAACAGCTGGTATTGAACACAGCTATATACAACATTCTAAAGCAGCCAGTCTCTGAGAAAGACATGTTCCTCAACAGAAAATCACTGTAGTGGTCGTAATGTATGCGGAGGCCTGGAGAGTCTTATTTTCCCTCGAAACCAGCTTGGCTCCAAACAAGCAATATTCAGAAATTACTAACTAAACCAGATTTTGACACCCATGTAAAGGTTTTTTGTGCTCATGACTGTCTGGATGTCTAAGATACATACAAGCAAAATAATGAGATAAATATTCTTATAAGAATAAGAACAGGAAGACTGACAGATATTGGAAGCAATTGAAGTGTTTTGTGCTGCATAACAATAATATTAAATATAACAATTCCTCCTGTATTTATGGGAATACAAAGCAGAAGACAAGAACTATTTTTCTCCTTTTCTGCCACTCACTAGTTATGGAGGTGAAGGTTTCCCTCATAATGTAGAAAAGTGAGCATCTTTTCTGTGGTAGGTGGTATGAGCCGGAGGAGCTTGGCCCTTGCTATTAAAAGTAAGAGCTAAATTAGAAGAAACTTTTGAATTTCTTTTTTTTGTCACTGGTCAGCGAAGGTTAAATAGGGAAAAGCAGAAAGCAAGAGGATGACCTCATCTGTAATGTGCTTGAAATATATCTGAGGGTATTTATATCCATTTCTAGTTTCTGAATCATGTGGAAAGGTCGTCATTTTTAGCAAAATTTAAATCTTCAAAGTCTCTGCTCAGCTGCCAACTACCTCAATTCTTCTGTAGCTATTCAGATCCTGGCAATACTGAACTCCTTGGCTATCAAATCCTTGAAAGGTTGCAAACCAGGTGTTTCCTGCATCTCTGTGGGGCCCACCAGTAAGTGGTTTCAGAACGTACTGAACTAATGTATCTAAAAGAAGCCAGAAAGAATTTCTTCTGTCAAAATGAACTAATTGACAAGCTAGAGATACAAATCAGCTCCCTCGTCTACCTTGTTTGGCAATATAAATGAAATCAAGATCTCTGAAGTGGTTCATAAAGTATCCTGAAATGAAACAAACTCTTGTTTAAAAAAAATCCTCCACTTTTAAACAAATAGTTTGCAAATAACTAAGAGAAGAGGGGTCAAGAGATGTATCCGTTAGTCTAGTAACTATGGTATCCACTTAGGACAGCTGGGTTCTTTAGTAGAAGGTGCTGAATATCCAGGACAGTTTGTGGACCAGCAATTAAGGTACTTATTTGCTCATCAACAGCATCATCTTTCTTATCTTCTTGTGGGGAGAAGTGTCATCAATTATCAATTGAAATGTAAAAGTAAAACAGTACTTTTTTTTTTTTAAATTAAGAAGTATCTGATTTTCATGCTTATGCTTCTACAATAGATAAAAGGTCTCTGTGGCTGAAAGAAACATGTTAGAAATGATCTTAGCAGAGAGGTTATTCCCTTTAGCTCTTCATGCTTGTGTATATTGTTTCTAAAGCACATATTTTCCAAGTTCTCGTTAACAGTATTATAATCAGATATTTTTTTTTTCTAGAAAAGCTATAGATTGCTGTTCCAGACTAGAAATGGAACTGTAGAGGTTTACTTACTGGTAGATTTTCAAATACAGCTAGTCATGTTTTTCCATTAACACTAATCATTGTGAAAAACCAGATTGTCCTTTGCTTTCAGAAGTCCCTGAAATTACTGGACAAAATCGTGCAGCATTCATGCATCCATGGTTGGTGGCAGATTTGTTGCTGTGTAACATGCACACACAAAGGGCACGCTGTGATCATGGAAGGCACATGAGCATGTGACAAAGAATATTTTAATAACACTGGCATCTAATCAAGACTTTGAAAGATAACAAGAGCCTGTGCCACCTCATGCAATTGTAAAGAAATGTCTGCCCCAAGCTTCAGATCTATACTTAAAGTTAGCACATAAACTTGTATGCATGTAGCTTTATGGCTCTAGTCTACTTTCAGTCCCTCAGTAGTTCTTAAGAAAATAAATAAGAAATTTCTGAGGCAAAGAAAAATGTTGCTAACTTAACACTATAATTTTAATCTTGCCAGGTAAAATAACAATGGCAGGAACTTCAGGCCAAGAATATTATTGTTAAGCAGGAAAAATATGGAAATAATCAGTTAAAAGAATGTGAGCAAACCTCATTAACATGCTTCAAAGTCAAGCTTTTCCACTCAAAAATAACTGAGTGAAGTCACATTCATCAAGATGGTTATATTCTCTCCCTGTTTTGGAAACATCCAAAAACAGCATTTAAAGTGTTTTTTTGCCAAAGATGGGAAAGATACAGATTTTCAGATTCAGCTGTGACTTCAAAACCTGTGGAAGTTCAAAGTGCTTTGAAGTTAGCATGTCAGTTTCTCTCTAGTAATAAAATGTGGACCAAATTGAAACATGTGGCAAAAGACCCAGATCTGAGTGGATGCACCCTAGGAACATTTTTCAGTGCAACATTTTTAGAAGTGGGATATTTGTGTAGTAATGGTCACGCCTGTTTGCTTACTCTTGGCAATCATGTAAACATTGCCTAGAACCTGCGCTAAAAGATGCTAACAGAACAACTTAAGCCCATCATTTAGATGCTGTAAACGCAGTTTGTATTCTCTGATGCTTCCTAGTTAGGAGAGCTGAATGGTTTCTCCAGGAAGGGCAAAGCATTTTAAGAATTGTTCAGGTGGACTTGGCAAAGAGCACCTGTATGGCCAAGCAGTTTTGCTACCCTTTGGGGCCTACACAACAGGAGCTGGTTCACAGGCAGGGCAGTTTCTTGTTTTTCAGGGAACAGGGTGATCGGTCTGCCACCATGCTGCTCACAAGGTGGAAGAATAAAGGCAGGCAGGGCCCAGAAGAGCTGTTGAAGTTCTTAACACCTAAACAGGCCCTGCAAGGAAGATCTCTATCATGATGTGCATCTCGCCACAGAGCCCTGAACTCCATGCAGACTGGGCTTGTCTGAGGCAGTCATGGGAAAGTGGTGACTCCGTTTTTACACAACAGCCTTGTAGCTGTGGTACAGCTCCTTCTGTTAGGGATGGGCTGGCTGCAAGCTGTGCTCAAAATCCAGAGCATTACAACAAGCACATCAGTTGAGCCCCCAGCCAGGAAATTGGGATAATTGGTCTATACGTGTTGATGCTCAAAATGAGCTGACTTCCCTCCTTGCAACACAGATCAGTTAACAGTTTTGTATTTTTTTGTTTATTTGTTTTGTTCTTTTTTGGTTTTGTTTTTTAAAGGGGGAGGGAGAAGATTCCAATGAGTTGGATAAACAGGATGATTTATAACACCAAATGCCTAAAGCAAATACCAGTCTATTTTAGAGTCTGTTTTCCTTCGGTGAAGCAACTGTTGGGTCAGCTCTTGTCTACTTTGCAGCTTTTAGTTCTTTAAGCCCCTTGGGGGATGTGACCAGTTTGCACAGCTGCTGGGTTTGTGCTACCCACTATTTCCAGTTTTGCCACACTTCAATACCAGTGTACTTTAGCACTTTGTTGGGTGATCGTCACTACTGTAGCTCAGAGTAGGCATCAAGGTAGTACAGACAAAAACAAAGGCATCTAATGTACAGATTTTTGTGTTAGCTTCAACAGCTTTTCCTACTTTGTGGCATTCAGGAAGTTTCTGTATTCACTTTAGCAGATTGCTTGCTTTAGGCCTTGGCTCATGTGGCACATGTAACAGTTCTCCTGAGCCACCACCACTCCTCCACTCTGCCTCCTGCATGGTGGGTGCAGAGGCCTCACCTTGGTGCCAGACTCAGGGCTGTGATAAGTGAGCGCTCCATCTGCTTCTGAGTCAGACCTTCCCCTAGAGCAGTCTTTCCCAACTTCAGTTTTTGTGCAGTTAATTCTGCCCGGGAGGAATAAAGACAATGCCAGCTGTGAGAGGTAGGCATCAATTCCCTGGCTAAGGCAAACACCCAGAGAAGTCTTGCAGCCCGCTCATGTTCCCTTAAAGAAGTGGAGCTTCTACAAACTGCTTCCACCCATTGCCTCTTTGAAGCCTTTTATAACTTCCTAGTTGTAACCTAAAATTTGAGAAACACTACTCTAAGAATAGCATGTAGCAAATGATGAAGGGCCCCCTTCCATCCCTCAAGAGCCAGTATTTGACCTTTCCTTCACCATACTGTATTTTTAGTAGTATAATTTCAGATACAATTACCTACACTCAGCTTCTGAAATCATGCATGAAGTCCTTTTCCAGAGCCACATTAACAGCTAGCTGCTCAGCTTACTGGAATTAGAAACCAGATATGTTGTTTTATTTACAATATAAAATCAGACTGTGGTTTTGATGTAGATTGTTATAACAAAGAGAAAAGGTCCCTTTGGTGTTCTTTAATTTATGACATGCTGTAAAACGTCCAGGCAGATTTTTACCTAGTAGCAGAAATAGGAAAAATAGTAACTCTTGGCTGGAGATTACAGAAGTCTCACCCACTGTGCATGTATTTTGAGATCCTGAACATTTGGGAGCAAATCAGCCACTTATCTGTTCCTGGGATCATGCTCATTTGTAACCATAGTGCAAACCCTGTGGCTTTCAAAGTTGTTTTTTTTTTTTTTTTTTTTTTTTTTTTGTTCGCCTAAATAAAATCATTCATATCTGATGAATGTCAGTGCAGTGCCATTAAGATCATATTAAACAGATCTTAAGGCCAGCATTTTTGGCCTTGCAGGATGAATTGCATCCTGTTCTGATTTTGCTGATTCTGAATGTGAAAAAGCCTGCTTTTTAGGCACGATGGAAACTAAACATAATCAAGCACTGTGAATTGCAACTACACTGTGCTCATTACCCTGAGTATGTATTCTTGTCACCATTCCGCTGGAGTGTTTCCTGGTGAGCTGTATAAAGCAAGCTATTACCTGTGTCTTTCTAAGGTTGTGATTATTGAAGCTGTCCTTATCAGTCCTGAACTTTCAAAGTTGCTATTTCACATTACAGCCTTGTGTGGAAGTACATCACCTGACTGACTTTAACTAACTTTATCAGTAAACATGAATACTGTAGACAAATCACAGAATAATACAAAGGTCTCTTACATCATCTTTTTCTAAGTGACAGAGAAAGATTCTTCGCTAGTATGCAAGAGCTTCATCACTCTGATTACAGCAGCTCTGGTAAACCCTCTCCACTGGTGAGAGAGGTCAGTTGATACAAGTTATCCATAAAAAATGTTTTCCCTCCATTCATCATCTCTTTTCTTGCTCTTCACTTCTTGCTGTCTCCATAAGTTACTGTCTGTATGTACTGTCTCCTAGGCAGGCACACAACAAAATATTTATTGGCTATTACTCTCTCATTTTGTAGTTGAGAAGAACATATTCAGTGACTGGCATTTCCATATGACATGAAATAAAACAGCCAGTATGAGAAGGCAAGTTGATGAAATAGACCAATCCAGCAGAAAGGGCAGGTGAACAGCTGTGATGTTTTCCATCAAAAGAAAGTATCTTCCCCCAAAAAGTCCTCAATTCCTTCCTTTTTTATCATTGTGCTTCTGAAGCGTTTTAACAATATCAAGGATTTCCTTCCTCTACGCCAAAACTGAATATAGTCCATTACATCAGTGCTGGATGAAGAAATGTTACTTGAATCATTTGTTCACTATATTAGATACATACATGGGAAAAACTCTTGCTTCTTCTTTATATAAGGAAATTTCTTATGCATGCCAGATTTGCATTGGTTTGGTTTTGCTAAATGTTACATTGCTAACTTATGTCAAATGTTCTCTCTAGTGTCTCACTCTCTCAATCACTGAGAATTCTTTGTTTTCTTCATACTTTGCAACAAAAGCATATTGTGGCAGACTTAGCTCAGTGATCACTAAAAGAGGTGACAGCTTGCATTTTTTAGATGATAAAGATAAAAAGGGAGAACTGTTCTGATAGAAGAGGATGCAGCAGGGAGTTTTTAGATAAAACTCTGAAGGAAAGATAGTCCAAAATATCAAGTGATGTTTGGGGAATGTTAGGAAATCCAGTGATGGCCCCTTGGGTGTCAGTGGGAGGTGCAAATGTGTTGGGCACTCAGAGCTCAGCTGAGCTGGCTTGTACTCCGGGAACAGCCTATGTGGCTTAATGGATTTCTCCCATCTTTAATTCATGACTCTGCTTACTCTATGATTGAGGCCTTTCGTTTTATGAGAAAAGTGTGTGTGTACAGCCTAGGAGAGGATGCTTGCCTGTGTGTGTGTTTCAAACAGCTCCTTGTTTCTTGCCAAATTGCTTTCTCTTTTTGGTTTCAAGTATTTCTGAAGGTCATACAAAACCTTTGGAAGCAACTCACCAAATTTTTTCAAAATGAATCCAGAGATACTGGAAGGGGGAGGTGTTTACTCCCCAGCTGACAGCCTGCGTGTGTCATATCTGGGCCTGCAATGGGTGTTCACTGCTATCATCAGCATGCTCTCAGAGCAGCTGAGCATACATCTTCCTTTCTCCTGACATTGTTTTATCTCATAGAACTTGACAAAGTGCAGCATAAATTCTTCTCAGATTCTTTACGGAAATTCCATGTAAAGCTTGTATTTGCCGCTTTAAAGTATTTCTGGCGTTGCTTGTGGAATCCTTTTTGTTCATGGGGAGAAAAAAAAAACCAAAAAAAAACCCACAGTGTATATTTACTCACTGGTTCTCTGTCTTCCTACGTGTTCGTGTCCTCTCCTCACCTGGAGGCCCAGTCACGGTGGATTTAGTTCAGCCTGCAAAATAAGAAATTTAACTTGTCTGAAGGTGACAGGTGGGTTTAGAAGTGGCCTACCTTACTTAGGAACAGTATGCCTCAGGAAGGAGATCGCTTGTGACTATCCATGTAGAAAAATGCAGACCATACTTGTAAAAATACCTCCAGTCTCCACAGGCACCTAAAAAAAGTCCTGGCTTTGACTCATTTTTGGGTATCCTATTTTGCTTCTGTTCCAGCAGGGACAGGTTATTGCTTTGAATCTGGAGATGATGATCATTCACATAAAACAGAGAAAAGCTCTTATGCCTGTTTTAAACATGAATATGCAATAGGATTGGAAAATAGTTTTATTTTAGTTTTATATTGTTATATATAATAGTTTTATATTGATATACTTTTCTGACTTATTCTACAACCTTTATGGCACCAAAGCAAAAAGACAGAAAATGTTACATTGGAACCAAAATAGAGCAAAGTAGAGCTCTTTCCTCATTTCTGGCCTCCCCCTGCTTAGTCCATTAGGTATTTTTCTAAACTGGTTATATACCACTTAGAGTGGTTGATGCAATAGAAAGAATTACGTATGTTATTTTCTAAACACCTTTGGAGGCTTATCTTTTCTACAGATAGGGAAAACAGCTTTTGTGGTTTTCCTTTTACTTTTTTTTTTCCTCATCCACTCAGCAACTTCTCAACATCTGTATGGTTTCACAGAACATAATCCCTACCCTTCACTGAGAAATTGAAACTTTTGCTGTATTAGCAATCCACTGGCAAGCCTTGCTGGTATGCATCTTTTCCTTCTCGCTCAGCGATAATGTCATCATCCATTTTACTCTTAACTTTGAGGAATGGAGAGTGACTATTTGAAATAATTCAGGGTTGCAAAGGGAAAGGATCTGTTACTGCATATAATGCTAGAAGTACCTTTCTTCTGTATGTTATGGAATATTAAGAACGTGACTAAAGCATGAGGTGGAGATCAGTTGTTTCATTACTCAGGATATATATAGCTAGTGGTTACACAAATAAATCTTGAAATTCTGAACTTGAAAATTTAATCTCCCCATCCACTTCAATGAAAGACACTCTGGGAGATATTCAGGTACCTAATCACAGGCATGTAGTGCCATTTTAGATGCTTTGTGCTATCCAAGGCATCTACATAAGCATTTCACAGCATTTTAGAGCAGCAGCTGGTGAGCCAGAACAAGCAGATGTCTAAGCCTAAGCCAGGCACATGAATCACTGCCATGTTGTGGTATTTCTGAGGGACACTTAGGAGCAGAAAATATAGTAAACATGTACATCCCTTTTACATTCTATCATGATCTGCATGTTTAGCATATAAAAAGGCCAACAGTTTGAATTACCTTCCATCTCGTGGATCTGGAAATTATGAGGGCAAACTGACCTTAGTAATATCTTATTTTTCTAGTTAATCAGCAGATCATAGTCCCTTTTTGCTCATATGTGATTAACACTGAACTTGCAATGATTAAGCTTTTTTAAGCGTTAGTGTGCTCAAGTTAATTGTATCAATGAACGTCACCACACAACAGCCTTCAACACAAAAACATTCTGACTAATTACCTAACACAGTTAGCTGGTTGCAGATTGCTTGTAAGTGTCCTGTCGCCAAAAGTACTCTCCTGGGAGTTTGTTCCCCCCTGTGCAATGGGGAAAGAGAGCGCTGATGAGAAAGCTGTTCCCGTGGCACTGGCTGGGAGCTGCAGCAATCATTCCAGGCTGCTTTGCGTACACCTAGATAAGAGCAAATCTGGCACCTCAGCTCTGCTGATACTGCTTGGCACCCAGCTTAGTTTTCAATGTTCATTCTTCTTCCTTAAGTTCTCTGGCCTGGTGAGGGAATTAAACAATTTCTGAAGATGCATTCCTGAAGTGGACTGTTTTAAACCTGACTGTGATCCCTGATGCTTATGCTCTGCATGTATCTGGGTAGCATCAGCTCGCTGGAACAGTGCTGGTTGTTTTTCACTGGTGATGCATCTACTCCTCTAGTAGAACTCCTGCCGTAACTGCTCCTCTCTTATCTCCTATTTATCATTCTGAAAAGTCCCTGTTTGCAGCTGAGGTAATGGGCCAAAGACAAACTTTCTGACCAGGCCAAAAATTCTGTAAACAGTTCTGCACCTTTTTACAAGCTGGCTGATCAGTGACTCAGTCTCAGAGGATTGTGTGGAAAGGGTCACCTGGGACTCATAAGTTGTTGTAAGTGATTAAATCATGCAGGCTGTCTATCCAAGAGAGCATTTTACTCTAAATAAAATAAAAATATGTTCACAGAGGCTCCAGGAAGTGTACTGAAATGTGACACTACTTGGAGCTCTCCTGCAGGTTGAAGAAGCTCAGCTCCTTCAGGCTTTCTTCAGAGGAGACGTGCTCCAGCCCTCTGATGATCCTTGTGGCCCTCCTTTGGGATCCTTGCAGACCCATTCCATGTCTTTGTTGTGTTGGAGACTCCAGGCACAGTACTCCAGGTGGGGCTTTGCGAGGGCAGAGCAGAGAGGTACAATCCCCTCCCTCACCCTGCTGGCTGCCCCTCTCTTGCTGAAGTCCAGGATACTGTAGGCCTTCAGGGGTGCAAGTGCTCGTTGGAATAGGGGCAAATAAGAGTCAGAAAAGAAATGTGTAATGTATTGTGGAGTCCTGATTTGTACCCTCTTGTCACTTCATCCAACAAGCCTTCTCCCTTCCTAGATGGCTTGTTGGCCAAATGTGTGTAGTGACAATACAAGAGGCATTTCATTTTTAAAATACATGCAATTTACCTGAAGCTTTAAATTACCTTTGAAAATACTTCTGCTTCAAAGAAGTGCATACTAATTATCCCACACCCATCAATAATAACTTCACTTTCCCAAAAAAAGCAGTGGTACAACATTTTTCCTTGGCTTTATGCCAGATTCCAACACATTCATTAAGGTTTTATAACCTTTTTTTATTATTATTATAGCCTGATTTACCCAAAATACCAACATGATCTGTTCCAGAAAGATCACTTAATTAGGCTTTTGTATGATAGATTTTCCTTGCAGTTCCACACACAAGAATGACTTCCTTTGAAATCACGCAGCCACTGTCACGTGTGCCCAACTGTCAACATAGCTGATCTATTCCAACATCTGGGTCCCAACAGATGCTAGATAGCATCAGGCCTTCAGACTCCTTCCTTGTGGTTAGTGTAATGATAACATAATATTTTGCTTTCAGCCCCTTGACTCACTGTTGTAGTCTTTCCCTATCCCTTGAATTACAATTTCAAAAGAACCTTCTTCTATTCAAATCCATGTTTATCGTGTTTTATCACATTTATCTGGATTCTACTATCAGTTAGGGAGCACTGGTGTACCTTGTGGAAGAAAAAAGCGTGTCACATCAGGCAAAGTGTTAGCATAGTTTCATTCAGTTCCATAGTCTTTTTTTACATACCAAAAAGGGAACTAAAAATGTGTGACCACTTCCTCTGCCTACTACAATGGAAAAAGTGTGCACTGTCCAGAAAATGGAAAAATAAAGTTGAGCATAACATCCCCTATACCAGCCTCATTTTCAGTCCCAAGCTAGAAGTAAAATGGAAAGCAGGACTACACTAGTTTGCTATCCTATTTCCTATATTTCCTTTTTTTACTAAGCATTTCCAGTTTCTGCTCCATCTTCACAAATATATCAGAATAGATTCAGAGGAACTCAGCTCATTTTGATACATTCCCAAAAGTACTCCAGTCCTTTCCTGGCAGAGACTCAGACAAGGGAAGCTGCTGAGTGGCAGTGACTGTTGTGGGCCAGTGCACCTAAGGTCAGGGCACATGGGGCAGCAGAACTTGCAAAATGGAGGCAGAGGTTGAATTGCTGAACACCAGAGATGATGGTTGTGAAGACATGTACAGCAGGACTGGGAAAGCAGTGCTTAGGTCCTTGGTGAACAGTTTTGCTCAGAGTGGACTGGGTGAAATAAGGTAAAAGTCCCTATCTGTGTTTGTGCATGTGTCATCTCCTCATTCCAGCCTACTCCTCTGTTTTCTCTTGTGAAAAAGTCATTGCAGATCAGTTGTAGCATGTCATTACTGGAGTCAAAATGACATCAGTTTATTTCTAATCTTTCTGTTTTTCAAGACTGCATAGGAAGACATTGCTAATGCCACCTCATAAAATGAGACAAGAGAAAGTGCCAGTATTCACAACCTGCAATGGTGCAGGCACCGGACAACTTGAGACATGGATATTTCTAATCTGAGCAGGGGCTCTCATGGAGAAGGCTGTTTGTTTTACTTTTACTGCCTTTATGCCAGCAGATTTCATTCCAAAGTAAATATTTCCCCTTCCCACCCTCCACAGTTATGACTAAATCTTGATGGAAGTGAGGAACCTGCAGTCCTGGTTGCACTTCTGTGAAATGCTGACCTGTTTAATGGGACTGACCTAAAGCACTGGAGATTACCCCAGTGATAAAATATAACTACTCTCTAGCTCCCCATGCAAATATGAGGCATTTTACTTTAATTAAGATTGAGTCAGAAAATATGTTTCCATATTCCCTGTATGCAGAACTCAGCATCTGAGACTATTTTACCAAGCATTTGAAACTTCTTTTGATTTACAGATTCGTGCATGAATCAGGACAATCCGTGCCAGCTAGTCTGCATGGTCATAACTTAGTGCTGTCTTAACTCATAGTATGCGAAAATATAACAGAAATAACAGCAGAGTGAAAGAGTGGAGAGTCTGCAGCAGAGAAAGACACCTAACTTTAGACATCTATTACTGCAGTAATTGTCATCAGTCTGCATGTGAAGTGAAGTGAAGCCTGGAGAGTGATTCTGATGTCAGAGTTTGCTGTGGCCTAATAAAAACAGCTCAGCAGTTCCATCTGAGGAACTTTCTGGGCCACCAAAGCTAACTCTCCAGTGATAAAGCAATCTGATCAAATCATCCACACACAAAGAGACATTCAATGTCTCCGCATAGATTGAATTTTGTAATTTCTAGCATAAGTATTGTTGTTTAGTGATTATTTATCCTCCAAAGTAGTAGTATTCACGTTGTACAGAGACTGAGAAAGATTTGAAGGCCCTCATGCCATGCTACTCTTGAATTATGCACATCCAACTCAGTACATTTTGATTGCTACAGAAGTTTCAGGCTATGATTTGACAGTTTTTTTGTGGATGAGTTGTCTCCTGTAATATCATTGCCTTGCACTGCATAGAACAACCATTAATTTGTCATCTAATAGTGGAAAATTGTGTTGACTGTATTTTCTTTTACTGTTCTACCTCATCCTTTGAACCTTCTTTTACTGGTTGGTGACAGTAATAATCATGAATGTCACTGCTGGCTTCAGATAATACTACAAAGCAATATATGAACTGTGCAACATCGTTTCCACCATCATGTCAATTCTGCCTTTTCTGAAGGTTCCAGGTATTTGTTTCTGTGTCAAAACATTACTTTTCTTGAACAAAACTGACAAACACTGTGCTTTTGTTTTTTGTTTTAGGTTTTCTGTTCCAGAAAACAATGTCATGTGCTTTTTCTAAACACAGCTGTCTGCAAAACCAGCAAATATTTTCTGCCCTTATTCTCGAAAATCTAAAATTTTACTACATTTTTCCTCTATGTTGTAGGTAATAACTTTCTTGCAAATCAAATAACCAAACCAAAAAAAGACCGAACTAAATGGAGTCAAACTAACAGTGACAAAAATAAGCACTAAGGACTTATTCTGCAGCTTTCATATTATGGATCAATAGCTCTTCTCACTGTAATAAAATATCACCAAAATAGGAACAAAGTGAAGGCTTTGAGTGAATCTCTTCAGTGCTTCCTGTAGACTGCCAACTGTTACGTTTTAGAATAAAATAAATGGAAGATGACGGAGGCAATTCTAAGCATACAATAAAGTAAATTTTTAGTATTTTCCTATTTCACTCTATTAGTGTTTTCATACCTTGAAATATTATGCCGGTTGTTGTATTCTTAAATAAGTTATTTGAAGAATGGTTCACAGTCCATTTATTATTATTCTGTACAATGATGTGATGAAATCAATGTACTCTGCACTGCAGGCATAATATAAAGCAGATGGTTTCTCCTCAAGCAATGAGTACATTAAAATCCAAACTATAATACAATGTATATAGTGCTTCTAGATTAAAGCTCTTGCATGCCAGACTTGTAGCTTTGATTCTCTCTGATTTTAGCGCTTAGTAGGATTTATTTCAGTGATTCTGCCTTTGGGCCAAAATGAATCAGCTTTTATCTAGGATGATCATATATTGGCTAAGCCCTTTAGCTTTTCTTTTAATAAACATGTAACTTTAACCTACCATTACATGTACATAAAACATTGCAAATCAAGCTTGCACACAACACTACAGCCAAAACAGAATCTATTAAAGTTCAAAATGGGGTTCATTTGCAGAATGAATGCTTCTAATGGATGTCTTTTTCATTTACCTGATTGCCTTCTAGCTGTCTTTCTTACAGTCAAATTAATTCTTGCCCAAGTTTAAGGCATAATAGGAAAGGCATAATAGGAAAGCATATTCTGGGTCATCTTCAGAGTGACAAGTCTTCATGCAATGGCAGATGCAGACTAAGAAGAAACATTGTCATGTGTGCAAAGCGACTCTGATTTTCTCATCTTTCTTGGTAATATGTGCAGCAACTGTCAAAAGTGTTTATGCATCTTTATTTGGTTTACTTTCTTCAACCTCTTTGTTTTACAGAATTTCCTGGGCTTTGCTTGCATTCTAAAAAAAAAAAAAACAAAATTTCTTGAATCTGGAATTATTCTTTTCCCATCTCTTCAAAAATGCATAGCCTTGACAGTCTATTCTTGAATATTTTGGTTTTCCCATCACATGGGAAATTCCCACTCATACTCAGGGGTCATATTCAGGCTGTTATCAGGGAGGGATATCATCAATGAACTACAGTGATCCTTTGAACATGGACTGAGATCTCTGAGAATGTGGACTCTCCTTTTGAGAATATATTTACATGTTCTGAAGCTAGAAGGGAATGAATAAGACGTATCAGGTATATTTTTCATCCTGCTGTCCAGAACTGTCATGGATTAAATCCAGGACAATGAGAAATTAACTCCTTCTGCACACAAAATGCTTTACTGAGAGGTAGAAGGTGTCTTAACTGTGACATCATCTTCAGTTTCATAAATTTAGCTCACTAACTCATCTCGACTTGGGCAAGAATTAATTTGACTGTAAGAAAGACAGCTAGAAGGCAATCAGGTAAACGGAAAGCTCTCCCTAGTAAGGGCTAAGTGATTCATGATAAGGTAATACAATGGTTTTGGACAGTCAGTCAGCTGTGCTGAAGGCTACGTTTTATTTAGGCAAGAATCCTGTTTTCTCAGGGCTGTGCACAGCTCCTGCCTTGCCACCAACCATTCCACCCTTTCCCACCTTTTTTGTAAATCTACTTAGGTTCAGTATAAGATGTAGTTTTCCCAACCAGAACATAAACTCCTCAACAGGACTGCCTCAAGCACTGTGCAACATGCTATAAAAGCAAATACTCTCATTCATACAAATAAATTTGTGGTGCCCTCTCACCCTTTTCTCCTACCTGCAAAACTGAGACCTACTTACCATTTCCCATAAGTCTTGCAGCTCTGGGGTTTATACTGACTCATTGCAAAATCATCTGTACTAATAAGGAAAAAAGCAAAGCTTTCTTTCTCAGTTTAATGGCGACTTCCTCTTGACTGGTTCAAACTCAGAAACAAGCACTGTAAGTTTCTCACAGAGTATTAATATGACCCAGTTCTGAAAGAACAACCAACAGGCAAAGGCAAAGTGAAGTCTTCCTGTACTCTCCAGTTTCATGAAGGATCATGCAGCATGTGACTGACTCCTGCAGTCTACAGATGCTCAGCAGATTTTGTGGCAGGTCTTTAGCAAAGGTTAAATTTTAAAAAATATACGGAGAAATATGTGAAAGAATTTGTATATTTTACAATTTACTTCAGACTGGATGACTTCTATACCTTCTGTCCTTCACACTCCCATGTTTCCCTAAACTTACCCTGCAGGGGAATATTTCTAGGGGTGCAAAGTAAGAATGCAGTCCTAAGTGCTGTACTCCTGCTACACAGAGCCCTTGCTGACAGCGAGAGATTTATGAGTTTGTGGAATTGAAACTACTGCTTTGCTGCACTTCAAAAACAGCCTTCAGAAGATCCTTATCGAGAACAATAAAAACTTACAGTTACTACTGACCTGGGTTTCTTTATGCCAACTATACACGGACGAAAGAGGTTGTCTTGCAATACTTATTTATTGAAACCTTCCAGTCTGGATAGAAATATGATCGTTTTTAACCTCTGTATTGTTAGAACTTGTTCATCCCACCACAATTATTGCAATGAGAATGCATTTGCACAGCAAGTTGTTTGATCATTATTTCATTTTAAATGGAGGGTATAAAATTGCTGCTCCTCAGAAACTCCCTGTTTTTTTTTTTTGGTTTTTTTTTTTTTTAATTGAAGATCTCATTGTTCTCTGTGAGATTAACGATGACTCCTCCATGTTTTTGCCAACATTTTCTTCTTCAGTTGGAACAGTTTTTTGTTTTTGTGACTGGCAGGAATTCTACTAACCTACACTGACTATGCCTCAAAGGGGTAATAACTGACTGATTCTGCTACAATAAATCCCACATCTAATGCTGTTTTAGCTAGAAAAGTACTATCTTCCTAACATAGAAATTCACCTTTTCACAGAAAGAGAATTGCCTTTTGTTTGAATATCAGGTGCAATGTTGTGTAAGGACTATGTATTCTGACCTTGTTTGTCTTTTATGCCGTACACAGTTCACTTCAAAACAACTCAGAAATATGAATTTTGGATAAAATGATCTGTTTAGTATAAACCTATATTAGAAAATTATAGAAAATTTTTTTTTCTACTTTTGAAATTTTCAGCAGCTCTTTAAATTAATCCAATACTCTGTCCTGCAAAGAAGTCCTTTTCTTCGTTTTTTTCTTTTTTTTTTTCCCCAGGAAGGAAAACATCACAACAGAGACAAACAAAAAATTCAGCTCCCAGTACATGAAGAAACAGAAATCACAGGAAATATACTCAGTACAGAGCTTACATTTGAGAGCATGATGGTGTTATTGGCTGTAAGTGGTATGGTATGATTCATCCTTCTCTTGTATATAAATAAATAAAAGGTAATAGATGTGCAATCAAGCATATTTTAGAGCAAAGTTCAAGGGACACTAGCCCATATGCATGTATATATACCTACGAATATATATAATATCCTTTGTCATTTTGCAGAAAAACGTTTATGGAGGCAATTTTCATCTTATCCCACCAAGCAGGAAATTTAATGATTCTGTTGGGCAATAATGGTTTCATTTAGAAATATGCTGTGGTTTAGTGTTGAGTTCATTCACTTTTTGTTTAAAATTGCTTTTCATTGCTATGCTATGCAGTTAAACATGTATTTGAATTACAGTACAGCATAGTTATGGTGGCTTCCATATTCAGGGAATACAAGAGTAAATAAATAAGAAAATAAAACAAACCCATATGCTAAGAATGAATGCTTATAACAACAGAGGAAGTGAAATGTGAATTGATTCATGTGAAAACATTTGGAAAATGTATGAAATCTGGGAAATGGTTATGTTCCACACTGTTTACAGCACAAGCACGTAATTGCATGAGGTTACACAATACACCGTAATGCATTACCTGGGATCCTTTCACAAAGAAAGACTTTTAGTCAGGAAACACCCTATAGAAAAACCTACTCTAAACCCTGCAATTCCCACATTAAATCAGTCTTCTCTGGGAACTAAGACTTTGGAGAAGAGCAGAGTATGCTGTTATGCCTGGGGGATGATGGAGGGATCCTGACTGAAGCTTTGGAGAATAAGCAGAAATATTTGGGTAATAATTTGAGGCAGATCAACAACAGGTATGGCACACACCCGAGGGTCGGAGGAAAGGGCAAGCCTATAAGAAGGGAAATTCAGTTCATATGTTAGGAAAAAATTCTTTACTCAGAGAGTAGGGAGGCCTTGGCACAGGCTGTTCAGAGAAGCTGTGGGTGCCCCATTTCTGAAGGTGTTCTGAAGACCAGACTGGATGGGGCTTTGGACAGCCTGATATGCTCAGTGGCAACCTGCCCATAGAATGGGACTGGAAATGATCTTTAAAGTCCCTTCCAACCTAAACCATTCTATGACTCTATACAAGTCCTTCCATGGAGGGCAAGGCCTGGAGGAGTGGGAAGAGGAGGCTAGGGAATAAAGGAATGGAGTTCATAAGGAGTGAAATATTGAAATATAAGCTAATGGAGAGGAGAACTGCCATTTAGAGAGGGCGTGGGTGATTCTGAGCACCAGTAAACATATTTCAAAAGGGTCACAGCAACTAGACCCTGCGTGCAAGCTGGGGGTTCCTAGAAGAATGTGGGCGGTGAATGTAAAATTAAGACATTAATACCATTGCACAGCTGTCATATAACCCTGCAGACACTCATAAGCTAGAGATGCTGAGCATCACATCTCAGCAATTCTGACAAGGTCAAGCTGCTGGGACCCAGCACAATGTCCTGAGGGTACCAAAGCCAGCAACACTTAGGGGAAATGAGCTGGCAGGCATTTGCAATACACATTTTGTTTGGTCATGCTGGGAACAAAACGCAGATCCTGGGGTGGTGGAGGTCACAACAAAGTCAGAAGACCCTCAGAAGTGTTGGAGTTCACTTGTGATGGCAGACCCTGGCAGCAAGGAGAGAGGTGCAGAGAGATAAGTGATTATTTTCCATGCAAGGCTGTTCACGTTGCTATTTATTTTTCAGAAAAAGCACCAAATAAACCTGATTGGCCCTTCACACAATGTTGACTGATAACTTCACCTACTAAGACTCCTTTCCTTTTTTTATCTCTCCTTTATTGATATTACTCCCCTTGGTAGCATACAGTAGATGAGAACACCCTGAGATTTATTACACCCACATATCTCTGTAATATGTCAATCCATTGCTACAGTAACAGAAAGTAATAACAAAGAAATAGGGTTACCACAACCAGGAAATACAGTCACTATGGTAGCTGCTTGACTTTCTTATTAAATATATGCTTAGTCGCGTATAGAATTCACTCTGCAACCTCCATGTGTCTTCAACTCTACATTCACACCACTGGCCACTGTTCCTGCTGATGACTCTCTTTGAGACAGTATTTTTCCACTGGAGAAATATTTCCCCATTTCCTTTCGACTCACACATCAGAGTGTGTGGGATGGAAACCCATTCTCTTTGACAAGCACTTTAATAAGTTAGTCATTTATTTCCTTGTTGTACTTTCACCGGTCTTTCTGTTCTGAGATAAAAGAGAACAAAGAACTTTTTTATGTCTTTTAAAAACTACCAGTTATTTCTTGCTCATGCTACTGTTCCACCAATAGTGATAAATGTGTGGGAAGAGAAAAGGGTGGAAAAGGCACTGAGATTGGCTTAAATGACAGCTCACCATTTTATTTGCTAAGGAACGAAACACAGAAATCTTTGTAACATTTCTCAGACTAAAGTTATGCATCCTGAACTGGGTCAGGATGACCCACTATGACAATGCAGGTAGAAAAGGTCAGGCCCATGAATGCCTGACAACATTCATACCTCCATAGTAAACTTTGGTCTGAAAAACCTTATCATTCCCCCAGTGATCCTTGGAATTTCACCACAACTGATTTTTTTTTAAGCAAAATAGGCAAGGAATCCATCACTACCCAGCATGATGAGCATAAATAAATAATGTTTTAAGTACAAAAGAGGAAATTTGAACACGCTTGCAGTGCTGGTGAGAACAGCACACATGACCCACCACCACCTACATCAGTGGTACCCCCAAGACACATTTTAGGTGTTCAGGCAAAGCACTCTGATACAACTCTGATGGCTCCTGCATCCACTCTTGTAAAGCTATGCAACCGAACTTCCTAACCCCCCAAAAAGTAGGCTACAGCTCCATCCTGGCACTGGACCTTATTCTCATTCATTTTTCCAATAGATCGCTGAAAGAGTTTTCTTTTCATAGACAGGAAACATTTCAAGAAGGCTAAGAGGAACACAGATATAATTACTCAGTAAGGAATCAAAAACTACAATAGTAATGCATAAAAAGCAACAAATCTTACTGTAGTATAACGCATTATTTTTATTAATGTATAATGCATAACTCTCCAAATGTCGTCAGTCAAATTAAACCAGCTGAGAATTTACCAATAGTCTTTACGGGTTTTTAAAATGTACACGAAAATCTAACTGAGACTAAGTCTAACAAGACAAAACTTCAGTGGAAGTATATGCCTGCAAGGAACACTGCACGTTCTCTACAGACAGCTTCCAAACCACAATATCTTAGCAGCTTTCATTTTCCAAAACAAAAACCTATAAACTAATAATACAGCACTCCTATGCCAACATATTCTTAACCATTATGGTTTAGATAAGCACAAACACATCCAAATTGCATAAATTGGTGTTGGTTTTTTCTTTCTTTCTTTATTTTTTTAATGTATATGCATTAGAACAAACATATTCATCTTTTCTTATCCTCAGGGTGGAAGAATTACTAATACTGCAGTGCGCCACAAATAAGATTTACAGCCAAATTTTGATTATTCTATTGCAACTGAACTGGGTTTATTTTGGCCATTAGATTTTGGGTTGCGCGTTTTTTTTTTCCATCCCAAGAAAAACAATGGAGTCAGACAGCTTCATCTGTGGCAAGTCAATATTTTATTACTTGTGTTTAAAGTAAATGAAAAAAAGAGAGGTATTTGTTCAATTTGAAACATAATCTAAAGTGAGAGTATGTATGTTAATCATTTAGTTTTTGCAAAGTATGATCTAAAAACGTGTCTAAAACATTAGTTCTGCCTATTTGTCCTTTCAGTCAGTAAAACAAAACAGAACTCATAAGATGCTATTGCTAGCAATCTGAGTCAAGAGAATATGCACTGTAACGTTTGTCGCGGCAACATTGCCTAAACTGACATGTAGAATATAACCAGGGTAAACTTGATTGTGACATTTATTCCCTGTTCAGTATTTGCTCCTTTGACATAAAGCCACCAGTGTGTCTGAGAATTTTTAAGTACCAGCTTCGGCTGAATGGAGATGGGCACTCAGCTTGCCCTAATCTGGTGAACGTTTTATTAATCACCTCCTTGTGATCCTGATCAAAACTTCAAGTTAATTCTTTGTAATTGTTATTTATGGCTAACAAGTTTCCTTTTTTTATAGAAAAATATGAGTCAAATAGTCCCATTAGTTTACATATGACATCTCAATAAACCTCACCTATAAAAATAATAAAATATGTAATACATCCACACATCACTTGTGTGATACAGCAGTGAGAAGACTCATCTCACACTCCCATCTTCCATCACCAGGCTTGTTCTCCCACCAAAACATTTTTCACCTGAAAGCAACAGTTTCAGTGTGTGTCTGTGTCCCCAGGAATCTTTGAGACAATGATGTAAAAGAATAACCTCTTACACAGGGGAAACTTAAAGATTTCCCTGTATGGCACTTGTCAAATAAAAAAAGAAAATTGAAAACAGTCATATGAGACAGTGCTCAGACTGAAACTGATATATTTTTCTCATTTCCACTGCATTTGAGGTTTTGTTGAGGCAGTACTTGGTGAATGGAAAGGGTACTGAGAACATTTTCTGATTGCTCAGTCCGCTATACTTTGCATATGATGGTGAAGCTGGCACACGCACTCTCTAACAACTCAAACCTAGAGAATGTATCTTCTCAGCGTCTCTGGTCTGCTCACATTCATGATCTAGTAAGACAGCATAATGTGAAACAAGGAGTCCTTCTCTGGCACAGGTTGCTGCTTTATACCATCACGTCTGGCATTTTTATTAGTGAAATGTGGCTGCATAACCCAGGGAGTTGGTGCTACATATTGATCATGTGCTTCTCATTTTTCTCCTGACAGTAGATGATTCTGCTCAAAACTTAGCAAATTGTTATCATGATGTTTCTTTAACAAAAAGTCTTTTAGCCATAATGAGTAAGCTGAAGGAGCTTCAGGTGTCTACATTGCAAAACCAACCGTGCCTTTAATTTCTTTAAGTTTTTCAAAAATCCTAGGATTTGTTCATATGATAGTGGCATCATCTCTGTCCATCACAATATTCACAACTATGCCTGTTAATCCTGGAATTAGCACCCACTAATGCTAAAATACTAGGGATCTTTATCAAATTTGTGTCTGTTTGCAAGAAATTTGCATCTAGTGTTGTATCTTTGACATTGAACCCAATTACTAGCAGGAGGCATTTAGTTTCCCATGAAAATGATATGATTTTATAAGCCAAAATGTTGGTTTTTAAGAACATGATAAACATGGTTTCAATAAATTTTATGTTCTTTTAAACTGCCTGATCTCTGACTTGATATTAAAAGTCCTAGAAACAGCTACTCATTTAAAGCTCTTTCTTCAATTTTAAAGCATATGACAATTCCAAGTCTATTAATTCATTTGTTTCTTCAATTGTTCTGATTTCTTAGAAGTAAAAAAAAGTCTTGATAGCCTCACAGAAATGGTGAACACCGGGTACCTACATTAATATGCTCTAAATTTAACGTGTTATGAATTTCTAGCACAGTCAAGGAATTGTAATTGTTATTATTTGCCAGCTGGACAAGCTGAGACCTGGCATTCCATTACCTTACAATGGAACCAGCAAAGCACATGCTTGCAGCACAGCCAAACATTATGTTTCAGAGTGCTATAATTGACATTTTGGCAATCCAGTTCTCTTCGTCCAGGCAAATCAGTAAGTTCCTTGGGAAACCACCTGGCAAAATGTCCAAAACTAGTTCCTTATTGCATTTGGAATGGAGTTATAAATGCTATGCATCAAAAATAGTAATAGTCTGTGTTCAGTTACACAGTTTTGGTGGGTTTTGGGTATAACTGGCAACCTCCTTTCACACTGTCTACACACTGTCCACGTGTCAAAATGTGAAAAAGTTACTCCTCTATGGATGTGGCAGAGTTTCACATATCTTCAGCAGATGAGGCAAGTTTTCTTATCCTGGAACTGCTGATGTAAGAGTAATGATGTGAACAGAAAGGATGGAGAATTGCTGACATAAAATGATTGGGAAGTTAAGAAAATATCTATTGTTTGTACATGCTTCCATATGATGGCACGTCAAAGACCAAAGGAGAAGCATTGGATGAGGCAAGAATAGTGTTGCCTTTTCTATTTGGGAGGATCGTAATCTGCAGAACTGGAAAAATTCCAAAATTCTGAAGCACAAGTTATTGATATACCACAGATAACTATGACTGCCCAGACACTCCTTCCATCTTCTCTTACTGGTAGTGGACACTACATATGTATAAAAAAACTCTACATATGTATATAAAAAAAAAAACAAACATAAAAATCTTGAAATCAGTGCATACAAATATAAAAAATATATTTCTATTGCTGAATTTATTCTCAAGCTGCATGTTAAAAAATTGTTCAAACATAGTGAAACGTTTATTTCAGAAGAATTAAAATTACAGTTAATTCTGCTCAAGCATCAGGGTGTACCACATTTCTATATGAATCAGAAGAAAGTTGGAGGGAGGTAACAGTCGTTGCTTATTTCTTTACTTATGTATTTTTGGAAATTTAGGATTGAGATTACAAAAAAGATGGTAAATTCTGATCTTCTTCATATCAGATACAATTTCAAATTTTTGACTCAGGAATGTCTATGTCTTTGACTTCTCTGATGGGTCAGGACTACATTTCTGCTGTACCATACCAAATTAGTAGGATTTCAGAGAGCCCACACACTTTCATGGAGTGCAGCTGAGGTGAGGAGATAAACAGATGTGCAGCAGACAAGGAGGAGTTTGTTGCACAGATCAGTGTTGACACCACTAACTTCTAATTATTTTTTTTGTGAAAGAGATAGACTTTAGGCAAGAATTTAAAGTACTGTTTTGCAAATAATTTGTGTGTGATTTGCTCAGAATGATTAAGTCCTACTGTCCCACTTGGATCAATAGAATTAAGCATGTGCTTTAGAGTGTGTATTCTGAGGAATTTTATAAATATTTTGAACACATTACTGGTTCTGCTTGTCAAAGGGCTAACAAAAATTGCACTCCGGTTATGGATAATATGGATGCTCTTGAGAGTTTTTGTTTGGAGATTTTTGCTCAACTACAGAGATATCAAAGAAAATACATAGGTTACTCTAAAGTAATGCAATGTGATTTCCATGGAAATTGTAACAGATACAAAGAACACAGTAACACTATTTGATAGAGCAAATTGTCAGCTATTAAACTCTATTTTTCAGCATAATCACCACAATTAGCTTTGCACTTTCACCAGTAATGAATGAAAACCTGCATGTCATGCTCATGTCTGGAGTGTGGATTGACTTTCCTGTTTCTTTCATGTCTTTATCTCCACTGCTGAAATGCACACCCACTGCCTCACTGTGCTCATGCCCACTGTTTGGTCTCCATAAATATTCAGCAAGCAGTGATGAATGTCAATGGATACCATTTTTTTTCACATGAAGGAATTCATTTCCACACCTTTGTTTCACATGCACTTCCATGTCAGATGTCATTTTGTCAGACTGCTATCTGCTGCTGTCTGTTGCACAGCAACAAAATGTAACAGAATATTGGTGGTAAGGTTCAGCCTCTCCTGCCATACCACTAACATCCACCTCTGGTGTTGTGGGCCAGCATAATAGAAAGCATTATTGTCAGAGCCCTCAGATAATACAATCACAGAATACCTGGGGGTATTTATTGATGCCCAGGTGAACATGAGCCAGCAGTGTGCCCAGGTGGCCAAGAAGGCCAATGGCATCCTGGCTTGCATCAGAAACTGTGTTGCCATTAGGAACACGGAAGTGTATGTCCCCCTGTACTCAGCGCTAGTGAGGCCACACCTCAAGTACTGTGTTCAGTTTTGGGCCCCTCACTGCAAGAAAGACACTGAGGCCCTGGAATCGGGTTCAAAGAAGGGCAACAAAGCCGGTGAGGGGTCTAGACCACAGGTCTTATGAGGAGCGGCTGAAGGAGTTGGGATTGTTCAGTCTGGAGAGGAGGAGGCTTAAGGGAGACCTTATTACTCTCTATAACTAGCTGAAGGGAGGTTGTAGTGAACTGGGGGTTGGTCTCTTCTCTTGCGTAACTGCTGATAGGACTAGAGGGAATGGCTTCAAGCTGTACCAGGGGTGATTCAGGCTGGATGTTAGGAAATACTACTTGTCTGAAAGAGTGATCGGGCAGTGGAATGGGCTGCCCAGGGAGGTGGTGGAGTCACCGACCCTGGAGGTGTTCAAGGAATGTTTGGATGTTGTGTTGAGGGATATGGTTTAGTGAGAGCTATTGGTGATAGGTGGATGGTTGGACTGGATGATCTTGTAGGTCTTTTCCAACCTTGGTACTTCTGTGATTCTGTGAATGTTTTAGGTTGGATGAGACCTTCAAAGATCATCTATTCCAGCCCTCCTCATTAATATAACAATAAAACTTTGAGCAGGCTGAAATGAGACATGATTTCTAACAAATGCTGTGTTTTTGGAACAGGTTTTTATATCATGTGAGAAGAAACGTGTCAGTTTTACATATTCCTATGAATTTTCTAGGAGTAGGCACTAACTGAAAATTGGTAGTAAAGAATTTTTTTTCTTACTTTTAGGAAGATTAAATAATGCCTCTTGGAAACTCCTAGGCACCATAGCGTTTTTTGAAAAGACTCTCTAAAATTATTTTCCACTTGGCAGATGTATTATAAAAGCTCTTTGACCGTATTACTCTTGCTGAAGAGAAGAAACTGGAGGACATACAGAGAAATGAACCTGTTTAAGGAAGCGCATTGCAGAGAGAGCACAGGCCATCCACGCCAGATAGGCATAAGCCATCCATACTACATAAGCCTGAGGTGATTAGAGCATGCCTCAAGCAAAATTCAAGAAGTTTGTCACTAGTTCATGTTTGGAAAGTGTTTTTCTATGATATCATTTCTTCCCATGTGACCAACGCATCCCAACAAACCCACTATCCATCCCCACATATCCCTCTTCTTTAAACACTTCCAGCCATACACCTGCTCAAACCTTATTGCTGCTTATACCCTTGTGGCATAGTCTTAAACATCTGTGTCCCACCACAGTCTCCAAGCTCTTCTGGTGATGCCTCAATTCAAGCTTGCACTGTGGGCAAGCTATGGCAGAGGAACTTGCTAAGAGGTGGGCTGGATGGGACAGACTAATCCTGGAGTACTCAAACACATGGCTCCTATGCAGCCATTTAAACTGCTTCAGCTTTAGGCCAGCTTTGTGTCAGCCTTGCACTTTTCTTATAGAACAGATGCTTGTTTTATGTTGTTTCTTCCATATTCTCTCAACATTGAGCATTCTGAAATTAACTCCATCCACGACGAATAAAATCTGACAGGATTCAGTGCATGGGAGGCAGATGTAAATGAACAGCAGTACTTTGACCAGCTGGATCTGGCTGAACATTGGCAGCAATGTTTCTGTCAAACTCTGCCATTAAAAGCCCCCACATCTTGTGATTTTGTGTGTGTGCTGCAGAAGCCTGTTCGAGAATAGCAGTACTCCTAAATGGGAAGGAGAGAGCTCTAATGGAGCAGCTGTGGCAACTCAATGCAGCTTCATTTAGCCTTTCCCCCTCCTACAGTAAATGCTAAATCTACCCTGCTAAGGAGGAGTTCAAGCCATGAAGATATTCCACACAGAAGAGGATTATAAAACCCCATGATGAGCCTGGAATGAAATTAAAAATAGCCTGCGCAATGAATGTGCTTTTCTTAGTCTGCTTTAAGAGGTTTCATAAAGCTTTTGCTTCTTAAAGCAGCACTTGTAATCTCTTGTGGATAGATCTGAAGTTGTCCACTGTTAACAAATGTAGATAGTTGTTCAAAAGGAATGCTGTTGCCTTGCTGGGGTCTTTTTTTTTATGGTGTTGGGGTGAAGGGAGTGTGTGTGTGTGTGTGTGTGAAAATGTGCGTAGAAAGAGGGGACTCAGCCAGTCGATCAGATTTCATTGGTTTTCTAACTGCCAGCTTTAGACTAGTGGTTTTGGAATATTACTTGGGATCATTTCAAGTATTTTCAGCTTTGAAAAGCAAGTTGTAGTTTCTAATTAAAAGGGGAAAAAAAAAGGCCCTCTGTCAGTTAATAAATAATGGACATTGACACTTCAGTTCAAAAAACAGGAAACTCTGGAGCTTTCCTTTCTCCCATATCAGCTAAAGGCTCCTGGCAAGAGGCAGTGTCCCCAGCAGAGGACCACCTGCAGCTTGGGAACAGCCAAGTTCCTAGAGCTGAGATAGAGGAATTTTATATATGACCATGATGTCCACTTCCACTCCAGGCCATCTTGAGACCAGATGCATCTCAATTTTCAAGACACAGAAGTAGATGGTGCCAGATTTATAGTATAAAACACCTTCTTTTAGCATTACTCAGTCTATGGGATCCCTGGCTGCTTATTTTATTCACCATAATATTGGAAAAGAGTATGGATCCTGCCAAGTTTAATAGTTTCATTTAAAACACTGACAAATAAGCTTAGATGGTAAATTCACAGGGAGATCTCATGCATGCAGAATACTATATGCTCTTCTGCCGAAGTGTATATATCTTCATGGACAGGGAGAAGATAAGCTTAACATTTCTTTCATTTCTTCCCTCATTCATGTTGCCTATTCCATCATGTTGTGAATCATGCTATACATGTTATCCATCCACTGATGCCAGCAAGAAGGATAGATTTTCAAATATATCTAAGCACAGACTTGCTTTGTGGTAATAGAGGTGATACAGGTATTGTTTTAATACAGTGTTATTCTCAAAACTGTGACATCTATCTAGATCCAAAAACATTAGGCTGCTGAGGGCTGTTAAGCCAAATGAGATGAATTGTCTCAAAGATGTTTCTCTCTCTCTCTTAGTGACTGTAGAAGATGCCTGGACAACCAGCTTATACTCAGTGACCATTACTTACATTCCTAAAGTTACAGATGAATCCAGCCCAACTCACCATGTCACCCTGGAGAATTCCTACTCTTGCCTAGTAACATCAAAACTATTTTGCATACTGCTTTCAGAAAGTTTGGAAAGCAATAAGGCCTTCATATCTTCTCCTGATACATGGAGTTTGAGATACTTCTTGCTTCACATTGATGTAACTACAGATGAAATTCAGCTTCAGTTTAATCAAGGGAATATTTATGCTAGTGTTATATACTGTCATAGAACTCACTGGTTGTTTAGAAATTTTATATGTGGAGATCTGCCTAGGGAGCAGGTGAAAATTAAAAGTAGCACTAAAATTAATCATGAATAGTAAGAGTATCACATTCATTGTTTTTTCTTTAACACAGGGATGACAAGTATAGCAAGGCATAACTAATCTGAGCTTTGTACCTGAATGTGAAAAAGGTAGGTTAGTAAAATTTTCTCTGGTCTTTTAATCACATATCCTCACTATTGTATTTCTTTGATAATGATCCAAAATAATTTCAAAAATCCCTTTATAGTTGTTTTGTATGGCATCAACTTTTCCTGTGACCAGCTCAAAAAACTACTGTAAGATGTACGTATGGAACCAATAAAGATCTACTGTTTTTTATGGAAGTGCAATGCCATCCAAATAAAATCCCCCATCTATGGAAACTTTCATTAAAAACATAACTCCAAAAGACTCAATACTTATAATTCAACAAAAAGAACCCTTGTTTTCCAGTACAAGTGTGAGTTCTGTCATGTCAGAGTTATCACATGAATGAAGGAGCTATTCAAACACACATCAGAGAGAACGCTGAATGTGAAGATAATGAAAGACAGATGTTATCTCATAGAAGATGTTGAGCTGAAGATTTTTTGCAATGAAGGCACAAGAATAAGTGCTTTAAGCATCATATGCCATTGCAAAATTACTATATGTTTTCTCTACATTCAGTAATAAGCCTGTAATTTATCAAGAAAGCAGAGAGTACAGGCTCTCCTTTGGCTGGTAATGAGTAATAAGCTATCCCCTCTCTTTTTTCACTTTCTGAACACCTTTAACTCCCTGTACCCCATTCTCCAGCAGTCCAAGAACACATCTGAAGAGCTGGAATCATTAAATGGCTTAGGATGGAAGGGAAGATCAGACCTTCTCTAGTTAGTGGGGAAAAGAGGGTCCACCCTATGCATGAAGATTGGCTTGGCATGGAACAAGCTCACCTACACAGAGAAATTTATTGTTACTGAAATAATTTGGTCCTGGCTCTAAAGGGTTACGAATGTCAGCGGAAGAGGTCCCAATAATTCTCAGGAGAGCTGAAAAATAATTTTAGAGGAGCCCCAAATCCTCATGCACACCAAGTGCCTGTTCACTGCAGTTAGATCGTTCTTTTATATCTTCTGCACATGAAAAATTAAGCTCAGTTTGTTATAATTACCTCAGTGAATTTAGAAAAACATGATTGCTGAATAAATAGCTAAAAGAAATCCTAGAATTGACTATAAAGAATAAAATGCCATTTGAGAAATAAGCTTATTATTAAGGTGATGAAGTAATAATAATTCAGCAAAAAGGACAACAGCAGAAATGATAAAGTTCTATCATGGCTAAGGACTTGGCTATAAAGCATGAGGAAATAGAAGAAGCTTTCAACTTGGGAATATCTATTTTTAGTGAGCTGAAAAAGAGCACTGCAGTGTAAAAAAAAAGATATCCCAATGTAATGTAGATCAGAATGAAACGTACTCCTGGAACTGTCACACTGAGGATCAAAGCTGGCTTGCATTCTCTTTAGATGACTAAATTGTTTGTTTTTCTGGTGTTTTCAATTATGTTATTGAAGCAAAAGACTTAGTTGCATTGAGTAATACAATGACCATGGTGCTTTATTTGAAGAATTACTCTGACTCTTGTAGACCATTATCTTTGGTGCTTTTCAGTGCCCAGACCTGCTAAGAACACAGCTGCTACATATCATCTGCTGGTCCTTTTCCTTTTTTTTGTTCTTTTTTGATTTTTATTTTTTTTTTAATACTGGTGAGGAACTCTGTGAAAGAGTCTTTAAAACATTTAGCAGGGTTTTAGATAACTAAGTTACAGAACACGGTTATCATGTAAGCTTACACAATAAGTACACTGGATTTGATAGGTAATACCTTGTACTAACTGTAATTGCTTGTTCTTGCAGATTGCAGAGTAATCCAGAAAGAATTCCATAGTCATTCTCCATTAACAGAAAACAGAAGAGGTTGCAGAGTGTACATTCCTTCTCTGATAACAAGCATAACAAAAAAAAAAAAAAGTAGGTGTGCCATCAACCTGTGTATTTCCCATAATACAGGCGGGTTGTTTGAAAGTAAAGACATCAGACATTACTGTGGAGAGCAACCCTGGAGCAGTGCAGCAAGTCCAGACAGGCACAGATAATAACAAAACATATTTACTGCATTTCAAGTGCACTGGCTGAAAGTTTAATGTTGACATTTTACAGTCTTGTTCAAGGCTATTATAGAATAAGGTTGAAATCTACTTTGTCCTGGAAAAGGTATTTCAATTTTAATAGAATTGGTTGTTGTTGTTTTTTTTTTCCCAACATATATTCTTTCATCTGTTAATTTGTTTAATTTTTGTGTGATACTTTCTCGCACAAAAAATACTAATTTTTTGCATAAATAATTCCTGAGTTTTTCTGGTTGTTTAAGAAAAATTATAATTTTTTCTTATGTTAGTAAAATATGATTTGTTTATTGGGAATGAGGGAATGACTCAGCTTCATTCACTTTTGATATACACTATCAACTTTGACATTTCCAAACTGAATTACAAGGAAGATTCAGTACAGCACACAATCTATTCCTGATTTATTAATGATGAAATGTTAGTTTAATGAATCTCTTGGCAATATTCTTTCTGTGATATATTTATGTCTTAGAGCAAACATACAACAGGAACAAAGAGGCTGTGCAATATATGCGATAAGCTCTTCAGTTACGGAAAAATAAATTAATTGCATGTTTACAATTTACTTTAACCTAAAATATTTTTGTGCTTTGAAGGATGACTGACAATTTTTTTTTCCAAGCAAGAAACTTCTTCTCTTATATTTACAGTTCACATGTGAAACAAAAGAGGGAAACTTGTAGAGGTTGTGCTTGCAGCAATGCCATTATCATACATGATACCTCTGCCTGTCCAAGTTTCGCTTGTGATTGCCATAAGGAGTGAAAGGTGTCGTGCTTTAAGTTAAAGGTTAGGCAAGTATTAAGAGAGCAGTTTAGCTGCATTAGTACTGCTGACTATCTGCTGAACTAGAGTGAGGAGATTCACTGGGGCAAAACACAACTTTTCCTTTCCAAATAGAAGGAACAAGTAGTAGCAAATGTAGAAAGAATATAATGTCCATACGCAGTTTGGCTGGGGTGAGAAGACACTTCTGCTTGGTAAATGGCCTAGGAGACCATACTTCTTTATGCAAATGTGAAGGGATGGAAACAGGATACTAAAACATGGATAACAGCCCCAAAAAGTTTTTGTTAGTACTAATCAAGTACAAGAAATTCTAGAAGTCTAACGTCCCCTTACTTCTTGAAATCGGTCATGCAACAGATGAAAATATTGTAAATGTACTTATCTGATATTGGTTAGCCATTGTATCGCCATCAGTCACCTCATACTTCAACCTTGGCCAAGAGTTTCTTGTTGCAAAGAGAAAGACTGGCAGAACTTGTAGCTTTTGCATCAGGCTAAGCCTCTCTTCTCCATATTTTCATCTATCTGAATGCAGTCTTTTCATAAGGTTCCCTGATTTGAGTCTTTCCATATGTTTTCAATTTAGCTTTTTTGTAATTGCCTGATGTTGAGGGGTTAGGTTCTGTTTCAAATGCTGCCACAGAGGAGTGAGCTGCACAGTACCTGATGGTACCCTGGGGATCCCCCTCTTCAGGTGCTGTATCTATTGAAACAGATCAATTAAAAACACTTTATCTGTGGTATGCCTGGGATAGTCTAAAACACTTACAAGACCATTTCCATGACTACAAATTGAAGGCTGGAGACTTGGTGAAGGAGGGAGCCCCATGAATAACCAGACTGAATAACTGAATAATGGGATAGACTTGCTCTGTCCAAAGCATTCCTGTTTTGATATATTTGTAAATCCAGCAGGCACAAAGGATACCTGAGAGAAGATGGGGCTTAGAGATCTTGACACTGCAGAACTTCTGGATGAATGCTCTCAGATACTGAGGACCCTCTTCATTGGCTGAACCAATGCTGGAACCTGGACCAATGATCTCTCTCTGTCCGTCTCTCTCTCTCTCTCTGTTGCCCCTCTGTGCTTCTTTTTAATTTGCTTTCTCACATAAAGTTAAGTAACACAAGGCTTGTTTTGATTTCTTAAAAAGTTGCATTATTCAGCCTTGCAGTTTAGACACATAGTTGCAAGGTTGCCAGTACTTTTAAAAAAATTGTAGTGTAGAGATTCTCAATAAAATTGATGATTGTGTACCTTGAGTATCAATTTCCCTTTAATCTACCCAGGCGGGATTTGCAAATCTAGTCACACCTCCCTCCTTCAAGGGCATGATATGACGCTTATAACCTTCCAGGGAACCACTGGAGCCACCACCTTGCCTCCTGGCTGGCCTGAAAATGTATTTGCCAAACAGTTGCACAAACAGGCAATCCTCAGCAGCAAAATTGCTGTCAGGCTACTGACAGACTGCACTTAAACAACTGAAACTTGGGGGGCTCAAAAAAGACAATCATGTGAGACATGTGAGACATTTTAAGCTGGCCAAAAGGGAACTTCCAGACATGAGTTGAGTTGAGCTTTTATCTAAGAGGTGTTTTTATCACCTCTTTTGAGAAGAGGGACAGAGGATTCCCTTAAGATAAATTTTATAGCTATGAATCATCTTCAGGAGTAGGGCAGATGACAAAGTATTTTTAAAAACAAAACAAAGAAACAATACAACAAACCTCAAAAAACTGTAATTGTAGCTGAAGTAAAAGTATCTAACCCTTATGCTCATGTCCTCCTTACATCTGATTTAGAATGAGCCTTTGAAATAAAATTGTTTTCCTCCTTGGAGAGCTCCCTTACACTTAGACCATGGAATAAACTGAGCAAAGTTTTTGTTGAAGATGTCCCTCTTTATACACTTTAGTAGTGGTGTGAGCAGAGGCTGAAATCTAAATATAGAAAGTTTCACACCCTGTCCCAGTTCAATGAATATTTAAGTATTTTTTTCACAGTGGAACAAGAGAGACTGAGAAGATATCAGAACTGAGCCACCTCTAGCTTTGTTGTTAGAAGACCTGGCTTTAATGCCCATACACAGAGAAGGTGAAGGAAAGATCTGAATTTGAATGCTCCCTTTCTACCTAGGTCCTCTCAATATTGACTATTCAGTGATGAAGGATTAGGGAAAGGCATGGCTTTTGCTTAAAAAGCATCTCTCTAGAAAGGAGTTAATAGGAAAGACATACTAACATATTTCTACAAATGAAATTTGGCTACTTTCTGTAGCTTCATCCTCGGTCAGAAAAGTTCCCTTATGTCAAACTCGTTACATTTTCCTCCTCACATCCGAACTGGCTACTTAAGAGTTGTGTCATGAGTGATTACTTAGAAGACAAGCTTAACCGCCTGAAGAGAACAGTAACTGGGTGCTAAGAGACCTGATTTACAAGAAAGGTTACCTATGCCCTTCAAAAGAAGCATGCAGATAATGACTTTAAGAATTTTCAAGGGGACACTCTTCAGTTGAGGATTGATATGGGATGTAAAATTGTAAGAAACATGGGGAAGTTTATATATCTCCAATTCAAGAAATATTGAACATCAAGTAAAGTTAGTGAGTAGCAGGCTAGAACAAATAAATGGATATATCTCAGCATTTCCTTAGCAAAGCTGTGGATATCCTCTTTACAGGATATTTAAATGGTATTAAAAGCAGCATTAAACAACAACAACCAAAAAATCATTTCTAACTTCGGATTTCACATTGTTAGAAAGGTGAGAAAATTCTGGAGAAATATTTTCACATTTTCCCTACAGTTAGTCTCCTCTGGAGGCAATAAGCTTTTCAGCTTCTACCCGCTTTCAGATACCAGCTAAAAGACAGATAACTGATAAGTCAACATGTATCTGTTCCACACTTGTGTGCACTGTACTGCTGATGTAGTTCTACTTATGAGCTACAATACCATCATGCAGTCACATATCTATAATTGGAGAAGAAAATGAAAAAAATAGAGCCAACTTTTTGTTTGATAAGTGAAAGATTGAAGAAATGTGCATTGTTTCAGTTGTTCATAAAGGATTATGTTCACATGAGCTTAAGACACTGGAAATGTTATAATCTATAATCTTTACCTAGATGTGCTTTAACATACTGGCATAATGGAAAACAAGGAAAGGAGAACCACAAGTATCTTTAAGTTGGTACCTGGACAGTAGATATAAGGACAAAGAATAGAATAAAAATCATGGAATCATAAAATCATAGAATGGTTTGGAAGGGTTGGAAGGGACCCTTACGATCACCTAGTTAGAACCCCCCTGCTATAGGTAGAGACACCTCCCAGTAGAAAAGGTTGCTCAAAGCCACATCCAGCCTGGCCTTCAATACTTGCAGGGAGGGGGCAAACACAACCTTGCTGGGCAACCTGTTCCCAGTTCCCTGTGTCTCATCACCCTCAGAGTAAAGAATTTCTTCCTAATATCTCATCTAAACCTACCCTCTTTCAGTTTGAAACCATTTCTCCTTGTCCTTTCACAACATGCCCTTATAAAATGTCTCTGCCCAGCTTTTCCCTTTCAGGTACTGGAAGGCACCTATAAGGTCCCCTTGGAGTCTTTTCTCCAGGCTGAAGAGCCACAGCTCCCTCAGCCTGCCCTCGTAGGGGAGGTGCTCCAGCCCTCTGATGTCTTGATTTACAGTCATTTGCTGTAGGGAGACGTTTACCCTGAAACAAAAATCCATTTAACCTCTGGCAAGAACTCTTGTGGTTTCCAAGGAAGAGAAAAATTCTCAGCAGGTTTGTAGAAAGGCTGAATCTCCTCATTTGAATTCTGTGGCAACCATATGTTATAACTATATGTACACTCTATCTTGAAAGAAAAATCCATTAATAAAAGCCACATAATTCGGAAGTTAGGAAATGGTAGAATTAGGACTGTGTTTGTGACCACGGCCTTGCTGTTTTGTGCAAATATATTAAGGTAGAGCCCTGGATCACCCTTGTCTTGTGCAATTCTCAGCATGGATAAAGTGTTCCTAATAAATATATATATATATATTTTTTCCTGTGTGTTCAATGTCTGGTCATCAGCCATATTTATACTACCAACAGTTTAAGCTCTAGTTAAAACAGAACCAATTTTTTTTCTCCTTGATTTTTCTTGTCATCCTTGGACTGTAGTGCTTATGTGGGACAGTATCTGTATGTTTCCTGGCTGGAAATCTGGGAGCATGAAGCAAGCTCCAGCATTGTACCTGCAAATATCAATCTGAATGCTCTTCTGATGGGGCCTGGATTCTTCAGCAGAGATGTTTCAACACCACTCTCTCTATACAATTAACAAGTCAGCGGGTCTTGGAAGCAATTAAATTAGCTAGTTAAAATCCCTATTGTCATATAAACATGAAGGGAATTGTTAAGATTACCCCTTTGCACTTTTCAGTTGGCAGCTGTAATAATTTCATTACAGCTCTGTTACTTTGCTGGATTTCTTCTTTTCTTTTTGCAGGACCAAACTTTGAGAGGTAGTGAGTCCAGGATGGTGCCTTCTTTTAGCAATCTGAGGATCCTTTTGGGACAACTTTTGACTCCAAGGTCCCTGCAATGAAATTGTTCTCATATCTTACATAATAATGCTCTCATAGTTGCCTCTTCTGCAATGCTGCTGGAAGTGATGGGGACACGTTCTATACATTGTCATTTCATAGCTGCTACTTGTAACACCTTCTCTAGTGTTCTGCAAAAATATACTTAATCATTGTATTAAATATCCATTAAACAGCACTTAAAGATCCAAGTACAGATGAATTTTTCTTGCCTTTTCATGCTGCTTCAGATCACTGACACCATTTTCTTCTATTTGATCCTTGTGAAATATTTTTTAGTGATACTAAAACACACAATGAAAGTAAATTCTATGGTTTATTCTCTTTCTGATAAATCTTTTCATGTTTGCCCAAAGTACCAGATCCACCCCAGAAATTTTCCTTGGCACTTCTCTTGGTAAATGATGAGTAGACTTTAAAAGGCAAAGAGATTATGCATCTTTATCATCAATCCAAAGTAGAGATTCTCTGAAGAGCCCACAGTTTGTCTTTAAAAATCCTTCTGGAGGCATATGTTTTTAGAAATCTTGAAAAAAGAGAAATCAAATTGTTTTAATTTATTTTAATTTAAGTTTAAACTGCTTTTAACAACAGAAGCATTCTGCTTCTTCAGTGTTCTCTTGGACAACCGTGAAAAAATGTATGAAAAAAGGTTGTCTCACTGGGGTATCTGAGCTCAGAGTGCAGCTGGAGATACTTTCTCTGCCTGTGTTTTTGGTATCTTCTCTAAGAAAAGGGCACAGCGAATATGGTTTCACAATTTACCTTAGCCTGTGGAGTCGTGGTATGGCTTGTCAAAGGGGTCAGAGCATGTCCTAAAAGTAGACTACTTGTCATGGGATTTCTGGCTGTCTGCTGGCCTGAACTTGGGAACAGAGTTGTGTAGAAGCTATCAGAATTGTTATCAGTGTTATTTTCTTTAGATCAAGATTTTCACCTATTCATTTTTTCCTGAGGAAAATCAGATACTGATGATTCACAAAGCAGAGAATAACTAAAGGGATGGATTAAGAAAAATATCATGTGAACTGTTTGTTATGTATGTGGGCTCTCCTCTGCTGCTCTGTACCTTGACTGTGCCAGCTGTTGATGCTGCTGGAGAGAATATTGCTACTCTTGTATTGAAGACATTTGTTGGACACTAATGGGAGAAAGTTAGACTTCTGCTTTTATATTAGGAGAAAGTTGAGTACACTTACATGAAATCTGTCTGTAGCTCGATCCAGATCCCAGCCCTGCACTGGTAGATTTGTCAGCACAATTTTGGTTACAATTTTGTAATAATTCCCCCATCTGTATGTCACAGTGTTCCCTATGGATCTACCTGAAGTATTGACTGCTGCAGGCAGGTGGTCCCCATGGATTGACGCAACCCTGTGGGCTGAGTTCTTTCTCCATCCCCTCACTGGAGCCCTGGACATTTGGCAGAGAATTGCCACCATTATGGAGACCCCCTCCTGAGACTGCAGTGAAACAAAAGAACCACTAAGGATTCAGGTTTACAAGGCTAAGTTAAGGGGGTTGATTCTCTGTATTCAACACAAATCACCCATTAGTGTTACAAATTACTGGCTATTAAAGGCAAAATCCTGTGCATTGTTACTTTTGATTTTAAGATCTAATGAAAAATGAAGAGGTGTTTCCGTACAAATGTGCAGAGAATGGAAAACTGAGCTGCATTTTGGGAAGAAAACAATTATATGTCTTATAACAATTTTGGGAAGCTGGACTTTATCTGAAATTTTCCCCATAGTAATTCAAATTATTTTGCTAAATGACTTGAGTGACCTTTTTGTGGCAACACTTATGTTGCTATGGCAAGGTTTGTGTTAATATTAAAAGGTGCTGTCAGACCACATGCCTCCACTGAGAAATACGAACACTTGAAGATGGGAGATCTGCCAAGATATTCTATATGGTTAGGAAGAGGAATGTATGGTTAATCATTGTTTTGCTCAGAAAGAGGCCATGAGAGATACAATTGTACCCCGTGCATACACCTACCTTCATGTGTCAGTACAGGGCAAGGCCCAAAACTTCAGAGAGACGTTTCCAAATATTAGAAAAACTTTTGAAAATGCAAATGGTTTTACAGGAATTTTTCATAATTGCAGGTGGGCTTACCCTCAAAAAGGAAGACAAAGCTCAGAAATAAAAATTTTTTTGCCTCAGTCATACGTAAGAAATCACACTGACTTCACTGAGCTTGCATACTATTAAGCAGGAACAGAATTTGGTGATGCATCAGAAACCTGTGCAAGCAAAAAGCAGTAAATAATTTATTTTTATAATTATTCTCAAAGGTTCGTTGAAATGCTTGAGGGTCAAATGCTGCTTTCTTAACTCTCTGTGGTCCCACATTTAAGAAGAAACATTTTTCAGCATTATAGTCTTAAATCTGCATGCTTTCTGCATCCTATTTTCCTTAGATTTACTTGAACATCAGCCAATGTATGTGGTTGTTCTTTGGATACTTTTCATATACGCTCCATAAGCATTAAAGGGTTAAACAAATACCAGAGTTGGGTAATTGTTTTTGAGAGCCACAAAACCCGATTTTGAGTTTGGCCTGGAGGCACTGCTGTGGGTATTGCCCAAACCAGTGATCTGATGGATAGCAAACACTTCTGTATTTGCAGTGGCACAGTGCCCAGCCTTTCTACTGTCTGTTTCCTCCTTTTCACAGCCCATGAGTTCTTCAGTTATTTTTCAAAATTACAGTCTTCAAATGATACCAGAACACCAGACTATTGCTGAGACATACATGGCTCCAACATACCCTCCCGTTTTATGGGAAATGTCAGTCTCTGGATAATGAGCCTCAATAAGCTCTAATTAGCAGAGAGTCTCATTATATCCCTAGTAGCAGAATGGTCAATTGTAAATAAGTAGATGAGGTCACTATTTTCAATCAGACTCTTTCATCAAACACCAAAACTTCATAGCTAAGAAAGCAGTGGCTCCCTATAAACCACTGACTTTTTCACATCGTAAGTAGCATAGTAAGGTTCAAATGAACTTATGAATCATTATACTTCTTTTCTCTCATCAATTTATTTTATAACTGTTCCAAAGGAAACTCTTTTATAACAGTGATTTATAATGCAATAAACTTTCCAGTGCGTACTCATGCTATTACTGTTGCAAAATGATGGTCTTTTTTTCTTAATGTTTTGAGGAAGTGAATATTTGGATTGTGAATAACTATTTTGAGCCCATTAGCAATAAAGATTTGAATCTCTGGCTAATTCAGTAAAAAATGCATCAAGTTTATGAGCTAATATTTTCTGCAGACATCATTTTGGGTGGTGGCAGAGTTCAAGGTAAGTAGGATTTTTTCCTTCTGTGACAGAATTTTAACACAGAATAGGGAGGCTTTTTTCTTTATTTTTACACCATTGAGTGAAAATGGATTTTCTTAAGAATTCATATGCACTCACAATGTGTACCACTGAGAGCATGCTGAAGACTGAAACTTTTTTTAAAAGCATGGCACAAATGTAACAGAGCCAGTGACTGGTGGGATTCAGCTGTGATTTGCAGAGAGCCAAATGGGTCTGTGATAATGCTTCTGTTCCCATGCTTATCCTGTCCTGGAAATTTCAAATATAAAGCCAGACTTTTGCTGCTTTGATTCCTGTTATGCCTCACTAGGAATTGAAGAAAAATCATGAAAACTGATATTTTAAAGTTAGTGGAAGACAGTGTGTATAAAAGAGAACTAAAGGTGAAGTCTACTGAAAGTTTCATGTTTAAAGAGTAAACGTCCGCAAAGAAAATAGTCCTTGCTGTAACATTAATATCAGAGTCCTGATAAACAATAATCTTCGGCTACCCAAAACCTAGGTGGAATGTGTATCTTTTTCATAACTTACAACGAGATTGAAAATGAGAGAAATGTTTCTAGCATAAAGCTGTGGGGGGCAGTTCTGCATCGGGATTTTGCATTAATGGTTAGTAACAGCGTTATTCAATGACTTGCCATCAAAATGACTTCTGGGCAGAAACCTTTATGATGTTCAACCAGAATTCACTGTGCTTTTCTACTGATGTAATAGTGGAGGAAACAAACTTACAAATTATTTGTTTTCAATAAGAACAGCAGTAAAAGTAATTTCCAGCAGCTCTTTAAACTTTCACTTAAAAACTATTTTTAAATTATATGCAAAACATCTGTTACAGATACACAAATATGTGGGACTGTCTTCCAGATGTGAAATAATGTTTATCAAAGGACAGAACAAAAAGCAGTTATCACTGAAGTAGGTCAAGAGGGAGGTCCCTAAATTGCATAGATACAACTGCACTCCACAATAGACAAAAGCTTGTGAAGCAAATATGACTGTGGTCAATGTAACTTTCTTTGCCTTAAGAACAGGGTATTCAACAGGATGCACCACTAACTGAGACAAGCTGGGATTCAGTGGAGTACACAGTAAATAACAAATAGCTTTATCCACACCATCCATTTTGTGAGCACACTGAACTCGAAAAGTATCTGTCATATTCATGCTGAGATTAATTGTGCTGATCAGGCACAGTTAGTGTTTGAACCAGTTTGAACCACACCTTCCCCGGAGGGCTTTGGTGAGATGAAGGTGCTTTCCAGGACTCCTGAGCTTTTGGTGTGAATGTGGCACCAGCACCAACTCATGGCCATGCTTTGGCCTCTTGCTGAGCCACTCCCTATTCAGTGGGAACACCTTCTGTGAGCAGAAATGAGCAGACCTCAACACTGAAGGCAATCCCTACTTTAGAGCCACGCTAACCAGTGTCACCTCTGCTTCAAAGGCTTTCTCTTAAAAATTTGGCTTCCAGACAGATCAGTCTTTCTTTAAACTCTATCCTTTCCTCTGGAATTAACCACTGTGCTTTGTTCTCTGATTCACCAAAGCATCTGTTTCTTCTGTGCTGTTTTCACAGACTTTCAAGTCATCCAGTATATGCAGTTTTCTCATACTGTGCACTCATCATTTATTTTGCTGCCATTATTACAGAGTTTATTTGTCCCAATAAATGAATGTCAAAGTTTTAAAGAGTCATAGCATCTGAAGTATTTTAGGATTCTCAGATCATTTTGATTCAGTCTTTTCCTGTTCAGAAGATAGTGCAAACCAGGGCTGTCAACTGACTCCCCCCAAAAAAAAGATCACAAATGTTTCACAATTTACTGATGATCCCAAAAGTCATATGAAGGTGTAAATATTGCCTGGTTTCAATGTAAACTTTTCTGATTTTGAAATCAAATGGGAAAATTAGATGCTAATATGGAGTGGATGCTCTTTTCACCAAAGTGAAGACAGTGCTTTTGTGGGATATAAAAGATGAACTTCTGATCACGCACAGAGTAACAGTGAACTGCATTAATGAACAGTGATAGAACATTACATTCCAATCAAAGCCACTTTGATCTTTGCTTGTGAGCAGAGATTCCCTGTGTCCAGATACACAGAAATGGGATCGTATTGGATTCCTGCAATGCTTCTCTCGAACATCCCATTCTGCATTACAAACATAAACAAAAGGCTCAGCCTTCTGGAATTGTTCACCATTTGACAGCCTCGAATCATTTCAATGTTTAAATGCTTCATCTTTTCAGTAGGGTGTAATATACTACAATGGGGAATGCAACTGCTATCAAGCAAGTAGACATGAGAAAAACAGACACCATCCTTCTGACAGCTTCATAGGTAATGTGAACATTTTTTCCAGTTTGGGGTTTCAAACTTTCCTGCTTCCACCTGTGTTCTCACTTGATTCTTAATTTCATGTTTCCTTGTTTTTTACGTTCAGCCCACCTCTAAAGCAACATCTTTAGACCTGTTTCCTGGTTCTTCAGTAGACCCACTCCATGATTTGATGGAGCTGGAAGATATGGTATCGCTGATATATTGAAGGAGCAAGCTGAGCTGGTTTTAATGTTCAAACAAATCTTTTTGGCAGAAGGCCAGCAAAAAAAGGAAACAAGTTCATGACCTCCAGGCAATTGTCAGGCAGCCCTCCCTTTGGGTCATGAAAATGTAAAAAACTCATTACTATAGGTTGTGGAATACTCAGTGTGAAAATGTATATTCAGTATATTAAATTTTGGTATGTTACAATAAATTTGTTACACTTTCAACTAGAGTTATAAGACAAGTTAAATTATATTACTGATATATGAAACAGATATCACCTGTATGTCAATGCTCACCATAAAGTAATTCTCAAATACGAATACAAGAAACATGGGATACTGCTTCACATCAAAATAAATGCCACTTTTTTCTTGTAGAACTGCCAACCTTTTGAGATTGCTGCCAAACTGAAAAAGTACAAGCTTGCATAACGGAATCTGTACACCTTTAATTAGATAAGCAAACTCTTATTTACCCAAGTAGAAAGAAAAACAGTTCCCCCAAATTCTTTCCCTTCCCTGTTAAAATGAGTCATATGATTTCTAGCAACATCCTGGTTTTATTCAATGTTCCATCTGTGTTGACTAAGGCTCCAAGAGGTCAAGTGACTTCAAGGGTGGCTTTCCCATAAAGGCAGAGCCAGCAGCTGTCTAATGGAGAAAAACATAAAAGCCGAATAATATTGGTTGACACTGGAGCATTTAAGTAACTGCGGGCTGGGATGAGATGACATTTTCCAGTTTCCCCAGAGCAACTAAGTCTGTAGAGGAGTTGTTGGTGAGATAGCTACAAACACTGGTGGAAATAGAAGTTATAAATTTCCTAGAACAGATGTCTGATCTCCAGGCAATGCAGTTTTGGCCATAAACATTTACCTGTTCTGCACCTACTATCCTGTTGCTAAACAGATATTAAAATCTCTTTAAAGAAAAGAAGAAGATAGGCTCACCTCTCCTCATAAAACGTTAAAATCACATATAAAATATAAAAAAGTGCAAGACAGAGTGATTGCTTCTTAATTGGTTTTATTTTCTCTTTGATTCTTAAGAGCACTGCTAGACATGAAAAAGTCAGTGTTTGCCAACATTTATTCCATGAGAGAGGCTGAATTAACAGTAATCCTTTCAGCCTGAACAGAGGCATAATCTCCATGTGGGTGATAACATGCAGAAGGTATGGGATCAGTCCTGTGCCCTGCCCTGTTTCAAGAGTGTGGGATGCTGGCAAGTAAATGGGCAGATGCCAGCAGCACTGTTCACACAGCTTTCTTCTTTTATCCACTCAGACAAGCTAGTCACTGCCTGACTGACAGCTAGGAGCAGCACATAGCTTGATCTGAACAGGCTTCTTTCTCATGCATATAATTTTTCAGTAATAGGGCCTGAAGCAGGCCACAGGGAAGGGGATCACAGGACTGGTCAAGGACAGGGGGCACTAGTGGTCCCTTGACAGCCACAGTGCAGCCCTGGTGCTTCTTTTTGAGCCCTGTGTGCCCCACTTCCCTGAGCTCAGTGACCAGTCTGTGGGAGGGAGGGGGATTATGGGGGTCATGTCCTGCTGTGTGGACAGGACATCACCCATGATTCCAATGAAGCTTGTTCTGTCCCCTGGCCAAACCTGTTTCCTTTCTGTCAGTGCTGTGAAAACAAAATTTCACTTCCAGTAGATTCTACAGAAATCTACTGCAAGGCTGCAGCATGAGGTAAGAAAGAATTCATATACCAGTGAAAAAAATTACCACTTGGAAAACAGAGATAGCCATGGCAATTTATGTAATGGCAGTAATACTTAGAGAAGTCCAATTAACTGGGGGAATTACAGATAAAACTGATAGGCATCAGCCCAAAAGAAATACTTCTGAAATGGACAGTTTCATTTTAAAGGGTCAGGAAGGAAAAATGTATTAGGCAGGACAAGCTGGACCTCTGAAGCAGTGCATGAGGAAAGAACTATGGGATATTCCCTGGTATTTCTAACACGTGCCCTCTTGCTGCTCTGTTCTGAGTCCATTTACACAGAAACATAAGACAAAGAACAGCTTGCTAACAAAACAAACCAATGCAGCTGACCTGCCTACTGGATGCTGTTACCTTAAGACCAAAGGTTTCTAAGATCAGTATGAAGCAAACAAAGACAGGGAGGATTGAGAAAGACACCGTGCTAGGATGCTTGAACAAATGTACAGAGTAGTGATTCCAAAAAGAAAAGTACTTTAAGGCTTTGAGGAGGTATGGAGAGAATTTCAGAGCCTATACTAAAGGTTGTGATCTGGAAAATTCCTGGTATACTTGCCTCTAAAATTACAGATCTTTTACTCTAATGTTTGTTGAATGTTTACAGCCTAACATAGCTCTATTCTGAGGACTGTTTTGTCTAATTTCTCCTAAGATATATATGCAGTTCTCCATACAAGACTTCTGAGAACAGTGATCTTGTAGATCTCCTTCTCTGTCAGGGACAGACTTCAAAAAAAATAAATAACAGTGATGGTACCTACTGGTAGGTTAGAACATTTCCCTCTGAAGAAGGAAGAAAGGTTAAACAAAGTTTTCAACTTGCCTAATGACAAATCTTTACTTTCTGTCTTTTACAAAGTTTTTCAGCAACTTCAGGAGTTTTTAGGCCAGTACATTACCATAAGTGAAAGCAAGGTTGATTTAAACCCATATTAGGCAGGAAAGTAACATTCCTAGCACCTAGGATCAAGAATTTTAATGCAGGACACTGATAGAAAAAATTCAGTTGTGAGTCTAGAATTCAGGGTATTCAGTTCAAAGATTTCTATTCCTGATATATATTTCTTGGAAACAAGGGCTGTTTATGCGCACTGACTGTGCCATCTTATAAACTGTATATACAGCTACATTGAAGAGATACCAAGGTACGTTTCAGTACTTTAGTGCTCTTACTGTTTTCCCCTCATGAAATTCAATCCTTTCCTGACATCATCAGTACATACAATGAAAGGAGTGGAAAGTTGCCCCACCTAGAATGCTCTGTAGTTGTGGCTTCCAAATTGCTTTCATGACTAGTGGTTTTAACCCTTTCTTCCAGACAGAAAATGTGATTTTCTTCAGATCTTAGTTCCTGTCTGTAAGCATTAGCTACTGGTTCATTTAACAGGATGTCAAAGGTACCCATTACCCATTAATCATCATACAGCCCAACACAGTACAGATGGTTGGTAATTACCTGAGCGAGAAGGCCCTAGAGCCCAAATGAGGGAAGCATCTGTGCTTAGGCAAGAGACAGATTTTGAGATGTGTCCTTCTTTCAGCCTGAAGTCTGAGTGTTCCTTCCTAGCCCCAAAAGAAGGAAGGTATTTCTTGGTGTCCTCATTCTTTCTTAGATAAAGCACAGGACCTTAAACATGACAGTCTAATGAATAGTCATCAGCTACTGTTAACATTATTTTCCCTCTGTCACTTCTCTCAGCTTCTCTAGCAGAGCTTTCTTGCTCTGTTAAGTAAGAGTTCTATCATGTAATTGGGTAAATGTGGGCAGATGGGATAAGATTATCCATGCAGACTTTGCTGAAAGTTGTTTTTGGTTTCAGTTCTCCTGTATTTTCCTTAAACAGAAATAACTGATTAAGAAGCATTCAATGAGTAAAGTAATATTCCACTATGATCCTTCCTTATTCTGAACAATGTATCTTTTTCTCTGAAGGGTGGAAATCAGAACTTCTTTAATTTTTAGAGATTCAGGAAGTAGTTTTCTCCAAAGTAGTGCTAAGCTTAAACACTAGTGAACGGATCTGGTGTTAGCAGATGTTATTGTTACAAGCCATGTAGTGGCCAGTCATCAGGGAAGGAGTTAAACGACCCTCAAAATCAAAGCTTTATTGGCTTCTGCTCAGATTAAGTCATTGTACATGCCTACATTAAGCAGTGCCACGAGACACTGAGATCTGAGTATCAGCTGGTGTCTGCATTCACCATCCATATGATGGAAATACGTCCCAGAAAACAATTTAGAACATACTGAGTGTGGAGAGCCAGAAGTGACATGGGGTTCCAATTATAGTAAAATGTACCATATGTCTAATTAAATATATATGTTTTCTATTGATCTCCACACTAATTGCTGAAAACAGATGCACATATTTCATCTAAACATCAATTAGCTATGGGTAGCTATAATCTGCACTTCTCCTCATACATCTTTTTCTCACCTGCTGCTCATCTTACCCATCGTAGAAATATGTATATGTATTTTCTCCAAGATATATGTTTCATTTTAACTTGGAATGTGTGCGAGTTCTCATGCTCATTCATATGTCACTTGCAATCAGCTGTCTCTGAAATAAAAGAATAAACATTTAAAAAATTACTAATCTGACTTTTATTCAGTTTCAGGGAAGATATCTTAAGGGTTTCCTGAGGGTGGTGCTAAGCACATTATGAAAATCACCCCTGTAAGATCTGCCAAATTAGAAATCCACAGAAATGCTGCAGATGTTTGAATGGAATTCATTTTCTAGTGTGTTTCTTGATGAAGAAAATATCCATAAAATTAGATCCCCAAAGCTGTACGGAAGTAGGAGTAACTTTTCAATGTATTTTCAATTTCAGCAAAACTAACATAAAACAGTTGGCTTAATAAACCACTTTTTTTATTTTATTTTTTTTTAAAGAAAAATACAATTATAACATCTTTCCATTATAGTTATTTATGAAAAATTCTGTCTCATTGGTAGACAAGAGCTTCAGGAAAAAGATTTTCAGAGAGAAATTACTGAAGCAACAATATGAGTTAAATATTTTTGAGATTTGAAAAAATGAACCATGAAATCATGCTGCCCAGTTATGTTCTTAAATGCATTCATTTTTGCAAACAGAAATTTAACAGTGATGTAAATTAAATTCTGAGCAGCACAATGTATTTCAACTGCTGCTCTCCAGCTAAAAGAAGATTTGCAAGACTTTTTCCTACTTTACATATGACTGCATGTTAATGATTTGATATTTAGAGTTATCCCCTAATCTTTAAATTATTTCTATAGGCACCATGCTGTTGAACATCCTCAATTATAAAAACAATTGGGAAAAATAACCAGTATATTTTAAGTCAGTCTTCTAAAAAATTTTTCAGCAGAAATTCAGTGAGTTCTTTTTTTAAAAAAATAAAACCCTCTTGAAAGCATTCCCCCCAAAGTGTTTTTTCTTTCATAGCACAATTCCCTTTATTTGTAAATGTTCCCCAGTGTGTGACTTAAAAAAAGAAAAAAACAAAAGGCTGAAAATCAATTCATGTTTATTAAGAGAATATTTTGATGAACAAAAACAGTCTCCGAAGGCCTGGAAATTTGTAGATAACTTGTGTATTTGCTGAGGAGTCCTGACTTTCTTGGAGAGATCAGGATGATCAAGGAATGATAGACATATAAATGATTTCATCAGGGAACTAGATTATATCAGCAAGGTTTGGTTTCCAGGTTCACAAGTCAGTTTATCCAATGTAGACAAGGGTGAGACAAAATGTTTTAATGTTGATTCAAGCAGTCTTTCTTTCAGGTGACATTCACTTTCTGATCTTCTCTTTGCTTGCCTTTTTGGGAACTGACATTTCCATAGAGCATCTCCCAGTGCTGCTGAAGAGAACCAAAGTCACAAACAGATTCTCTCTCCAATCTCACATGTACATTTGCCATTTACAATTAAGGCTTCATAGATTTCTAAAGAAAGAATCAACTTTACACGCATCATTGTCAAGGTAAGTAGGCACACACATTTTGTCAGGTATATTCATATAGCAAGATATTGGTAACATGAATGAGGGTGGCAAAACTTGATCCCAATCACCAGTCTGGTAAGCTGAATTTTTTAATATTATACCTTAAATAATAATATGTTTTTATTTGTCAGTGCATATTCATTTCAACAGCAGAATCTTTTACTACAGGCATGAGAAATGGAAATTGGACAGAGTTGAATTTTATACTTCAAGAAAGGATCTTGAATCAAATACCACAATGGCTTCACTGCCTGCAATTCATATTTCTTTCTAGAGAGTGAGTTTCATGTTTCATGATACATAATATTTCAAGGGATGTATTTGAGACGCGTTTCTATTCATTTTGCCTAATGTTCAGTGGGAATTTCAAAACTGAAAAATGGATCAAACTACTTTGTTATTGCACTCGGATGAAGACTTCCTTTTCTAAAACAATTAACTCCCTTTTGTTCTGTTTACACACATGCATCATATGGCGTAATGCCACCTGCTGACAGAAATATGGATGAGTGAGTCATGCTACAGAAAAGCAAGGGCAAAAGATAAGAAATGTTCATCTTAAAAGCAGACTAAAGGCCAAAGGTTCTGCCTCTGTCAAAGGTCTGTGGCTGATATATAGGGAAAGAACACATGAAAACTACATGAACATTTGTCTCGCAGATCTATACACAATCTGTCTGAGGCACTTAATATGCCAGACAATTAGGTTTAACAGAGTTGGATGGATTTTCTATCAGAATTCTTCTGTTAGATAAAGATTTTTTATTTAGATAAACCTAATGACAATTTAGGTACCAGGCACACCTTGTGTTAGTTCCACACACAGGGTATGTGGGGAATACAGCCTTTGCCTGTTCTTACATTAACTCTCTTTTCTTTGAAAGAGCTCACTCCATCCTTTGTTACAACTAACTGCTCAATCTTTCATGATTCTCCAGAACATTTTGAAAATTTCCCCTGTCTAGAAGTTATATACATAGTTATGAATATCTCCCTGGTTAAGACTATCAACTCAATAATGATCAACATTTTTGTTTTCTTTATGCTAAATGAGAATTGTACTTCTCTTTGTACAGGCAAAGAGTGCAAAATAAGAAAATGATGTGTGAAGAGTGTGGGAAAGAACAAATTCAGTAAAATTGAAATGAATATTTTTTCAGACCTTTATGAAAATTCAGCACTGCAAATAAAGAGACTTTTTCAACAGTGGTTGCGTTATCTCCAACTAGATGTGCAACCTTGCATGAGTAAAACAGCAGAGGTTTTGTTGACAATATCTGACCTTAAAAGAATGGTTGGATTTGTATTGATTTTTCTGCCTAGACTGCATTTACAGTTGAGATGATTAATTAATGAATTTCTAGTTCCAGAAAGAGATTATTGTACTTAAACTGATTAGCACAGAAGTATTTTATGCCTTTCCAGCAATTAATCTTTATTGCCAAACTGACGTAAGAGTATCTTTTTCACTCTAGCATTTCTAGTTTGTGTAGAAACTGTAGCTGACTGTTACTATTGTCAACAAAACAGTAATACAGTCATACAGAAATGTAATATGCAGAATGTCGCAGGAAATTTTTATCATGTTATTAAAAAGATGTATAGCAAGGCTACGTAGTTACATATAGACTGCTTTTTCATATATATTGCATAGATAAAAAGTTGTGCACACTGCTATGTTGATAGAATGATCTTCTACCATAATTTATTCAAATTAAAACAGTGGAAAAGTACTTAACTGAGCTGCATTACATAATCTACTGGTCACTGAGAAAATTCCATAAATTGTTGGTTGCAATAAGAACAGAATATTTGAAAGAGAAAGAGTCTTTTTAGCTCCTGAGAAGAAAGAGGAAAAAAGAAAATGGGAGACATTGAAATATCTCCAGATTTAATTTGACTGATCATGACCTGCTGCAGTGATGTATTATATCCAGAAATTAATTTGCATTATACAACATAATTTGTAGGAACTGTGCTATACTGGATAACATCTCTGCATTTAAGAAAGAGTAGAAATTTTCAAAAGGCTCTGCCCTTGGGAAACTGACTCGCACTGACCTAATTACTTCATTAAGCTTGGATTGAATAGTTGATCCCAAAGTAGATAAAGCTGGAAGCAGGAAAACAGAAAATTCAGCCGCTCTCCCTCTGTCTCTGTGGGAAGAAATGTCATTATGATGTTCCTTTGTAACCTAAAAAGCAACCTTACTGGGTGTCTTTGTCCAGGAAATTGGGGTAGGTAACACATAACGTGACTCCATGCAGAGCTGAGATAATTCATGAGAGGAGAATTAGCCATGATCTTCACTTTGAAGAAGGTGGCTATAAACAGCAAGATGTTCTGATTTTTTTGTTTGTAGGAAGGCAAACACAGAGAAAAACAAAGCAGAAAAGGAAAGAGAAGGTGGGATGGAATGCGTGATCTCTCAATACATGTGAAGTGTGAAGGGGAGGACTGAAAAAGAAAACCAAATTCCATAATAAATGCCATAGGAAGCCAGTAAACCAGTGAACAAGTTTGATGAGGACAAAAAAAAAAGTATATCCCTCCATTAGAGGAGAAAATCGGAGAGCAGGGGGACAACATGATATTTCTGTTGTTGCCAACTATAGTGCAATCTATAAAAAAGTAGAAAAATTCTTTCTGTCACCACTCCAGTATCCTCTGAGTAGTCTGAAATGCCTCATCAGTTTGGGGATTATCTGGTCAGAATAGCAATGGTGCTCAGATATCTCTGAGCATGTTTGCAACATACAGAGAGGGTATGGAATCTTTTTCAAGAAGGCTTCCAAATCTTTTTTAAAGATTTCTGGGATTGCAAAAATAGCTAAATTGTACCAGTGAAATAACCAGCCTACAAAACTATTCACCTTATCACTGAATTACTCAAGCTTCTCCTTCCAGCCATAGGATCTTTTATGCTTTCATCAGCTGTATTAGAGATTCCCAAACTCTAAAACATGATTTTCACAAATATGCAGAAGTAAGTTGCCTGTTAGCCTTTGCTTCTGATTAAATCTATATATTGGAACCATTATGTTTCTCTGCCCTGGTTAAACCACATCCTCACAAGAACTTTTCTGGACTCTCTCAGAGAGTGTGTAAACCTAAATGTTATATCACGGTTGTCTTGATTTGCTTAATGGCAAGTTGATATTCCTTTGCCTCCATGACCATATTTGCTCTTACCTACAGTGAACTGCAAGCTGACACTTAGCTGCCTTTCCATCATGTCCAACATTTCTGTCCGTCATGTTCCCCTAACACCTCTGGTCAAAATTTGGAAATCTTGTGGGAAATACTGACATTTTCTGTTTTGTATTCAAAAACTTAAACATCATGAGAAAGGAGAATAACAAATAAGTTAGCCTTCAGTTTTTCTTTCAAACTAAGTTAACGCTTTGAGTACTCGTTTTCAGTGAAGTCCATGGAGCAAAAAATAGAAGAAATATCAAAATGCCTTAAACCATTGTTGTACTAGACACCTTCTGCAATATATAATATACATATATATGTATATATATTAAGACACAAATATCTCAAGGTTAAAGAGACCTTAGATCACAATTCTTGTATCTCAGATACAAGGAAAGAAGAATGCTACCATATTTATTATTATTATTATTATTATTATTATTATTATTATCATCATCATCATCATTATGTTGTTGTTGTTCTTGTTCTTGTTGTTGTTGTTTTTCCAGAGTTTGTTTAGGGATCTGTACAAGAATAACTGATCAGCAGACTCCAGCCTGGCAGAATGTAACATTCTTGAAAAGCTCTGAGGGCTGATGGCTGAAAATACTTTGGAAGAATGTGAGTAAAGAAACTTATTAATTCAACTGTATGTTCGGAATCCAGGAATTAATAATGTATTATTAATGGTTGACTAACCTTGTATATTTAATTTTATGTTGGATGTTTCTTTCGCTGTATTCTGCAATCCACTTGGACTTAAGGCAAAAATACGTGGTAGTTATTGTAATGTAATAAATGGAGAAAATAAATAAAAAACATACTGAAGTCTTCTGCTTCCAGACTATTTTCCGAGAGCAGAAGTCTCCTGAGAATAGGACACTTTTATCTAATTTTTCAATCATCCATATTTGTGGTTAGATGAGATGTTTCCATTTACTACAATTTATTTTTACTGTCTTTGCTCTTCCATGAAAGATTTCTTTCCAGATTCTGCAGAGAGGGAGAGAGAAAGAGATAGTTTGTTCAGGACAAGGCAGGCACTGATAACAGACAATATTACTGTGAGGAAATTCTGGTTCCCCAGTGTCACAGCTTTAGCTTCAAACTGACTGATACCTGGTACATATACTAAAAACAGAGCAACAATTTTTTACAGTGTGAAATGAATATAGTAAGAAATTTTGTTTAACTGAGAAATAATAAGCTTCTCAGTATAATAAGAATTAATGTTTCATTGAAGTCTTGCCCACAGTATCCAGTACCACATTGTAAGATAAAAGCAGTGTCACTGACAGAAGCTTTTCTATTTCAGAAGTCAAAGAACCACACTAACATGTGCTTTAAAAATATGCCTTGTGAGATTTTGCGTAACCACAAAAAGGACATTTAATTGCATCACTTCAGTATGAAGGAACACCAGCCAATGTAATTTTCAGTACTGTGTGGATGTTTTTAAGTTCATAACATCCCAGTTTTTGTAGAAGGAAATACATTCTGTCTAATTCTTGAGTCATTATTTTAGTATCCTATAGATAGCAAATATCACAAATAAATAGTTGTAGAAATTTGGTTGGATAGAGGCTGCAATTGAATCATTAGCACAGAAAGTTTCTTTTCTTTCACTTCCTGTGAAACTTCTTTTTCATCTTATCTGCAAAGTTATTTATGGGATGAGAAGCTGTCATGATTATGTGCTCACTGAAGTGCGCTTGCCAGAGGCATGCAGTATTCATTAGAAACACTTCTGTGGGTTTGGGAACTATCCAGTGGGACCAATAGGTAACTCATAAAACAAACAAACAAAACAAAACAAAACAAAAAAAACCCAAAAAAACACCAGGAATATGTTTGCTGAGTCAATTGCTTGCTAATAATAGCTCTCCCTGCTCTAATGGCTTGGTCATTGCTTTGCACATATTGTTGGTTAGTCTTGAATTAGATATAAACACAAATGTCATGACCTATGTATGTCAATAAAAAGAGAGGATACTATCCTGCAAAATGTAGCTTTAAAATGTATTTTCATAAGTACAAGAGAGAAAAAATAGAATCACTTTGAATAAACATGTGGAGCTATGAAATTCTCACTACAGCCCTGACGCTGTTGCAGTGTCCTTCAGAACTTCGAAAGGTGGGTTACTACCTGGACATAAAATCCTATGCCTTTCTGGCAGTTCCTGAAGGGCCTACTGTTAAAACTTTCTCCTGTGATGTGATTACGTTATCAGCTCTCCAGAGAAAGGTGATGTATTTGTGCTCTGCATTTCTAATCAAGGATCAGTATCCAACTGAATTGAAAATGACTGTCAAAAATGTAGGTTGTAGACCAACAGATCATTGACTGTGATCACTGCTTTCCAGAAGAAATTTCAACAAATACACATTTCATACATAAAGAAATACTACACAAGTCTGACATGAGATATGTCAGCAGCAGACTTATTCCAGGTGGCACACAAAGGAATGCGTAAAGCAGGTACAGGTAGAATGGGAGACTTAGTGTTAAGGATTAATCATGAAATTAAGTTTGTGTTCAAACAACTATTGATCATAGCTGATACAACTGATAAAACTCAAATATTATAATTTCATGTTTGTATACAAACAGAACAACCCTGCTTAACTTAGAAAATCTAGGAGTATAGAGTTGGTTTTAGAGAAAATTAAAAACAGCTCTTACGTCTAGAGAGTATTGATTTAAGGCAGATGTTGATGGGGCATTGGACTGACATGCCTGAGATACAAGTGTTGAACAGAAATCATGTTCAACTGATTACTGTTACTGTATCTACAGAGAAAGTATTTCTTTCTTTCCAGCTACTACTTTGCAGAAACAGTTTCTTGGAGTTTATTGAAGTTTTCCAAGTCAATCCAAATGTATCAGTGTAAAAGCTTTCATTTTCGTATTGTTAGCTTTCACACTGTTCAAAGGAAAACTGTGACCCAGGAAAAAAGGAATAACTCTCAAGTGTCAAAACTTTCTTTACATACATCTTAAATGAGCAGTAGCACTCAGTTTTGATTATTTTGGTTTTGGAGTCTGGGCGCGGGGAAAGCTGTACCTTTGGATTGAAATTAAAGGAGATTTTTTTTTGTACTATCTTGCTTTCATTAAAAGCATACTGTTTTCAAAAGTATTTTTGATAGTCCCACTGGAGACCTTTCATGCGAGGAAAAGTTTGCAATTAGCCGAAATAATTTGGATAATCTATAATCTCTGATATCACAGCTCCCCAATTTGTATCCAGTAATTCTTCCTAACACTGTATTACTCAAATAAGAAGTATATTATTTGAAATGCTAAATCCTTAAAAAGGTGTGCTGTTTTGTCTTGCACAAAGAAGACTGTAGTGAGTTTATCATTCTGCAGAGTAAAGTAAAAATAATAATAATAATAAAAAATAAAAAAAAGATGCTCACAGGGAAAAGGAGAGGTTTTATTTTTGTTTGGGATTTGTTTAATGTGTGTTTCCAGTTCCAGTCTACTGTGCTGTAGTCAGCTATATATATGGCTATCTATAATGTACAGTTTTTTGTCAGATTCTGGTACTTATTAGTTATCATGACCCAGATCTGTTCTTCTTGTATGTGAAATGCTGGAGCAAAACTCAGCTTTCTGCACTCTAAATGTACATTGCTAGAACACTAAGATGGAAGTTATTATTTCTGTAAAAGCCATGATTTTTTTTTTTTTCTACATTGGCTTAGGTAACATTACAGTTTCATATTGGCTATGCCAACATCGGGAGGTACTGAAAATCAAGAGGAGTGGATCCGTTGAATAGCTGATCAGCTGAGTGGGTGCTGATGCCCACATTACATGTATTGCAGCTTTTTATTTCAGGCAGTCTATAGCCTGCTGGTGGCTGGACCAGGTCTGCTCCACCTCTAGAGCAGGTCAAGCTTTAGTTTCATACAGAAGTTACCCAATGTCAGGAGACCTAGAAATGTTGTTTGCCAAAGTACAGCAAGTAGGAACAATCTAGAGATTGATTTTGAGACTCCCAAACTGAAAAATAAGATGCTGCATAAAAGCTTGGTTTCTGAAAACCCGTGCTAGAAAGACAAACATTGTGATAGTTGCAGAGTCAATGACAAAGAATACAAACAACCTTCACTAATATCAGGGAAGTCAGACTGTGTTCTGCTACTTACTTTGCAGCCTTGAAGAAGAAATAAAGAAAGTCAGAGTGTCAGCTTCCCCCAAAAGATCACAACTACCAGTAACATATCTCAAGGGGAGGGGGGGGAGGAGAGATAATTTCCCAGTAGATCATGAACAAATCTATGCTGTAAACATCAAGGCTCCTTCAGATCTTAAAACAAAACATTGTTGGGGATTTTGTGGAATTACTATATCCCAACAATAAAGTGAGGGTTGTTTTTGTGTTTTTTTTTTGTCTGGCAGGTTAACAACATCGCATGTTAATAAGCCCCAGTAATACCATGCAAACTGTTCAATCTCTAAAATTCCACAGGTTTTAAACTAAGCCCACTCCACCCTGGTACCCACGCTGCTTACGTAGGCTTCTTGAGACTAGCCATACCACCTCTGCCTGTGAATTCTATATGTTAAGTAGTCTCTGGTATGGCTGTATCTTCAAAGCAAAAAGAAAATATATACATGTTTGGTGCTGGACGCCTAGGCTGAAATTGCAGAATTTGGATTCATTCTACTTTACCACACAACTTGTTGTGGATCCTTGATCCAAACTGTTAAAGGAGGTGTAAGCTTTTTTATCCTCATGCTTTAGCTTTTATCTCCTTCTGAAGAAATCTTTCCCAAACACATTTCTTACCTATGTTGTTTCCTAGGAAAAATAGAAAGAATAATGGCCAGTCTGCAGAAAACACTGATGAGGACAATTAGTGTAACTCCTCTCCAGAAGTCTGTATCTATCCTGATTTGGCTTGAAGATATTGCTCTTTTCATTTACTTATTTATTTATTTATTTTTGTGGAGACCTTAAGCTGAAATTCTAATAACTCTTACCTTTAGGATTTTTTTTTCATTTTCATTTTGCTATTGGGTCACTTGGCCCATTTACAGCTGTGCAGTGCTGTGCTTACTGGCAGCTAAGTCATCAGAAGGCTCTTCTTGTGGCTTCTTGCAACTTCTGAGGAAGAACTTTTCACCAGAACCTTAAGGGCCACAAGGAGGGAGACAAGAAAAGATACACTGTGATCAGAAACTCTGTAATCCTCAGAATACAAGCCTTTGAAAGGAAGGGGCATAGTCGAGGCCCCATTATCTTGATGGTCCCTTTGAAAGCTAGCAGTGATGCTTTCATCTTGACAGCAGATAAGCAATAACTTTACAAACTGCCTGTATTGGGGTTTGGTTCACAAAACTAGAATCTCATGCATTTGTCCATCAAAAATTCTCTTAATAAACATTTAACTGTTCTGGGTTAGTCAAAGACCCTTTTCTCAGAGTTTCTGCAGTTTGCATACATAAGTATGCATAAGTACTATAAAAAAGTACTATACTATACATAAGATACATATGTCCTATGCAAATGTTTTTCTAAATCTAGAGCAGTAACCCTTCTAGCCTTCTTAGAAAGAATATCCCTTCTCAATATCTAAAGCACAGCTATGTGTTAGTTTGTTACTTCAGTCTCTTTTCTTATGATCTTCTGTTTCTCTGAGACACCCTGAGAACCTGATGGGTTGTTTTCTTAAAAAACAGTTGTCTTAGCTAACAAATTTGCTATTCTCACACTGACTCTAGGTTATTTTTTTCAAGTTATGCAGAAAAAAATGAAATACAAAATGGAAATGTTAAGTCATAAGTTATAACTCTGATTGCTCATATTAGCAACCTGGCCTTATGCTGCGGTTAGTGATGAATTCTGTACAAATACAAACATCTAACTACATCTCCACAATTTTTATACTGAAGGCTGAATTTATCATTCTGTGAATGATACATGAAATATAATTCATATCAGGTGTATCTAGGAGTAGCCTGGGATCAGACTTTGAAATTTCAAGGACACCTAAAGAAAACAGCTGCAAAATCAAGGACATCTGTGAAGTAGATTAGCTGGCTTAGCATGGGGTGCCTAAACACAAACCTTTCTAACATCCATATCAGCCATCTGTTACTCAGCCTTCCTAGCCTGCTACTGATTGTCACACACAAAGCTGGATAATCGCCAGCTCTATTTAATCATGTGCATTATATCATAAACCTTCTCATCCAATCTTTTCCTGTCTCTGCTAGTGCTTTGTAACATACCTCCACTGCACATGTGGTGTGAGCCTACAGCAGTAAGCTTTGCAGAGTAGGTCCTGGACTACCAATTTGTATGGGTTCCTCAGTGTCATTTATGGAACCTCAGTTAGCAGGAATAATCTTACTGGGGGTAGCTAACTTGTAAGTTTGTTCAGTAGCAAATATAAAAACGCTTTTATGGACGCTGGCAAATAAGTCATGCCAAGATTTCTTTAGAGCTGATGCTCCTGTCTCCAGCCTGGTAACAATGGCTGTATCAAATTAGCGGTCTCTCCTGAAATAGAGCAGACATCAATACTGTTGGAGCAACTAGTTTCCACTTCTTTTGTTAAAGAATACTTTTGCATCCCAATGCACTGCTATAGAAGGCCAGTTTCTGAAGAATGGTGTGAAATTTTTTTTGGAATCTGAGTGATTGATATTGATCTTGGTTAAACCACTGCTATATACACAAAAGTATAACAGGGAAACATTAAATCAGAGGAAACAAGTCATAACAATAAACCATATAGATGAATTACAATAAATGTGAGTGTAACATGAAGCCATTAATTAGTCTGTTTGCCTTAAGCTATACTTGTAGAATCTCCAATACTTTTTAGATGGTTAGATGGAATGGATTAAAAAAAAAAAAAAAAAGTAGTGGGGGGGAGAATAATAATAAAAAAAGGTAAACTTCTCTTCTATGCATATCTATTGTACAAATCACAGAATCACAGAATGTTCCAACTTGGAATGGAACCATAAGGACCATTGAGTCTAGCTCCTGACTACAGGACCACCCAACAATCAGTTAATGGGAACTTGAGGAGAACAGCATCACACAAAGAAATTAGCAATTAGCAAAATATTAGCAAGGTAGTGTTTCACAAGCATAATTAATTGTCACTTGTTCAAAACCAGAAGAGAAACATTCTGTCTCTCACATGCCATTTTCAGACTCAGCCTTTGTTGCTGAATGCCTGTTTGTGATTTCACAGATTTTCTTTGAAATATCCATGGAGGGCTGGCATGTTGGTGCAATATTTCCCAATTCCATGGGTCGTGATACTGAATGATTCAAGGATACCATCAGACTGCTAATTAGATATTTCTCAAACACTGAGAGCACTTTTACTCTGTGTGAAGATTAAATAAGATGTTCTTTGTCAAGTCTCTTTTTTTAATGTTTAAGTGGGCTGGACGAAGGGCAGGAAGTTTCTCTATACTTGTATTTTCATAAAGTAGATTAGAGAAGTGTTAGTCCCAAAGTTCCACTTAAAAAGTCTCTTGGAATGCATAGCTAATTTCCTGCAGACATGATTCTTAGGCTTTTATGTAGTGTTGCAATAAATCTTTCAAAAATCTCTCCAAATGACTTTTAAGCCTAGGGTTTTCCCTTCCTTTTCTTCCTGTTTTTTAATCTTTGTATTTTTTTTTTTTTCAAGTTCTTTTCTGGAGCATAAGCATTAAGGAAAAGTCACAGTGAGGACCACTCTTGATATTCTGTTAGATATTCACTTAGAAATGTTCATATAGATTTTTAAAAGAACATTACACAAGATAAAAAGCAGTCAATAATTTAGAAGTCCTCCATAAAAATATCCAGTAGTACTAATTTTGATGAAAAAGTAGGTTATTTTCTCAACAACTGTCTCTGCTAGACATTTGGCACAATGGTACTCCCAGGCATCTTTATTTTTTCCTGATAAGCTATAAAGGATAAGAGCTACAACATGAAAATCTCATAATCTATTCACATAAATTTACTGTATGTGAATCCCATGACAGCGATATCATGAGCTACCCGAGACTGGATTTTTTGCTAAATATTGTGGCCACTCCAATTTGATCTCAGAGATCAAAAAGAGTGTAGAATTTGGCAATTTAATAGAAATATTATGGGGAAGAAGGCTGGAAAAAAAAATCTGGAGTTTATCACTGTGAGCATGTAATCTGATTACACAAAAGTTTTAGTATTTCCTCCAGGTTATTCATGAAGACAATGAACAAAATTTGCCCCCTTAGTAGTCTTGAGTTGCAGCCACTAGTTACTGTACTGAAAAGTGATCACTGGAACACCATTTGCTTTATAACTTTTAAGTCTTTTACAGTCCATAAATCATTTTTTTTCCTGTAACCTCCCTCTTCTGTCCATTTTGTCAATACCTGGCTTTTGCACACACAAGGATATTCTTCAAACAGGATACCTACAACCTGAAAGTACATGCCAATCATTTGCACAGTAAATAAATAATACTAGGCTAAATAATAATACTTTAAGCAACAATAGGAATAGGTGAGCCACACCTAGCCTAGAGTACATCAGCCAGGTCTCTGCTGCAACTTGGAGTGTCCTTTACCCTGTTAATCTTCCCATCTCATAAGTATTTGGGCTTTTTTTCTTTAGAATTATACTCTTTCATATCAACATTTTTCCTCTTGAATTCCTGAAATGCAGATTATTACTTTCTCAAAAATTAACATCTCACTCTTTTGCTGTGTTTCTACTTTTCTTATCTTGAATGCCTTCAGCTCATGTATCTTCCCACAGTTTTAACAGCAGCTGTTTAAAACTGTGCTAAGATGCAGTTATGATGCATGGAACATGTATCACCAGCAGCTATATTTGCTTTGAACTTGTAGAGCAAATAATCTAGATTCTTCAGTAACCTTTGCTGTCAAACTTCATGAGAGACTTTGAAAATCCAGTTTTTGTATGTCCAGTGACTATTCTTCATGCTTGTCAATGCATTCAGAGAGTACCCGTAGGCTGATGTGGTGAGATTGCTTCTTGCAGAATCCATGCTGGCTCCTTTCCAACATCCTGTACTCATTCATGGGCTCCTTGATCTTTTTCTCTATTACAGACCATATCATATTATCAGGGAAGGAAAACAGACTTGTTAGTCTGCATTTTCCAGGACCTGCCCTACAGCCTTGTTTGTAGATGGCAAAGACATTACCAATTAGCCAGTCCTTTGGCATAGAAGCACCTTGTAATGACAGATAATGCAATCAGGTCATTAGGTCTAAAATTTTAGATTTCTTTCAATATTGTCAGAAAAATATCAGCCAGTCCTGCTGACCTATTGAAATGTAAAATGTCTATTTCATCCAATAATACATGCACCTAAAATTCTACTTATTACTATATTACAAAAAATATGTATTAAATACAGACTTCTCAATGTGTCCAGACGTTAGGCCTGATTCAGAACTGTAGTGAGCTTTTCTGCTATGACCTTACCATTCACTTATTTTAGTCCTTCAGACATTATGTTGTCCAACTGTTTTCATATTTGGTTTTCTATTCTGATGTAATTAAAGAGATTTGCCTAATAGTTTCAACACCCTTTGAGAGAATATGAAGATATTTGTTTTGAATATATATATCATATATATATAATTATAATATACAATATAGTATAGTATAGTATAGTATAATATAATATAATATAATATAATATAATATAATATAAATATGCAATGTTTTTTAAACATATATTTTTTTTTTTTCCTGACGTAATTTTTTGTCTACATTTAATCTGCCATGTTTTAAAGGCATTGGATATTGGCTTCTCATGTGCTGAGTTTTTTTCTATAGACATAGTGATTTTTCCACAAATGCATTCATTTATTTGACATTTAATTTCAGATTTCCAGCTAGTAGCAGACTCTTAAAATTCCTGTAAATTTCAATTAGTCACAGAAGTTGATCTTAAGTTATGTTTTCACAGCTCACATATCTAGATATCTGAGCTTAGTAAATGTGCTTAGTGATAAGCTTGTGATTAGATCTCATATTAGATATGAGACTTAAAAGATATTTGCATGTTGTATGGTTATAAGTATTCTATTCCAATTTTAGATTTTTATGCTTTCTTGATCTTATCCTGTAATTGCATGGTTGACAATCTTTGGGGCATATCCAAGGTGTATAATGTGTGCATATCCTGCACTGTAGATGTAATAAGTATCCAACATGGAAACAGTTGTTTAACCCTTCTTATAGATATCACTAGTTATTTTCTTCATTTATGGAAATATATATATTAAATTTGCATGTAGGCACTCAGTGAATGGATCTTCACTAAGATGTCCTCTATCTTAAAAACAGAAAAGATCTGAACTAATTTTATCAGTAAGTTTATTTGTTGAAAGTAGATGGTTTAAAAAAAAAACAACACAGAACTCTTCCCAAATAAGGAACTGGTAAAGACTTTATTGATCACTTTATGACTTAATTTATCATTTGTTGTTTTTCAGATTCTGGTAAAGCCATTTAGATGTAATGATGGTGATATGAGAGTAAAGAAAACTTTATATCAGGTACAAGTCACCTGAGGCTCTACAAGATTAAGAAATATTCTATTCCTTCCCTCACAAATACAAGAAACTTTTCTTTGACCTGTCTTTTAAATTACTCTGCAAATTTAAGGCACCAAAACAGATGTTTAAAAGTTTTCATGTAGTCTTCAGCTTGGGGAAAAAAATGGAGTATCACACTTCAAAAATGTGAGCCTGGAGCTTAGAACCTACTAAGAAACTCTACAACATTAAAGATAAAATGAAACCTGGACAGGATTACACTTATCTACCATTTCAGCTCTCCAGGCAACCAAATTATTGCAGCTCAGGTAATGAAGTCTTTCCTTATCAGTTTTCTACTAGAAAAGTAGTTACAAGTTGCTGCTTAAATTTTTTCAGGAAGGAGCAATTTCATGCAGGTGAGATCCATATTGGAATGCAAATGTGGATAGCTCCTCCACTGCTCCACCTTCAGAATTATACCAGTTTCTTTTGAAGGGAGTTTTTTGCCTGGTCCTATATTTTTGTAATCTTCACAGAACCATCTTGGTTTGTTCAGCTTTTGCATGGGATAACCCCCAGATGGACTGTTACTTTTGCACAAATACTGTTGCAGGCCCATATGTAATGCCATGTGAACTTTGTCTTCTCTCAGTGTCCGAACTAGATTCCTTTTACATATCAATAAATATTAGAGGTGAGGTACTACTGATAATACAGTGAATTCTTCAGTGTTTTCTATCATAATCTTACACTTGAAATGAAAAACAATTCAAACTAGCATAGAGAAATGATTCTCAGATGGCACAAACAAGTACTGGAAAGAAAAGCTGATATTCAACATCATGTACTTATGGGGTACTGATAGCACTTTGCATGATTCTCTCATAATGTGGTCCTTCCATAAAACACATGGTGAGTTTGACACCCATTCCTGCTGTCATGCTTTTTTAAATTGCTGTCTTGAGAAGCAGAAACTTAAAGTAACCTCTATTATGTAAAAAATAAAAGGAAAATATTTTAAAAGGAGAAAGCCAAGAACTTTACCCTTTATTCGTGACCTTTAAAGATAGAACTATTAAGTAGTTATGAAAGAACAGCACTGAGGTAAAATTGGTGATCCTTTCTTTTAAATGTCATTTCATGGAAAAAAAGAAAAGAATATTTTCAGGTTCATAAAGGTATGCTGATAATAAAAGTTCAATGTAATATAATATAACAAATATGATAGCATATTGCAGTTGTTAAATTTCAGAAACCCTCTATATTTTTTAATTTAGAGGCATTCTCTTCTGTATATATTCACTTTGAAACAAATGCTTCTAACTTGGAGGACTTAAAATGCACTTAATTTTCTCCTTAAGTAAAAATGCTGATATTCAGATTACCAGTTTTTATAAACTTGATTTAGAGTTGACGTTAGAGCTACACAATGTATACCTTAACAGTCTAAATATTCACCTTGGTCTCCCATTTGAGACAGAAAGAGACATTTGGATTCCTTCAAAAACACATTAATAGCTGACTTGGTTAGTTTTCCCATTTGGCAACTTCTTTGCACAAATGTAGTTCAGCTTGAGAATTGTGAGTAATCTCTTTGATATTCATCACTTATAGGTTGGATTGGTGGCTATGCATACAACTAACATTTATTCAGTTCTGTTTAGGTCAGGAGGGCATTCTTAAATTACTTGCACAGTTTCCCCGCTCTTTCTCCTTTGGACTACAGAACAAATTGAGTTCCAAGTACACGATCTGGACTACTTACTGATGAATCTAATTTAGAATACCACAAAATACACTTCCTTGATTAACAGAGATTCTGTCCCTGGGAACAGACTAGAACTAGTCTGGGGTAAAACTCCTGAAACTCATGTTATGGGGATACCTGATCCTTGATATCAATTGTCTTGCTCTACTGATTGTCCTTTAGTGCTCTTCACAAATTGCTAGTGTAAATACAGCCTAAATCAGGAGATGTAGATTGAGACATATATAGGGTCTTATGTGATTATGAAGATATTTGCAAACTCTGGAATTGATGTTATTTCCATTTAAATACAGGATTATCTTCACAGAATCACAGAATTGCAGGGGTTGGAAGGGACCTCCAGAGATCATCAAGTCCAACTCCCCTGCCAAAGCAGGTTCCCTACACCAGGTTGCACAAGTAGGCATCCAGGAGGGTCTTGAATATCTCCAGAGAAGGAGACTCCACAACCTCCCTGGGCAGCCTGTTCCAGTGCTCCGTCACCCTCACCGTAAAGAAGTTCTTGCACACATTTGTGCGGAACTTCCTATGCTGCAGCTTTCGGCCGTTTCCTCTTGTCCTGTCTCCACATACCACTGACAAGAATCTGGCCTCACCATTCTGCCCCCCACACCTTAGATATTTGTAGACCTGGATCAGGTCTCCTCTCAGTCTTCTCTTCTCAAGGCTAAACAGACCCAGCTCACTCAGCCTTTCCTCATAGGGGAGATGCTCCAGGCCCTTCACCATCTTTGTGGCCCTCTGCTGGACTCTTTCAAAGAGATCCCTGTCTTTTTTGTACTGGGGAGCCCAGAACTGGACACAGTACTCCAGATGAGGCCTTACCAGGGCAGAGTAGAGGGGGAGGATCACCTCCCTCGACCTGCTGGCCATGCTCTTTTTAATGCACCCCAGGATGCCACTGGCCCTCTTGGCCACAAGGGCACACTGCTGGCTCATGGCCAACCTGTCATCCACCAGGACACCCAGGTCCCTCTCCGCAGAGCTCTCCTCTCTGAAGAGAGAGGAAAACATTGATATTCTAGAATATATGTCAAAGAAATGCCATTATCTTATAAACGGCCAAATTATTCCTGCAGACTAAACCTACAGGAGAAAAAAAATATTTTTGAGTTATACAGGAGCAGTATTCCAGAGGAGTAGAATGAAGACTCTGAGAAAAGAGTATTGCTGGTTGGGAGTGAACCTTTAAACATTCTCTGTTAGAGTTAACACTACCAGTACTGCTGCTTGTGGGGACTACATGATCATTTTTCAAAATGGTTAGAAACAAGAACTTCCTGCATTCATGTGTATATACAGAGATAGATACATGAAATGTCTTCTTAGATGAATCTGACACTGTTTTCTGATTGTCAGTATTTCATTGCATTTATCCTTTTCTAACGTGCAGTAAAATGGTTGTACTTCATCAAGAAGAAACCCCACTCAATGCTTTTAGAGTAATGTATGAAAATACATAGAGGAAAGCCAAGCAGAGTAGTTTTTCCATAACCCTCAGAACACAAGCAAAACATCCAACTGTTTTTAAAGAAATGAATTACTCAGAATAGATAATTAAGAAAATTCAATATGTAGATAGGAGAAAATAAAAAATTAAAAGGTCAACACTCTTGTTTGATATGTAACATTAGAGAGGTTAGGAAACAAAAGACTCCACTTAATGGAGAATCTAGGGGAAAGACACCTGTCCTTGCAGCACCAGTGGGATGTCAGCAACAGGATCTGCTGTTAGAATCAGGGAGTCTGTAGCACGAGAACTGCACAGAGACACATCTTAATCCTGTGATCTGAATAGCTTAGAAATTCCCCAAGAAGTACGGAACTGTGCTGTATTCTGCGCATTTTGGCTTTCATTGTGTTTCCTCAGTTTATATGTAAAAGTTACCATGGGGAGAATTAAAATGGAAGTCAGGGATGGAAATAATGTATGGAAGTATCTTTACCACCTTTTGAGGAGCTAAGGAAGAAAATAGAACAATATCTCTACTCAGACTATGTGCTGTCAAGGCTACAAACCTTTTAGCCTCAGAGCTGTAGCTGCTAATGAAATTTCAGATGCGTTTGTAAGGGACAGAAAGATATCTGTTGTGTGGCAGAGATATGAGCGAAGTCTCTATTCAGTTAAAAGAAAATCTTTTATTACTGAGAAAATTGTTGGCTCAAAGGACATTTGTTTTAAGGGAATACGTAAATCCTAAAGTAAAAGATGTGATAAGAGACTAAATTTGGATCTCCAATTGCAGACAGCTGTTAAATAAGTCACAAGTGAAATGACTTTGGCATTGTTAGTTCTTGAAAACAGATACAAGCTGAACATTCAACATGCCTGACTTCACCACCTAATTTTTCACTCCATTTCTGTTTTCTGGGAGTCCTTAAACAGTGCAACTTCAATTTAAAATTTATAGTCTGCTGCCAGGAATTGATTGAAAAAATATGGTTTAGGAATAACACTCTCTAGGTGTATTTTTAACAATAGAACTTATCTTTAAGGGAGAATAGCTATTTTACCACGAATTACATTTTAATGAAATTTGTTTGAATAGTTTGGAAAACTAGTATCTTCACACTTGGCAGAAATTATTTTCAACTAAATTACTTATGCTATAACTCCGTTTGTAGATATATTTTGGTGTATCTATGAGCAGCAATATTTAATGTTTTCAAAGCATATTGCAAGATAAAGCATGGATATGTGCAAAGGAATATTTTCGTGTGAATAACTTTTCTTTTGCTTGGATTTCTAGAAATACTGTTGAAAGGAGATCTAGGAACTTTTCTACCAATAACACTACTGTTGTCTAATTAACTCTTTTGTGGATTCCCACCTTCCTTCCTTCTTTTCTTTTTTTAGTGACCATGAATAGTTCAACCAAGGCAGATTAGAACAGTTCTTTTCCTTTTTCAGCACCACTTGACAAAAGCCTTCAAGTGTGCTTCTGTTAGAAGACAGTTCAATGCGCAGTAAATTTACCTAGGGCTTGGGAGATTCTGCTCATTATTCCAGCCCAGGGGCCACTGAACAAATTAATTGCTCCTGATATACAAAATAAGGATATTGACGCCACACGCCAAGTGGGCATGAAGACACTAAAAACATTCAAAGACAGCTGCCTTCCCAATCCTGCCTGAGCTCAGCTAAGACTCCTTTACCCAATACAGCACTCATAGTCAGATGGAAGCAGATCAGCAGACCTACAGGAGCAGATAATCACACTGAAGGAGATCTTATCCAGTAAATCAATGTCTTTGGAAGGTCAAAATATATTCAAAACCACCATTACAAGCATGTACAGATTGGTGGACCAGCAAAGGGTTCTCCTACAAGGAAGTGCCATTAAAAAAGAGTAATACCTCCAGCAGGTGTTTTTTTATTATTAATATTATTATTATTTTTTTTAAAGGAGGCAGATGTGGCCAGATGCCTTTTCTGAGTGAAACTCTCTGAGGAGCACCAATATTCAACAGTTGTGCCCACTTTACTTCTTCTTGTCAATGAATTCCTCTCCCTTATCAAACTTGTTTCAGCTTTCAGGGGATTTGACCTTTCTGAATTATACACAAACCTCTTGTGTAACAGTTCTTATATCACTGTGTTTACCATCTGTTCTCCCTTTTCAAATGCAGACATGTGTTACTATTTATCCACTATGTGTCACCAGTTTACTACAACAAATTCAGTCAAGTGGAAATCAGGTCAAGGTGAAATTTATTTCAGGCAGTTTTGTTCCACTTCATTTTACAGTTTGCCACATGCTAATCATGAATTTTGAAATAGGATCAAAAAATAAATAAATAAAATTATACTCTGGCTTCTGACTGACATTTTCAATGGATTGTTTCATTCAGCTTTTGGAAAACCTCGTACTGTACTTGGCATCACTGAAAAATGTAGCTGATGGAAATTTTTAGCAGTTTATTGAGCAATATGGAGGATAAAAACTGAATTCTTAATGTAAAGCCAAAAGAAAGAAGAGGAAAAATTTTTGTATTTTAATGTTTTACTATGGGGAAAGGCTATACACTTCCCCTCCTTCCCCCATGTGTTCTGAATGCAAGGAAAATAATGCAACATCATGCAAAAAATGTCCACACCCACCGGGTAAAAACTTGCCACCACCCTAGAAGTAATGCATATTTTCCTTTGATTTGCTGGAAACAACTCCCCTTTTTGCATATGTATTAGTGAACAATAAAATATTGCTAAGTAGAGCTATCACTAACCATAAATCTATGTGAATATGACACGAAGATGGGTTCAGACGTGATATGATTTCAGAAGAGGTGTAAGAGGGGATGCCTATTACCTACAGCCTTCGTGACTGCTGCGGTGGGAGGAGGTGCTGTGGATGTATTCATCCCTTCAGCCCTCAGAGAATATCCCAGGACATTTACTTGGATTGTGCAAATTGGCCTTGGCTATGGAAATTTCATGAACTGCTTTCCTCAGAAAAAGCAATTTTACAGACCTCAAAGTGCATACCAGAAGTATTACTGCAGTGCTTGTGCAAAGAATCTCTTCCTCCTTACATAAACATAAATTACTTGTTTCTGCAGACCCCTGAGAAAGTTTAAATCTAGGCAAGCATTAAGACATTGAAATTTAGTCAGGGAACACAGATTTTCCTTAAAACATATATGATGCTCATTCTCAGTATTAGCCTTTCTGTATCAATTCACTTTCATCAAGGAAAACATTTCACAAAATGTTTTACTTGCCTCCAAGTTAGGGCACTTTCTGTTCCCTTATTCTATTCTATCACCATTTTGGATATGTCTAATGGCATGTTTTTTATCAAACAATCTCTGTGAAGTTTAAAGGGTTTCTAGCACAAAAATTTAAATGGCATCAACTCACAAAAAAGCAAATGGTGTCCTGAGCCTCTCTGCACTGTCCTCTCTCTTCTTTTTTCTCCCTTCTCCACAGACTGAGCTACAAGAAGGTTGCAAGTGGATTCATTTCACTGAGTGTGCTGGAACAGGTTACGTCAGTGTAGAAAACAGACTTAGAAAACAGACTTAAAACAGTGTTAGAAAACAGACTTCTAGTTATAGAAGATGTTGGCAAACTTAGAGAAACAAAACACAGACCAGAAAAATCACATTTTTCTGGTCTGCACGTGTATAAATGCTGAATATTCTCATAGAGCTGTGTTTCCCTGCTTAAAGTTGCGACCTGTGCTAAGACTCATGTCTTGCCATTTTTTGACAAAATGATTAAATATTAATTAAATATTATTGCAGGCTGGAGTAGTTTTCATGATTTTTCTACTTTCAACAATTAATAAATATGTTGAATTAATCTGCTAATTCTGCAGAACTCCCTATACAGGCGTGAAGTTAAGGTTGATGTAGAACAAGAGTTACTTTAGTTCTGCTAGCTTCTGGCAGGTGGCATCAGTGTGGACACAGATCAAAGTTAAGGAACTTCAAAATGAAAAATTAGCACTGCTGGAGACAACAGAGTTTTGCTATGTGTTTCATTGTCAAGACTTATGTGCAAACTTTTTCTTCTCCATCCTAAAAAATGTTTGATAAAGAGCTCTGTTTTTTTAACCTCAAATTATTTTAATGAAGAGTTCCTGTGAAACTGAAATTTCTGTAGAGTTCAGCAAGTTTTTAATCAGAATACAGATTACAGAATACAGAACAACTGTAATTGGATTTGAGTTTGCCTATTTTCCCAAAACAGCATTTTGCAGCAGGTCACAGCTCCAAGTTGGGTTAGGAACCTAGTGCTCCTATAGGCTATAATTTTGCAGTAGAGAAACATAAAACAGATTCACAATTAAAGCACAGCAAAGTATGGATTTATGACATTTCCTTATCTAAACTGGATTCCTTGACTGCCTTCTAACGTGGAAAAATTTGTAAAAGGGAATTATGCTATAAAATCCTTGACCTTTATAACCTGGCAACGGTCACGCAGCTGAGTACAAAGACTCACCTACTCTACTGCATGACTGAGATCAGTATTCCTGAAATCAGCATCCCTCAGCTCTGACTGCAACTGCTTTAAACTTTGGCTCCATCAGCTTCTGACCAGGCACAAAATTTAACCTCCTAACCACCTGATAAAAGTGGTGCTTGCCTTAGTGCCTTTATTTGTAATAATCAAGGCTTATATTTGTGGTACTGTGAGTAATGCTCAGCCCGTACACATGGAATCCATTCTAATCATAAATTAGTGAACATTTCCCTAATGAATGGGTACTTAAAATGACAGAAAATATGAACACACACCATAAAGAAGTTTCCACATTTATCTTCACTTAATTTTTGCCAACTGGTTACAATTACAACTTGGTGGAGGCTCTTTTGGCTCAGCTGGAAAGCTAGTATATTCCCCTTTATATGTCAAGGAAAAGCAATAACTTCATGAATATGATGGAAAAGAAATGGAATGGAATGGGATGGAATGGGATGGTATGGAATGGAAGGGGAGGAAAGGGGAGGGGAGGAATGGGAAGGGAAAGGGAAAGAGAAAGAGTTAAAAGTCCCCAGAATCTATAAATTGTGTGGTCTCTTACACACCAAGAGTCCTTTTGTTTGGTTCGTACAGAACAGATTTATTTACACAAAATATTCTATTATTCCAATGAGCAAATGCTCAAAATTATCTATCACATGAAAAAAAATTAGGAAAATGTTTTTGTTATATCTGTGATAGTGTGGGTAATACTAAATACGAACAAAGTTTGGAAAACAAATAGAATCATAAATGACTGTAGAAATAACTCATGCATTGTTTTGTAACCTGATATGGGATGACCAAATACAAACCTTGTCATAGAATCATAGAATCATAGAATTACCCAGGTTGGAAGGGACCTCAAAGATCATCAAGTCCAGCCGCAGCCTAGCCATAGTACCTTAACTCTAACAACCCTCCGCTAAATCATCTCTCTGAGCACCACATCCAAATGGCTCTTAAACACATTCAGGGATGGTGACTCAACCACCTCCCTGGGGAGCCTATTCCAGTGTTTAACAACCCTTTCTGTAAAGAAGTGCTTCCTAACATCCAACCTAAACTTGCCTTGGTGCAACTTGAGGCCATTTCCCCTCATCTTGTCACCTGTCACTACTAAGAAGAGACCTACTCTGCTCTCACTGTAAACACCTTTCAGGTACTGGAAGAGAGTAATAAGGTCTCCCCTCAGCTTCCTCTTCCCCAGACTAAACAGCCCCAGCTCCCTCAGCCTCTCCTCATAGGGCTGATTTTCCAAGTCCTTTACTAGCCTCGTTGCCCTTCTCTGGACCTGCTCCAGCACCTCCATGTCCTTCTTGTACTGAGGTGCTCAAAACTGAGCACAGTACTTGAAGAGAGGCCTCACCAATGCTGAGTACAGGGGCAGGATGACTTCCCTAGTCCTGCCCACTACACCGTTCCTGATACAAGCCAGGACGCCATTGGCCTTCTTGGCCACCTGGGCACATCGCTGGCTCATATTCAGCTGACTGTTCATCAGTACAGCAAGGTCCCTTTCCATCAGACAGCTTTCCAGCCACACCTCCCCAAGCCTGTAGGATTGCTTGGGGTGGTTGTGATCAAATTGCAGGACCCAACACTTGGCCCTATTGAAACTCATACCATGTCACTTTCAAGATAATTCAAAATAGTTCAATTGCTTTTAGTAAGATTTACAGCATCAGTAATTTTACAGTATACACACCCGTTTTCTTTTAAAAATTATTCCATTAATGATTTTCATACTATCTTTGCATTTAATGTTTTAAAATAAATCATGTTATCTGAAACATAAACGAAAACCTCATGATAGAACATAAGTTTAATGTGAGAGATAATCATGTTCTGGAATTTTTCCACTGCCATCTCTTTGTTACTTTTTATCTAACACAGCTCAAATCCTCAGGTGATCATTTTACACCTTTTCCATATTTTCTCTTCAGTGCAACCATTCACATTTCTATATGACAGAAATAAATAAACTGCCATTTAGCAGAGGAAAAAAAAGGGGTCAATTGAACAAATTCACCTCCAATATTACTTTGGCCACTCTTCCACGCTAGAAGGAAACTTCAATCTCCTAATAAAGTAAATTTTAGGAAAGCATTTAAGGAAGCGGAACCATACCTGGAAGGACTTGATGAAATATACTGACTTCATGATTTACCTATTTCACATTTAATACACTTTGTTACTCCTGTGTATGTCAGCTACTCTTCCCTGTCTTCATGGATAAATTTCTCCTCGTATGTGTGTATTTTTCTACCATCAGAATCCTTATTTTATTTTTTATTAACTACTTGTATAATCCAAAGACTGAGCTTTCACATTTTACTCTACAAGATGTAGAGGTATTTGTTGCTAGCCCTTAGAATTTGACCTGGAATGCAGGTAGAACTCACCTAAGGAGCGCTTCCCCTTTAGCAGATTTATGAAAGCTACTCCAAGTTCAAATAAAATTCTGTCAAAATCACTGGGTTCCTTTTCATGTGCTCTATGTCAGGAGGAAAGAGAGGCAGAGAGTGCTCCTAATGCGATATTTACCAGTGTGGATGTCATAATTTGTCCTGATTTCCATGACAAGGGGGCAAAGGGTCCCACAAATGCACACTCTGGGGGGTTGAGGGAAGAGAGGGAAAAGGAAAAGGGAGAATTTCCTGGATGAAATAAACAGCAGCAATGAGTCAAAGGAAACAAACTCAAATAATGAAATATGATAGCGGAATGTGAGATAATACAATATAACATGATTGAAAATGAAGCTACTAAATTGAATAAAACACTAAAGAGAGAGAGTTTCTGAAACCAAAGTCCTCTAATGCTGTAGGCAAAGCAGTCAGGGAGCAGAAAGAGCAAAGATGCTGTTTCATGACTTCCAGTCAGTTTTATCTTTCCCTCCAAACAGAAAATGGAAAGGGAAAAATGAAGTCTTCTGAGAGTTGTACTTAATTATTCTCTTCTGATACCAAGAGACTGGAAATATCAACACTACACAGGGCTACAGCATTAACTCTTTAACTCCCAGCGCACTGCACAATGTTATGATGTGGAATACTGATGAAAACTCATGAAACCATGACAGCAGAGTTACTGACCCTGTCCCAGCTCAGTGTCCCTGCTTGAGCCTGGGCCTGCTATATAATGCACCTGCAGGATACATCTCTCGGCAGTGATGGTACCTGAGGTGGTGGAAGCAGTGCAGCTGTGCTGGCACATATTGCTGTAGCTGCTTCCGCTTGTGTCAAACCATTCTTTTTGTAACTTACTCCAGAATCTCCATGTCTGCACAATGCAGGTTGTGCTCACATAGAGGTGTCCTATTCTTTATCTGCAAGGAGATGCAGCAATTCCCAAATGCAGAAAAGAGAAGAACATGCCGACTGATGGGCCCACATGTTGTGCTAGTGGAAGCCCAAAGGGTAGGTAAGGTAATATACACAGAGATACAGAAGCTTTTTTGCAAAATAAGAAAACAGAGATACAAATAAAACTCAATGATGAAAATAATAAATGAGTTAAAAGACAATTGATTGGAATGGCAGCTCTGAAATTTTGTTATTTTTATCAGAATGTTTTATCTTTTTTCAGGAACAGTTAATCCTAATTATAAAAGACAAAGAAGAAGATAAAAAAGGAACACTGAAGGCTTCCAAAAGGCTATCCTGATCAATGCCAGAAACAATATAAAAATTAAGAAGCAAGAAGCACATTCAAATAGCAAAAAGAAATTTAATAAAATGAAAATGTCTGTAACCATGGAGAGAATATACCTTCAAGCAACCTGCATATAAGACAGTTTTGCTTACTGGATTAATTCAAGTATTTAATAACTTGTAGTACTGCCAAAGCTCAGACTAAACCGTAGTTATTTTCCTTGTCAAAAACTATTCAGCTGTGCAATGTCAAGCCACCAGAAGTTCTCTTTATTGCATCCGTATGAGAAAATCTAACCACATTACATTTTTGTAGAGCAACAGTTTTCTTTTTTGTTAGCATGCTATGAATGTCTTCAGAGATCAAAAAGCTGTTATTTAAAACAAAATGTTAGAATGGTTCAAATTAAAAATAAATATTTCTTTAGGAAGAAGCAATCTATTCGTGTGGATCTTTATATCTCAGATTAATAACAGTAGGTGAACTTATAAAATGATGCATTTTTAAAGACATATCTTAAGTTAATCCTTAAATAAAAATCTTCCAGTTATCAGGATATGCCAAAGTCACTCCAATATTATGAAAAAAATTGCTGACACAATAATACCACTGTCAAGTTTTTTGCTTAAATGTGAAAAGATGGTCTTGTTATACAGTCAGGTCGCCTAATGAAAAGAAATATTTCAGATCACAGGAGAAAAAAATTGTGTATGCAGAACACAAAGTTTTAAGTTCTCTATCCTGATAGTTTATTTGATTTTCAGTCTCCCATGTATTAACTAATTAAGAAGTCTTTGGAAGTGTCTTTAACCTTCTCTTTTACCTGACAGTTCAATTCAAAATGAACATATTGCAATTGGAACAATTAGAAAACTATGTAATTTAAGATTTTTTTTGAGAGATCTGACTGAAGGCAGACAGAGCCTTCTGGAAATACGATCTGTAGTTAAACAAGCTTTTGGAGTTATAAAGTTTTCTCACCTGCTACTTTAGTTGATATTCCTCTGTTCCTTTAGTCTATATTTGCTTTAATATGTCACAAAGTATTATCTTGCACTTTTGTAGTCATAACTTTACTCTGGCAAAATTGCGGAACTGGAATAACAAAAAAGTGTCTTCTGACTATTTTTCTTTCACATTCAGTTTGTCCACGATTGACAGATAAACGTGCACACTCTATCTACTGCTTCCTTTCGAAATTGCAATGGAGAATTCTGGACATTTAATTACAGAATAAAAATTAGGAGAGGCTCTGCCACTTGGTTTGTGTACTTGAGTAAGTAAACAAGTACTTTCTAAGAAAATCATGCCAGCATTGACATCCCAAAAAAACATTTACTCCAATGAGATTCATATAACTATTATACACTTGTATGCTTTAATGCTTAACATATCTATCTGTATTTTCTACTGAAATGCCACATGTAGTGGATTATATTTAGCCAACCATAATTAGCACTTTTGTTTTCCATAATGTCAACAGAAATAAAAACGTCAAGGAGTGTAAGATTTACAGAGGAGAAAAAAGAAAACACCTTTAGAGACTTAAAGGAGGGGAATGGAAGTGCTGTAGGAATAATGAAGTCTGTCAGGAAATAGTTGTTACCAAAAGGTAAAGAAGAACATGGAACTGTCTGTGTGCTGACCACATGGAAACCATTGGAAGAAGGCATCAAGAAAAAGTTAACAGAAGCATTTATAATAAACATACGGCTGGCAGTAAAAGCATAGAAGTAATTCAAAACCTGATGAAGAAACTGTAACAACTGGTATCACAGAAGTAGACAGAAACTACCAAAAGAAAAGATAGGTACTACTTGTATTTCTGGGGAAAGACATGAAGTGAAAGAACCTATCAATACTGAGATTTTAGTCAGAATATCCAGTAGACCCTTTACTACATACATGCAGTGTATCATTCAATTGCATATATTCTTATTGTTCAGCAGCTGTTCATTTAGTTTTGTTACACTTGTGAAAAAACAGGTACTCCACAGATGCCTGGATTTGCCACAAATCTGCTACTGCATTGATGCAAGACATTCCCCATGTCATTCTTAGGAATGACTTTTTAGTCTTTGACTCCAAATAATTTCAGTGCAGATACATCAATGTTTTGGTTTTTGTTTTTTTTCCCCCTGTGAGGGCATTAATAATGTCTCATTTCTGCTCATCTTCGAGAATACATTTACTTTTACAATGAGTTTTTATAAGACTATTTTAAATGCTTGTGCAGCCTATCAGCTTTTTTTATCTTGCTGGGTTATTACCAAAGAATTAGGAAAAGCAGAACCCTCTATTTCATGCTTGGTACGCAGTACAGAATTCTGCTGAGCCCTAAGGGAATACAATCCAACAAGGAAGGAAAACCATTCCTCTCTTCTTTTTCCATAATGTTGTTTTTATTTCCTTCTGTCTTCCACTGGAAGACATCAGACCTTCCCAAGAGAGGCCAGCCTGAGTTTGAAATACAAATGACCTAGAACAGAGAGACTAGTGAAGTTATTCTTGTTTGTTTTTATTTGTGTTTTGTGTGTGTGCGTGTAGATTTTTGAGTGTGTTTTTGTGAGTTTTTACTGTTTGTTTGTTCATACTGCTTTGTTTTGTTTTATATATCTATATCTATTACATCTATTAGATGTATTAAATATACATCTATATGTATATCTATTAAATGTCTCCTCTAGGTAAAATCTATATACAGGAATGAAGGAGAAATATCTACTAATTATTCCATTTAAAAGCAGCCAGAAGTTATGCTATAAAATCATATTTATTTTATTATACATGAAGACATGTAGAAGTGAACAAATATTAATGCAGGTTGACAGGAAACAATGGCAACCAGCAAGTCAAAAGTGCAGTAGACTTGCTATGCCTGTCAGCTTAGCTTGTCCTTAGCATAGAAGACAGTGAATTATACAACACTGGTGAGAAATGATATGAAACAGCAACAAATAAGTGGTATAAATAAACACCTAAGTGTTTGAGAGAAGTGTTTAAAATTGTTCTGTTTTTCCCCATTAATGCTTTGAAATTCCAGGTGTCTTGCAATCCTATTTTGCTTCTACATTTCTATGTCATGAAAAGTAACAGCAGAACAGGATTCTGTGTTCATCGAATAGTATGGTAAATGAAATTATCACAGGTTATTTCTGCGTGTTCTTTTATTTCCATTTTAAAATCAAAGTTTTAAGAAAAATGATATGAAGGACAGGAACACAAATGCAAACACTCCATGAAAAAAAGGATTTAATCTGTGGTACTCTAGGTTTAAATTTTCCTTAACATTTCTTCACATAAAATAATTCTTGCACAGTTCCTATATTTGAAGCTTGTTATGGAGAATGAGATTTATCCCACCTAATGTGCACAGTCCAAAAATTTGCTTTTAGCTAAAGTCTCTGATCTAATTAATTAAGATCTCCATGCTCCCAAAGGCTTGATTTCATTTTAAGTTAGGATCCAGAAAACACTGATTCCAGAGGTGATGAAATTTGCCTGTTTCCTCTATGGGCTACTGAAGGAGGACTCCTAGATATGTCTCAGTCTTTCTGCACTACTGAAGCAAGATGAAATACATCCCCTAATTTAAATATAGAAACAGTTAAATGGCCTGAAACAGATTGTTGTCTTATAAGGCTTTCATTCCCGTGGCAATCAATGAATTTGTGCTGTATCTTTTGGAATGACTTCTTGAGCGACGTAACAGACAGCCCCATAAAGCTGAGATACAACACTGGACTTGTTTCTCACCAGCACAAGCAAACTGATTGCTGACATCAGGATTGGATGTCTGGGCTGTAGTGATCATGCAATGATGGAGTGCACACTCTTGAGGAATATGGGACAAAGAGTAATATTAAAGTGCTAAATTTTAGGAAATCTGGCTTCCAGCTCTTCAGGGAGTTAGTCAACAAAATCTCCTGAGAAACCTAGTCCTAAGGGACTACAGGAGCAAAGATGGCAAATCTTTAAGGAAGCTCTCTTTAGGGCACTTCATCCCTAGCTGTTGGAGGTCAGGAAAAGAAAGCAAGGGACTTGCATGACTGAACTGGGATCTGTTGGTCAAACTGGAGAGCAAGAAGAAAATGCACAGGCAGTGAAACCAGGAACAGATATCCTGAGAGGAGTATAGGGATGTTGCTAGACTGTGTAGGGGCAAGATCAAGAAAGCTGAGATCCAATTGGAACTGGACAAGGCAAGAGGAGAAAGAAGAGCAAGAAAGGCTTCTTTCTACAAGTACATTACTGGAAAGGGAAGTATAAGGACAATACAAGAAGGATGGTAAAAATGTATGAGAAGAAGAGTAAGGTAGTCAAGACATTTTTGCCTCAGTCTTCACTGGCAATTGCTCTTCACACAGCCCTCAAGTGAATGGGTCCTCTCCCTAGAAGAGAAGATCAGGTTTTTGGCCACCTGAGGAACTTGAACATCTGTAAGACTGTGGGTCCTGATGAACTGCATCTGAGTCCTGAGAAGATTGGCTGATGTAGTTGCCAGGCTGCCCTCAATGATATTTGAAAAGTCATGCAATCAAGTGAAGACTTTGATGACTGGACAAAAGACAACGTCACACCCATTTTTAAGAAGAGTAGAAAGGATGTCCCAGGAAACCACTGACTTGTCAACCTCACCTCTGTGCTGTGGAAGATCAAGGAACTTGCTCCTCCTCCCAGAACTATGCTAAGGCACATGGAAGAGAGAGAGGTGATACAAGACAACCAGCATGGCTTCACCAAGGGCATCTCCTGCTTGGCTGACCTACTGGCCTTCTATGTTGATGTAACTGCATCAGTGGACAAGGAAAGAGGCACTGATGCAATCTATGTTGACTTCAGTAGGCCTGTGAAATGATCCCTCACAAAATCCCTCTTCCCATTTTGGAAAGATATGGATTTGATGGGTGGACTGTCTGCTGGCCAAGGAACTGGTCCACAGGGAAATGATTCTAAAATCTGGACAGAACAATCCAATCTGGTTTCTAATTTCTAGCAAACAAGCTTGATTTTTTTCCCCAGAGAAGAAACTATTGCCATGAGTGAAAAGCTTAGAGCTTGTCTCTGTACAGATACAAGAGGGTCAAATAAATTAGAAAAAAACATATGAACACCTGTCTTATGGTTGTGCTTTTGCGGACTGATAAAAGCAAAATTTATATAGCTAAAGACAAAAGGCATTTCCTCTCAAAGCAGGACAAGATATATTTCAATATTAGAAGTCTTTGACCTTCCTTAAACTAAATATGAAGTCTGTTAATGATTAGAAGTTTTTGGCCTGTAAAGTAGCTTCAGATTTATTATTTTCTCCAGACGCTTTATTTTATTTTATTTTATTTTTAAGGATAGTTAGACTATAAGCAGAAAGATTAGAGGCACTTTTGACAAGCCAAGGAAGCTGATTGTAGTTACATGACTACAAACCAGCATTTTCTATCTTATACTGAACAACATGAATGTTTTATCCAACCTAGATATTTCTTCAGAGTATTAATTGTTAGCTGACTAATCTAGAATTCTCTGAATGTGGTTTTTTAAAAGTATTTTCAAAATAACTTGTTACAAAATTTAGCCTTGGAGCTATTTGTGATTTCTTTTCTTATGTGTTTGTTCCATTGTGGTGATTTCAGCTGGGAAGAAGTATACATTTGAAAAAAAATAGTTTTACTATGAAGAAAAAAGGTCTTCATTCTGTTCCTCACTTGCTTGAACTGGAGAACAGCAATGCCTCTTATAGCAACAGCTGGAGAAAATGATCTGTATTCTTAAAAACTTTCAGTATTGATAGTATTTTCAGTGAACAAATCAGCATCCATTCAATTTATCATAAACTGCAATTATTAGAAAAACCCAACCAAATAGAATATAATAATGCTTTGGATTTGTGAAAATATTTCTGAATCATCTGAGCTATCTTGAACTTATGACCAACAAACTTTCTTTTTTCAAATTAATCTATTGCAGAGACTTTTGGTGGAGAAGTTCAACTTCAAAATTACCATCACGTGTCTATGAGATGGTGGACTGTAAGAGATAAAGAATGCTACCAATGAAAATATTAGCATTCGATTTAGCTTAAAGAGTTATGTTAAGCCACAACTTGTTGACAAGTCTGTAATTGAGGTTTATGTGGACCACAAAAAATATGTTGTATAAGGCTGGCATGTAACAAGGGTTAGCAATCCACAAGCAAGAAATGTTTGTGTGTGCTGTAAAGAATGAGAATATTGGCAAGATGACAAAATTAAATATACATTTTGACTATTCATGAAACTTTATGGGGAATATATCCAAACCAGGTGGATTTCCCAAACTACAGCAAAATTAAATCCATCAGAAAAACTCTCCAGCACTGGTTTTTCTCTCAATATTGTGCGTTGCTGTGTAATTAAAAATGAAGAGTTTTACAAAAATAGTAATAAGTATCTCTGTATGGTCTATGATATTTATGCATATAGACATATACATATACCCTAGATATTTACCATGTGAAAAACTGTAAATGTTATTGAAAAAGTTCAGTGATTCTTTTGCCATAAATATCTGGATATTCACTCTTAATCTACTCAAGTGGCAGCTGCTTTGTCACTTACGAGCTTATGAATAGGAAGTCCTCTTCCTATTAGGAGGAATGTGATCACCACATTTAGTGAGAAAAATCTTAAAATCTAAAATGCAACAGTGAATCTCTGAAGAGTCAAGGGCTCAAGAGTGACTCATCTCCTCTGAGAAAGAGATGGAAAATAAGGATTTATAGGAAAGAAGATACAGCGTAACCAAAAAATGTTCCTATTTTGAATCCCTGGTACAGGGGACTGGAGGCTTAATCTACATGCATAGTACAATGTCATATCACTAATGTTATGTGGGAAGGAGGGTAAGGAGAGTTGATTTGTCTCTGAAAATGGTACTGAGCCTAGATATTCATTCATCATTCAGTAGCAGCTTACCTGGATGGCTCCGCTTGTTCATACCAGCCCCAGACTGGAACAATGCAGCCTGGCACTCACATCAGCTGACACAGCAGTGATTATAAAGTAAAGCTCTACATCTGCAGAGCGATATTCAAGCTTATCTGATCTAGACACAAAGAAGACCTCAGAAGAGGACAAAACAGTCAGTTCTATCAACAGCAACAACACACAATCGGAGCCTGTTGTGGTTTCTTGCATTTTCACTGCCTACAGAGAGAAATAGATAACGTAGTTCCAAAAGTTGGAAGTCATTTCTTCAAAAAACTTTTGACTAACATTCTAATTCCAAAGTACTGGTCAGCAAAATAAAAGATTTGGGTTTTCAGCTTTAGAAACTGTCTTCTTAATGCAGACTACATTGGTTGCTTGCTTTACTGAGTTTTGGACAATCTCTATTAAATTCTTTTTTCCTATACTGAAAATATTCTTTATGTGTTTTCTTTACATTTCTATCTTGCACTATCTTGCATCTTATGTACAAGTCTAAGAGGAAGCCCAGGTGTTCATATATTCTGCAGAAGACTACCTGATAGGGTATGCATGTAATTGCTTCTTCTGTACATACTTCATAGTGCAGATTCTATTAGTTTCCTTGTCCCAAAACACCATAAAAATAATATCCCAGTAATATTATTTTGATAAGAAGATATTGTGTTATTCTCTCAATTACATGCATTTTATCTGGAACCCTATGCAGAAAGGTAGAGTTCAAACCATAAGTGCAAGCAGTAGGTAGTCCACTCCCCAGAAAAGCCTATAGTACAACAGTTTGCCAGGAGAGCAAGGAATGTCTGGAATTTGTATAATTCAGTCTGACTGCTAAACATTATTTCTATCAGATTTGTACTACTAAATAATCCAGAAAAGTAAATTTTATGTTACTGACGATAGAATCACAGTCTGGTAGAAGCTAAGAACATTGCTAGAGCCCGTGTTAGAAGATTATTTGATGTACTTTTCTGCTTGAAACTTTACATAAAGGTGTTACTTCTAAACAAGAATTCCCTGTTGATTCTAAATAATAGCATTCCACCACGAAGATGATTTTAAATAATAGCATTCCACCACTAAGATTCTTACAAAAGGAAAGCAACAAAATTTAAACTTGAAATAGCTTTAGAGAGCTGTTGGAGGACATTTCTTAAGAAGCACACAGCTGGAAGCACAGAGAGAGCACGAAGTGTGCACAGTGAGGGGAGATTGGCTCAGCTGGTATAAATCAGTCTAATTCCAACCTTATAGAGGGATTTCAATTTACACCAGATGAGGATACAGCTCTAACATCAAGAGAAAAAATGAAAAGGAGAAAAAATTCAACTTCCAGAAATTAAGATTTGGCATGTTTTATTTGTACAAGTGATGCCTGCAGCCATATTTATCTTGTTGGATTTGGGATTACTTTAAATGATTTGATCAAGACTAGTACATTTCAGATTAAGAATTTCCATGTTTCCTATGGTCAGTCTACAGTGACATGCAGCATAATTTGACTAACAATACATAAATGATCAAACCCCAAAAATAAATAAATAAAGTTATATGTAGATAAATAAATAAATTTTTTTTTCTCCCATGTAAACAAAAGAAATTAAACCACAGATCATACATAGGGACAGAAGTGTAAGGAAGCAATTAAAGATTTAAGATACACTTGAAATATGCAAAACCTCAATCTTCCAGGGACTATCTTCCAGGGACAGCTTGAAGAAGCAAGGTCTATTTTCAGAATAAATGCTAGTTTGTTGGCTTGAAGCATAGGAAAACAGGAAAGAAAGAGGAAGTCATTAGATACCTCAAAATTTCAAGGTTAGTGAATTTTTTTTACTTTGAAATGAAATTAATTATTAGTCTCAAAAGAATGTATTTTTCAATAGCAATGCTTTAAGATTTTACTTTTTCACTTCTTATTGGCAATACAGTCTTTATTCTTTCTATGTGAAAAGCGAATTAATCCAATGCCTTAGATTTTAGCAGTTCTTCTGGATGGAATGAATTTGCATGAGCAAGAGATGAGAAATTTTACTTTAAAATTTCATTTGGAAAAATACAGTTTTGTTTCACTTCATGAACATGGGGTTTCCTCAAATTATCAATCATGTTGTCGAACATACCAAGTTACTCCAAAAAATCCAATCTATGTCCGTTTATGAAAGGCTGAAAGGAAAGCCAAGGAAGAAATATCATAAGAACAGCATGCTGTGAAAGCACCTAGATAGGAAACAGGAAACCAAGGGCCTAGCAGTATGTCTGCTTGCAGCTTTCTAGAATATCCAGATCACAGGACCAAGTACAGTGAGCAAGTCCTGATGACAAGTGGAATGGGATGGGAAGGCTCCTACTGGCAGAGGAATAGCATAACCTAAAGCAAGAGATGGCTTCCAAACCAAGGAGAACCTAATAGCTGTAAGCAGAACTTAGCAAATGGCATCCTTTTTCAACATCCTCACAAAGAATCCTAAGCAGACCACGTGGATACAGCATCTAGATACTTGAATGCTGAACAGAATACCTGTGTTTACACATCTTGTTGTTAATGTGAGAATAAGGGTCTGAGCATGAACTGTTGAAATTGGTTTTAATTAAGGTTTAATTTGAAATAAAATCATATTCTTCTCCTGTAAGAACTTGCACTGACCTCTGCTAAATTGTTGCTGCTATATTTCAACACCATTTCCTGCAGCAGGACCTGAGGTATAATTATTTCCAATATTCAGAAGCTTAAAACTCACTCTTAGTAGCATACTTGCCTGGGAGGCATTGAATGTCCTCACATACCTTTGTTTCTGCTCATCAAGTTCTCCAGACTAGTACTTTTCTGGACATTTGTCTTGCCTGTGGGACATGATCCTCAAAATGTACTCTGAACAGATCCTGCTAGAGTCCAGCCTGGGATAGCTTTAGCAAATACTCTCATGGCAGGATAGCAAATAGCAAATCACATTGCAGGATATTGTATATTTTTGTGGGAGGCCGAGAACTTTCTTGAAAGAGTTTGATATGTGAATTTGAGCCTGATTCAGCCTACATGTGTGCAGTATATTTGGCATTTACATTTCAGATCTATGACATCAGTGCAGAGCATCTAGCACATTCCTGAAGTACAAGACTTATCCCTACACTTCTGCTAGAAAATTATGCTACCACTAGTAATATTTCTGCTGAGCTCTTTGGTATTCAAACACCAATAAAATGTATTCCGAACTGGATTTGATAATGAAACAGTCTTTTACCCAAGAGCCACAATGCTGTCATTCACTCACAGCGTTGCTTTCCCTGCTCTGCCAGAAAAGCATACCTTCCAAGCAAATACTGTAGCATCCCAAATGGAACTCATACTTACAAGATGTTTTCTCAGCCCCTGCTCTCGAAACTGAACCATCTTGTAAAAATACCTACAAGATTTTTGACAGACAGGACAAAATCCACTGTTTCACTTTCCCTGCATTTTTGACATTGAACATCATTCTACAAGTCTCTTTTGTGAGACAAAAAATGTTTAATTAAAACAACCTCATGGAGAGACATATTCTTTCCAGTCTTTCTCCGTCCTATCCTCTGCACTTATATCCACTAAAAAATTATTAAATTTATTGTGCTTGCTTAATGGCAAAGACTCAGGATTCAGCAAGCAACTCAGGGAAATTAATCCACTTATCTTACACTTGAACTAATATCCAAACATTGAATTATTGAGTTAAAGATGGACATTGTAGTACCACCATTGCCACTGTATAGGAAATAGGTAAAAAAAAAAAGGTATCTGATAGCAATCTACCAACGAAACATAGCATTTATCTCAATCCAAATTAGGCATGTAACTTTGTAGGAGTTTTTTCCTGTCTAGAATAGTCCATTATCCGCTCAAGGTTTTCTCAGGCTCCTAGTAGTTCAAGTACAAGATCTACACTAGCAGAGGTTTTTCAGATTTATTTTATATATATATATATAAAACATAAATACTCATAATATATTTATACTATATACTATGTAATATGTACTATATGATATAGATACATTTAGCTCTTGTAGAACTTAGTTCCATGTTTTTACTGGGAAGCAGATGGCCAAAAATGTACACCCTCAGAGGAAGCAAAGACAAATCTACTGCTGCCGAACAACCCAGTTTCGGGGTTAATTAGTTTAGGCATCACATCGTGTTTATTCAGCTACATTTTTTCTGAATCACAGACAGGTTTCTTTTTATTGAGCAAGATATGGTACCATGCTTCACAGACTAACTAACTTGCTTGGAGGTAGTCTGTTTTCTAACATATCTTTGTGTTACTCAAGTCCAGCCATAGTGTTACTGAAGCAATCAAATCCCAGAGGTGGTAGAAATTACTGTTTATCAAATTCATCATGTTTTGGGCCAGTCTCCAAAGCAAAAGTGGGTAATTCCACACCACCTGACTGCAAAATATCATATGGCTCCTATCTCATAAGAAATCAGCTTCAAGCTGCATAAGCAACAGTCCATCCTATCATAAAATCATTTTAAAAAGAAAATATGAAATCAATTTTCAGAGTGTATTTGTTTTAGATGATGATATTATGATATAGTTCATTTAGAGAAGACAAATTGGGTTTTATTTCTAAACTATATAGTTCTGCCCATTCAGAATTCAAGTTATACCTTAAAGGCCTACAGACCTGCATAAAATTGGCATGGACCAATTTTTAAGTTTAAGGAGGTCATGCTGATTAACAACTCTGATCTCCTGCTGGTATTTTGGGGAGGTTCATTTGTTTGTTTGTTTTTGGTGTGGGTTTTTTTTTTTTCAGTAAAAGCACACTTAAAAAATCTCAAATTCAGCTTCCTTTTTTGCATAGTAATATTAAAATACAGGAAGAAAGCAGGAAAAAAAAAAAAGCATAGCTAAAGCATAGCTTATATGTCATTCGCATAATTAAAGCTTGTGGTTTATATAAGACCAAAATGATAGCTCTCATGTAAGCTTTTTACATTTTTCCTTATTCAATGGGTCTAGCTTTCTCTGCTGGTGGTCTGGTTATGTGACCACAAGCTCATTATATTCTCTTACATCATTGCTGTGAATGCCAAGGAAAACTTATCTTTAGCTTTTCTGGAATGCATGTTACAATTGCTGCTGGACTTGGTAATTAAATAGATCTCACAAACATCACTAAACCTGGCTTTGCAGCCAGAGGGAATGTGTGTAGAATGGAATGTTTTACAGCAGCAAAAGGAAGACTGCATGAAGTGCATGGAGCAGGATTGAGCAGTAGGACAAATACTGGTTATAGACAGAGCAGCAGAACATCAACTAGGAAAGGGAGGGAACCCAGAAAGCAAAGTTCCCTTTACTTTGAAAGATGTGTAAGCAGGAGATCAGACATATACAGAAAGTCTCATAGATCACTGCAGTAGATGTCAAGGAGGCATAGTTATAAAAAGAGGGTAGTAAGCAGAGTAGTCAGAGATTTAAAAGAGCCAGAGAAAAATTGAAGTCTCTAAATGATCAGTCCTGAAAGGAACAATATGATTCAGCTTCCAGTGTGCAAGCACCCAAATGGAATATGATATGTACACAAAATTAAAATCTGGTTTTATGTTGATAATTTTAATACTGATAGATGTAAAAGCTGTGGTAGATACTTACTTTCCCTTTTTTTTTTAATTTTTTTTTTTTAATTTTTTAATTTCAATATCTAAAAAAATACAACAGAAAAATTAAAAAAAAGAAGGAAAAAGTAAAAGATTAAAAAATTATTAATACACTAATGAGGATCAATAAAAAGGATTGCATTGTTGAATAAGCACTGTGAAAATAAAGCACAAACATATAGTAAGAAAAATCAGAAAGTTATTTTGAGACAACCAATTTGGGGTGTTTTTTTTTTCCTCCCTTAGTTACATTCTTATTGTTTTATTTGTGCAGTGTGTTTGTTGTTGCTTTCAGTTTATTTGTTGCTTTTTTTGTTGTTTGTTTTGTTTTTCTTTGTCTCGGTATTTCTGTGGTTTGGGTTTTTTTTGTGATCTTATGAGGACTCAAAGGAGAAACTTTAAAGTAGAAAGTAGCTGCATGAAGATGAAAGTGGTTCTATAATTTAGTAGGCATTTGTAGAGAAAACTGCTGAATTCTTTGGAGTATATAACAAGACATTTTAATACAATAAAATGTTTATCAGCAAGAATTTTCTACATTTGGCATGTAGAATTCTGGTGAGGTTTTTTATGACAATCAGCTCCAAGACATAGAGGAGTTTCTTTCCAAGGTCCTCCACAATAGAAAAGTAATTCTATTAAAAATTTACGTAAGACTGAAGTTCCTTCTCCTGCAGTGCCACCAGTGTCAGGGAAAAGCAATAAATAGCACAGGACAAGAATTACCTTTAAATCACTGGTTTGGACTGTGGTTGTTGCAGAGTTAAGCAGAATGTCCATACTTGTTTGACATGAGGATTAAAAATAACCACAGAATGTAGTGTTATTGGGAAGAGATTGCAGGAAGATACCTGATTTTTGAAAAGGCTGTCTTTGCTTTGCTAAATGTCACCACTAAATGTCACCTCGCATTTAGAGCTATAACATTGGAAGAGGAAAGATTTCACAAAGCAGTAAACAAATTCCCAGCTCTGATAATCCCTTCCACCCCTCTTTCACAGATGACAATTCTGCCAGAAGGCTCTCAACAAAATGTTCTCTGATGTGTATTTCAGCATGTTCAAACCCAGCATCTCTGTGCCTTGAGATTTTGGCACAAGTATCCTTATTTTTCCACAAAGAAAAACAAGGCATGGAGATTTAGTTATTCTGTTTACAGAATATTTAAAAGAAAGAATCTGAGGTAAAATACAGATATGGACATTTTTAGGTTTCTCTTACTGTTGATGCAAAACACAGCACAAAATCTTATGGAACTTAATGGGCCCAATGTCCTGAAAAGTTATGGATGGTTTCCTGCAGCTGGTAGAAATAGTTGTAGACCTAATTTTTATATCTTGAATACAGAATCCTCCAAACCAAAACCTTATCTCAGCTCTCTGCATCCTGATATGCTCATTGCATTTTCTACTTTCACCGCTCAAGAAATGGCTGTTTTTTGTGCTTAGAACAACTGACAACAGAGTTTTCAGAGAGTGCCTTGAATTTGTGCTCAGATTTCAGACTCATTTACATGATGGATATTTTAATCCAAGGAAAATCACAAATTTAAAACTCTTTAATTGCTAAACAGAACAACTCACAGATATCTGGAAGATATTCATGGCCTTTGCAGTTTGGGAAGGCTGGGTATCCCATCAACTTTCCTTGGTGGCTGGAACACATGCAGCCAGCTGGCTGTCCCTGGCTGAGGGAGCAAGTTCTGCCTCCACTTTCTGTAAGGCTGGGTGAGTTATTTGTCTGAGGGAGATCTTGGCATCTGCAAATAAACAGTGCTCTCAGGAAAGCCTGTGTGTACACAGTCTTAGGCGTTTACAGAAGGACAGGATGCTTCTGAACAAAATGCTAAATTTAGACTGAAACTTTTCAGTCACCAAAAATTTCTGTTCAAAATAAATTTTCTTTCCTGTTCAAAACCATTTTGAAATCTGTCCCCACAAGCTCCTAAAACCTATGTGCTTATTGATTTTCTCCTTGAGCGAAGCAGCATGAGTATTTTAATCAGATCTAAAGAAAATGTAAATGGCAAATAGAACAAATCTATTTCTTTTTTTTTTTTTTTTCTTGTCCGAGATAGTCTTCCTAGAATCACAGTATGACAGACTCGCTGAGGTGGGTAGGGTCCTCTGGGTCCATACACCCAGAGCAGGCTGCCCAGGACCATGTCCAAGCAGCTTTCTGTTGAATACAAAGGTAATCAGTGGTCTTTGAGCTAATTCCAGGGTAAGCTGGAGGACAATGAAGTGCTTTCTAAGCAGATCACAATAATGCCAAACTATATATAAAATAATAATAATAATTTAAAAAAAACCACAAAACCAACAAACAAACAAAAAAAAAAACAACAAGAAACAAGTCATTATGTGTCATGTAAGTAGATGTACATCATTACATGTGCTAGGAACCAGCAGATACACATAACACAAAGCAAAGGAGACTGTCTTCTTTTAAGAGAACACGTATTTTTCATTTCCTGAATGCACCAAAATTTTTATTTTGTCACAAAAACTTTTTAGTTTTTACTATATGTATTGTTATACAAATATTATTACATTTTATAAGAGGAAAAACAGATGTTGCAGATGCAGAAAGAGAATAGGAACAGGTAAATAGAGAGAACTTCAGTATTAGTTACTGAGAGAGGGATCTTTGAAGCCCTCACTGTTGTGTCATCTATGTTCACACTGACAAGACATTAATTTTGAAGTCATTCAGAATGTAAGTATGTGGTATGCTATTACCAATTTTGAAATCTTATCCTATATTATAAGAATGTAGCCACAGAAATTGTGCATTTCTGTGTGACCAGGAAACAGTTCAGGCACATGTGTGGCTTGAAAAGCAGAGGAAGGTGCAAAGCTTACAGCATGAAAGACATAACTCTGAAGTCTTAATGGGGAAAGAACTGTGTACAACCTCTATGACTAGTTGTACTAATCCTTCTGTATGATCCTTCCTTCATCTTATTGCTGGATAGAGCATGCCCTACTCCCCAGTACAAACTGCCTTGATTTGGGTATCTACACAAGCACGCAAAGCAGAATTTCTTGATACTTCTTGGACATGGAAACAAAGTACTAAAGTTGATTCTAATTTTTTAATCCTGTTGAAGCCATCACTGGATATTTCGGGTGTTACTTATAAGATTTCATTTAAATATAGTCATTCTGGCTGCAGAAGTTCAGCACATTCTCCTTTCACACACTAATATAGATATAAACTAGTAAGAGAATGACTTCTATGCATGAATTACAGAAAAGAAAATGAATCAAGAGTGAATTCCTGTTTCCATGTTTGAAGGCTGAAAGCAGTGGAGTTATGAAGCATTTTCCAAAATAATCATCATAAAAATATAAAATCACTATGCAATTCTCATTATAAGAAAGCCAATTAGTACAAATCTGTTTTTCCAGGCAGTGTCTTAGAGCAAGGTTCTACCAAGTCTGTCTCCAAGAGAAAATTACAAATAATATTCCAGTTACTGCGTAGCTTCTTTTTGAAGAGAGTATATTTTTCTAAGTATATACCTAATGGGTTATCTCAGCAGCCAATGTAGCATTTCAGTTCTGAACATTCAAGCCATCTGTGTATTTATGCCTCAGGCAGCAGCTGTAATTTCATTAGGCAGAAAATAATTTGGGTTTGCTGTCACTGATAGCTGGGAATAATTCTAAAGAAAGTAAGTGTACAAGCTGTCCTTTAATAAATGTATTTGTGTGGTGGAGAGGGTAGAATTAACCTGACAGATGACATGAAAAATTCACCCATTATTTTTGGCTAAGACAAAGCCTTTGCTACCCTGCCTATTTTTAGTTTTAAGTCCCTGAACGTTGCAAATTTTGACACTGTATCTTCTTAAACAAGATTCTTCGTAACAAAAATTCACTGGTATGGAAACCAGAGTGAATGAGGGTAGCGTGGTGCCTTCCTCCACTATGGAGGTACAAACTTTATGGAGGTACAAACTATGGAGGTACAAACATTGGAACTTCATTCTGCCCAAGTAATTGGGAGAGGAGAGTAGCAGAGCACTTCTCACCTCCAAGTTGTTCTTGGGAAGGCACTTAGCCCAGATTTGCTCACTGTAGCTTGAGAAAGGATTGCAATAGGATTTTTTTACAGCTACACTGTGTTATTGACTGAACAAAGCCATGCCTTGTTCAAATCCTCATGCCTTTTATCTCAGAAAACATTATTTACCAGAGAAATCTTATTTCTTATAGATTTAGTTGCCTTGTTCATTGTAATAAGCCATTATGAAGATCTGCTCTTGTGTTCTCGGAGATGATGAACATAAATTTCATCTCAATCAAGAAACTATGCACTTTCCCCGTAACAACTCTACAGTACAGATAATTTCTGATTAAAATTAATTATATTTATTAAATCTAAGATGTAAAAATACTTTTTTAAAGAATCCAAACTCAATTATTTTACTGCTAGTATTGCTTAATTATATTATTAAATATAACACAGAATTTCACAAAGTATTCCTCGTATGGCATGTGAGCATGACTCCAGTTTTTGAAGAAATTCTTTGCTGTTTGTAGTTTGTGATGCCAGACTTTTAGAAAAGGCATTGTATGCAGGGCAGTTTGCTTTCTGCTTTCATGTCTGTAATAGAAATTTAACTCCTGAGATTTAAAGGTTCCCTGTGAAGCAGGCATGGTGAAGCAGGATAACATTCCTGAGGTAAAAAAAGGGATTCCCTCCATCTGATTTCTTGACCTCTAAGTCCTAGCCAGTTATGTGCGTTCAATAAATAGTGTCAAAATATCCATGCTCTGTATCAGTGATTTCTTTTGTGGTGGGAGTATGGACCTTCAGGCCCTTCATAATCTGATGCTACTCAGAAAAAGAAGGCCTAATATAAAGTTTAATTGCTGGTAAAGCCTGTGGTAAATATTTGTGATGTTCTTCAACTCCCTTCCCACAGTTTTGTACAACAGAACAAACCGTAGCAAGTTCAAGTTTCGAATGGAGATGCAGAAAAAATGTCATTGACATAAGTTTAATGTTATGTGTCTAATGCAGTGTTACCTAGGATGAAGCTTCCTGTTGCAGAGAAAGATGACCAACTTGCAGCTTAGTTCTTGGTTACCTGAATCACAAAAAAGTTTTCCTAGTGACTTTGAAGGAAGAAGAGATCAGCTGCCATTACTTCATTCTGAATTATCTCTGAGACCTGGAAGCATGATTGTTTTCAACATCTCTCAGGGATGTTTCAGACCTTGAAGAAAGTACTCAGCACCTTTTGAGTCACACCCAGCCATGTTTATCGACAGCTATTAAGGAAAATATTTGTCAGGAAGATATGACTGTAACTGTTGCATAGTTGTAGTAGATGCATAGTAACCATTCTCATTTCCCAGAAATATGAGATTTCAAGTGGGTTCTGAGCTGGCAAAGCAGTGAGTTTTTTCTTCCTCATTCTTTATGACAGAACAGGTGATATATATCCTTTCCACACTGGAAGCCCCAGATAGCACAGGAGCATTATTCTAGCACAAGCTATACAGGCAAGTGCTGCAAAGGGTGTTCAAATAATAATAAAGGCCTGCAACTTCATGTTTGAAATCAGTTTGAAGACTTTTATATATTCCTTGCCATACTGAATTTAACGAGCCTGCTTATCTGAAATATTTCATGGGAATGTGTGTGTTCATGACTCAGGCCTTTGACAGAAATGTAGGTGGAAGAAAAACGTCCTGAGTAAATCAGCTAAAAGGTTTAACAGTCAGATGTTACAAGCAAGCCCATCCTCCAGGCTATCAGTCCTTTTGAAAAGCTATCACCATTTATTACAGTGGAGCACATGGAATTCTGAATGGGCATGGCCACAGCATGAAGGGATGATGAGTACCATGCTACCTGGCAGGGTAGGCCTGGGCAGTGGTATCATAACTGTGCTAACCACTAGGAATTAAGAAGTAAAAGGAGAAGAGAAAAGTCAGCCTGAAGGCTTTCTATGCTATTTATTTGAACACAGAAATGATTGAATACATCAGTTTAAGGCATAGCCAGATTGCAAATCATATGTATATGTGGTCTGAAGATCCATTGGTTTGAGAGTCCACTGAATGCATTTCATTCAAAAAACTCATCAGTAGATTCTCATTTCTTACTATACTTTCACAAACCTTCCAAAATACAAGGAATTCTCTTGAAAATGTTCACAACAATGTTTTAAATCCCATGTGCACAAAATATATTCTAGAAAGCTTCTTTTGTTCTTCAAATATGTCTAAATTATGAAAGAAAAAAAGCAGGTTTTGTAAGATTTTTTGGTAGGGTAAGATTATAAACGGTTTTGTAACAGTCTATTCACAGAGCCTTAGTTTTCCTTTGAAGAAGTCCTTTCTGTAAAAAACTGGAGATTGCTGTGGGCAGAGGGGATTCTCTTTCACTGTGGACAGAATGTGGGAAACAGTGCCACAGAGATTTATTGACTGTTTTTCTGGATATGGAGGTCTCTCTTGCCTCCCATAGACTCCTTCCTCTAGCCAGGTAAACGTCAGGAGAAAAATGGCATATGTAGTAGAAAGGCTGTCACAGCTTGAAACAGTGATTGAGCACCTGGTAGGAAGGCAGAGCCAACCCAGGGCAGCTCAGGTGCAAGCTATGTACCTGACTGACCTGAAGGGTTGGATCCAAGATCCACCCCTTCCCAGACCTCATTTAAGAGTTGACAGCGGAGGTGAGAATATCTTGCTGGAAATTCCTGTCTACTTGAGTCCTTCTAAGGGTAAGTATATTTTCTTCCTTCATTTTTGTGTCTACAACTGCTGTGTTTGGGCTTGTTTTCCTTTGCTGTCGCTACCCTACTATTATTGCTGTACTTTCCATCACGTGATACTGTAAAAATGTGGAAGAAGGAACTGGAGTATTAGTGTCTGGTTCCCTAAACAAAAGCAAAGACCATACAGTTTTCTTCAAAAGCCTAAAGTATAAGGCAAAAACTTCAGTTATTGCCCCTCAGTATGCTCTGTGTCAAGGAGTTCTGGAGGAACATTGTCTAGTGGTTGTTTTCTGGCTGGAAAGGACGCTTATGGGTGTAAAGTTTGTTTCTCAGAGGAAAGCTGCTAGAACAAAAGACCATGTTTTGCTATAGAGCCATAGAAGCTGCATCCTTCCCACACTCTGTTTACCCAGATAATTATTCATACAAATATGAGCTCACCTCTGGAATATTACTAAAGGAAGAATGAAAATACAGCCAAGTAAATCCCAGCTCAGTGAAGAACTGAAGTGTTAATGTTCAGTCAATTAAGACTTCAGAGTAAAATGAATGAGGTGATCAGTGTTCTGCGGAGTACAACTAGAAGGCTTCAGCAAAAACTATGACTTTAAATTTAAAAAAAAAAGTACAATCCTTTGTATAAAAACAAGCATCAGACAGCAGCCCTACTTTTGAGTTGTGTGAGATGAAAAAAAATATCTCTAGGTAATCTTCATGTTTGCCTTGCTGTAATTCATTAAGGAGTGTAGTGTGTTGCTTTCCCTTTCTAGAAAGCAGTCCCTTGCAGATATCTTGTACTGGAAGGGCTCTCAGCACTGCAAAGGGAGTGTAAGCTGTGCTGAGATGTAGTAAGCTTTCTGTGATGGACATTTTCCATACAGGGAGCTTAGATTATTACATTCTCATTTTTACGGGATACTTGACACCATTTCTGCGTTAACTGATATGTTGATGTATGCGCATACTTGGAAGTTCTCCTGAGCTGTCAGATTTAAGAAAAATGGGAAGTTCATTAGTAGTCCAAAAATGCTTTTTGTGAGCCATCGTTATTTACATTTGATTGTTCACTCCAGGGGTTATTTTGGAATGTGCTTTGCTTTGCATTGGGGTTTGAGGTTTTTCAATAGAGAAACTCCAGATAATATTCATGTTCAAAATATTTTTTTAGCCAAAAAAAAAAAAAGCCAGAACCATTTGGATGTTTATCCAAGATGCACTTAATTGTTATGTGTTCAGTTCTTTATCCTGCTGTGCTGTATCTCTTTGTTTAAGACTTGAGTCTAAGATATGTGGTATGGGTCACTGAGGAATTTTGTCCTCCTTTTCCCACCTCACTCCTCTCCAAAAAAAAAAAAAGGAAATTGTCTTGATAAAGGGCCCAGTCTTAAGTAAACAACAGAATAATATACATAATATATATAAAAAACTTATTATATTATATTATAGACCCAGATATCCATAGAGTTGTTTTGGAACAGAAGACTTTGGAAAACAGTGGAAGAAAGGATTAAAACTTTCTCAGGAAAAAATTATTTTAAATACCATGAAACTATTTAACATAATATATAATGTATAACATATATTTAACATCCCACTTCTTCATCAGGAAGAGGTCTCTTTAATGCATGAACAGGAATGATTATATGTTGGTAGATTATAGTAATGGAGTCAGTAGTCTGAGATTTGATGCAGAATTATGGTTTTGCTTAGCTGCAGTTAATAAACAATAATATTTTAGCTATTGTACAGTTTCTGATTTCCTGTGAAATAACTTTAAGTATGAATAATTTTCATATGCCAATGGCAAAATGCTGTTATGTCTAATATATATATGATTTAATATATATTGTAATTAGAAGCACAAATAGATTTTTAGAAATCAAAAATGCAAAAAATTGTTTCTATGTAATTGCAGAAAACTGATTGCTTTAAACTGGGTGCTTCAAACCTCTACTTAAGAGACTGAAATTTAGATAATGCAAGGTTAACTCATTATACTGCAGCTTTGCTCAACACTTCTCATGGTGTAAAGGAATGAATTCCCTAATGAATAAGAAGGAACACTATCTCTGTTGCAGCCCAAGTTTAAGAAGCATGCAGTGCTCACGTTTGCTGTATACAAATACATCTTCTCTGCTTCGCCATCATTTATAGTTGACTCAACTAAATAAAAGTTTTCTCACCCATGCTATGGAGAATAAGACACTAAGAATTGGACTGAAATATTATTTCTTCCTGTGTCCTTCTTCACTAGGAGACAGAAAATATCTTGATCAGATCAGAGGGTCAGGGTCAGAGTATGCTTTTATTTCACCATGACCCATTTAAACTTGGGGGAAGGATATTGCTTTCAAATGAATTTTTAACACAGACCACAGAGAGGCTATTCTGCAGTTTAAATTAACAAGGACATGCCTTCCAAATTGTATTCTGAATGGGATCTGGCTGTGGTGGTGAAGAGAGGTTTGTTACTCCCACAAAAAGGACTTATGAAACATTTTAATAAACAGTAAGGCTTTCTCTGAAAAGAGTGCCTTGACAACCAGTATGCAGTACTCAGATATATACATAATACACTCAGACTGAACAGCCGTTGTATTCTAAGAAACCGTGGCAGACTAGTGGATGAAGTCCTTACTTTCACAGTTCTATTTATATATATATATATTTTTCTTTTTTCACAGCATTTATTGGAGTGGACTTTCCCATAGCATTTTCACAAGGGATTTTACTCGGTGCCACTTGTTTTCTACTGCCTTCTAGTCCAGTGGGGCATTTTTCACCTGTTAACTAACAAGGGATCTCGTGTGGGGAAAAATATTATCTCATTACACCTTACAAAGAAAGGTTTTTGTAAGTGAGAAAGATTATGTTAATTGCTCTCAGAATCTCATCTACCACAGTTTCCACTTGTTTGGGTTACCAAAACATATCACTTGGAGAACATTTGAATATGAAAACTATAGCTTCTTGAAAAGTTCTACAAAAACCTGGCTTTTTATATGAGAGACACAGGTTAGACAATCATAAATAAGTCTTATCAGACCTCTGCCCCATTCTGGGCTTTGAATACCCAGAATCTGACAACTGATGAGACACATCCAGCTCAAAAATCTGGGAAGCAGTATCAGACCTTTTGGATACAAGATGGACTTGATGTTGAGCTAGATTACTTTTTCAAGTCCCAGGATGAAATGAACTGTATCAGAACATGTTGCTCTCTGTGTTGGTGCGCTTCTTAACAAAAGTACAAAATTTCTGTTTTGTTTGCTTGTGGAGGCTTAACAATGTAAAGAGTCTTTTGGAGTTTGGTTCCAGATTTCATGACTCACTGATGGTGACTTTTCATTTTGTTTTCCAAACTGCCTCATTGTTTACTTCCAAAATTTCCATTGACTTCAGAGGAAGTAGGATGGCGCCAATGAGGTTCTTTCAGCTTAAGAAATCTGTCTGAATTTGTCACTAGCTTGAATAATTTGGTTTAAGAAGTTCTTTTATATGCGGGCTAATTGCTGTAGTAAATAATACAGCCATTTGTATTTACCAGAAATTTTTCTCTTTTGTTCGCATTGTAATTATATGTATTATTTTAGATCACTGATTAAATTAAAATGCTTTCTTCTTAACCCTTTAATTAATAATCCCCAATAATAAGCTGTAAAGCACTGTCCAGAGTAAAACTAAAGAAAATTATGGAAAGACCACTTGTAAGAGCATGTTACTTTTTTTATTACTGGATTTCAGATAATGCCCCAGAGGCTTTGTTTGGGTGGTCAAGTAATTCTGTGTGATGAGTAATAAATAATTCTACACCCAATACTGTTTTATTCCCACTGAGCCGATTCCTAATGCAAGTAGTTCCACTTCAGTATTCAGGCATGCAGTTAATCCTTGCAATTTATACGGCTAGTTACCACACCCTCACACAAAGGATACAGTAGAAAAATAGAAATCTGACCAATAAAATGTTTTTTTAATTGAAAACTAAAATTCACATAAAACCTTAATGATTTTTATTTTCTAGATTTGAAGGAGCATTCATAAAATTCAAATACCTGTTTTGTGAATTGTAAATTTTTTTCAATAAATGTGTTATTACTGGTGCTTTTGTATTTTACTTGTGTACTAGTTTTACCAAAGCCTTTTTTTCTGTTATGACTAATTCACTGAATATTAAGTGTTGTTCTATACTGTCTTCGAGTAGTACATGTTTAGTAATATTAACCAGTTCAGCTTTTATTTACAGGTTTTTTTATTACTTTTTTTTTCCCCTGGGAAAAGTACCTAATTGAGACCTGCTTGTTTTACTTTTGCTGCTAGTGAAAATCATAGGGTCCACAGGATATTCAGAGCTTTGGGATGCAGTTATGTTGTAGGAAATGAGTATCTTAAAATCCTGTTGGATTTCGCAACTTTATATGTCAAAAATTCTCTTTTATTATATTTTTAATTATATTTTTAGTTACTTTCCCTTCTAGCCACCCACTCCAAAAGACTTCAGTGGAAAATCTAGAAGGATTTACTCTATTAGTGTTTTAACTAAAAACAGAGTTTGGCAGCTAATCTCCTCCTAAATATCTAACCATCAGTAACTACTCTGCTTCCCCTCTGGAGCAAAATGTATGCTGTACTCTAGATAATCAAACACAGCATGTGAAATATGTATGCATACATTTTGATATATGCATACTCTGGCAAGGCTTCTTAGAAAGTACAACTGCAGCTCAAGTTCAATAAAAAACTGAATACTACACCCCAAGAGATTTATCTGCTTTATTTTTTTTTAAAGATCAGATTTTCACCTCCCTTATACATGCTAATTCATCAAAATTACAAGTGAGATTTGATTAGCATCAGTCAAATATGGTGGAGGATCCAAACTGAGTCCACTGGGTCAAAATCTTTGAAGGAAACACACTGCTGCTTCCATCATAACCTGACTGAACTATATCTGCAGGCAGAAAATATTGTCAACTTCACATAAATATTTAGGAATCATAAAAAGTGCTGTATGTGTAGCTAGTTTCTGAACACTTCATAAGGTACTCATGTACATTACTACCCTGCCAGTATACACTGATAAGCAGCAGTCTCAAAGGGTCCTGCTACAAGTTACCTTTTATTGGGAATACTTTTTTCTGATTTCAGTTTGGCTAAACCAAGAATTAAGAAAACAGATCTTCTGTGGCTGCTCAACCACTTTAAAAATTGAATTTAGACAATCTTTTGCAGCTGTGGCTAGCACTGTTTTGGCTCTACAGTTTGAGCGCTACCATCTTGTCTCAGTTGTTCTTAAGCATAAGCAACTGTTCCCCTGAAGATTTAGCTATCTAATTTTTAAAATTATCTTTTATCATTGCAATCAATACTTTGAGCCATAGTAGACATACTAGCTAACATTAACAAATAAAGAAGCAAGCAAATAAATAGTTGTGAACAAGTGCAATTTAAAAGAAGAATGTAACTATATAAAACAAAGACTATTACTGTGCCATAAGAAAAATTCCCACGGGAATAAATTTCTCATTGCTCCTTTATGTTTCAGGGTAGCAGAAACATATTGAAAAAATGTATTTGAAAAACACCATTATTCACACTCTAAAAGAGGAAGTAGACTAATGGTTCTCCACTTGCTGGGTGGGCACTGTTTCCACAGCAGGATTCTCCAGTAAGGTCCTTCTTCGTCATCCAAGCAACTGTCTAAATGGACCAAGGAAGATGACAACTACTAACCTGTAAGATATACTTACTGGTTTACATCTACCCACCTGCCTGTTAGGATACAGTAGTGAAGCTTTTGTAGCTTAGCTTACCCAGTGCTGGTTCTATCTAATTATTCTGAAAGTTCAAAGCATAGGCTGTGTGTTGACAGGAAGGGTTGTAGTTTTTTTGGTTTTTTGGGTTTTTTTGCTCTCAAATGTGAACTGTGGTTGAGTATAAGGAGCTTTTTTTTATCTCAAATTCTCTGTTTCCTTGCTGAATTCACTGGAAATAGCAGAATTGTAGAATCTCCATACCTTCCACCCCCCCTCCCCCCAAAAATCTTAAGTCACTTAAGCTGTTGCAACTCAGATTCTTGTCAGAGTTCATTAATTCAAATTAGTGTAATAAATTGTACATTTTCAGTTTGGCCCAAGGGAGCTTTTAAAGTCTTTTTTGCCTATGGATTCCTCAGATGCTAACTATTATGGTATTTTACTGTAAAGTAGTCTATGAACAGAATGGCAATGAGAAGGGCTTGACAAGAAACAGAAGTATGTAACACAAAACACCAAAACACTCTTCACCTCTGCTAATACTTTTTCTCTTTTTTTCTATGACCCAGAAAGTAGAACTTTAATAGCAGACACCCAAAGCATGTTATGAGCCTCTTTGTAAGGGCAGCTGTTGCTTCATTTAGTACAGAGAACAGAAATACTTCCTTTTTTTCCTCAGATATAGCCATAAATCTCAACTGAATGTATCAACTCCAGCTCACTGTGCCACAAGGCTGATTTTTTTTTTTCTCATTTTCTTGGTTTCTTTGAAGTCATCTGAGCAGAGGAGGGAAGTGATCTGGGAGATAGCTGTGCCCTGTCATGGAATTTTATTTTTTTTAGAGTTCTGACAACCTCCTCAGTGTTAAACCAGTCACATCACTATTCTGTTTACTTTAGACAGCATTCACTCTTTTGAAGAAGCTACTAATGCCTTGAGTGATCTGTTCTGAACATAATTCATTTTTTTTCTTCTAAAGAAAAAGGTGCAAGGCATGAAATGATTTGTTGGCCATAGCTACATCACTGTACAGTGATGCTGTCAGCTCTACTAGCAGTATTTATGATGATGATGTTCTATGAAAGATAGGCAACAGTACTTTAAGGTCTACATGCAGAAAAACAAGGCTTTGCTATACTAAAAGAATGAAATGAAAACCAACTGCAAATGTGTAGTTGAAGGTAAGGGACTGTAGTATTTCTAACTCCTGGAGATTTAATGGAGCATTATGGAATTAAACTCCCTATCATGTTATCTGAGGACTAATGGAGCAGGACAACTCAGATTAGAAGAGATGCACAGATCCTGAACAACTAGAAGTCCATAAAGAGGCACCCAGCTAGATGCTTGCTACCTCATAATATCCTTCTTCAACAAGCAGCCAGAGGGTAAGATTCAGCATGTGAATAAGGACAGCCTTACTGTACTCCATGTTCTGGCAATCACACAATTCATTTAACTGCTAACAGTTTTTAGCACATTATCGTCATATAAGCACATCCAGATAGAAAGATGATGGGAAATGTTTTTTCAGTGACTCAGGTTATCTGTATGCTTAATGAGGGGGAAAGCTCTGCCTTCCTTCACATAAATAAATAACCACCATGTGCCTAAAATTCTGTCAAAATTATAAATATTTTATATGAAAATGTTTCAAGGCAGATGGTTTATCTAAAAATAAATGCTATTTCATTTCACTGAGAAGTAAAAACATATCTAAGACATTAAAATGGAAAAGAAAAATACTTGGGTAAGCTGCTTCAATTAGAATGGCATTAAAGAGTTCATTACTCTATCTCAAGTTAAGTAGACATGATGTCACGCTAGCAGACTGGTTTTAATTTGTTCCAAATACTCAGTTGGGATGACTTATATCTCAGTATTTCTGGCAAAGACATATAGGAGAGTTAACTGTCTTTCCTGAAAAGCACAAGAGGCTTTTGTTGACTGAATTGAAGTGAAGAATATCTACATGTATGTTTAACTAAAATATAATGAGCTGTTTAAATTGTGTTAGAGAAGCTTAAGAGTAATCAAACCTGATTCTAGCACTATAATTTTATAAAGGAGGCCTTTTAACTTCTTTTTTTGACTGTGTTTTCTATTCACTGTTCAGTTCTGGAAGAAATTTACAGGATGCAACTTGCAGGATGGAAAAAGAACCTTCTTGACCCCACAGTAGTAGGTAGTCTGCTGCAGTTTGCTATTTCTTCAGACATAGTAAAACAACTCTTTATCAGAAGGCCTTTTAAATTTTTTCTTTTTTCTGTGATTATTCTGATTTTTTTCTTTTTTTTTTCAGTAATGCATCTTACTGAGCAGCCACACATGCTATTATTCTAGTGCAATGGGAATGAAGTTTCTCAACAGACTAAACCAATCTAAACCAGCTTTGCCATGATCCTCCCTCCCTTTCTCTGGTGTTCTCCATTCCTCTTATGCTGGCACTGATGATTCCCAGTTACTCAGTGCTGGTTCAGAGGACTTAACAGAAATCTTCTAAGACTTTACATAGAGTTTCAGAGCTAGCACAAAGGGGGAGGGGAGGGTTCTAAAGCAAAATATTAAGTTGTGATTATGTCTGTGCTCAGCTTGGCTTAATTGGTCACAGAATTGAAACTTGAGGGTAGGGCAAACACTCACATGGGGCACACAGGCTGACAGGGCAAAAAAGAAAACTGGAAACTTCTGAAGCTGGCTTTTACAGTAATGCAAGCATCGTGAGTAATTTCATCCACAGGGTTAAGATAGAGCCCAGAGTCACTCATAACATGTTCTGTCAAAGTTGGTTCCCTTCCATGTCCCCATGCTGTCTGCTCCAATACAAGAAGCAGAGGACCAGCAGATTTTCCACAGGTAAGAAACTGTCCTCTGAAATAAATCTCTATGGGTCATGTTCAGGCAGGGAAAGAATCTAAAAACTCTTGTGAGTAGCATAATTATTGAAGATGCTGCCTGTTTCACTTCAGTACTTGAGCTGCTGTCTTGCACTTTTTTCATCCTCAGTATATTAATAAGTATTAATTGCTAGCCCTGTTAGTTGAACTCTTTCTTCAGGTGATTTTTGTCTGGGATAATTTTTGTGCTTTTTGCAAGCAGAGCTGTAGTTCAGAGTGAACAGTCTGGATGCATGTTCACCCAGTGGAGGCTACTTGTGCGCATGTAGAAAAAACACTGTCAAGCCTATGAAGACAATATCATGTCTGATGAATGGAGAAGAACTGTGGAGTCCTTTGGCAGACATAGCATTGCTAGAAAGAGTTTTTTAAACTCTCTTTTAAGAAATAGGCTTAAAAGCAAGCATTGCCACATTCTTAGTATTTATGCTTTAAGGGGATAATAATGTCAGAAGAAATTCAATCGCTGTTCAAGGTTGGAGGGGTTTCTTGGAAAAGTCTTAAACAACTCATTAGGGACAAAATTAACAGTGGCATGAAGAATTTCAATTATGTTACATACAAATTATTCTAAAAGAACAAGGAAGAAGAAAAAGTCAAAATTATGTCACTTTTATAAGTTGATTGCTTTGGCATACATATTTCCCTGTGTTCCTCCATAATAGCTGCCACAAACTTAATGGAAGGGTCAATATCTTTATTTTGGTGTATTTGTCCTGACTGGGAGGACAAGGACCAGTGGGAAACATTGTGTGCTTGCTCAGAAAAATGGTCTAAAATATCACTGTGCCCTACGGATGTTAAAATAAGGGGAAAAATGAGTTAAATTCTAGCTGTGACCAAATGTGGATGACAATAGTTAATGTGGGATTCCCATCTCAGGAGAAATTTACTTCAGCATCAGCGACATTCAACAATAGAAGGAAATAGTGGAAATCAATAGCAGGATTTCCTTTGACAATTCACTTTTATTCTTTCTTCCCTTAAGTCCCTTTATTCTTGCCCAGTAAAAATTGTATACATCAGTAGCAGCTGGAGGGAATGCAATTTAGATCTGAAAATACCTCAATCCATCAACAAGGAGGTGTGGCAGCTGCTTGTTGCTGTCGTACAGGAAGGAAACTGTAGCCTTCACTTTGAGCCATGAGAAGCAAGGCAAGAAGGGGGCACTCATGCTTAGATAGTGAACACGGTGGGGTCAAGATCCAGAGGAAAGTTGTGAGTAGAACATACCATCATGCAAAGTTGTTTAGTCACTTGTTTTCAGTAGATAGCACTGTATATGTAGATATGTTCACAACAAGAAACTGAGATACTGCACTAGTAGGAGTATCTCTTTAAAATTCCCTCTTCAAGATCCAGCCTCTCCCCTTTATTCATGGTGTTGTGAGCACATTAGGAGCTGAACTAGAACTCACTTTTGGGTTTTAAATTCAAATAATTTGATCAACACTGTCATCTTGTCATTTTGGAATGAAAAAGCTGCAAAAGGAGAAAAGGGGAGATCTATTTCAGAAGGGAATTCCTAATATAAACAAAAGAGACTGATATTCCTACAGTAGCTTGTTCACTTCTGCTTTGCTGGAGAACAAGTCATGAGGACAAGATCTCAATAACAGGAGGAATGAATATATGTTGCATTTGCATAGGAATTACTGCAATGGACCACTGTAGGTTGCATCCTGTTACTCACTTTGGGGTCACATCAGAAAGGTAGGTGTTCCAGTCAGGGGCTGAGTGATCACAGCTAGGATTCTGCTGAGACTGCCTAAGCTGCTACAGTGTGACAGAAGTTCTCCACTATCTCTCCACAGCTTAACCGTATAGCAGCCTCCAACTCAAGTCTTTGCTATCTCCTAGCTTTACATGCTTTTTGAAGTTACTTAGGAACAAAAGCTAGGAAAGAAAAAAGAAAGACTATCAAGACAAGAATATCACATTCAGAGCTGTGGAAAATTAATATTTTTAATTATTAATACATTTTCTTTTTCATTTGTTTTTCAGAGATCTACTGTATCCCATTGTTGCGCTATGTGTGCAGCTAGCAGCAGCGTTGCACAAGGCAAGCTGAAGAATACTGAATCAGCAATTAGTTGGCTGCCTAGCTTCTCTTAAGTTAGCAGCAGGGTCTAAAGAAAACACTTGGAAGAGCTCAGAAAGATTACTGTGAAGGAAAGCATCATATTCAATAGTCTTCTTACCCACTGCAAAATAGCAACAAACCCCAACCTTTAGAATTGCAAGCCATTTTTCTTTAGAAGACTGCAGGAAAAAACAGTGCCTTTTAGAGGAAATGTGAAAAAGGAAGCTGGGGAAACTAATACTATGCCCCATTCTGTTGACACATCATATGAGAAACACAAAGAGAAATCAGCCATCTTACACATCAACCAGGCTATATTTTATTATGTCCAAGATATAGCTAAGTGTACTCACTAAAAAAAAAGTAGTTAAACAGTTTAGTTATGAAAACTTTATTAGTATTTTGGCTTGTAGAGAGATAGGGAAAGGAAATCTAGACTTCTGGTTGGAATATCTATCTCAACCCACAGAATAATGGGGGTTGGGAAAGACCTCTGGAGGTCCCTCCAGGCCAAACTCCTCCTAATGCATGGTCCCTAGATCAGTTTGCACCAGAAAACATTGAGGTAGATTTTGAATAGCTGTAGAGGAGACTCCACAAACTCTCTAGGCAACTTACTCCAGTAATCTTCTGCTCTCACAGTAAAAGAGATTTTTCTCATGTTCATGGTTTATTATTTATGTTTCAGTTTATGCCCATTGCCCCTTGTTCTCTTGTGGGCCATCACTGAAAAGAATCTGACCCCATTTTCATGGTTCCAGCCTCAGTTATTTGTCGGCACTGATGATAAGATTCCCCTCAGTCTTCTCTTGTCCAGGCTGACTAACCCAAGGGCTCTCTACCTTTCCTCATAAGGGAAATGCTCCAGGCTTAAATCAATCCACTGGACTCTGGAAGTTCCCTATCTGCTTGAACTGTGTAACCCAGAACTGAACATAATAATTGAGATGTGGCCTCATCAGAACAGAGCAGATGGGGAGGATAACCTCCCTTGACCTGATAGCTACTCTCTTCTTAATGCACCTCAGCATACCATGCACCTTCGTGGCCACACAGGCACATCTCATTTTAACATGTTGCCCACCAAGACAACCAGGTCCTTCTCCACAGTGCTCCTTTCCAGCAGCTCAGCTCCTAACTTGTATGCAGTTATTTCTCTCCAGGTGTCAGACTCCTCATTTGCCCTTTTGGAACCTTGGAAGGTTCCTCTCTGCCCAGCTTTCCAGCCTGTTTAGGTCTGTCTGAATGGCAGCACAGCTTTTTCATGTGTCAGTCACACCTTTCAGTTTTGTATCATCAGCAAACTTGCTGAGTGTGCGCTGCCTCTCCATCCAGGTCACAGATGAAGGTGCTAAACAAGACCAGATTCACTACTGACAACTGGTGAGCACCTCTAGCCTCCAACTAGTCTCTGCTGTTGATCTCAACCTTCTGTGCACTGACAGCCAGTCAGTTCTCAATCCACCTCAGCCAGTTTTCAGTCCACCATACAGTTATGTTCAGACTTATTCATAATGCTTGGAATGCTTATATTTAGATCAATATATTAAGTATAATTATAAGAATTTCATCAACTTCTTCATTTCCTGATTTAAGGTTAAGGTTTGGGTGTTGCTGTTTGTTTTTTTAAATTCATGTTTTGTGATTGTTTTTCCCCCCCTCAAAGAAAGTAAGGTAAGATAAACATATAAAAATTAGCTACTATAATTATGACTTCATTTAATGCACATAAAGATACTGACTAAAGTTCATCATGCATTATACCTGGGAAAGATATTCAGAAAACCAATCTGAATCCAGAATGAAAAAACAGTAACGTTACTGGTGCTGAGATTTTTCTGTGATCCACTAACAGAACAGGGACTGAGACCAGGCCTTTTATTTCTTCCTTTCTAATTTGCTATGCCAATACCATGCCACTTGACTGCAGCAGGTACTTAGTTTTCAACCAGCATCCAATTATTTATCATTACTGCTACTATTATTTCAGTAAAAATACAGTTTGTAAGATATGAGATTGCATGATTTTTCCCTTGCTCTCCAGAATTACATGCTCATGAAGCAATCGTTATATGACCATTTTCACTCACACTAAATAAGAAATCTTTCTCCGTAATGCTACAGCTCTTGCTTTAGATTATTTCCATAACTGATGACTTCTGAAGAAAAAAATAAAAAGTCAGCTCAAGTAACAAAACCTATTGTCCTTTGGTTTCTATATCTATTCAAGCATGCTTACTTGGTCAACTTCCATCTTTCCATCACAACATACTGTACTCTGGTTTGGGGGTGGGGGGGGGGGGGGGGGGGGGACAGGGAACATTTGCATACTGGCTCCAAAGCATGTGTACAAACACAAGACACTGTTAAGTCATCCTTTGAGTTCTGAACGTCGAACTTTAATCAGTGATCAAAGCCTCCATTAAGACTAAATGACTTACATAAAACTGAACTCACAATCCAAAACCTCAAAGGAAATTTCCAGAGCACGCACTCACACACCACTGCTTTTCAAAACTTTTCTCAATGACTGATTTCAGCACAGATTGATGGATATACCAAATCTAATATGATTGTACTACAACTGGGGCTTAAAATAAGCAAATAGGCATGTTTGGCACAACTTGCCTCTCACACTCATATCAGTGCAGATTAAGACTTACACTGGATTAACTTTTTCTGACAAATATTAGGAGCTGTACCAGTTTCTAGGAAACCAAAGGTTCTCATGAGACCGTAAGTATTTCTAAATTCTAGGTTTAAAGCTTTTCTTTAACTTAAACAGTAGTAAAACATAGCTTTTAAGAGTCTCATTGCAGAGGTGTGATCCTCTTAAAAAAAAATTAAAAAAGGAAAAGTGTGCACATCCAGCCACTTACCATGAAATCATACAGTATTCTTGATTACTGAACTGTTAACGTACAGAACTGATATTTTCTACTCACATTATACATCCACTTTACCTTATACACTTGAGAAACCTTCAGCCCTCTTATAACTATTTACCCCTATCGCTGACTAAATGATGCAACCTGAGAGGTGACCCAACACCCTCTAATGACAACAGAAATTTTCCCGTGTTTTAAAAGATTGCTTTTTAATTTCCTTTTGACTGTGTAAGATAAGTGGAACTTTATTTTCTGTGTTCAATTTTCCTTGAGAGACTCATTAAGGGTTAAATAATCCCACAAACCATAATGTGAACTGATTTGTGATGTTTAAAAGCTGGTAAAAAGAGACGCTTCTGTGATTTCATTTTCTTTGCTACTTATATACTTATGTTACACAGACAGACAACCATCCAGATCAGGCAAGTAGATATCTGATGTCTAGGAGGAAGAGAGGGAGATAAAAAGAAAGAGAAAAGAGGAGATTGGTATGATCAAGAGGAAGGAACTGATTTCAAAGGTTGGGAAATTTAACTTTAGTAACGGTATTAGAGTTCTATATGAACTGGACAGATTGAGGGCATTACTGTTGGCTAAACAGTTTAGAGAAAACACTCAGGCTCAGGAAAACAATTTTAGAAACCTTTTTCTTCGATAAAAAAATTGAAGATTTGAGATACATTTCGAGATCCTAGATGGCTTTTGCCAGACTAAGTTCCTACTGAACATTGTCATCACACACATAAGTCACTGTGAAATAGCATGAGTGAAGTCATAAGAGTGAGTTATGTGTTGCCAGCTCTATAAGGAGAGAAAGGATAGTGCCAGGTCATCACCATTAACAAGTTCTCAGACTTCTCATGCACACTGTGAAGGACTAGGTTGTTGTGTTGAAGCTGCAGTGCATTTCCTTCCCAAACGTGAGACAGGAAACAGAAGCACAAGGGAACAAAGAAGCAGCAGAAGTCCAGAAACAACTCCATTATAATCACATGTGACTCTGCAAAAATATTTCCCTTCTCTTCCTCCATAAAAATACCTACATTAAACAGAGATAAGAAGCTGCTTAAGAAGGAGGATTTCAGTCTTTCATAGATTTGCCCTTTTTTACTTTATATTCAAACTTTTGATGCATGATTAGTATTACTTATCCTTGCAAGCAAGAAGCCTGAAGTGCTTGGCTAGTCAACCAGGAAATACTGGTAAATTACCAAAAAAGCCCTCTGGATTCCTTCCCTCTGATTTTAAAAGGGATTCAACAGACTTATTACTTTAAAATACAGTTTTTTGAAATTGCTTCTTTTTCTCTTTCCCTGAGCTAAATATTTTCCCCCTTTTTTCCTGGAAAGACACCCACCCTAGTATTGGCAATCAAGTCAAGATTAATAAGTCAGTGTTATTGCTAAACCAAAGACATTAAAAGAATATTTGCATTCCAAGCCTCCACTGACTCCAGTAGGCTTTGTACTGAGACCTCTATGGATAACATAATATGAAACTAAACAGGTTTTCCAGTAATCACAGTAATTCATTCTTCCTAGTGCAACAAGACACATAAAAGATCATTATTAACCAAGAAACTTTTTAGATTATTAAACACATTTTCTCCCAGTTAAATACACTGAGGATACATTTTAATTGATCCCCTCAACATTAATCATTGAAACAAACAAAAAAAATTCACATTCCCACTGAAATAGTTAAATGTTGAAAGTTATGAAGGACCTTTCCATAATAGAGTTGGCAGTATTACCTCTGGGCTAATACATACAGTAAAGGAAATTAAAAGAGGTTGCAAAGGAAAAGTAGAAAAGTAGAAGTAGAGCTGGCTCTTACTGAGTCAATGGCAAAAATCCTTAGCACTACAATAAGACAAGAGCAAGACCCAACAGCATGAATTTACTGCAAAGCCAAGAGAAATTTTTAAAAACATAAGTAATGAAGAACAGCAAAACATACTAAGAAGTTAGATATCACATTTATTAATACATAAAATAATTCTCCAAATATACATTTTAGTTTGCTTTTAGGATTAGTATGCAAGTTATTAATACAAAGAAAGAATTTATTTTTTTAGACTTTTTTTCCCCTCTCACAGTATACATGCAGCATAAATGCATTCATATTTGTATATATATATACACCATGTGTGTCTGTAAAGAGAGAAGGACAATAGTAACATGGGCAGGAAATAGAAAGTGTTCTATTTTCTAAACTTATCCTTGCCTCCAAATCATTACAATGCCAGATTTTATCAGGAACTCTTCTTTAAAAAATAAAAAATAAAAAATAAAAAAATAAAATTAAAGAGAATTTCAGTTCCAGATGGAGTCTACAGTGATGTTAGAAAGATAATATAAGGAAGAGAAAGTGGAAACAGATGTGTCATTTTCATAGAGAAGGATTACATTAGTGTAAAACTCTCCAAACATTATGCGAGTTGTGACATCTGCAGCAATAAGTTCAGACCTGAGCAGATCTTTTCACTTCCCCCATAGATTTCCTGATTTGAATAGCCACTTCTAACTTTTCAGCTTCACAGATTATAAGGGAAGCTCTAGCCTGACACCTTAAAGTCCACAGATTTTCTAGAATCAGTTCTTAGAATCCCAGAATCATTAAAGTTGGAAAAGATCTCTGTAATGCTAAAATAGGATGATAATAGTGGGGTGGCAAAGCCTTTGGCCACAGTAAATGAGAACAAGTCCAAAAGTATACATACAGAGAAACAATCAAACAAACAATCAAACAGTTTACCTTTAGAAAATCTCAGGAAGGCAGGAATCTCTGTCAAGTGATGACCTCACCTCCACTGCCAATCCTTAAATGAGGTCTGGGAAGGGGTTGATATTGGCTCCACCCATTCCAATTACTAAATTTCATAGCATTCACCTGAGCTCCCCTAGGCTGGCCCTCTCTTCTCACCAGGTGCTCAATCACTGTTTCAGGCCATAAATCAGCATTTCTGCTACAGCCTCCAAGGTCATCTAGTCCAACCATCCACTTACTACCTATACTGCTCACTAAATCATATACCATGTCTTGAAATATGCTTGCCTTGAATTGTGCCAGTTGACAGTGCATGACTCCATTTGCTATCCCTACTCATGATTTTTTTTCTGCTAGGTTGAAATTCTGCCTATTTCAAATTTTCTTTTCTCCACGTATATGATATTTGTTCTCTGCAATATACTAAATACCTCCCAAAGGTGTTCACTATACAATCCATAGGCACATGGTCCTCAGGCCTGACCTCCTGCTCTTGAATCTGCAGGCCTTGCACATATGAGAAGAGACACCTTCTGAACCCACTTCAAGAATTACCACTGATTTTTTCACAATTATAATTTTCTCTGTTGCATTGTTGTCATTTAGATAAATGACCTTCCATTTAATCACATGAAAAAGAAAACATCTATCTATATATATGTACATATTTGCATCAGTACTCCAAGCCTTTTTGCATGGATATCTCGTTACTCAGTCTCAGTAATTTCTGAAAATCTCAACATTTTATTTTTCCATATCAGTGACAAAAATGTTAGTGATGCATAGGCAAAGAGCCAGTCCTCTGAAACCTGTTCTCCTATTGTCAGCTCTCTGAGAAGCTTACAATTTGAAACCCATTACTGAGGTTTTAATATACATCAGATTATTGATTGTCCCTTTTAACTCTTGACCAGAATGCCAAACATCAAATGCTTTGGTGCCATTGCCTTTAGCATTGTCTTTTTGTTTTCTGGATTGACTGATGCTGAAGACACCCTCTTCATTTCTCACACAGAAATTGTTCAGCATTCTCCTATGATTTATCCAGCTATTGGAAGCATTGTCTTACTTATTAAAAATATCGGTACTGGCATAATTTTTTTCCCAGTTCTAGATGAGAACTCATGTTTAGATGTCAGTTTATCAAGCATAAGTTTATGAAGAAAAACAAGTACTCAATGTCTATAAACATCAGATAGTTGGTGTATCTATTAGTTCTTTTTCTGTTCTCAGGACATGAATATTTACTGAGCAATTCTACTCCTTTTTGTAATTACAGACAATTCTCTGAATTTCTTTTAATGATGGACCAATATAACACATGGATTTCTTTTCAATATTTTTTTAAACTTCCTTCTGACACTCTAGAAGTTACCTAGAGTCCTCTCTTTGTGCATTTGTATTGAAGTATTGAAGAAGTCCTATCTACCTATCAAATTTCCCTTTCCTTCATTTTTATAAATGTACGTTTTCCTGTTTTTCTTTAATTGTTTGTTTGTTTTGTTTGTTTCATATCTGCTTTTACTTTTTCTGCAAGTAAAGGTTTGGTTTTATTATTAGTTTGTTTTCTTCTGGCTGTTTTTTTTTTTTTTTTTTTTTTTTAACAATATAACCTTGTCTATCAATTATGGCTTTTGGAATATTTGATAAAATATTCCTAAGCAGCTCCCAGTTATCATTCACAATTTTCTTTTAAAATGTTTTCTTTCATATTATTCAGCTCTTAATTTTTTTTCAGTTTTATCAAGCTGTTCTTTCAAAACACCAATAAAAGTTGAGAGAGGGTGAATATATGTGGGTTTTTTTACTACTTTGAAAACTGTTTTGCTTTCTCATATCTAATACAATATTGCTGAAGATCTATAGCTAAACATCAGCAATAGTATTAACAGTAGTTTGAATTTCCCTTTTGCTTATTGAGGACTTAATGTTCTGGAAGTAGAATTCTCAGAATGAAGGAATAGGAAAAAAAAAGCCTACCACTGTAATAATGTTGAAAATAGCCACTTAAGTCATTTAAAGATTCAGTCATCAAGTTCTGTTCTATGACTTGGTGCTTCAATATTCTTACCATCACAACGAAATCAAAAACAGATTTTGATTTGTAATTTGCTACCAGATAAACAGATTAATCTTATTCCCAAAGAATGGTCAGATCTTTCCAAGAGGCACAGACCTTCACATTTGAGATTTCCACCTTTATTCTGACATGCATATCTTGACTTTTGACAAGTGTTTGGTGGTAAGTCAGCCAGGCTTCTCAGGAGAGCAATCGGTCTCTTTGGGAGCTGGTAGGGAAAGGGCTTGAGAGAGCAGCATTAAATCAGTTTATATATCCAAAAGCAATGAAGTTTATATATTCTAAAATAAAAAAAAAAATACAATTTTGATTTTCATATGCACTCTGTACTGGACTACATTTGATCAGCAGGTCAACAGTCAAGTTGCATCACCAAGATGAGTTGCGTAATGTTTCACTTTGTGGAAAAGAACCACATTTGGACATCATTTTTTCTTAATAAATTATTCAGTTGTAAATTTTTTAATCAATTTGTTAATGTAGCGAAAAATAAGAAACAGACAAAGAAAATCATTCTTTATGCTCTTGGTCAGTGTTTAATGTATTAGAAACTGATATTCATTACTGACTCTCTGGAACAGAAATTCTGGCATAGAAATTTCTCCCAAGAGTTACATAATTCAATTATGGGCTTTGTTTAATGATTCAGAGCACAGTTTAGATCATTTTTCCAATGAGCTCCTTAATGAAATAATCACTGTTCTCTTCTTAACAGGATTAAAAGATATGCAGTAACTGACATGAATTACAAGAGAATTAGTTGAAGAAATCACTCAAAGAGATCTAGTATGGAATAGGTAGAAATAATTTGAATGCCAAGATCTATTTCCTTATTATTTTCAGGGAGAAGATGCTTCTGAAACTATTGATGGTGAATTGAAAGACTGTCAAGATTATCCTGCCAAACTTTTTATATATGAGTTCAAAGGGATGAGAGGTGGTTCTCTACAGCAGATCTGCCAAAGCAAGTAACCTTCAGATACACTAATATACCAAAAAACAGTTCCAGACCACTTTTAAGTGTGTGAAATGTTTTGCCAGTGCCTGGTCAGTAATAATGTTCATTAGAGAACCAGGGCAGCTATGGGAGAGAGTGCCTTTGTTTGCACTGTAAGCACAAATGTATTAATTGTTCACTGGCAAATACATTGAGATATCAACAACTTTTTCCTGAATGTTGCTAATCAAGGACTATTTCTGGAGTTAGAACAGATATTTCAGTAAGTCATCTCCATTTCGTGTACCATAAGAAAGGCACAACATTTCTCAAAGTAGTTAGCCTTAATTTCATTGGTCATGGCAACAAGTGAATGAATTCAATTGGTAAGCAGAAATGGTCAAATAACTGCTTTTTTGTGTTTGATGGCTGGCAAAGAAAACAAAACAATGTAGAGTGCTTAGAGAGGAAAATGTTCTTGCTCATCAAAAAAACCCCAAGATTTTACAAAGAAGGTATCACAGACAAAGTTAAGTTTCATTTTGAGAGACAATTTAATTCCAAATGTTTGTAGTAAGAATCTAAGAAAGAAAAACAAGGTTTAAGGAAAATAATTAACCTCTTCTCTGATCACTCAACAATTAAAAAAATCCCCATGCCTGTTAGTAATTTGGTTCCATTTATGAAGAAGTTGTAAATCTACCTCACCTTGTTCCTTCATAAAAGACTGATCAGCCAAGATGTAAACCCTCAATCTTTCACAGATTTTCTTCATTTCATATTAAGACATGAAGTAATAATTCACAATATTTACAGAGTGGAAATCTGTTTTCCTATTTCCTAAGGTGAAGGATCAAATTATTATGCAGGGAAGTCTTTTTTTTCCTCTGGTTCAGTAAATATGTAGATGACTTGCACAAAGAAATACATCTACAAAAGAGCATAGCTTAAATTAGAATACTTAAAGAAGATGATACAGCAATCTTCCAAGTTTAAATTGTCCATTCTGTACATATAACATTGTAAAATGCTTTTTGATTGAAAAGTTTGGGATCCAAATCTTCCACTTTCTGAGAAAGTCCTTTGACTACAAACTACTATTTAAAAGACTGCTTAAGCCCAATAAGAAAATAAAATGAGCATCAACCAAACTGAATATAGAAGAAAGATTTGAAGAAATACTTACGGAGGTGAAAATATCCAAAAATGAAACCAGTAAGATATAGGAAACAATTCAATCAATCACATTATCAGCAGTCAGACCGAAGAAACCAGTAAAAAACCTTTTTAAATTAAAAATTCTACTTAGAAAATGCTTTCCTTGAATAATGCTAAGATACGGTAAAATATTTTTTTTACCTTAGAAGTGAAGTTCTTTCTTCCTTTTTTTTTTTTTTTTTCCCTTCTGTAAATAAATGCACTATCAAGCAGTGTTAAAGTTTTCTTATTTATGTGCAAGCCCCCTCCCAACCTTCCCTTTATTTCCATTGATGTGAATGGCAAAACTGGGACCATAATTGTACAGGAATTTCATCCATGCTTTTACCAAAAGAACAAGCAAAAGAAATGTTTCCATCTGATCAGAGAACTCTAGGGATTAAGAAGGTATAAAAAGAGAGGGAAAAGTAAAACAGACTGAAAAATAAAACAGGCTGAAAAAGTTTAATCAGAAGATCCTAAAGGATAAGGATTGTGCTGGTTCTGCTCCTAATCAAAATTGACTCTGGTGTAAATCTGAAGCTGACATGTACGGAGTAATAATGACTGGGAGAAAATAGAGAGCAAATGCTCTTCTAATCTCATTCTAATTTATGTATTGTTACATGAGTCAACTGGATCTCAAAGCAATTAGGCAGTAGGAGAGATTTTAGAGAAGTAGCAACTCATCTGAATGACAACAGTTTTCCAGAACAATGAGGAAAACCAAGACTCAGCTGTTTAAAAGTGGCAGAATATATCTGCAAGAAAAAACTGCAATGTTGAACACAGCTAGGAGACTGACGCTCTGCAACTGAAAAAGACTCTTCTTAAATGGATAAGACATATAGGAGATCTCTTTCCTTTGTTGGTAATGGGCACAGACAGCGATGCAGCGTCAGAGCTGCCCCTTCCCCATACTAGTGACAGTAGTGATGTTACCAATGAAGATGAGATTTCTTTGGATGCATACAGTATCCAAAAAACAAATAGGAAGGGACAGCAGCAATGAGTTTTTTTTAATAACTGTAGGAACGCTAAGGAAGTTGTCAGGGAAAACAGAGAGCCGCGGGGAGACAGGCTGCACTGAAGGCTGAAGTTGATGTCTTGAATTCCTGGAGTCAAGGGCAAAACCTCTCCTGGCATCTGCAGAGCCAGGAGCTCATCCTCAGCGTGCAAAGCGCAGAGGTGAGCTGTGCTCACATCTAACTGACTACAGAGCCCAGCCAGGCAAGTTCAGCTGCTCGTAACAAAAACTGTTCTGAGATATTTTGATTTCTGAGAGGTGCAGACATTTGCCCCAGTCCTGTTTCCTTAAAAACAGTGAGTGCAAAACTTTATACAGGAAGCAACCCATTTCCACATCAGAAAGAATACCATCAAGAAATCATTACTCCCCTAAGCCTTACATGGTCATTTATAAGTAAATCTTCTTATTGTCTACTGATAGTGAGGTAAATGAAACATAAAATGACCATGAGAAAGAGGTTTCTGAGCTCGATATGACAGCATGGTAATTTGTGACAGCAGTTACTTCTTCCTAAGTTGAAAGTTTTAAAATGAATTTCAGAGCACAGCAGAGGTATGTCAGTCCTAATATGTCAAGGAAGTTACTATGGAAAACCTCCCTATATACCCAGAGATTGGTATGAGTGAGGGTCTTCCTGTGTTCTACTAAAAGTAATGTATCTGTATCCAACCTTTGTCAGAATGCACATATGAATCATCCAGTTTTACTGAGTAACAGGAGTAATATTGCCACTGGAAAAAAAGACTTGTGAGATGGCTTTTAGGAACACCAGCAATCCAGAAAAGAATTAGCCAGGATGAAAATTTAAGTCCTAGTTTTCAAAACCTTCTTCCATCTCTACTAGTTTTCCTTTGTTGAAAAGTGACAGTGATTGATCTCTTCTCCCACCCAAAGTATGCTGCGGTTATTGCTCCTTATGGTTAGAATTAAGCTAACAGCCCAGCTCAAACACTCACCCATCTAGATGAAGTATTTATTAGCCATGAATCCCTCTGTTCTTACACCACCTCAAAGTTCTTGTGTACGTCACTGAGAAAAACAAAGGGAAGGACTTTGGCGTTCAGTCAGAGGACTCCAGAACCAAACCCTCTAATAAGGCAGGCAGGCATGGAACGACTCTGAGGGAACAGATGTTTAAACCATATAAAGCTGCAAAAGAAAATAAAGAGCAGCTGAATTACAAAGGAGGGAAGGACACAATGTTTGTCTATGGTTAAACTACTGTAAACTTTGAAATCTGTATTATGGAATCCATTATAAAACCCATAAATTTGCTTTTAAAGTAATAGTCATAAGATTTTTACTTCACCATTATTTATGGTATAATGAGAAGGTATGTTACTAAAATCCCACAAAGTAAATAGATGGATTTCATTAAAATTGTCCCGATAAAGAGTAAAATTGAAGAAAAAAGGAAATAATTTTTATTTCATGCCAATTTTCTTTCATAGAGTGATTTGTGCTGCAAAAACCAAGGAAGAAGAAAAAATGGGGAAAACTTTTCCCTTTCTTCCATAGCTTAAGTAGAGTTTTGAAATGGCATTTGAAGTGCGGAAATGACCTACTTCCAGTTGCTTCTATATTAAGAATCTGGCCACATATTCAATGCCTGAAGAATCAAAGCAACATACAAATTCAGATCAGGATTGATTTGTCAACACATTGGTTAAATAGTAAATTTATTGCTAAGCATGTGCTGTAAAACTGAGTACTTGAAACTCTGCCCTGTAGGGTCCTTCAGGGACACACCTCCTGGCTTGCTCCCTCCTGTTCTCCCTTCCTTTCTCCATTCTGATGGCTGTAACAGGAAAGCAAAAATCACAGGCAGATTATGGCTTTGTGCCCCTCTTCAAGGTCATCCCTATGCTAGGAAAGGGCTACTATCAAGTTCTGCTTAAAGTAGAACCAGGACTTCTGTGGGTATTATACTTTCACAGGATACTCATTCCCCACTGAACTACAGGAGCCCTGGTAGCTCACCCACCCACTGCCCCTGAACTACTCTTGCCAGACCAGTTTCTCACAAGATGAAGACTATTATGACCAGAGCAAAAAGGTTGCACTATTTTATGGATTCCATTTCAAAAGAAACATAGAACTGTAGAATGATTTGTATTGGATGAGTCATTATATATAATCTCCATCCCTCCTGCCATGGGCAGAGATGCCTCTCACTGTGCTGCCCAAAGCCTCATCCGGCTTGGCCTTGAATACCTCCATAGACAGTGCCTCCACAGCTTCTCTGGACATTAGCAGATGAAGAATTCCCAGTGATGAGCCTTTTCCCATCACTGGGAAAACAACACTGCACCAGTGCCAGTCCAGGGATTACATTAGAAAGGTTGATCTCCTTACTCCTCTTTCCCGAAAACACTATGTGGTGGTTTATCCATCTTATATTATGAGACAGAAGATATGTCACCCAGCAGCAGACACCCCATGCAGAGTGCAAATGGGAAATGAACAAACCATTCAGCTTGCATATGATTGTCCCACTGCTTAGAAACACAAGTAGGAAACAGGCCCTCATAAACTATTAACTTTAGTCTTGTGTTGTAGTTTTGGACACGATAAAGTCTGTAGCTACAGTACATACAGAGGGTTCTGCCCCAAATTCCATCTCTCCAGTTTCCATCTCAAATGGCCCTACTAGATCTGAGATAAAACACATCCACATCTTAAGCAGTGTTTCTCTCCTGCTGCTGTTGACTTCCCTAAGGTGAGAAGCCAGAGCTGGGTGCAAATTTCCAGGTGAGTGCTCAGCCAGCCTTGGATTAGAGGTACTAAGGCTACACAAAAAACACTTCTTCTGTTTTGTTTTACGCCATACTTACATTTTTCAATGGCAGATCGTAGAATTTACTTTCATAATTGGAGCTATCTTCTATTTTCTTATTGCCTACAGATGCACTTCTGGCTTATTATTCCTAAGTCTGAGCCTTTCCATTTCATTTTAGTAGATATGACCACGTCAGAGACCTGCAGACACTTATGCACCTTTGTATCACAGTGTTCCAATTCTTGCAAATATTAATAATATTTTCCAAATCTGGGTCATCTGTTCATTTCCTAATAGCCTCTGATGTGTTGCTGTGAGACCCACTGCCCAACACAAGGTGACGTCTACAAACAACTCAAATCTCACTAAACACCTGCAAAAAGAAATATTAATTGCAGCTTTTAATCGTGAAACATTGCCCAGTGGTGCGCACGCACTTTACAAATGCGTGCCTGTGTGCACAGAATATGAACATTAAAAGCATGGCCTTTAATACTGCCCAATCATGTTGGCAATTTCACACTCTCAACTCTTCAGCTAGTTGTCCAAGAAGCTGAATTTTCTTTGGGATGAAATGTTGTCAGACAGACCGTAAATTCAAATTACAGAACAACTTTGATGTTCCCATTTCATGTTCTAATTCTAACGGTCTAACTGTTGATGTTGATTTATTAGGAGTTGAATAATCACAGCAAGAAAAGAAGAGTCATGAAGTCCTTTTCATGCAGTTATTTTTCAATCTGCAGGCCTTCTGATCACCACTGCGTAACAGTGACACCTTCTGGAAAAAGCTAGGAGTGAAGAAGGAAAGTGTTAAGCAGATAGCGTGTAGGATAGGGCACAAGATGGCTTTGGAGAACTGCTTTGGTCACGATTTGGATGTTAAAATACCTGTGCAGAGCACTATCATGGCCACACTATGGTACTATGGTTTCAACTCTTCTTATAGCTCATGGCTTCACAGCTTATGGCTTATGGCTTTAGAATTAAGAAAAAGAATCTAACAGAATAAATTCTCCCCTCTATATTCATTTTACTCTATAAGGGAATACTCAAATATAGGATGGCAGCATCACATCTAAGCAGTTGCTTAGAGTCTCACAGAGATAGAAGTGAACAAATGGAAATATAAATAAATAGAAAAAAAATAATGTATTAAATATTCTTTGCATTCAAATCCATATGGAATATTTCTGTAATTTGAATGGGGCACATATTAATGCTGGAAGCTTATGCTTGAAGTATTAATTCTTTAAAACAGAATAGTAATTTAAGTGTATAGACTTCCAGATTGGGTAAGCAGGCAAAATGGGAAAAACAATCCTCAAAGTCTCTTAGAGGAGTAAAGCATAAAGACATAAAAAGACATTTTCCTTTTCTAGACAGTAGTTCAGCTGCTGACTATCCACTGCTGCTACTGACCTCCCAGTTTCATCCAATGCTCCCTCGGTGTTAACTCAAAAGAAAGCTGCACTTTAGGCTTCCCACAATAAACTGTTGCAAGAGTGGCTGTGCTGTTTCTACCTAAACTTACAGACAAGATTTACAAGCAAGAAGGGCAATGAGATCGGTTGCTATTCAAGCAAATAAAAGTTTTGCAAGTAAGATCTGATATCCTGGGATAGTAACATTCTGTTTGCTAGCAGCACTGCTCTGAAGATTGCTTTGGTGAGAAAAGTATAGGAACAAAAATGGTGCATTATAAAAAGCTGAAATCTCACTGAAAGCTAAGTCCTAGGCCTACCCCACCCTTACGTCCCTCCCACAAAGACTGAAACACAGTAATTTTTCACATTCTCAGAAGTGACATCACAAACAGGAACTCCAAAATGTCTCAACATCCTTACCAATGTTGTCACTGGTGACACTAGTGCCATGAGTCTCTGTGCATTTGCATAACAGTACTTGCTATAAATTTCCAGCTTACTTGTTAGTATACGTAAGCATGAAATCAGCACAGACATACTGATGAAGAACAGACCTTTAGTTTGGACACAAGATCATTTAGGAAATTGTATTATATGGAAAATAGCCATTACAACTATCAGAACAGAACATTAGTCAAGTGAGCTCAGTTACATTCGTGGGATATGGATCTTATGCCTAAATCCACCAAGCTGGCTGACATTCACACAGTCCAGAACACAACATGTTGAGTGTTGAACCTCTGAGAAATGTGGCAGGCTGGCTGGCTGTGCAGTGTGACAAACCCTGACTTGTTCCATCACCTAGGCACCATGCCTAGATGTACATCATGGAGACATCCTTGATTTCTGAACTTCAGAGTCATTTAGGCTGCACAGTTGGCCTATCTGGTGTTACCCAACAAGAGCCAGCACATGGCTAGAACTTTCGGTTACAAGAAACTGAAAATCAACCCAGTGGTATCCGTAAGAGAGACTTGAACATTCAAGAGTCTGCCCAATTCCCATCATCCTCTGTGTATTGGTAGTTCATGTCTCTCATTCCATCTGAATGAGGACCCTAAGGGTCCTCCAGATAAACACTACTTACATTGCAAAACAGGGCTCTGGGAAACTCTGCTTTGCAGATTCACTTTCTAGAAGACAAGAAGAGAAAAATCTGTAAAGCAATAAAAAAGCATCTCATATAATCAGTGTTGATGACAAGGTCTAAAAATCATGAAATCTCCCGTCTTTATTTTCAATCAGTAGATCTCCTTTAGCTAGGTCTTAAAGTCTCATCTGAAGGTGAGGTGTTCGGATGACAGATCAGAAAATGAGGGGCCCAAAATACTGGGTACTCTAGCATCTGCAGTAAAGCAAAGAGCAGGCAATGGAGATTTTATTTCTTTGTGAATACAAAATCTGACTTCAATGCACTTAAATCTGTGCTATCTTGTATCTGCCCACTGTGCAGGAGGTCACAGGAGGTCTCCATAATACATGTGTTATAGAGAACGTGTGATGGAAGGAGCCATATTCTGTACTAATGGTAATTCATGGGAGAAAAAGGGAAATGGGAAAACTAACGGAAATGAACTGATACCAGGGAAGAGACTAGCACAGTGATTTAAATGAAGGGGCTTAGAGCTAGAATTCAAGCAGATGACTATCTTAAAATTAGATTTTCTTCTTCTTAAAAAAAAAAGAAGAAGAAGAAGAAGAAAAGTTATCAGATTTATCACAATGAGCTCAGATCAGTTTTGAAGGCTTGCTATAGCTGCCCTTACTGAGGATCTGGAAATGTTACCTTAGTAGAAGTGCTGGAGAAACTGGAAGAAAACACTTCTGTAAAGAACATCTGAAAACAGTGACTATAAGATCCTTGAGATCAGCTGAATACTAAACAAAAAATAATCAAGATATATGGGTATTCTGTACTGTATATATAGTAACTGTATGTTGTCTCTCATAAAAGATTTAAATGCAAGTTTCTTTCCAATTCAAGAAATAATATTCAGAAAGGACTCTTTTACTGTAATAGCAATCCATATTAATTTACTACAGCAATAACAGGAGTCAGTTTGCCAGTTGGTGTTTTGCTTTTACTATAAAGCTTGAAATGGAAACTGTGGCCTGATGAAAACTGTAAAATTCCAGTAAATGGGATTAGTCATCCTTTTGTGTGTCCTAGTTCCAGATATCAAATAACAAGCGGTGACACCCTCAGCTACCAAGTGGAAGCAAACATACTTCAAAAAAGAATAAAAAGCCACGGAGAGGATGAGTAACTTTTGACATTTTCATCTCTGGAATTTCTGTAAATGTCTCTTTCCCAGAGGAGAATTATCTTCAAAAATATTTAGTCCATTGTGGTATTACTCTTTGATAAAGCGCTATGAAATCCAGAGGGGGGGACACTTAATGAGAGCATTTTAATATTTAACTTTTTTGCAACCTGCGATGATTTAAGCGTTTGAAATCAAGATTAGTATAGCTGATGACAAAATCGCACGAATTCCAGTGTAGCAGCTTCCTTAAGGCTGTGGAGAACTAACAGTGACTTGAGTCTATTAATTTTATGCCCAGGAGAAAAAATCCATTGAATAAGAACCTATTGATTGTGCAAATATTGTAAGTCTGTTTGAATAGAATATTAAATGCATTACACTTCAGAAAAGATAATTATTTCTTCTTTAGAGCCCAGCGAAAACCTTAAATATCTTCATTTTGCACACCTTGGTCACACAGTATATTAAACCAAATCAGTCCTGGGGCAGTCCAAAGCAAGGGAACTGATCTAAAAAGGCTGCATAAGTAAGTAAGTAAGAATAATGGTCAGTTGCTGTCTAGAAAAGCACCCGGCTTTCACTAGACTTCAGTACACTGAAGGGAGCTTAAGCAGATTACCAACACAGTGTTGCCAAGAACTTTTGTATAACAGGGTTTTATTATTCCAATCCACAGACAAATTACATGACAATAACGTCACACTTTATAAATCTAATTGCAAATTCCACAGTTTGGCTAAAAAATGAAATAGCAAAACCAAATCTTTGTGAGTGCTTAGAACTTTTGTTATTCTAACTTCATGCCATGGATCAGAAGAAAAAATTTTAATGTAATACCTCACTAGCATCAGTCAAATCCACATGAGAAATACTGGTATCTCCACAATGCTGGAAACACCCAAAGTCCTTTCTCTCCATGCTCAAAGAAAGCCATGCTTCACAGCAATCCTGCACCTGATGAATGGGTATCTGCCTCCGGAAACAGCCCTGGGTGCCTTTCCCTGTTTTTAATTCTGCATGTGACAGGTTACAGCAGCAGAGCGTGAATACTAAAACCTCATGCATGCTCCTACTTTCAAATATTTGTATTTGGAGATAGCCATAGTAAAGAGACCTCAAGTGGACACTCTGGCTCCACGTCAGCTGTACCGGGGGATCATGCTAGGTATTTCACTCAGCCACATTTGCATATGCAGAGAGAGCAAATCCAACAGGTCTTATAGGAAATTGCTGACAACTTCTGGAATTCAGCTTTTGTCATCATCCTCCAAAACCAAAATCCCTTAAGTTTTCTTTCACAGCAAACTAGGCTGTGAAAGAAGATGTAGAAAACAAATATACCTGGATAGGGAATCATGTGTCTGAGCCTAAAAAATAATTAGAATTAAAATTTACACTTTACCTGCTACTTCCTTGCTGTCTCGAGTTGTCTCTTAAAGACTATTAGCACATATTAAAACAGGCAAACTGTGACTTTTCTTTTCCATTATGTGCCTTATTAAAGGGCTGCCATGGATCTGAACTCTACACAGCTGACTTCAGCCATGGACAGATGAGCTGACTGTACCACGACCTATGGCAGTGTCATGAAGTAAAACCAGGATGTTACTATGCTTACTACTAATGTCCATCCAAATAGCAGCTTTTGCCTCAAACCCAGTCCCCATTGTGCTGATTAGAAGGCCAATACACATGGACAAATTAAAAACAAAGCAGAAAAGCTGGAAGATTGGCAGCACCATAGCCACCTTATTTGTCATGCTTTAGGACTGAACGTTTGGAGCTAGTCCCCGGAACAAGATAAAGAGAAGGATATAACCAAAGAGAGATGCTTTGTCAGTGATCATTCCTCTGAGCCAAATCCACCTCTCTCCTCTCAGAAAGGCACTCTGCCTTCACACAGGCATAGCCACCAGCTGCACCCCATTCTATCAGGAAGGATGAAATTTTACCTTGCATTTTAATACGAAGAGGGGAATCCATACCATCTAACCAAGTGTTCTATGGGCTTTGAGTTGAAATGCATGATATTTTAGCTTAGTTTTAACAGGTTTACACCTTACCCTTAAACTCTCCAGTGCAGTAATAAATCAAACATGGAAAACTAAGGCACCAGAGAGTCTTCCTGTACAGGCTCACAGCACGTGCAGTGGAAGAGCAGAGGCAGCACACACATGTGTACATAGCCCAGTGAACTGAAGTGGGGCTGCAGGACAGCTGGCAGCAGTGCCAGCAGAAAATCCCACACCCTCTTACCACCCTTCTATGCTACTGCTGTCCGTCAACTGTTCTGCCTCTGTGGAGAAGAGAAGGAACAAGGAAATTTTACAATTGAACAGCACATAGCTTTGGTACAAACAGAGAGAAATGCAGGAAGAAAGAAAATACATTAGATATATATTGCCCTTCCTACTGTTTTGTAAGGAAATTAAAGAACTGCAAGAAAATGACAGAACCACTTGCAAACATAAGGTCTCTATAGCAGCTGAAAGACAGCAGAACAGTGTGGAAGATGCTATTTGCTAGCTGAAGAAAGGATTGCAGTCTAACTCTTCTACAAATATCCAAAAGGCTCTCTTTGAATTCTATAAAATTCGAACACAAAACCCAGAAACTTTGGTATTTAAAGAAAGTAAAGACATACAAAGAGATGATTCAGGAAACCTGAATCAGGGCACAATTAGCTAACCAGGCAAGACTCTCTACAGCTCTATGTCCACAGTATCTGCTGACGAGATGTACCCCTTAAACTAAAATAAGAGGCACACTGGAAGTGTATCTCCTGAAAAAGAGTTTCCAGTAAAGCCACACTGGCATGAACAGCACAGTTCACAGAGTCTGACACAGAGCAGGCCTACCAGAGAATAAAAATTATTATCAGAGCTTCATGTTTCCTAGGCTGCATGCTAGAAGAAGCCAATAGGTACAGTGTAGAAGAGAGAACCCTGAGCAGCATGTTGCTGCTTTTCTAAACATACTGATACGGGAGACTGAAAATCATATGCTGATGATTTCCTCATTAAAATAGCACATAGCACTATTTGCAGACTAAGTAACTACTCAGCATGTGCATTATGTCCCTAATTTGGCCCTTAACAGGAACATATTGATACGCACTCCACCAGATGGAATACATTAGACATTAACTATAAAAGTTGTTTTTGTTTTTAGAAGTCTGTGTAACTTTGCGCGCGCGCACACACACACACAAATCCCACAGACTGTATATGAATCATGTTTACTGATCTCTGGAGAGTATTAGCACACTTTGAAGTTAGCCTACTGTGCCAAGCCTCTGTCAGTTGAAGGCATAAATTTCCATCTTTGCTCCTTGTGTAACTTTTTCTGTCTTTCCCCCACGCCCCCAAATGAAGCAAGGTTAGATTGGAACTAGATGTGGTTTTCATATTGGCCTGCAAGAGCCTGCAAGAGCTTGCTGAGATGTGTGTGTGTGACTTCACTTTGAAGGTACGTGTTCTACTAACCAAACCATCTTTTCCACTCAGTTAACATCTCAGACAAGCATGTTTATTTAATCTTTCTGCAACAGAATGAAAATTTTTGAAAAGTACAGCTCCACCCACCAGCACATCATTAGATAACCAAGTTTTGAACAGAGGGCTGCAAGTTACCTTTGCAACAGTGGTTACAAATAAAGCATCTGAGATATTCCCCCATACTCTGAAGTGTAGTGAAAACACGCCTCCTTTAACTGAATGAGTATTTTGTGTCTGAACAAAAAGAGTAAATGTTCCACTCAGATGAAAACAGAGAACTGAGCAGAATCCGTCACATAGCATTTCCTTCATTAAGACACAATGCCATCTAGCAGTGGAAAAGGAGCTATTGTTCAGCCCTCAGCTGGTGTAGGCATGCACAGTCATGGCATTGGCACAACAGTGATATTAGCAAGCCACAGTTCCTTGCATCTCTCTGTAAATCCTGGTAGGGTGAGAATAACTCCTGGGAGTCTGTCTGAGAATTATTATGGATGCCTTGCATCAAAGGACTTCCTGGAGACCAAAGCATAAACACAGATTGATAAAAGCTGCTCAGGAAAGTCAGTCTAAACTACAATTTCTTCTGCTGTTAATACTATCTTCAACAGAGCTACAAGTAAATGCAGTACTATGAAAGTATAACCATGTTCATTTACTCAGAAAAGAGCCACAGAATGCATACAGACAAGAGAGACACACAGAGACCTCAACTGTATCTAGCAGATAAGTAAAAGAAAAGGAAGTAAATCAGGTTTTCATCTCTATAAGGACCATGATGGGAAGCTGAAACACTTTTTTCCTCAACTGTTTGTAGCCAAGGAATGCATAACAGGCGAGAAGGACTGCACAGGAGTGGTATTATGGCAAGAATGTGACACAAAAAACTGCATCCAACCCCTGGAAAGTAAATCTACTCATCTAAACCTAAAAAGTAATTGGTTTGGTTAATTAATCAGCAAGTAAAAGCCTCTGACAACACAGACAAACAAACATGATATTTCTGAGCTGTGTGATTCCATTCTGAAGCCTGTGCTGGCTCTCAAAAAGAGAACAAGTTTGAAAAGGCATCTCTCTTTCTCTTCTTGGAGCTGTCTGTTCTGTGCTGCACCTGGAAGTTGGTGGGTGCCAAAATTTGACCCCAACTCAGGATCCTCACCATTTTCTTAATTGCTATTCTTCTACCAGTTACCTGAGTATAAGAGATTTCAGAAAACTGTTGTTAAAGTCTGAAGAAAAATGCTGCATTAATTTTGAAATCCTGAATAAAGCTTAAATTTTCTACCCCACTCTCTTTAAACACCTACCTACTGTAGGGAATTTGCTTTAGCAGATGGGTTGGACTCAATGATCCCTGGAGGTCCCTTCAAACCCCCACGGTTCTGAGATTCTATGATCTTTCTAAACACAGACACTGACAGGAAAAAGCTATATGAAATGAAAGCTCATAAACCATATTAATATGTCTGACTGGTCAGCGTTGCTTCATGAAAATCTTCCCAATGAAAGAAATGCACAGTATTCACAAGGAAATATTATTAGGGTTACTAGAAGGCACCTGAGCTGTAAATTCCCACTTTGGAGTTTTCTATCAGAAATATAACTTGGCAGAAGAATAATTTAATGCATTAAATGGAAGAAACTTGAACAAATAGCCATTAGCACACTTACTGCTGCACAAAAATGAGATCTCTCTCCCTATTCTCAACATATCTGGAGTGCACAAGCGCTCTCACTCACAGTGCAGTGTGAATAACAGTAAAATATCAGAGACTTTTTTGAAGGCTTTAGAATTTGTTTCCATTCTGAATGGATTAGATATCAAGGCTGTGACAAAATTCACAGTCAGTTTTCTGATGAATATGAAATGCCTGCTCTCCTGGGCTGGGAAAGGATGTTACTTAAAGGGCTCCATTAGTCACCAACACTTTTTTCCCTTTAAGTTGTGAAAGTTTTTGACCTTAGGGGTCAGCAATAGACGGTGCATCTGTTGCTGGTTGGTCTTCCTGAGGACTCACATCCAAACGCTTGGGCTGACGTTTTTCCCTAATTGCATTTCCTTTTTTTTTAACAGTTTACCATGGTCCCATTCAAGAAGGGGCTCACTCAAACTGGAAGTGTTTTTTAAGGAATCAAGTGGCAAAACCTGCTCCGTTATTTCTGTCTGGGATGGACCTGCTAAACAGAGCAGTCACAGTGGGATTTGCTGTCGGGTACTTGCTTTAGCAGGCGGTTGGACTTGATGATCCCTAATGGTCCCTTTCAAACCCTAGAATTCTGTGATTCTGTGATCTTCATATCCCCATAAAACTAACCAAGGAGATGCATTCAGTGCAAAAGAAAAAATAATAATAATTTACAATTAAATCAGAGCCATTCTATAACGTGGCCTAATCAACATGTGCTGGGCCACAAGCCCACCACTTCTCTCTTTGATTCCTCTTGACTATGGGCAAGAACATATGATAACTTAGCTTATGAACAAGGGCATACAAAGAGGAATGACAAAAAATCCCACCAAAATCAACAAAACTAGAAATAGAGAAAATTACTTACTAAATCATTCAGCAGACAGAAAACAACAACAAAAAAATCTCCCTCCTCACTAAAGACCAATAAATACATCAGAGCAGGAAGCAAGCAGTGTGATGCAGAGTTATTGATGGTAAGTGTTCTTGTTTCCAACAACTATTTTGATCTTAAATGTGTGTTTCAGATGGCTTAAATAGTAAAAGAAATGGAAAAAAGATTTTTAAAAAAAGCTCTGCCAAATACAAACAAACAATCGTTTCTCCTTGCTTTTTCTTCCATGTTTTTTAAGTCATTCCTGGTGTGTATGTGTGTTTGAAAGTAACTATCTTCAAGAATCAATTGCATTCACCCAGGCTGTGAAGCACAAGAAAGGCAAAACACTGAATATTCTGTATATTCTTCTGTCTGTTAGACTTAATGTTTTGCAGTGGCTGCAGTGCACAGCTCTGCCAAGTAATAGCATCAGGCTGTGACGGAGAAACTCAGTTTCTGTTTAACCCACCAGCTGAGCATGCCATTAGTAGTCAAGACAGTGCCTGAAGTTGACTATTCTAAAACCATTCCCTCTAGAATCAGAACATCCCTATAGATCACCAAGGGGATGGTGGATTCAACATACGGGTTTACATTTCAAATCAAATCCGAATTTTAAAACTTCCTTTTCCTCGATCGAAACAAACAAACAAAAAAATAAATCCGGCTTTCTTTGATTCCCTGTTGTCATATCCTTAAACCCTAGGAGTGAAATTGCTATTTAGGACCAGCATTACGTACCCGCACTGTTCCGGGGCACATCAGAGAGTACTCGGCCTCATACACCAGGTGGCACTGTTAGTCCGTCCTCCATTTGCTAATGAACTCAAAGCCCATCGGAACTGACACCGTGCCTCTCTGAAAAGCCACGTTACGTTTTTAAGTCTTCTTTATGAGATCTTCTGGGTTTTAACTTGCTGTGTGTGAGTAAAAACCACAAAACGCAGCATCTATTTATATTGACTTGAATGGTGATAGAACCACATTAAAGCTCTAGCAAAGCAGGGAGAAACAACTGATCTGTATTGGAAGATTGACTTCAAAGAATTATACCTTAGTCGAGTGTCCTGCTAAGAGAATATTGAATGGTGGTGGGAAAGGGAGAGAAGGAGTAGAGAAAGAGAGAAGAGAGAAAAATGAGAAAAAGAAAAATAAAGAAAAATGAAAGAATGAAAAAAGGAAAAAAAAAACAATAAAAAGGAAAAAGTAATAAAATAAAAAAAGGAGAAAAGAAGGAAAAAAAAAAAGAAGGAAAAAAAAAAGGGAAAGGAAAAGGAAAACAAAAAGAGGAAGGGAAAAAAAAAAGAAAAAAAAATTAAAATTTTATCCACTCCTAATTCACTTCATTTGTGCTGTGGATAGTGGGCTGTAATGATGATACATGACATTTACTTTATTTCTAGCCATTTAGTTATTGATTACTAGAACTTAAAGCTGAAGTTACTACTTTAAACTGAAGCTGTACTTTCAGTAGAACTTAAAGATGAAGTAACAGAGGTACTAATCTTCATCAAGAAAACAATATGAGAATCAAGGTTCCTGAAACTTAGAGCCAGCTTTCTATTGAGAACCGTAAACCAGTGCACATGGCAGCTGTGTCAGCCGAAGTGTTTCCCATGAAGGAGTGCAGTAAAACTTGAATGTGTAGTAAAACATTCTGAAACCCAGGTATGGCCCCCTGTGACTCTTGGGTTGGTACTCAACTATTTGCAAGGCCGATCTGGAAGAGGAAGGCAGAAGGAAAAAGCGGATTTTGCTAGATGACAAAGAAAAGCAACATCTCATTTCTAGACTGCTGCATGCCCACAGTGTTTCTTGAATACTCTTGGTAAATTACTTTTCCTTGGGATCTCCACAGTTTGTCCCTGGGTCACAGGCATGGTGGGCGCAGCCAGGAGAGGTCATGGTCTGTCCTCAGCACCAGACTGTTGTGAAGGAAAAAATGAATAGGAGCCAAAATAAGAAATAGATGTGGTGCTTCTCACTACAAATAGACCCAGTGGCTGTTCCTACCACCTAGGACAGCTGTACATGACTCCTGATGAGGGTAGAGCAGGCCTGATACATGTCCCATATATAGGGAAGAGGTACACAAGCACTTAGAAATGCTTGCAAAGGCCACAATTCCTGTCCAATTGGAGTGCCACACAAAGAAAAGGTCCATTCACATATACGTCCCAGCTTTCCCAGAGGACATCCTCCATCCTGGCTGCAACCATGCACCACGTTTCCAAATGACCAAGAAGTTTTTGGAGGCGCTTACCAGTTACTTCTGAAAATCTGGATCTCATATGATAAAATAGGAGATGGGATAAATCTGTCTCTAAGAAGGCATCTGAGTTTTAAATACTAGAGATGAAAAACTCTGTTGACTCATCCCTTATTCCTTCTAGTGGTTTCAAGCAGCATTGTTTTTTATTGAGTCAGAGATTAATACTTAAGGAATGGGTGCTTTTAAAAGAATTTATGAATTTATGTGAGCAGTTTTTTTTCTTCTTTCAGTTTGTCACTTGTTTGCATATCAGAAGTTTAGAAAAAGGCACAAAGCACCACTGTGCTCACAGGCAGCTCTCTGAATAGTCCCTCTGCAGATGTAACTCAGCAGGAAAGCTAAGCTGCTTAGATGTGTTAATTAGTTGGCAGCTTACCTCAAATTTTCAGCAGCAATGTTTAGTTCTATAGGGCTGCCTCCAGGCGTACACTTTCATTTTGTTTTTTCACCGAGAAAATCCTGTAAAAAGGAGAACAAACCTTAAGTTTAATAGGAGTTAATGCATTACTTCACAAGCTCTTCATGGTTGAGTCTAAAGTCTTCCCTTCAGTGATGTAATTGAGACAGCTGCAAAAAGCCGGTAATGACCTCGGCTAAATGAATCAGTTGGTTCAGTAGAGCTCCCAGTAGATAAAAAATGACAGATATATCTACCCATCAGCTATTTTACCCAGCTTTGGGAAGGAAATGCTGCATATGAGCCTCATCCTCCTGTGGCTGTGCATGACCAGCTGTACTGAAGTGAGCAAGAGTGAGGTTAACCCTGCAACCAAAACCCTACAGCCACAGAGCAGCTGGGTGCCACTGACATATAGCCATGAGGAAACATGGACAGCATCCGGCATGACACTCAGCTCCATAAATGTGGAAACAGCTTTCTGCTATGTATTTTTGTTGTTGTTTTAGTGGCTCATTACATTACCTCAGCCAAATGCATGGATAAATAGTAAGACGGAGACTTTTAATCGATATTTTCTGCTTGTCTTTCTATACAAATAAAATTGCTATCTGCAATAAACAGTTGTCTCAAGTGGTTCTAATCATGGTCTCTTTCAAAGAAGGATGTTTAAGTGCTATTTTATACCTTTGCTGATTTGGTTTAAACACATTTTAGGGTACCATGCTTGATCTCCAGAATACTGACTGTACCTCCATCAAGACATTATCAAGCACCTTCCCTGTTTGGTACACTGTGGGAGGTTATCAGCATTTTTTAAAACATTAGGCAAAAACAGAATCCTCCATGAGCACAGGATGGGTCTGGGGTTTTCTTTTCTCTTTCATCAACAAGCAGCAAGAAATTATCACTCATGATATTATTTCCATCTCTACTTTCTGGAATCCACTTAGAAAATAGCCACAGAAAATTTTGTTTCTTGAGTAGCTTTACCTCTGCAGTCTTTTCCAATTACAGGGTGGTATCATAATAGGACTTCAGTCAGTTGTATGTAGATTTGAGTTCAACTCATTTAACCTGAAATACTGTAAACCACAGTCATATACACTCATTTGTACAAATACTAAAGAAAGGCATAAGGTAAAAATAGAATACAACAATACAATACCATTAACACATTCAGGCATCAGTTAATGAACATATACAGTTTTGTTTGGATGATACAGTATTGAGACATTTCTCATTCACATTGGATAAGCTGTATATCCTTAGATAAATGAATGCTTAAATTTCCTTTACACTTGAAAAAAGGGTCAGTGAAACAACTTCACCTTTTCTGAGCAACTCTGCATGAGTTGCATCACAAGATGCACAAGACATGCATCACAAGATGCACAAGACATGCATCACAAAAACACCATTTCCTGTTGCATTCAAACTCCAGAAGAAAAACATATGAGGTGACAGTAAATGTGCCCAATCAAGACAACATGTCAGGAAGATGAATTTATGGGGTGCTTTTATGTGCACTGTGCAAAAAATGCAAAGAGCCTGACCAGTTACAGGCAGTACAAAAAGTCAAGAAGCAGCACAAATGCAATTTGGAAAGTGGGGAAGGGACTGGACACTGCCACCTGTGCTCATGGTGAAGGCACTCATTAAGGAGTGCTCTCCATCTGCAGGGTCCCAATCAGGCATATTTGAAATCATTCTCACCATTATGATTCTATGATTAAGTCTATTTACAACAGATCTGTAGCCTCACTTGCTCCCACTGGTACATATGTGCCTTTAAAAAGAAGTATCTCTGGTGAGAAGGAAACATGGCACTTCTTGTTCCGCAGTAGAAGTACTTTACTAGCTGGCCACTGACACGATTCAGTTCTGATGGTGATAATATCAAGATATTATCCCAGTGCTTAAAGCAGCCTTTGCTGGATACATTTCCAGCCACAATCAGGAATTAAATAGGAATTCTGAAAACAAAGTATAATGAAATTAAACATAAATCACTAGCCTTTTCCTATCTCACACTCAAAGCACTACTTCGATTATTATTATTATTATAAATTTTATGAAGCCAAAGAAAGTTTTAAACTAGATCTTTAAAGCAGTTTAAGTTTATCTTTAAATGATTAATTTGAAATGCTCCTGGTATTGTGGGATTTCAAGGGAACGCTGAGCTGACGCTGATACTGAGCATCCAAGCACTGCACACAAAGGTCTGCCCATGACACCCTCCTGGGATACCGGGCCTCAGCACAGCGAGGGCACTCAGCCACAGCATCAGCTAGCACGCACTGCAAAGGTAGACATCAATACTGGCTGCCAAATACTCAGATCTACCAATGACATCCCAATTGCAACTTATCTCGTCCACCTAGCTGCATTTCAGGGCCTGCCCAGGCGGTGGCAATCTTGTCTCACGTTTGTGCCGATTTCACCCAACTCTTGCAGCTGGAACGCAGCCTATGAACCCGCAGGATAAATAAAGAACCACAAAAACAAGTAGATTTTATACTGGCAGCTACAGGCTTATTACAGGCACAGAATCAAAAGGAAAGAAAAAAAAAACCCTTCTCATCTCTAAAGACGAAGATATTACAAAGTTCAGCCTTTTGACTGAAAACTGTTATTAAAATCGTTCTTGGTAGGTAGAATTATTTTGCAACTGCTACTTCTAGTCATTTTTCAGGACTGAAAGCTGATTGACCTATTTTCACAGTCTGGGTGTTTTAAGCACGTGTAATGAAAAGTCTTTGTTTCTTTACCAAAGGTTGAATTTGCCTACCTCTACAAATGAGTACAAAGGAGCTTTGTGTGGGAATGACTCCACACATTTTACTTCCTGAAAGATCCTAGGGTAGTACAAGAGTATAAGGTGTCTGAGCACACGTGAAGTTGTTTAGATAGGTATTTGGAAAAAGAGCACTCCACAAAGCAGAGCAGTCCCAGTTTGCAGTCTCATGATTGAAGACAAAAAGCTATCTTGTATAGGGTCTTATCCCACACGCACTGCTCTGAGGGACCTCAGCAAAGTAAATGGAGGATTTACCATAGCAAGCCTGTGATCCCTGCTGGACTGGCAGGAACACAGTTCCATGACGGTACTCCATTTATCAGGCCTGTCCCACACCCACAGCCTCTCTGTGTGTCTGGAAACTTAGGCTGTCCTGTCCTTCCGAGGTATGGGCAGAGACACACCAGGCTTGCAGGCAGAGAACTGTGTCACAGAAAAGGCTTGCACTGGGAGCTTTTACACCAGTTACAGCTGCAAGCCTGGTTAAGTCGTTTTGTCAATCTGTGGACAGATTACACATTTAATTCTTAACATAATTTGGTATTTTGCATCCCAGAAGCATTCTCCAAACTGAGGACCTCTTGGAAAAAAAAACCTCCCTTTTGCAATCTGCATTGGAAAACAAAATCAGTCTCTGTAAAACTCTAATTGAGGATAAATACTTCAAGATCTTACAGATTTAGACCTTTTACATTGAATCTTCTACAAACAGCACCAGAAGTGGGGGTTTGGGGGCTTCTCAGGGGTACTCAGCAATGTGCTCACAACCAGGGCTGCTCAGGGCTGTCCCCCAGATGCAGCTAAGCCAGGCCTCAGTATGTAGCTGTACTTCTGTCCCATAGGGACAGCAAAATGAGCTGTTTTCCCCAGGATCCACTAGTGCTTTGTAATAGAAGCTTTGTCATCATCACATACATTTTTTCAGAGTCCCTCCTGATACTAAAGTAGTCATATTCTAAAAGAAATAAGAACATACTAAAGTAAGCTAAAAATATCTTTGGTTCTTTGAAGCATCAACTACTCAAGTCATGCTGTGACTGCTGAATCAGGAAAGTTTTCAGTGCCTGGTTCTGGAAAGACTGGATTAATTGTTCATGCTAGTGTCTATTACAGTATAAGTCTCCTCGTTCTCTATGAGGGGCAGTGGACATTGGTACATCACAGTAACTGTAATGGATTGAAAACAAAAACAAAGCCAAAAAGCCTGTGTGCCAAAGCGCAGCCATCATTGTGTTGCACACAGGCATTCAGTTAGCTTAATGAAGAGAGAGTGAAGGCCCTGAGACCAAAGGGTGTGGAAATCTTCAGTCTCCTGCAGACATGTAGCAGCAGCAATCACCCATCTCCATATAAGTCCAAAATAAATCACTGAGATAAGAGAATTCTCTCCAAGAGAATGGAAAATACTAGAACATCTGGCCAAAAAAAAAAAAAAAAAAAAAAAAGTTGAATGTGTGTTTTGGATACTTTGTAGGAAAAATATCTGTAAGAGTCTGTCTTGTCTTTAAGCACTGAACACTGAGACCCAGGACATTTCCTGAGCATTAATAACTACCGAGGAGAGTTAATGACCCAGAGTAAAGCTGAGGGTCATTAAAACCAGTCAGTCATCAGCTTGTCAGGAAATGCCCTCTGCTGAGGTTTGATATGGCTGCTGCTAGAACCCCTCCCTTACAGTAAACACAATATGTCCTGTATAGCCAGAAAGCTCTGCAGACATACCTCTGCAAAGGGAAATGTTTGGGTGAGCTATCATTGTGTAAAAAAAGCAAACAAAAATTCTTCCCCTGCATTTAGATTACATCACTCAGAAACTTAAAGCAAATAAGGTAACATCTTCTCTAGGACCATTCCATTAACAGGGTACCTGATGAGCTACTGAGGGTCAACATCAATAACAAGTGCAGTATGGTGACATGGGACAGAAGCTGTGCTATTGGAAAAGCACCACATCATGGGCAATGAGGGAAAGGAGTGTGAAAACTTCCTTGCAGGTTTCTGCACATCCCCAGCAACAAACACATCCTAACTGACATTACAGAGTAGTTTAAAGCCCAACCAAATGAATGTTTCTAAACCTGAGAATGGTTTCTCACTTTCATATTTCTGCTGAGGGCACTGCCGGCAGCAGACCCAACCCTGATCTGGCCCTTTGGAAAGTAGCAAGAAGAATGAAAGCCTGATGAAGAACATATGGTGGCATTGTATATTTCATGCAAAGTTTTGTGAAAATGTCGCTTCTTGATGATATTCTTGTAAGTCTAGGGCATGGAGGTGCAGAAGAGCATCATTGTGAAGGAGACCGAATACGCCATATAAGCAGCCATACAAATATTTACCAAAAGGTATTTCATCTATAAAATGAGATGTGCGTGATAAGTCATACACACATATATCATGACATTTCACAAGCTTATTGTTCTGAAACATGTAGTATGTGTGTTTCTGATATGAAAAATAGTATTATTTTATTATATTCCAAAGGTTTCAGATTATGCAAAGTTGTGTCTGGAAAGCCCTGGACCTCTTTCCAGTAAATGCTAAGTATCTATTAGTTGAAGTATTACTTACTTAAAGGGTCCTTTACATAAAATATTAAGTTATTAATAAGTGCACCTGAGGTTATTAATAGCATTTTTATCAAATGAGAACAGGTTTCTGCTGAAAGAGACCTGAACAATACCAATTACCTGAACTCCCTGGTTTTGCAATAAGCACTAGGATAAATGCAGCGATGTAATGGATCATGAATAGAGATTTAATTTGCCTGGAAGCTTGCCCATTACAAAGGCAGGTACAAGTCAGTCAGCAAACACAGCCACACCTTTCTTACCTCTCTTATACTCTGTAGTACTGCTTTCAGAGCTGGTAGATAAAAGCGATGTCAATATGGTTCTGGAAAAGCATCTCTTCCAGGGAAACTCTTGCGTGAGTGCCTCTAAGTTAGGATGGGCAGCCATGAACTTCTGAGATGGCAAAGTTCCTTTCAACATGCAGAAGATTTGGTAATCATAGTATCATTAAGGTTGGAGAAGACCAGCAAGATCAAGTAGTAATCACCACCATGCCCGCTAAGTTCCACATCTACACTGGCCTTGACCTGCAGGGGCAGTGACTCCACCACGTCAATAAACAACCTGTTCCAACACATCACCACTCCAAGAATAATGTTTTCCTAATAACCAATCTGAAATGCAGCCCACTGAAAGTAAGTTCCTTAATGTTGCCCTGAGCATGAACAGTAACCGCCTGGGAGAAGAAATGGCACTGTAAGTATTCCAGCCCCACAATTAGTGGGATGGCCATGTATTTGATAGTGCAAATGAGAGGGAGAAAACTTTTCCCACAGAAAGAGTCCTTTCTCAGTCTTCTACAGCTGTCAGTGGAAGGAGACTCAGTACCTGCAGTCACAGATCTGCCAAAGAAACAGCCTTGTAACCCTCATCCATGCCTTTGTGTGTTTAATCACTACTCCTCCCCCCAAATATATCAAATATTGAATTACCTGGATGGATAATGAGGCTAAAAATGAGGGGAGGGAAATAACAAGCATGGAGGAAAAGGGGGACATGAAGGAACACTTTAAAATAAGAATTTGCTAATTCATGAAAGTAATAAATGAATTAATGTGTAAAATCCACTCTAGTCTGAAGATCACTGAAGCATAAGACACCTTTTTATGAAACAAGAAAAATAACAGTGTGTCTCTAACTGGCTTTTGCAGAGGACCTTTTACAAAGATTGCTTGAACAAACAGTAACTATCAGCTGTAGCCATCAAAAGACTTTAAACATGGATTGTAACTCTTAGGCATGCAGGAAGATCCATCCAGGAAGGCACTGACAGTAAAGGCAAGGCAACAGCTCCAGCATCACAGACATGGGTCTCCAGGCTGCCATCAAGCTAAGCAGTGGGCAACAGCTGCCCAGGGCTGCCCCAGCCACTCAATTCAACAGAGACATGGGATAACTTTGCTGCTCTGAGAAGCAATGCTGCACTGACCTCCAATGCACTGGGTTGGACAGCAGAACTGCATGTGAGTGATTTAAGAAACACAAGGCAGGAGTTGTTCATCTCAAGCAGGAAAAAAAAAATCATATAGACACTGCAGTGTCTGCATAGTAGGAACATTCTGTAACAGAGAGGCAATTCTTTCACAAGTCACATTTCATTGATTTATTTGGGTAAATTATTCAGAACTGAAAGAATAAATGTCTATTTTCTTCTGTACAGAATCTTGCTGCACTTTCAGCCGTGAAACTTCCTTGCTTCTCTTGACTGAAGGAGTTTGGCTTCTCTCAAGAGAAACATTATACTGAATTTCTCTTCCTCTGCTTCTCACACAGGAAGGGGATGTCCTGCTCCTCATGACAAACTGTTTGGAGTTACCCGTCATCAATTTCAAGATGTGATGGGGGTGAAATACTAAGGACAGCAACTTCTTTTATTGAAGGGAAGAGAGAAGGTATATTATTAGGTGGTTCTACTTTTCAACCAAATGTCTTCATCTTTGGGCTATATTTTTTTTCTTATTTTGTTTTTATATTTAGTAAAATCAAAGTCCATTGGAGGCATGATCTCTCTCAACAGTGCTAATTAGGCAGCTGGATTTCCCCAGTGTTTAGTTTCCTTTCAATCTGTTTTAGTGTGACAATATCAGCATCCTTTATAAGACAAAACAAGAGAAATGCAGCTGCTTTCACAGATGAATCCTCCCATGTTAGAGTTCTACCAACATTGACTGGTCACCAATATGCTGGCAAGTGCAACAACTATTTACTGTAACAGTCTGATGATAACTTTTAGATGGGATGGGGTTTGATGGAAGGACTGAAATGAACACAAAGGTGAGGCAAGGAAGAGGGAAGGTTGCTAGCAGCTCCAGTATTTGCTCCAATGTTTTATGCAAACATTTCACTTCTGAGATAGCTGAGAATCTTTCAAGATAGAGCCCTATCATGAGAACATTTTTAGCTAGAATAGTGGAAATTAGAACAAAAGAGAAGTAAATACAGGCAAACAAATAAATTATAAACCTAAATTTCTACTGCAACAAACCTGCAAGGCTAGAAATTAGGAAGAGGAGTATATGGTGATTTAGAACTGAGAAGGTTCTGATTTCACTATTGTGATGTTGTCAAATATCAAATACTTCACTATGCATGAAGCAGATGTCAGCACAAGAGCCTTGTCAGGTGGCAGAGGGATGGTTGCACTGAGGTGCAAGAAAGCATCCCTAGGGCTCTTACCAGCAGCAGCCACTCTGTACCTACACTCCAGACCCTGCTGGGAGAAACATGTGCTATATATAGAAAATAAGAACTAAGAGAAATACTAGGAAGTAGAGCTGGGAGAAATCCTTGAAAAAGTCTCCTGCAAATCAAAATGAGTGTGTGATTCTTTTTAATAAAAGAATAATCTGGCAAAGGTGGCCTTGCAGACTTTGTTATGCCATCATTTTTCCTGCCACAATTAATGTTTCTACAAGTTTGGGAGACTATAAAACGAAGCACTGTGAAAGCAACTAAGCTAAAAATACGATCTTTGTGACAGCACTCTGAAGAGATAAGATTGCACTTGTCAAAACCAGCGGGAAAAGCAAGCCACAATAAACTCTATGATAATAGTCTTGACATGAACTAAGGTTCAAACTTGGAGCAGTAACTGGCTGATACAGGACTGACTTTTCTAAAAATTCCTCTTTAGTCATCATGTGTAAGCAGAGAGCAATGACAAATCAAAATCTGAAGACTGAATGTCTGTTTCTCTTCAAATATCAGTGCCCCATACACAAAGTACACGTGTGAGTGAAACATTTTAATACATGTGCTATCTAGCAGAGCTGGAGCTTTTGCAGACAGATGGAATCAAGAAACATAAAGAACAAGAGTGAACAACTCAGCACATAAATAGGACACTGAGTCATTACTATTGCCAACAAGCCAATTGTTTCGGGGGTGGAAAGAGAGTTTCCAGAGCTTGTCTTTCCTACAGCCACCATAACCTGGCAGGACTGACAGTTCAGTCACAGCTTCCAGCTGAGAATTTGCATTTCCCATCTACAAGATCCTGAACCTGATACCATCAGCAACCAACAGAGTACCCTGCCCAGACTTCCTTTTGAATTTAATGTTTTTCAAGGAAAATGTTTTCCCATGGACTCGTGCGTACAAAAATAAATGAACAAATAAAATCTCAGTTCAAGATCCATTTTCAGAAAAGTGTTTTCAATCTGATTTACTACTCAGACAACTGCTAGTATTCAGTCACTGAATCATCTTACAGAGAAAGGTAAACAGATAATTTAATAAAGGGAATATACTACTGTACAGAATAGTGAACTAGCAATAGTGATGCTGAACAGTGAGCTTGTAGGGATGGAAAGACAGGTTTCTGTAGTACTTAGAGCTGATAATTTAGATTAGCTTCTGTAGAACAAATTACAGTCTATTTCACAATACATGCTACCAAATCCCAAATAGGTCACTTCTAGAAATTCACAGAGCTGACAAAAGAAATGAAACATTTGTTCAGGGAGAACTGAGCTGGGCAATTTTCTTCTTTCTTGACCTGGAACGCCTAAATCCTCTCTGAGGGAGCAGTAGAGATAACACTTGCTTCTGTATCTTGCAAATTCATCATCTTCCCGTCTGCCTGTTAACTGTGCCAGACAGCCATGCATCTTATTTTTGAAGATAGCTCTTAGAGGGAGGAAGGATTAAGCTATCATAGCCTGAAGCCCAAGAAATTAAATTTGCTACTTCTTTGGACGTCACTCGGGGACTGCCTTAAACTTTTCTGGGGCACAGGGGTGGGGAAGTTGGATTTCTCCAAAGCCGGTGCTTTTTGTATGGCTGCACACAGGAGGGAAAGAGAATGAAGCACTGGCATGCGATGTGCTCACAGCGTGGCTGCCAGGCACTCTGCCCTGCTGCAAATACCATTAGAAGCAATTTGCTCAAAAAACTAACATAAATCAACATCAGCATTGTAATTATTGTAAAGCTGCTGAATGGGCCACTCTGTTACCAAAGTCTGCTTTAACCTCTAAACAACATAGTTAGGATGGGAAAGATTTTTTAAAGGAATTTGAAATACGCATACCCCATTTCAGGTCCTGAGAATCAAATTACCAGCCCGTAAGGGAGATGAGGCAGCAGGAGTACTGAGATCCACCCGTCTCTGGGCCTGGCAATTTGCTTGGCTTGGTCCTCAGCCCTGCTAAGCCCTGCTAACAGCAGCTGGAACGTATGTGGCACGGCCCCAGACAGCTGGGAGGAGGAAAGGCCAGCCACAAATTAAATTAGGAGGTGTAATATGCTGTGAGAAGAAAAACAAATTGAGATTGTGAAAACAGGTGCCAAGTGACATTTACTCAGTACTCAGTCACACTTTCCTTTCTCTATACGTGATTAGCAGCTAAGCTGAATTAGGATAGATTTCATGCTTCTGTGACCTTCCAGAATCCCCGTACAGAAAAAGAAAAACACCTGTAGGTAGAAGGGTGTTTTTTTTTTTTTTTGCAGGAGGGTAAAAGTGTCCAAATACTACTGGGCTGATAAATTAAGGGTAAAATCTGCCAACTGTCCTTCCCTAAGGAGTCATTACTAAATCTTTGCATAAGGTGAAAAGTCAAAGGCTTGAGATAAAAAAGATAAATGACACATATTGAACTTCAGATGGAATGGAAGGTTGGCAAATATTCAGAAGTAGAACCTAATAGTCCAAGTATAGTGGGGATAAAATCTCTCAGCATTGTGTTCACACAGGACCTCTGAAATGCCAATGGACCTACAGGAAAACCACCATTCTCTACTGGCCTGGTTCAGGTGACAAGGAAGTCCCCATCATGGCAAACCCTTCTGGGACAGCAATGCTATGGAGATGTGCCAGGTCCAATTGCTACAGTTGGGACAAACTGCTTGCATACCTCAGCCACAATAATTTCAGAAAAGTCACCTTAGAAGCAACAGGATATCTACAGGTTTGTGAGGTAGGGTTTGTGACCACAGAGCAACTTGCAAAGCAGAAATTCCCCTCTTTCCCCAAACCACTAGAATTGTCAGAAAAAATGCTGTCACTGCTGCTTTCCATCAGCAACATGAAGATATACCACCCAGGTATCACTCTTGGCTATCACCCCCCACACAACCTCAAACATGCAGTAATGTACAGATCCCAGTTGCTTCAGGTAAAAATTCTTCAAGCTACTCCTTCCACTCCTTTTGAAGCTTTTACATGATAACATGAATTTTTGGGACTCTGAAATGCAGAAGTGTTGCAAAAACATCTTTGCCTCTACACTCCCCATGGCTGACCACATGATGGCAAGCACGTACAATATGACCACTGGATAAAAGTGTCAGAGGCCTTAGAAATAGTTCACATTCTCTGGCCTTCAATTTCATGATCATTATCATAATAAAATGTTTTTTGCTTATTCCCTGCACACCTGCTGCATGTCAGTTTCCCATTACTGCAGCTACCCCACCACATGCACTGCTCAGACTGACACAATCACCTTCCTTACACCAAACAGATCCTCAGCACTGCTGGCCCATCACATCGATAGAAAATAAAGTACATAAAGTACTTTGTAAAGAGAGAGGAATGTAGCCCAAGGATGTGGCTCGGGGTTAGATTAAACGAGAACACAGTTCTGGAACTCACTGTAATTGAGTTTTGGGTCAAAACTCCTAAATATTTCTGAGGTATTTGTTTTCATCTCTTACTACCAACTCTTCTTGTGAAACATCAGCAGCAAAACCAAGCCAATAGATGTGCTCTTTGAATTTTGAAGTCATAAACCATAATTTTCTGCAGGGAGCAGAGAGCACAGATAGGAGGGTGTAGATAGAGGATTATGGCCTGACTTCTTTATTACCCTCCCTCCAACTTTCTTAAATTGGAATGCATTTGGATATTCAGTTCCTCTCTCCGTTCTTCCTCACTGCTCTTAGTACTTCACTGCCTGTCCCTGGGTACTTAATCACACACATCTTATCAAAAAAAAGCCCCTAAAACTGCAGTACACAATCTCCTCCAAAATAAATTTGCTTTTAGAAGAATACTGTTGTCATTGTGCTTGTAACAAACCAACTCAAAAGGTTAAATATAAACCACATATCTGAATAAGAGCACATTCTAATCACATCTTAGAACCACAGAATGACTTGGGCTGAAGGGACCTTTAAAGACCATCTATCTCCAACCCCCTGCCTTGGGCAAAGTTGCCACTCCATAGGATCAGGATGCCCGGGCCCCATCTAACCTGGCCTTGAACGCCTCCATGGATGGAGCATCCACAGCTTCTCTGGGCAATTTCTTTTTGTTGTTTTGTTTTAATAACAAGCTATACTTAAGAATAAGTTGAAAATACCAAGTAATTATACTTGCAATATTTCAATCTTAGGTCTTGTGAATTAAGATTACCTAAAATTTGCAGCAGACTATTAAAATTAAGCAATGGAATTTATCTTGCATGTAGAACTCTTGGTAGCAAAGGTGATTATTTTGAATTAAATTATTCCAGGCCCAAAAGACGTAGGCCAATTAGTAAGAGTCCTAAATGCAACTTCCTTCTCAACTTAGAGAGGATCTGCTACTATGCAAGAGCAAAAAGCACACATCGTCAAATTAACTTCAAAGACAGTAAGCCAAATGATTTTTAGCATTTTGTTACTAGCTTCTATTAGTTCTGTTAGCCAACATTTCATTCCATACCTCAGTGTACAATGAAATACAACTTGCAGCTTATTTTCATGCTTCAAACATCTGCATTTCCCACAGCCATCTAACATTTTGCTCACACCTTCCCTGGAGACACAAGCTCTCTGTCTTTACAACCAATCCAATGATGCTGGAGAAATGGATGGATCCATGACGCCACTTAAACATAAAGGTGTTTGCACAGTCCATTTTTCAAGGGCAACTTACTGAAATTTGTCTGAGTCTCTGAAAACTCAGTGTCACTGAAAAAAGCATCTCATTTATGCCACTTTTTTTCTTTTTTTCCCCACCTCAATGTTTGCTACTGCTGTTCAAAATGGCACTCAAATGTGGATTTCTTAACTTAATTTGTATGTGTACAAAATACAGCTGTCTGCCTTCTCTAAGGACTACAAGAAACTTAACAAGAAACTGCCAGAAGTTGCCACAATGTATCTTATTTTCATTATTTTTCAAACAAGAGCAAAACATGATTTTTCATACTGATTCCTTGGAATTTTTTGATTACAAGAAACAAAAATATAAGAACTGCTGAAAACAGTCTTATGTAGGAATTCTACCAACTGTGGTGATTTAGATTTTAAAACTTTAAAATGTTTAACTAGCTAGTAAATCTTAAAACATTCCAACCAGTGCCCAATCAACACTGGCAGCAACAGCACAGGAAAAGGCTTCTGATGCAAGTTTATGAATTCAAATTCTTGATAGTGACATCTCTTCACATACAAACATTTGGTTGAGGATTTTTTTTTATTTTTTTTTCCCCGCCTTTTGGCACGTTGAATAAAAATGCAGATTCTCTGTCCATATATAATCATAAAGCTTTTGAAAAATGCTTTCCTGTCCAGTATACACCTGCACTCAAGTACATAAAAATCAGTTACTGTTGAGCTGAGTACAGGGGGACGATCACCTCCCTGCTCCTGCTGGCTGCACAGTTTCTGATAGAAGCCAGGATGCCATTGGCCCTCTTGGCTACTTGGGCACACTGCTGGCTCACGTTTAGCTGACCACTGACTAACACCTCCAGGTCAATTTTTTCCACACAGTCTTCCAGTCACTCTGTCCCAAGCTTGTAGTGTTGCCTGAGGTTGTTGTGGCAGAAATGCAGGACCTGGCATTTGGTTTTGCTGAACTTGATTCCATCTAGAACAACTGAAAACAGTTAGCACAGATATTACTATATAGAACCAATTTTAATTGCTTAGCTGCTTCAGTAAGAATGTGAAATATAGGAGAATCTGTGTCCTTCACCTGGCGCTAAGTGACATTCTAGTTTCACACTTTGATGATTACTCAAGACAACAGAATGCTGAATTAAGCTTCTATTCTTTTTTCCTCCAAAATATATCTCCTAGTTTCAAGCTGAGAAAAATATAGAATAGAAAGACTCAAAAGATTACTTGGAACTGCTTTTAAATTGCTAAGACAGTCTATTTTTAAAAAGCTATATTCCTAACTCCCAATAAATAGCTCTTGATTGCTAATAAATGTAGTCTAGTTCTGTACTTAAACCTAATATCAGAATTAACTTAGGTACCAGTTCAATTATGAAATGTTAATTAAAAATTCCAATTAGCCCTTTTTAACTAGATATCAAACAATTTAACTGACACATGCACATTTTCTGTATCCCAGCCCCAACATGCCATAGTAAAAATCCAAAGAACCACAGCATGGGAAAGTTATTTGAAATCCACAGTATGAGTAGTAGGGGAAGTGCATAGGCATAGATGTTTTAAATTGTTCATGAAAAGAAAACTTTCTTTTAAAATCCTTTACTAGAACAAAATTATCTCATCCAATAGATAGAACATGAAATTTGTAGTTAAATAAATCACATGTAGAATGATGCTGATTATGTCAGTAACCCTCATACATTCACTAAACATTAAAAAGTTTAAACCAGATAATGCAGTAGACTGTTAAATAGACAGTTAAGTAAGTCACAGGCACATACAAACATCATTTAACAAATGACAAACACTTACAAGAATTCATTAAAGAGAAATTATAACAGAGTGAATTTCCTGCCATAAAATTATTCTAGGATAACAGCTTCAACAAGGAAGTCTTTGGAGTCAGTAAGTAAATTACTGATGTGTCTATATCCCGTAGTAGAAGTGTGCAAGTTCATGAGAACAGTAAACACATTAAGCCTGGGTCAAAGAACTAACATCTCTGTAACTCAGGACATCTTTTTGATGAATGTGAAACAGCTGGAATAAATACATGAAGGGTAACAATTGTGCTCCCATGGTAGATCCAGCTGCTGCAAAATGAACTCAGGAAAAAAGTGAATAAGTAAGAAAAAGAAAAAAGCAATAAAGAGAGACATAAACCATATAATTACACAGTTTCTGCATATGCCTTTTTAGAGTATAGAACAATGAAAACACTGATTGAAAATCACTGTAGTGATGTCATTTGCTAATAGAAAAACTAGTTCACAAAGCATTTAAAAAGGAGTGATTTTTTGTTTTTAAAGTTGCACTTAACACCAAGCAACAGTCACCCTCACCATTTTTTTTTTCAGACCACAGAAACATTCATACCTGCTAGTGAGAAAGTTATTTTAAAAATAAATGTTAGAGACTCAAAATAATCCTGTTAATACTTTATTAGTGTATTTTTTTATTTTTATTTTTTTTACCTTTCTATTGGACAGAACATAAATGCAAACTCCAAAAAAAAAAAAAAAAAAAAAAAGAAAAAAAAATCAGAGTCCTCTGCCATCCAGTAGAAGTGACCCTGGCAGTCTGTTTCACGTTCATTCTTTGTTACGGAAACAAAAGGATGGGGAAGGAAGGGAAAAAGCATCAACAGAACAATTAGGCACACAGCTGACACTTACTGTACAATGATATGCACAAGTAACCATAACGGCTATATTCATGAGATGAGCTCTTTAGATTTTCCCCTTGTAACGTATGAGCTATGCCCCCACGAGCAAGGACCATTAAGAACAAGGGAACTAACAGCGGAGTAACAAATAAGACTTTTAAAACAAGTCCTTAAATAAACTAATGCAATAACAGAATGCAAAATTGTTCAGCTGAGAAGACATTTTTAACCTAGACTTTAAAACGTTAAAAATTCATTTATTTTACAGTTACTCAAATACACATGCATTAAATGAAAATATTGCACAAAATTAAAATTTAGATTGTGGATTTCATATATTTTTATTTTGGTACACATTCTGGTAGCACTTAAAATTTACTGTTTAGTTCTAGCAAACACCAGCAGCACAAGCTTGAGGATGAACCAAATGAAAAACCTCAATTGCTCATTTTCTCTTAAAAATAATTAAGGCTAAAACAAGTGCATTTGTTGACAATGGCACAATCTTCAGCGGCCAGTGACAGCACCCAAAGGCCAGAAGATACACTTAAGTACTGTATGTTAACATTCACTTTTGGAGACTTCATAGGATAATAAGCTGCATGGTTGACATGGGCAGGTATTTTGAATTGACAAAAGGAAAACCATTGTAAAGGTAAGTATAAACTTTTAAACCAAAAGTATTAATTTCTGATCAATCTTGCCAGCCATCAGGCACAACTGAATTAGGAAGCCACATTCTGTAACTAAATACAGAAGACAAAACTTCAGTATATATATACACATACGCACACCCATATATAAGCGTGTGTATAAGTATATATATATATATATATATGTAATAAATTCCTTTAAGTAAAATGACTAATGAACATGGTGTATTATGTTCAGTTCACATTCCTAGAGATATTATTTTTATTTTATTATTATTATTATTTTTTTTACTTTTATTTTATTTATTTATTTTTTTACAGAAATGTACCAGATAATTAAGAAAATCCCAATTTGCACACAATCTCCATTCTCTTGAATTTTTTCATGGTACCTGCAGATAGATAAGAGGTTCCACAGATTTGACAAAACAGCATTTAGACTTCCATTTTCATACTGCAAAACAAATTCAGTGATTTAAAAAGACATAAATTAGGTTTGGTAGTATCAATGATGTAACTACTATATCACCAAGAACAATTGCTGAACGATCTTTCATCAGCTAGATGTCAGGTATGCGAGAGCATACACTGACATCAGAGGAAGATAAAGGCATGTAAACAATAGTAGCTGGCTATGCTGACTACTCCACACGGGAACTCAACAATTTTGTTAAATTCAACAGCACTTAATCACACTTCTACAAAATCTGCAGAGAAGAAGGGGGAAGGGTTGTTACATATTTTCCAACTTGTCTTCTTGGTAATTATAAAAGAAAGGGATTTAACTTACAGTATTTAATTCTGCAATAAAGGAAAAAAAACCCAAAAAAACAAAAAACAAGTGCACTTGAGCCCATGCATACTGTATGAAAATGCTAACAGTACAATATGATCATCATTAAGTAGTATGATAAAAGGCTACGCTGCATGAATAGAGTCCATAAGAAAAATGATTTATATAGATGCTTCAGTCAAATTAACTAGGTCCTTTGAGAGCCTTCTATCTTCTCTTAGAACACTTTAATAGAAGATCTGTGTTCTTCTCTCACATAGAAGGATTTGTTCCCATTTAAACACAAATTGCTGTAAGGATCCTAAATCAATAGTCGTATCATATCCCGTATTAAACGTTCAGAAGAAATATGGACTCTGCAATATTATTTTCTATTCACTCAGATAGTAGTGCTCATAAACAGTAGGGGACTATGAAAAAGAAAAGACAAACTGAGGTATGCTGTGGCCTAAAAGTATTATTTGTTATTTTATTCTTAATTGGACATAAATTATTTGATGGAACTCAACAGATGGATGAGGGGCCTTGATGTCAAATTTCTATTAAAATTTTACACTATGCAAAAAATAAAAAAATTATTTAAAAAAATATTGTAATTTTATCTCCTTTTTATTTTCATATATACACTAAGATGCGTTCAGGAATTCCCAAATGTTTGCATATGACTAATGAAATCTTTTTTTATCTGTAAGGAACCAACTAATTCTTTTTTTTTCCCCCCATGAACCTTACACACTCAAAGGTAAAGGAATCTTTCAGTTAGGTAGGACACAGTCTTTTGCACCCTAAAAAGTTTCAGATTTTAGTGGGGAATTGTGTGAGAACTGTTTCTTAGTGCAATTTCCTCATCTCTTAGTACGATGTCTGTGCTCTTTGAAACATGTACCCCCTTCCTTCTGCAACTATGGCCTTGACATATGTTCAAGTAACACCAACTGAACATAAATATGATGCCCCTTCTTCACTGAAGTTACATGCAAAATGTATGCCAGGTGCTATAAGAGCAGAAGATGGCCCTTAGAGCTACAGAATAATCACAATAAAGGTTTTATTTCTACTGCATCTTTACTAAAACCCCCAACAGATCCAATGTTAGTTTATTTTTCAAAACATAAATGGTGAAGTTTGTGTGGCATAAAAATCACATCTCCTCAACTTTACTTTAATAAATATACTTTTATGATGGGGGTATAACTATTTCTCCCCTCCTCTATAAATCTGCTGTTCCAGAGATTGCTTTTCATGTTAGCTCAGCCTTTACAGGAATGTTAAATAAGCCCTACAGAGCCTCAACAGACATAATGTAGAAAAATTCCACCTGATTCTCACACATTGCACTATCTCCCAGTGCCAAAACGTTCTTTTCCTCCACCGTATCTTTCTTCACCGTTATGCTTCACTCAGTCTGGCACTTTTCATTGCTGGCAAACATCGCCTCAGGAACGGAAGGAATCAGCATTCTTATTTAGTGGGCCAGTTTTCTTCTCAATGTTGCATGAAGACGCACCAAATCATTTAAGACACATGAACCCTTCTGGTAGTGGTTGAATTACAAGTGAAGATGAGAAGATCCACAGGTCTTATAGATGCATTAATAATCTACTATGTGACACTAAAAGACTGGTGCAGAAATAACAGCAGGTGAGTTTGAAGCCCCAGAGAATCTGCCCAAGTAATAAGTCCTGGACAAACATACACCAGCTTAATAGGTTTAAAGTGTCACCTTTTCTGCAAGGAAGGCGCTTGAGTAGAATGTAGTCTCTGTTTATACCTCTGCATCTGCTTTGACCGTGAATGCAGTTTGTTGAAGAGCTCATGAAACTTATTTTGTGGAAATAAGGTTTCTAGAAATCTCTCCAGAAAGACGTATACCATTCTCTTATTCAGCTGAGTATGCTGGAACATCTCAAAGACCCGAAGAATACCTTTTCGTGTTGTCTCAGCACCTATGATGTGCTTCAGCTCATCTACAAAAATGAAAAGTACATGAAAGGTTAAATTTAATTCTATATCTCAGTTAATAACACATTGAATATTGTCTGTCAAGTCATTTGTTCAAACTTTCTTTCAGAAACTATGCCGCTTGAAATTTGAAGTAACAGTGCCTCTATTATAGATAGTATGATAAATCTAAACGTTCACTCAGAGTAGAAGTGACCTCTGAAAATTACATCCATTCTACGCTGTATATAGAATCACAGAATGGCTTGGGTTTGAGGGGACCTTAAGGATCATCTATTTCCAACCCTCCACCATAAACAGGATTACCACCCACTTGACGAGGCTGCCCAGGGCTACATCTAAACTGGCCTCGAATTCCTCCAGGGACAGGGCATCAACAGGGGAAGGCTGTGCCCTCTGAGAAAATAATTCCCTCCCTATGCCTCCCTAACTCTCCTTTTTTTTTTTTTTTAATTTAAAACTGTTCCCCCTTGCCATATCACTATCACACCATACACAAAAGTCGGTTTCTTGTTTAAAAGATCTTTTTAAATACTTGAAGGCCACAATGAGGTCCTTCCAGAGCTGCCTCTTCTTTCAGACTGAACAAGTCCAGCTCCTCACTCCTCTGGACTCACTCCAACAGCTCCATATCTTCCTTCTGCAAAGGGGCCCCAGACCTGAACGCAGTACCCCAGGTGGGGCCTCATGCTGTACTGGAATATATGAATTTCATGTACTCAAATCCTCTAGCGAAACTAAATACAGGATTGGTTCTAAGAACTAAAGTTGCAAAGGTCACCACACAAGAAATTTTTCAGTGCTTTAATAATTAAAACCACTTTATTTGAATAGAGTTCAAAACTCAGTATTTCTTTTCCTTTTTTTCAACAAATCAACATTGACTCCAGCACCAATATACAGTAAGGATTATTTAGCTTCAAATCTCAAATACCCTTACCCGGCATTATCTCTAGCAATTTGGTCTTCCCTGCTACTCTTGTTCTCATTCTAATAGCTTTGTCTCTTCTTGGAACGGTCTCTGCTAAAATGCCATTGGGCCAAAAGGCATCTCTGTAACAAAAGCAAATCTGTCAAAATACATTAAAATTTTAATCAAATGGAAGGTTATATTTAATCTCTCCAAATTTTCTCATAAGATAAATACACGAAAGCAACTTGTACAGAACCTAACAAATACTTAAATTATTAGAGAAGGGAAAAGGAAGGGAAAAACAGAATAATTAGAAGAAAGATCTACGATGCACTAGATCTATTCACAGTTGCTTCATGCTACTTAGAATGGAATCAATTGAAAGAAAAATTTAAGAATACATTATACAGCAAAACCATTAAAATATCACATATCACATCAGTCTTTATTGTCACTGACAGACTTTGATCAACTAATTGTTTCAATGGATCTTCGACGGAGGTAGAACTATTTATAAGCTAGAGGTGAGATGAAGACACTTTAGTCTATTGTAATGCCCCATGCAAAACACAAATCTCAATGTGAAAAGCTGTTTTTCATCAGTGTATGACACATTCTTTTTCTGATTAAGACATGCATGTTCTTAACTCATTTTATTAAAGAATAACAGAGTATCTCCAAAGTATGATCCTTTGGCTAGTAGGTTATTCTACTTTATATCTTTTCCTCCATGCAAATAAAAAACAAAAGTCGTGAAGGGGTGTTTTATTCAACAAATACTCCTGAAGTCATTGAGCATTTTAGGAAACACAGTGACGAAACACAGATTTTTCTAAAGAGGGTCTGAAAATTTCAAACTCGGAATTCAGTTCAATTGTTCAACCTTGCATATAACATGTACTAGCATGGAGCTAGGATTTTTAATAATAACAACTGTTTGCCTTTTAAGATTGGATGCATACATGCCTTCATCAAGGTAAACAAGACACTTAATCAGTAACATGGTGAATTCCAAATACCACAGCTCTTCAGGACCAGTTAAAAAATAACATTTTAATGAAGAGGAGAAAATTCCAAAATATTTTTCTTTACGTGACAGATACCTTCTCTCACTTAAAACAACTAAAAAGCTGGGCCTGGTCAACCTGCATTTCTGTACCATAAAAATTTCCTCACACAGAAAGAACAGGAAAGATGTACATATATTAGACACCGATTGACAGGTACTCTGCATTTAACATATATCATGAAAGACATACCTGAAGCGTTTCACAGCATCTGCTACTTGTTCAGGAGATGTCATCCAGTCAACATGATCAACTATTTTCCTAAAATCAAAGCAACAAGTCTCTTATTTTGTTGTTCCAAAAAAAAAAAAAAAAAGTAAACTGTATTAGAGAGTATTGTTGTGCATTGTGTGTTTTCTCCAATGCTATCAAGTAGGTTCTATAAAATGGCACACTATGAAAACAAAGATGGATTTTCAAGATAAAAATCTGAAGTCCCTTATTGATCTCTAAGTACTACTGAAGCTAAAGCCTTTTTCCACTTCAGTAAATATATGATGACCAAGCAGGTAGGAAAAATGACATTACATCTCCTTCCAACATGATATAAATGTTATGTTGGCACAGCTCTCCTATTCATGAAGCACTGTTCAAGTTCTGTTTATGTAAGAAAAGAACCTACTTAAAACTTCTTGTACTTATTTATGAGGTTACCTTGTAATTTTGAACATAATACTGACTAATCAAAATTGACATTATCATGAATCAATTCATCAGCATACATGGTTCAATATTCAAATCTGGTATGTTTATGGAAATTGTATTAACATTTGTACACTACTTAAAGGATGTCATTAAACCTTAAGTATCTGCTGTATACAAATTCAGCTAGTTATTCTACAAACTGAAAATAGTAACAGTGTTCACAGAGGTATTCAATAAGGCAACATATGTTTGGAAGCACAGGTTTCAAGATAATTCTTATCTGGCCACTAGGAATAACTTTAAAAGGACCCAGTGCTATTCCTATTATACAGAAGCATCACTACTGATACCACAAGAACCACCTATACTTGAAATACTGATGATGAAAACATTATAAGTATACACATGAAGGTTAAAAAGTACAGTGAAGAAATTCCCAGAAAAGTACTGGCAAGCTACTTCTCACCTGGCAGAAATAATAGTCCTGATCCACAGCACTATGCCTAACTGACAATTAAGGAACCAATTATAACTACAATTCACCTAATTCGATAGCGCTCATGTATCATTTGTAACACTACAGAGAAGAAACCAGAAATTGGGCAGAAAAGATAGTATTAACAGCAAAAAATACAACGTAAAACATAGGTCAAAAAGCATATATAAATCCAGTATTAAGTTACATTCATAAAAGCATGAATGCTTCTGGCTCTTTGAAAGCAGTTCTCTGACAGTGTATGTTTACATCAAGTTTGCACTTGGCTTCTCTTCATTCTCTTTAAAGGGGAAAGCATGTACCAATTTAGCAATGTCAGAAAGGATTTCTAGTCAGTCTCCATAACTTCACTCACACAATAGCTCTATATAAGAAAAGCAGTACCTATTAATTGTGTCACCATATGTTGCTCTAATAAGCTGTTGAAGCAGATTCTTTATATTTCTTCTTAACCATTGATTTCTTTCCTTTAAATCAAAGACTTCATCCATTAGGAGGAGCATTACTCGAAGTGGAATATTGTCATCCACCTGATCAAGTGAGTAAAGATAGAATCAGTAAACATATTTCAGTTCACAACAGGCACAATTCACAGGCCAAATGTTTCTGTATAAACACAACAGGGTCAGAACTCTTTGATGTATTGTTTATTATAATACAACATCTTCCATAAATCTTCCACGTGACCAACAACAGCATAAAAGATTGAAAAATAAGGATAAAATAGTCTTACACTTTTTTTTTTTTTTAAACATAGGAAAAAAGGAATTGTTACTGTACTCATGTACTCAAGTGGAACAAACTCAATACAAGAATGCATGAACTGGAGAGAACTTGTCCCTTTGCTTTTTCTTAGGTAGACAAATTCAGAACCACTGAAAAGTATTAAATTTGAGGAAGAGTTTACTAAATTCTAGTAAGAGTATTCCTTTTTCATCTTTTTTTATCCCCTATAGACACAACATTAGCTTCTCGTGGCCTGCTTTTTGGTATATGCCAAAATTTAAGCCAATACATTGTTAAACTACTGCATAAAAGAGGGATTTACTTGGAGTTACAGTTGTATCACACAAGAGAACACACTTATTTATCACAAATGCAACAAATGCATTTTTTGATTGAGTTGTTGCTTAAATATTAAATTCATTATTAATACTTCATAGAACAGCAAGCTAAAATTATCTTAGAAGCTAACAAGAATTGTAGCTTCTATTCAATTTACAGAAGATCAATGAAATTTTTGCAAAGAAGTTGTTCATATATTTGGACTATATAATCTAGTTTTGCCTGTGCAAAAATAGCAGCCTCAAAAGTGATAGAAGATATATGTTTGTAATTACAAATTTACAGATACAGTGATAGAGTGAAAAACAATGAAGGAAAAGGAAAACCCAGAGGGGCTCAAGTCTGTTATTTGAGTAAAAATACATCTACCAAGCCATCACTGCAATTACGCACAAGAAGACAAAACAGGAATGCTTTGATGTGTTCTAAAACCTAAAATGTGAAAGACAAAACAGGTGCAGACTTATGACCGTGGTAAACTGCATATAATCACTAATAATCTCACGGCATTTCTGTCCTACTTAAGCATGAAAGTTGTTTCTTCTTTTTTGTTGTTTTATTTCCATGTATATGATCAATTTTCAACTAAAACAACATCAAAATACCATACTTTATGACAATTTCAACTTCACTGTCAAGTTTCTTAATATTACTACTTCATTTATTTTTGGTATCCACATATTGAAAGTTTATTACTCAGGACTATATGAACTTGTTTTCTTTGTCTAAAAGAAATGTGCTAAACACTACTTATGATCCACTAGATGAAGGCCTCCTGAAATGTTCTCAGAAATCAGTCGTAACTGAAATTATGCTGACGATCTGGTATCATACTTTCTTTGAATAGAACGAAATAGAAGATAGAATAAAAACTTCAACCAAATCTTAAAAAATTAAATACCCCAAACACAAAATGCTATGATGTGAACTTTAATGAACTGCCAAGCCATCTTAGTACTTAAAAAAAAGTTAATTTTAGAAAGAAACATCATTTTTTAAAAGAAATTTAAGTGCCTTAAACACCTGCTTCTAAGTGCCTCGTTTATTTATCAGTGTCAGACTCACACTGTCATCAATTGTTGCTGCAACACGGCAATGGTCAGGATCGGAATAGGTTTTCTGGATCAAAGGAGGCACCTGCAATTCAAGAAAAGGTAAGCTTTATGAAGGACAATACTGTAGAACTCCAATAAATTAGATTCATTTTCATACGCAAGATGATTATGAAAACAAAAAACAAACATTTGGTTAAAGGTCAGTTGCATACTACAGCAGATTTTCATATTCCAGCAAATCAGGTCTTGTGTGATCATGTACATTCTCTCAAGTGCCCAGTGCTTTAGCTGAAAAACCATGTTACTTCTTATGTTATTTTCCCTTTATCTCAACTTCTGCTTTGTAACAGTCTTCCTAATGAGTATAACTGCATATATTTTGCTAGTCACACACCAGGGAGGCTGCCAGAAATGAGAAAGTCCAGAGGCAGTAATTATCACCCAAGAACATAAAAATTCAGAAAAATCACACTACTTACAATGACAAAAAAAACCCCACACTATAGATTTATTATTCCCTTTTATGTTTGGTTTATCTGGGTTAGTGTTCTACAGTAACTACTACAACTATTTTGTTGTACTACTATTTTGTTAGTACAAAACTGTACAACTGTTAGTATAAAATGGAATGGTCTCTGGCCAAAGAACTTTACAGTAAGACACAGAAGTAGAAAAGCAAGGGAAAAGAAGGTAAGGCAGACACACCAGGAAGATTTCTAGTATATAGCATGCCTTGCTGACTCTATACCTTTAAGGTTACATTTTAGGAATACATTAGATGAGAAAAGATAATGGTAGTACATGGCAGAACAGGCAGAAAGAAAAATTAATTAAAGACAGAGTTCAAGAAGGAATATGCAGAGAAGACATTATCTCCTTAGTAAGTTTCAATACATGCATTCTTTATCTAATGAATGCAGTGACTGCAGCAACCTAGCTTTATGAGAATGGAAGGTAAAAAATCAATTACACCTCCACATTGTTCTCAAGTGGCTGCATTGAATTGAAGATGGATCCCTACATAAATTCCATCTTCTAACGTGTTACATAACATCAAAGAACTGCACATTTGCAGTATAATGACCACTGAACATTATAAAGAAGGGTACAGGAATAAAAACAGACCGCTCTCCTATCAAAGGACCTAACTCTTCATTATAATACATAAGTTAAAATGACTTGACAGTCTCCTATTAATTGACCAGAACATATTAACTACCAAATTTTTTCTTACCTTGAAAAATGATTGCTTTATGTCTTGTCCCAGTCTCTCTGACATTTTACCCATGTTGTCTGACATTTTAGTCATTCCCTCTGCGAGGCTGTCAGGGAGAGACTTGACTGCATTTGATACATTTCTCATAGAGTTACGCAGTGGGTTTACAAATGTGTCCATCTAAAGGGGAAGATGTTGAACCAGAATTGTAGGATCTATGAGGACACTAGTAAATTAATGTACTATGAGAAGTATCACGCTATTCTGGAGAACAGTTATATGAAGGACAACTGTAATTGCTTAAGCTCATTACATACTGCAGCAAAAAGTTTTAATTTCATTTGTTTCTCAGTCCTTACATCCCTGCTGCAAGCCTTCACATCTTTCAATTGATCATCTTCCTGAATCATTTCCACTTACTATTCTTCAGCTTTTCTTTCCTTGTATTTGCTTTCCCTTTTTTGTCCATTTAATGCCATTTCTTTGCTGTGAGACTCCTGCTTCCAGAAATGTTTCACTTCTGCTTTCAGCTGACCAACTTTGAAACACCGCTTTCACATAAACCTTATATTCAGTCCAGAGGTACAAATACTAACGTGATGCTCAAAAGATTGTGGTAGATTTCTAAGTTAAAGCAAATCTTACTCAGTCAACACACAAACAATGATAAACTTACAAGAAGTGTTTTACTATGCTCTGGTGTTAAGTACTTTAGAAATAAAGAAGCTTGAACTTACAATTTTAGATGCCTTTTAAATAAAAAAGTCAATAGAAACTTAGAAATAGTTATATTTGCAAAGCAGGCGCTGACACAGACTGGTCAAGTGAACAGAGAATCATTTCTCTGAAGAGAGTTCTGGTGGCTTAATAAAATAAACGCACAGTTCAGAGCTCTGAACTTGACCATCGGCACTGCTTATAACTAAAACACATAGCAGATGCTTTTGAAGGGAAATGTATTTCATTTTTTGCGCTGAAGAGTGGACAATATGTAACAGCAAATAAAGAGCAAAGAATTGAAAAAAGATATAAGAAATGAGTACGAAAAAAAAAATCAGATGTCTCTGACAAAGTGATTTGCAACAAGTACAATTTTAAAATATTCTTAGTGCAATCCATGGTTCTATAGTTCCTCAGATTCTTTGTAAAGTGTTTGGAAAGCATGGCTTAATGTATGAAATATTGTATATATGAAATATATCTCACATTAAACTGAATATCACATATTCATAGTATATATGAAATAGCTGCTTTATATCAGACCAATATCTTTGTTTAATGCAGCCATTACACTAACAAGTGCTCTACTAAAGTTTCATTTATGCTGTAAATCATTCTTACCTTCCGTGCAAAATCCCCCTTCCCTTTGCTGTAGGCCTTATTTTCCAAGAAGTCGTACACATAATGGGCTAGAGCTGGAGAAGCTTTCATCATTTCAGGATTTAACAGGAGCTGAGTAAAATATTTTTTGAAAGGCACTTTTAAAGTAATTTTGAAAAGGGCCTTGCTGTTTAGTGAAAGTTTACTATACACAAAGTCAGCATATTGTGCAATGTATTTTTTCATGCATCCTCTAAATTTTATTCCAACATAACACAGTTCTAAAGATGGAAACAATCTGCAGACAAGTAATTTCTATAATTCTTAACTAGTATGTTAACTATAGCATCTCACAGAAAAATACCTTAAATACATTTTCATTACTGTTAAAACACCCATCAAATCAGTCAGCATACTTTGGTGCTAAATAACAGGGAAGTCCCTGTGAAATAAAACACAGTCCTCATCTGAATGGGGAAGCTGTGCTGTTGTGGTGTTCAGCAGAGTGGGTAACACGCCAATCCTTATGCAATGGCACAAGAGAAAGTAACCACAAAAATGAGTGTAATGGAAGAAAGTTTAGTAGTGTAGTGCTCAAAGAAAAAAAAGCAACAATTGGATTCTCACCAGCTCAGAGAAGCAAGGGCAGAAATGGCAGAGAATAAAACAAAACAGCACAGAAAAGGTGAAATAACTGCATAACTTAACTTTATATATAGCTACATAACATAACTTTAAACTACATGTTTAAAGTTATGGCATACTATTTGGATGAATTCTGTTTGCAATTTGAGTAACAATCTCAAAAAACAAAAGAGCACCTGCACTTCCCATATTAACATTGGGAAGTACTGATGACAGACCTATGCCATTTCTATTTAATCACATTATTCAAAATAAAATTTGGCACTTAGCTTCTGCTGGGACACTCACAACGTATTGTTTTGTTCTTTTTTTTATAAAACATCAACAAAAGTTGCGGGGAAATTTTCTACCTCGGGGGAAAAATAAAAAAAAAGAAAATAAAACAAAAGACATAGCACCTTACCTGCAAATATGCATTTAAATCTTTTTTCCTCTTCTCCAAGAATTCTCTGTCCATATTGTTAAATGTCTTTTTGCCAGGAAGTTTCAGTATATTTGCCAGATTTTCAAACTAAAAGAAAAAGATTTTTTTTGCTTTGTGTTCAACAGAGGTTCAACTTAGCATGTAACCTCAGAAATGATAGACGTCATTATATTCCTTCTCATGTACCATATCATCCCTGACAAACAATTTCTGCATCAAGCTCAGAACTCAGATACCCTGGAGAGGCCAAAAGGTAGGCTGTAAAGAATGAGTGCATGCCAACTCTCAGGAGATAATCAAGGGCAAAATTTAAATTCAGAACACATCAAGCAATCCCGAGTTTTGGAATACAGATTTATATTAGTATACTCTGCAAATGTGAATTATTCATGTCTTCAGATCTGCTCAAAAGGCCTAGGTACAAGTCAGTAGAGTTATAACTATACATAAAGAGAACTTGCACATGTTTCTAAAACATATTCCCTTTCTTCTCATACTTCCTACAAAATTACTAAAGAAGAAATTAAATTTTTAATCACTACAGTATATGGCAGCACCCTGTTTATACAGGTTATCATGATGACAGGCACCAGCTGACTTCTCCCACTGTTCCAGTTTTACGCAAAGATCGTCTGTTTCAGTGAAACAGTATAGAAAGATGAGGCTTTAACACATCAGAATGTTGAATAATTTTGCTACAATTCACAAAAGTGAACTTGATCGAGATTATTCATAGACAGAATCCAAATACTTTCTCTAAATCTTATTTTTTTAAGGCGTAAAGACAGTATTTAGTATCTGGTCTCTAAAAGGTCATATACTTTCCTCATTAGAGAAGATCATAAAATTACAGATTAAATGAGAGTTTTGTTCTATTTCAGTTCCTGCATGTGAACTTTTGTGAAGACATCATTAACCTTGGAAGGACACAAAGGTTGTATAACATTTATGGCCTACAGAAATCATCACATAATACATCTTACGTATATTACATATCTCATTCACTTGCAAAGTGCCAGGGAAAGAAATTGAACAGAATGTGGTCTATTTTTTATTTAGACAACTGCATCAAAACAGAAGCATGGAAGCAAAGAACAGCTTCTACCTTATAGATATAAAAAGCAACACAATACCTTGAATAATATTACTCTACTAACTAAAGAAGCTGGCTGTGAATCAATTCAGCACTTTTCTTTAAAGTCCACACAGATACCGTAACACACCAAATCCTAACCCTTCCTATTAATTTAAATAAAAGATTCAAATCTTTACCTGTAAGATGTCAATAAGAACATCAGACATGAACACAAGAAAGGTTTCAGTGTACCAGTGACATTCTCATGCCTGTAAACTCAGGAATGTTAATTTTACGTCCAAAACAAAACAATATTATTGGGCATTTGAGAAATCCAACTCCTGATTACTGAGGTGATGCAGTAAAAGCTGACTTCTTTACTCTCTGAAAGCCACTATTCTTACGACCACTGACTTTCGGGTGTCAGGAGATTGTACAATTTACTTCAATGAATTACAAGTGTCTCATTCCTTTCCTCTCTTTTGTTTTAGGAGCATACTAAGCATACAAGTATAGCAATAAAAGTGCAGTCTAGCAGTACATATGCTTTTATTACAGGAATTACACAGACATCATGTACTAAACAGTTGCACCTGTAAGCAGCTCAGTACAAATTATGACATTAATGGTGGAAAAGTACACATTAATGCAAAATACAGTGCAATTACTCCACATCTTAACCCACTTTGAGAAAGCCAATGTTGTGCCGCACCATCACACAGAAAATAACTAAATAAATAAATAAAATCAAAACTCTTTCATAGAAATCTTAGAAGCCTTCAATGAGATTAATTACCTGCTCAGTGATCCTCATGTGAAAGTCATGGAAGTCACTGTAGCGCCGATATGTCTTCCATGTTTCCTCACTGTTTGCATTTCTCCGATGGACTGTGATAGCATACAGCGCGTACGTCTTGCCGTGGTCATTACACACTCCTGCCACAGCATATGGGTCATAATCAGCATATACTAGTAGTTTAAAAACAAAAATAAAAAAAAGGAACAAACAGAAAGAAGGAAGACGAGAGGACACAAACGTGAAGTGAAGAAATGTCTGAAATGACAGACTTGAGAAACTAAAATGGACATGCAAGCAGGAGAGTAAGTCATCCATTTATCCAAAACACTAGAAGTGTTTGAACATTTAATTCACAGAGATTAAGTAGCCTTAAAGATAGGCAAATTTCACTCACATGCAAAACAAAAAACAAACAAACAAAAAAAAAAGGAAAGGTTTCAACTTCAATGACTAGAGAATAGATATTTCAAAAAATAACTTCAACCTAAGGAATTCAAGATAGAGGTGAAAGACAACTGTGAAACCAGAAACCAGAAGAAATTCCAGTCTCCAAAGTACCTTCTAATCATATTTTAGAAAGCTTATAAACACAACAGAAAGCATAACATCATAAGCATTCGTTTCTTTAGCATTAGCAGTTACTGGCTACAAGATAAAAAACAATCCCCACAGTATTTCTCAGTCAAGAAAAGTTATAAACACATAGACATACACAAATGCATGTATTCTGTATGTGTGTACATGTATACATAATTATATATATGTATACACACATTTTATGGAAAAGCCAATTTATAAATAGAAAGAACACAGACGGCTATCTTGAAAGGAAATTTTTAAATTTTCTTATGCATTTTTTCCATCCCTATAAGAAAAATGTTTCAAAAACTCCTATCTAAACTACAGAGCATCATAAAACCAGCACTGTATACACTGCATACATTTATACTCTTAACATGCTCTAAACTCCAAATACTGAGCCAACAGCTCTTAGCTAGATGAAAATACTTAAGTTCTATGAATTTCTTTATGCGTTCCCGCTCCATGAAATATACTTCTCTGCCAAATCATCAGCTCTAACCTTTGGGAATTTCATAAGAACAAGACTGATGTCTAAACTGCAAAGCAAGCTCAAGGATAGGGGCTAACAAGGTAAGAATTCCCCACTAGTAAAACACACAGTGGGAATGGAGCATCACCAATCTTCTTTGACGTCAATCCTTTAGAAGAATGATGAGTGCTGAATCCAAGAGTAAAGAGACAGGGAGCTGTTGCCCCATGGGTTTGTGCAAAATGTGTCCTCTAAACTCATACTGACCACTCTGCCATGCAGCCACTGTACCACAACACATGGACCTCTCTAGTAGGACCACTGCCAGCCAGGAGCAGTAGAAATAAAGAAAGCAGCAGCTCCCACCATACTTTACATTGTATCTTATCATAGCAAACAGTTATTTTGCAACACAAAGGAAGCTGAATCCTTGGTGATTATAGAAAAGACTTTGTAACCCACCCCCTGAGCACAGTAAAGGGCAATAGACAGCACAGGAAAGAAGCCTGCACACGGATGCACCAAGTGCATGCTGCCTGCAGCACCCAGAAGGCAGCGAGACTTCAATATCTTGGCCAATACAAAGTAAAGAAAAAGGAGACCTCTAGCTTAACCCTTACAGTATGAATCTGTGCATATTCCTTGGTTCATATGAATTACTATGGAATGATGGAGTCAAGGTGATAGTAATCAGGACTTGCTGGCATCAGACTATAAATTTAACATAATTCACAAGAGTTTCAGAGTTTTATTTTCATTAGGGATTAAAGCAGTGAAACTTCTAAATTTAATTCAGAAAACAAGTAACACCCGCAATTTTAGTACAAGAAAAATTGTGATTCTTATCATTTAAGACTATTTTTGCCCTTTTCTGAGGGCTAACAACATAGAGACTATTGGATTGTACAATGCTGGGTTGCCATAAATTTAATTAAAACATCAGTTAGCTCAATTTTTGCTCACAGCTTTTATCTGTGCTATATAAATACATAGTTTAAAAGTCATAGTAAACTCTACCCAAAGACTCGCTGACAAAATCATTTTCCAGTGGAATCTTGTCTAGCTAGAGTATTTGCAAATAGTACCTGAGCTTCATTATTTGCTACCTTATCATACATTTTTTTTTAGCTTATTAATAAACAGAAGTTTGCTAAAATAACCAAGAATTCCACCACTGTAAAAACCGAATTCACAATCTTAAATTGAGCTAAGCCAATCAGAAAATGGGGGGAATATATTGTAGCAAGGGAAGTAAACATTTAAGAATACAACTTGTCTGACTAGAAAGAAAGTTGGTTTTCAGAAATTGTTCTTTAATTAGCTGTCAAAATAAATACTCAATATTAAACTTAATGAAGAACAGATCATTAACTTTTTCCTGTCATCCATAGAAAGGAAAAATAATAACGCTACAAACGCAAGAATTGTATTTCATTTTAGGTACATATATAGTCTTGAGCTATAGCAACAATTCTGTATGAAGTTCCATTACAAGGACTTCATGGGGAGTATGAATTCAACGTTTTATGATATCAAAAAAGAAACAGATTAGGAATTCATGGGTCTGTAATATTAAAAAAACAAACAAAAAAAAAACAACACTCAAAAGTTACAAAAAAGAAAGTAAGCAGTTGTTGTAACAGATTAACTTACCAGTATCTGAGATATATGCATGGAGTTGAACTGTCTCATCAGAAGGGACATTTGAAAGATCATCTAAGGACTGCAGGGGGAGAGAGAGGGCAGAAGGAAGAAATGAGCAACCAAGAATAAAATCATAGACACTTCTCATTTGCAAAATGCTTTCTGATTAATCTAGTTCATTTTCAAACTTCTAGTTCACTATACCATTAGGATAACTTAACGTACTGTAACAACAAAATTGTTTTTATTACCTGGTTACTAAAGTAATTCCCCCCAAAACACACACAGTTTCACATACTTTTGTGACCACAAAAATGTATTTACCACTTTCATTTGATATCTCAATGTGACATAGTTACAGTAATCTTTTACTGAGCATTTGAAAAACAAAAAGAATATCAGTACAGCTATGGAGATACCATTGTGGTATAACTGAGGTTTTACTTATTATTACTAACATCTTTATACTGTTTATTTCTTTCAACTGACTGCCAACTAGACAAAGATATAGCGCAGTAAAAGTTGAATAATTTCTCCACTCTATGTAAAAAATGGTGAGCAATTTTTCTCAGGCACATTCTCCCTTATAAAATATAAACACGTGCACCCTTAAGCTAATATTCTATCTCCCTGCTCAGTAATCATTCGGGATCAAAAGAAGCTTAATAGATGCTTTAAAGATGCTTTTTTAAATTATTATTATTTATGCCAAAGACAGAGCTACTGAAACAATTTATAGGCTTTCAGATCCTAGCTAATTTGGGCAACTCCAATACTTCACATACTATGCAATCCTGACATCAAACTACTTCTTGTTTTGTTTTGTTTTTAAAGCATCATTACTTATTTTTACTTGTCCCTAAATCACCAACCCGACTTTGCCCTTTTTCCTTATATCTGCACAGAGTTCAGACTAATATATATTAATGGCATCCAGAAGATCAACTCAGGTATTTCTGCTGCTATTCAAGGTGTTGGATGTATATCACTTTTGTAACTTCCCCTATTTTACTCAGTGCAAAAGGAATAAAGAAAGTTCAGATCATGGAACAAGTTAGATGATACCTGCAAGGGCCTAAATATTCCACAATTATTTTATACTGCGAAAAATGCACCCTACTGGTTTAGTGTAGTAGATGAAGAAGTTAAATTAGAGGCAGGAATTAAGAAGATAAAGATAACTTTTCCTTTAAAATTTCAAATAATCTTAAAAGAAAAGAACAAGTTAATTAAAATGCAAAACTACCATGCCACAAACTACTCTTTCTTATTGCACTGTCATTAGCTAGAAGTACAGAAATTCCATGACCTTTAAAGTAACCTTACCAAGGTCTATTTTACTTCATGCAACAAACTAGCACAAGGGAGCAATATTATTTGTACAGAAATGTACTCTTGCCATGGAATTCAGCCAGAAAAAACTAATCCACCAGTACTCAAACACCTGTAAAAGCAGTGAAAGCCCCAGACAACCCTGAAGAATAAGGAATAGAGAAAGTAAAATTTCTTCTGCCTAGGAATTTTATTAAACATTTCTGCTTAATTAAACATCCTGTATAAATAATGTTTTTCATTCTTCATGAAAATAATGTGTGTTGAATTCTGCTAATATGCAACAATGCTTAATAAAGGCTTTAAGATTTTCCAGCTTGGCTAGGCAAAGTCACAAAAAAGTAGCACTAAACATCCACTAGATGATCTATAACAGAAACCCCTATCCAAGTATAATTCTGATATGTCAGGTTATGTTTACAAGAATACTTGCAATATTTGAAAGGACTCTTTAAAGAAATGTTAGTTACAATAATCTCTTATAACACTTCATCAGCATTGCATGCAAATCAAAAAATATTACAAACCCCTACGTTTTACTTCTGTATCTAACAGGATTTTGTGCAAGTTCCACCTGCTGAATCCTCTCTTCATATTTCAAAACATAAACAAGATGAAAACAATAGAAATTACAACAACAAAAAAACAACAACATGGAAGCTTGTTAATATTTACTGTGAAATATTCTTTTAACAAGTAAATTCTACTCCTCTGCATGCTGAGCATGTTCTAATGCACTGGAACTCATACAGAGATACAGAATCCTCCAAGAAAGAATTAGAAAGGGCTGTGAGTCACATAAGCCAGGAAGGCTCATGCTGATTGCAAAGTTTTCTAGAACTAGACATCCAAAATACTCTCAAATGAACTACTGAGTCTTCTTATCTTGTTCAGTTAGATATAATTTGAAGAAAACAAGTTAGAGGGAGGGGAGGAAATGCATCAAAATTGTTCTTATTTTTTACTTTAGCTACTTTGTGATTCTAGCCGTTCTATGCTTCCATGATTCTGTGTATGTTTCTAAATCAAGTTCTAAAAAAACTCCACTGCATTAAAATTAAATGCTTTGTTTTGCAGCTTGAGATTTTAGTTTCAAAGCATTTCATCTATTATTACTCAAACTCAGAATTTATGTCTATTTTAACATAAGGAACAGGTATAAAGAAGTATGTTTTTCATAAATTAACTGCAGTCTACTAATACACTTTTTGTGAGAAACTATATAAGCAATTCATTAGACTCAGGCAAAGTACAAAAAAGAGCTTTATCTTACTGACTAACTGAACCTTAATGTGTCTTTCAATATGATTCAAGAGCATAACAGATTATTTCAGAAATTAAACTGCAACGAATTAACCCCTCTAGCATGTACATAATTGAAACTAATTTACAATACTCTCCACTGTTGGGGAGAGAGGAAAAAAGAGCACTTACCAGATTTATGCTACTAGTTGGAGATCCATTAAAAGATTCTGGCACCAGTGAGGATTGGGAAAAGAAAAAAAAATTAGATTTCCTCCAATGTAGGACTGCACAGAAGAAATAGCAGTCCTCGTAAGTTTTTGTAGTTTCATTTCTGTGAAAAACTATTACCATAATATTGAGAAACATTTGTACACAACACATAAGCACTTCCAGTTCCCAAAATAGCATCTAAATGAAAATATATGGGAGTTTCCACAGCGATAGATACAAAATAAATACCCCAAAGAATGTGTTTTAATTTTAAGCTTATATGACATGAAATTGCTTCACTAAGGAGTCAATGCAATAGTTGAATAATTTCCAATAGATTTGAGATAAAGTTAAGGAGAATTATTCAGTTGCAAACTTCCTCTGGGCCACACTGTGTGTGTTAGAAATCGGATTTAAATATTATTAAATATCTAAACATGTAAATGTTTTAATACATATATATCTAATTAGAATATATTTATCATATATGTATGTGTTCATTCTGTATTAGAGTATAAATACCATATAGGTATGTATTCATACTGAATATTAAAATGTTCTAATTCAACAGATTTTAAAGATTTTAAAATAAAAAAATTACTGTAATCTCATCTCATTCAATAGAGCTGTAAGCAGCTTACCCTTTGACCCAAAAGTATTCATAAGAAAAAGAGCTAAGACTTGAGAGTACTTAAAGAAGCAGAATAAAAATGGACAAGATAGAACAGTTACCCTAACTCTTACATCATACATAAACAATTTAAATTAACCTAAGGTCAGTATATAATTTCCTCAAAAAGAATTCATTTTTATGTCCCATCTAATATGTCTAACAATAAAAGTAGATATGATACTTGAGATGGCACAGCAACATTTAAGAGAATTCAGTAGGCTGAAGTAGAGAGAAAAAAAAACCTCTTCCCCCTCCACAATAATGTGGATAGAAAGGAAAGCAATATTAACATTCTCCAAATGAAATAAAGCTAGTATTTCTGTCATTCTCACACTAGCACAACAGCACAACAAAAAATAGCTACTCAAAAGTAGCTTGAGTTGTCAGCCTTACACTTTAGCTTACTAGCAAACAACCAAATGCTGGTAAACACCAAATGCGATCAGGAAATTACAAAATACCTGAAGGCATCCTACAGCATGAAGTCTGCTTAATCTCTGAAATACTTAAACAAACAAATGCCCACGCTTTCTGATGGACTCACTTTCATCCTTGTTCAATCTAAGATTAAATTATTATGTTATTCAATTTACATAACTTCCAGTGGTAGGACTACATCCAACATACTAATGGCCTTGTTACATTTACAAATTCAAATACTTAAAGAATGTTACTTAAAGAATGAAGAAAGAAGTTACTTAAAGAATGATCTAAAATGTATCTGACCCAAAATAAATATCCTCAGGATGCCCTTGGATTTGTTAAAGAATTTACAAGGCCATAATAAAATAAAATGAGAAAATGTTAAGCGAAGAAATTAAATTTTATAAAATGAAAATACATGAGAATTATTTAGACTAACTCTTTGTGAATATAAGTAATAAGACAAAGGATAAACAAAGAACAGTCAAAAGAACAAGTAAATAAGATTAGCTTGGGAACACAAAGAAAGGGATGTAGAAGTGCTATTAGCCTGTACAGTCATGTAAGATCTGCAGATATGGGAAGCTGTTAAGTGGGAAGAATGAAGCTGATCAACTTAAGATTCTTCAGGCATTAACAAAATACATCACTAGAGGGTACAAAATTGTAAGGAAGTGAAAGACTTCCATATTTTTCAATGACATATCTATGTACTTTTGTTTTCTATTACCATGTGAATAACATGGGTATGTATTAAACTCTACATAAAGCTAATACAGTTACTACAGAAAAATGTTTCTGCATCTCCAAACAATTTACAGGAAAACAGAAACAGAAAACACTAATTTTAATTTATTTTAAGGCAGGAAAGAAAAAGAATATTTCCTGAAAATCTCCCAAACAGATAAATGCTCACCTCCTTCACCATCATCTGATCCTCGGAAACTGGGATCCTTCAGCATATCTAGCTCAGCTAACATGCGGACATACAATACATTCTGTTTGAATGAAGGGTAGAATCTTTCATCCCGCAGCATCAATTCATACACCTTATTGAAATAAAAATGCCAACATTAGAAATGTTATGATTTTTTCATTAGACAAGCTTTCGTACATTCTATTTGAACAACATGTATCATCATATTGTATGAGCATCTGAGTTGCCTTTAAAACTCTAGTGCAAGCCTGAGAAATTTCAACTTATTCTTACTCTTAACAAAAAAGTCGTGAGAATTAATTTTGTTTGCAGCATAACATAGAATTAACAGAAACTCTTTCACTTACTAATGATATATGTACATATAGGAAGAAAACTAGCAAATTAACTGTGAATGTTTCCTTCCTTTCCTCTTAACCATCCCAGCAGCACTCTAAATATATTTAGTCTTCATCAGTTTCATGAGAGGTTATTTCTCTATCTTAAACTCTAAGCATAAACTTGAAAACATCTATAGATAGAGGCGCAAGAGAGAAAGGAAAGGGAGGAAGACTCCACATACTACTTTCTTGAAGATTTTCAGTTCAGCCAGAACAGTATCATCTTCTATCACACAGAATTAATCACACCATCTCAAAAAATTTATCCACGTAGCCTGAACAATGACATATCACTTTCCTGTTATACTAACATATTCCTCAGTACCAACACACCCAAACTACCATCTACTCATCCATGTACACAAATTTTATCATGAAGGTAACTAGTAATTTAAGTAGATACGGGTTTTCAAAAAGAAGAACACACAATGTATGACATTTTAATCCCCTACAAAAATTGCCTTAGGAGAGTAAGATTTTCATTCATTGTTTTTTAATCAGTACTCACTAGCAATCAACTTGTATGTATATATATATATACATACATACACACACACACAGAAATATTTATACATATTTTTATGTAATGTTAAAGAATCTGTACAAGTGCTATCACCTAGTAAGAATGCTCCCCCAAAATTTGTGTTATTCTGAGAAAGTCAATTTCTTTCAAAGCATGAGAATTTTATGCTCTCTTCAACAAGAATGCAAAGCTCTTGTAGCCTACTTAGAGCAATGCAGATTTTATAACATGCTTTTATTGGTCTTAAATGCAGTCCTCACGTACAACAGAGTGATTCTAAATTCTGCAGATCATATCATTAATTTTTAGTACAAATGAAAACATTGAGTTAGTGACTAAAAACACAGAAATCTCTCAGGCTGGATATGTAATTTACTGACTGAACAAAAGATAACTCATTTTTTGGAAAAAAAAAATTAGGCTTGAGTGATAAAGTCTAAGTACTCAGGTACTGAAAAGATAGTTTCATCTTTGGTATTTGCTGCTTTCTGTGCAGTCAGAGTTGGCCAGCTAACTTCCTGAAAGAGATAAAATTTCATACAGTAATACACTTATACTTAACTCACCTCTAAAAATAGAGAGTTGATGACAGATGAAAACTATACCACTTACATGTTACGTGCATAGGCATTTTCTGGTACTTCATAGCATTTTCTGAGATTGGATCATGAATACAAATAAGAATCACATAATTTTTGTCCATGCTTCATAATTAATTTCACTCAGGTTACCACCTCTTTCTGTCCATTACTTTGAAAATTATGAGCTACATATGGCTAAGCAGAAGTTGGCAAGGTAGAATAAGATTTTTACAGAAAAGGAAATTACAGAAAAGGAAAACAGTAAAACAGGTTTTAGGGTTTTATACTTGATTTTCTTCTTCCTCTGGCTGCAGTGAAGTTTAATGCCCCGTTGTCATAAAAATGCCAATGAAATACAGCAAGAACAAAGTATACCTTTCTTTGAATGTCATCAAAGATTTCAGGTGTTGGATCCTCATGGTTCAGTGTTTCTGCCAGTTTTGCTACCAAGTTGTCATCAATATTAACTCTTGGAGATGCCTGTCACAGAGATCTAAATCAACTCTTGCAGCATAAGAATAAAAAAACTTCTATTTTCACAAATAAAATCCAATACAATTCTGTAAGTATCTAAGCAAAATATATAGCTTTGTGATAAGTATTTCTAGATCTAAATCTGCCTAGGCCAGAAAAAAAAAGGAAAAAAAATAACCTACGATGAAATTCAGAATAATAAAACTCAGAAATTTCAGAATACTAGAAAACACCTCAAAACACAATTTAAGCACGTCAGTATGAAGCAATATACCACTCAGATTTACTCAGACTCAAGCATAGTTTTATTTATGAATAGAAAGACTCAGATACAGATATAAAGAAAAACCTACTTAAAAAAATAAAAGGGAATAGATTAAATCCTTAAATCCTAAAATAAAACAACCAAGAACCTAACAGCTTGCCAGTTCTACTAATTTCTGCAGGCTATCAGGAGCTGTAAGCACAGTAGCTTCTTACACTGACAGTATTATAGCTATCAGAAGAGACAGCCATCAGATTCTCAGTCCTCCCTTGGTATGATGTATTTCAAACTGCTGCCAGTTAAACATTATTATTTTTTTTTAATATAGGCCCAAGCTCACATAATTTCCCATTTTCAGTAACAGATACAGGAACCAGCACTAAAGCAGACCCAACACAGCTGCTCAACTGATCTATTTAGCACAGCTGACAGGCTGAGTTGGTTGGCTTTAGAATAGCTCTGGGATTACACGGCTCCTGTGTAATCTGGTGAGGGTTCAGTCACCAGAGCAAGATCTGGGTAGTCTAAAGAAACCCCGCTGCGATGCTTTTGAGGTGAAAAAACAAAGTGAATGAAATAATGCAGAAACTCTGCAATACATTTGAGGGATAATTTCCTGAGGGAAGCTTTTGAGTAAGTTTAAAGGTGATTTTAATGCATACACAAATTCAAAACAAAGGTGCTTTGTTCAAGTCTGAACACAGGATTCAAGATTGCCAGAAAATAACCAATTTTTTTTTTGGTATACTTGTGATTTCTTTTTCAGTCAAAATTAATACACGACCTGCAAATTTTCAAATGGAATGTATAGAGGTTGCAATCAGAAATTCAACTTAAAGATCAGAGCACGTCACTCTACTGGACTTACATAAGCCCTATCTTAATGGAGAGAAATACCCTTCCCTTCAGAATTACACCTTATTCATGTCATGGATTTTTTGGCAGCATACACTTTTGTAAGCAACTCTTTTCGAGGATGAAGCACACAATGAGTAAAATTTCATAAAAAAATCTCAGAAAAAACCTTTGAGAACTCATTAAGAATTGCAACTACTTCCATCCATCCAGAATGATGCACTGGTTTCACAATAAATGGGGTCAAATATGGGCTGTTTGATAATTTTATGCTTTCATTGTCCTCTTTTTCATGTTTTTATAAAAATAAACAACAAAAAGTTTTGCTACTTAAATATAACAACTGCAGTTTATCTTTTATGAGGTCTGCTCCAAAAACAATGCCTCCTATTTCATTATGTCAGCCCAAAATGTCAGATGTGGATATTGGTGGTATGACAGAAAATGTTGAACCTTCCCACCAATATTACATGACATTTTGTTTCCATATGACAAATAGCAGCAAAGGGGCAGTCTGACCAAATTGGAGTCTGACATGGATTTGGATATGAAGCAAAGGTAAGCTACTGAATTCCTCCAAGCAGAAACAATGGCATCCATTAACATTCACTGACACTTTCTGAATGTTTATGGAGACCAAACTGTGGATATGAGTGCAGTGATGCAGTGAGTGGTACATCTCAGCAACTATGTGGATTCAGAAGCTGCAGAACATGGGTTACCTCTGCTGGTGCAAATTTTTACAAGCATGGCTTTCAGTCACTTATTCATGGCTGGTAAAAATGAATGGTAACAGTAGTGGCTATGTTAGAAAAACAGCATTTTGTAGATGAGTATTTACTCTATCAAATAGCATTACTGCGCTCTCTGTATGAGCTGTAGTTTGCATAAAAATAACTAGGAGGCACTGCTTTCAGAGCATCCTACATATACATGGCCTAAGACAATTCCTCTTCACTCAGTGCAGCCCAGGCAAGCTGAAAGTTTGGGCACCCATGCACCGGAGGAAGTAATTTCTTATTATGTCTTAACATTTTCTCTAGTTATTCTATATAGTATTACAGAAAGAAAGCATCTGAAGGTCACATTTTCAATGCATTTGGTAAGATAGTCAAAGAAACAGAAGAAATTTTCTCACCGCCTGACATAAGGAGAGAAGACACGCAGGTAGTACCCCAAATGTTAGCCTGTGAACAACTTGTGCTGTATCAAATCAACTTCATACTACTGTAGTCATAACTACCAGAGAACCATCTGTAAAAACACTACAATTCAAACAATTCAGAAGTACATTATTCCTACCTTTTCTGATAAATATTGCTCATAAACTCCAACTGCAGCTGCTCTTAATAGACCCTTGGTCTGATTAGTCTGATGTTTTCCATCTCTTTGCCGGCTTTGAAGTACCTCCAGCTGTTGCTGTGCTGTAACCCTGTATCCTTCCACTGTCATCCAGAAAAACAGATGTGCTTGGCCACCAGTCTGCTGCATGTAATCTACAAAAAAAAACAAAAAAAAACAAATGGAAAACATCAAGCAAACAAGCAGAGTTATTTTATCTTAAAGTAAGAATTCTCTAAAATGTTAGCTAAAATTTGAACTCCAGAACATGTTGAATATCTGGAACAATTATCCAGGGTGAAAAAAATAAAGAGGGTTATATATGTATTGGTGATAATCAGTAAACAAAACTGACAGTAAAGAACTAGGCTGCTAATCTTAAAATTCACATGTAAAAACTGAATCAATCATTACTGTGTGGAAACAACAGGGTTGCATAGCACGATACAAGTAGAGAAGAAGTTCAAACTAGAATTCTAATGAATCACATGCATGTACTGCATTAAAAGAAGTATCAACAACAACAACATAAAAAAAGATTGATACTCTTAGTGATGATCATCAGGAGCATTATTTATTTACAATACAGCAACAAGCACCAGAAAATAATGAATATGAATTACTCAAGATTTGATCTACCAAATTCTTGATTATACAGTACATAGATTCCTGTTGTATTTTAAGTTCTTGGAGAACCTTCAGAAGATCCATTATACTCGAAAGATCAATCTAACATCTATACCCCTTAGCTCTATTAACTTCAGTGAAGCCAGCAAAAGACAATAATGATTAAACTTCAGAGTTATTTCAACTACAAAATTTTAAGCAATTCTTTTCTAAACAGAACAAATTTCTTCGGTGACACACAAAGAAAGAATGTATCTTATGGAGAGATCAGCACTGAAAGATTAATAGAGGTATTCAGAAGTGCTGAGCATGGTGTTCTGAAAAGATAATTAGTTTCATTTGCAAAAAAAGGTTTTGGTCATCCCTGGCAAGGACATATTTAACTCTCAGTAAATACTTACATTTAGGTACAATTATACAGTGCTGTGAGTCAGTATATTGCTTCTAAATAGAAACTTAAGATAAACTGATACTTACCCATAAAAAACTGTAGTGCAACATTGTCTACCAGGATATGGTCCAGAGGGACTGTGCAAAGTTTTCCAAAGTTTGCTGCCAGTTTCACAGTATCTATTTCCTATAAGACACAGTTCAGTGTTCATTTTTCTAAAATTTAAGAATTTCCCCTTACCATAAAGTATGCATCAAAATTAAAAATAAAAACAAGAAAACAAAGAAAACTTTTTTATAGACAATAAACCTGCTTCTCTATGGATAATTATTATTACAGTCACTAATAAGACCAAGATAATAAAGTCATTTTCTCATGAATAGTCGGCTTCAACTATTTACTACTATACAAGGGGCTGGCTTTTAGCTTTGTCATTCACATCATGCTATACAAGTCAAATTAACACCAAATCTTTCTTAACTGCTTACAATAGCATGAAAACAAAGTAATGAGAATAACTAATCTCAGAATTTTATGAAGCACAGATCATTTCAACTTAAATTTATTTCTGCTCAACTGTATTCTGTTAAAATGGCATTTTTTTTCCAGCTACAGAATATTTTAAACATTTTAACAGTCAGCATGCACAAGATTACATTACAGATGCACACTGAAGTCCAATTAAGAGAGTCTTGAAACAGTGCAAACACACTAACTTTGTATAAATATAAATCAAAACAAACAAGTCAACAGAACAACATTAACTTCCCAAATTTAACATCCAGTTTGCCTCGGGCTTTTTATGAACTAAAGCAGCAAACTTGTCTGTCAAAATACAATACATAGAATGTCCATGAGGCACTGTAAAACAATCAAGTGGTGCCTTCATCAATAAGATACGGAGAATTTTGCCAAAGACAAAACTTAAAATGCTAAAGGTACATATTGGAGCAGCAAAAATAAACAAAAACCTGACCTGAATCTACATGCATAAATGCAAAGATGCTTTACATATTACCTACACATCATTTCAGTTTAACCCTTATACTGAACCTACAGCTTAAGGTGTAACAATGTATCTAAACTACTAAAGACAGATTTTAATACTCTCCAAACATGTAAATTAAAGTCTAAGTTCAGTTTTATGTATTCCTCTAATTTCACACTTCAAATTTGTTTCTAAAAGCAAGAATTAAGAAGTTAGATTGAACTATTAAGTTTTTCACAACTTCACTCTTTCAGAATGAAAAATCATTCTAGAATACTTACTTTTCCTGACTGCAACCTCTGAATTCTTGAATCACATACTTTAATAACATATAATAAACTGTTTATTTGATTTTTTATAGTGTTGATATCTGAAAATAAGAAAGAAAAAAAAAAAAAAAAAAAGAGGATTAAGTAATGCAGATGAGCAAATAAACTCGTGTCCTGAAATACAAGACATACTTTAAGAACACATCAAAGAAAGAAGGGAAATATTACGTAGTAAACTCATCAGATTTGCAGAGGTTTACAGTTTAAACACTTCACTGATAGAAATCAATGAGAAGAATTTCTCTCTGCTTTCAGACTGTTAGCTGACTACTCATTAATATCTAAAGTATTACTAAAATTCAGAACCGGCTACCAGGTAAGTTTCAATTCAGTGGAAGTATACATATCTAAACAATTTTCTAAACTAAAAAGAGAAGAAAAACAAAGAACACTCCCCCTACCCCTCAAGAAAAACAAACAAACCAAAAAAACAAAAATATAAACAAAAAAAAGCAAACAAACAAAAAGCACAGGTTCTAGGTAAGACACACACAAAGAAAATACAGATGGTTAAAGTGATTTGCTTTTAAGCACACAAGAAGATCCAAGTTTTAACACTTCACTTTTTTATTTTTGTTAAGAAGAAAATATTTTATACTAAGTTATATTAGTTTACATTTTCTGAATTTTTGGAATGTTGTTCAGAGATCATGCTGGTAACCGTTTCATATTTTGTAAAATAATACAGTACTAACCATCTCCTGCTGTATCTAGAGATCGAAGATATTGCAGTTCTTCGCTTGCTTTATCTTTGACTGCTTCCAACTCTCCTATATTATCACTTAATTTAATAATATTCATAAAGGCCTCATAGTTACAGTTGGAATCACGAATCTGAAACAGAATTTTACAGCATGAATAATGTAAAACAGATACAAGCAAGACCTGAATCATTATGAATTACTTTGATGCAAAGTGATATTTTGAAAACATTTTGATACTTCTAGGTCTTCTTTTAATGCTAAAATTTTATACTGCGAGAGAAGTACAAAATTTTCAGAAATCGAAATGATAAATGAAACTGGACATCTGTAAGTCATCTATATATTATAGAATCATAGAATGGCCTGGGTTGAAAAGGACCACAATGATCATCTAGTTTCAACCCCCCTGCTACGTGCAGGGTCGCCAACCACCAGACCAGGCTGCCTAGAGCCACATCCAGCCTGGCCTTGGATGACTCCAGGGATGGGGCATCCACAACCTTCTCCCCCGGCTGGCCAACCTTTTTTTAATGCAACCCAGAGCACAGTTGGCCTCCTGGGCTCCAAGCGCACACTGCTGGCTCATGTCCAGCTTCTGTTTGTACTTTCTATTTCTGTGGGCCAATGATAACATTCCACCTTACTGATTTGTCTGTCAAACATATCCAACCTGTCTCTAAGCTAAAGCCAGCACTGCCAGATTATTCTTTCCTGTACTACATACTGTGATCTCAAATCTCATCAGTTTTAGGATATAATCTCCTAGACACCTAGCTGTTTTTTCCCCAAAACAAAATCCAAAGCTTTTCACAATATTATTAAAAAAAGCCAGTTTGAAGTTGTCTTTGTTGAATATCAAATCAGCATTCCGTTCACAGTCTTCTGAGCTGAGCAGTTCTACAGTATACCATACATCTAACTCAAGCTCTCTCCTAAGTGAAACATGAACATCAACAAAGTTAAAGCCACAGAAGCTTGCACAGCATAAACTTGCTCCAGCTTGTTCTCAGTGTACTTTTCACACTGATCACAATTTGTCTCATACCCCTACAACTGGCTGTGCTAAGTCTTGAAAACAGAAGGAACCCTTTCCAAAGATCTTATCTTCTTGTAATGCCCAGATCACACAGCAGAAGAAAGTAACCAGGTAAGAGAGACAGCACCAAATGACTGATATAAGCCAGACCCACAAAGAACCAAGCAAGCAGTCTTAGTCTAGATTTAATTCTTACCTAAAAAGATAGGTAGCAACTCATGAGACCACTGAAAAGATTTAAACTTTGTCAAGGACCTCTACATATTCCCAAACTAATGGTGCCTTAAGATACAAAATTAAGAAAAGAAATGAAGCATTCTATAACGTATCCATAACCTAGTGTAATAAGAACTATGAAATGCCTGAAGTAATTACCTGCAAAAATCTAACTCTTGATACTTCTGTAAGAACTACTGAGCTGTTTCAGTATATACTGTTATCCCAAGGCTTGTTGTCCTAATACTGCCATAAGATGAATGCAGTCTGCTATAAGGACATTAAGGAATTTATCCAAGTAAAGGAAGCCTGCTGCATTGTTAAGATCATTGGAAACTGTGTTATGAATGCAGCACGGGATCTCAGGAATGTTGGCAGCTTTGCAGCATATGCATGCAGGTGCAGACAGCTGAGTCCTTAAAGCTGTCTTTATATCCAACACAAGGATGGAGAGAAAACCACATCACTCATGTCTATCATAAACGCTCACTAACACATGGAAACATAGCAGTTGGTCTGCATTGCCAAAGCACAGTGGCGTGAGCTGCACAGAAAAGAGACTACAGAGTGTGGGTACCTTTGACCAAAGTGAATTTTAAAACGTGTTTCTTAGAAGTTGCAATCAGATGACCTTTCAGGTTCCTTCCAGCTCAAGCCATTGTACTGTACTACCACAAGTCTTTTTCCTTGTAACACTATAAGAAATAGTTGAATTCTAAGCGTTCTATTAAAAAATGAATTTTATGGCAAAAAGACAAGCTTTGATTAACTTCTAATTTTAAAACAAAGATCCAATATAAAAGAATTAGTAACAGTCTATGATATGCCATGAAACACGGTATTAAACTTCTTATTCAAAAGAATCAATGTTTTTTCTGTTTGAATCTGATTTTATGTCAAAGATTCCCATTAAAAAAAAAAAAAAATCAAAATTTACCCTATCTTCTTTTAACCTTAATTTCTGAAAGAGCTTTCGTTTTGTAAGACTTGTATTAAATTTTTGAAAGCATTTACTGTTATATATTAGCCTTATTTTCCCCCAGAATCTTTACTTCTTTATCTCAAAGAAATTATGAAATTAACAATTGGGACATCATCATAACAGAAAGCTTTATAAAAGCCTCAGAATTCTATCTTTGGATACAGTCGAGGGCAGTGCTCAGTAAATAAAGAGGCCAAGTTACTAAAAACGGAAGATGCGTAGGAGGAAAAGAGAAACAAAAATTGAAATACTTAGTACGCAGAAGCAGCAATAATTTTTTCATACTAAATAAAGTTCCTTTAGAAAAGCCTTGCAAACCTTGCAAAATTGTACATAAAATGGAGATTAAAGGAAACAATATATTATGCACACCTGAAGCAATTTCATATGTTACAAAAAAAAATAATAATCCAAGGGCGTTTCAGCATAGTCCTGGAACGTGCATTCCAAGATTAAAATGTAGAATTGAAAGTAGAGAAAACTTGGAGAAGGAGAAGATAAAAATAAACGTGACTCACGAACCACAAAGAAAAAGAAATAAACTTTAGTTGGATTGGAAACTTGGATTATCAGACAATAACATTAATTAAAATGAAAATGCTCTATGTATGCTTTTTGTACATATTATCACTTTATGGACATTTTTTTTGCAGGTTACTGTTGCATTAGAGAGACATCAAAGCAAAGGTTTTGTTTCTTCCCACTTGGTTAAATTATTAAGGATCACCACAAATATCCTTAAAACAAATCCTGAGATTTCTTAGCAGAAGCAAATGCACACATACACAAAACTAGTTTACTACTTGTCAATTTGCAGGTCTCTTAAGCTTTAGAGTACACTTATTAAAAAAGAGTTAAGGAAAAAATAATTTTCAAGTTTACCACCATACCTCCTGAACAGCCAGCCAATTTTTGCCAAACAACCACAACACAGGGTACAGCTAATAAAGACAGCACATACACACGTGCATAAACATATACACACATGCCAAAGTTATGTCTGCCAATATTACCATTGGTTAACTTTTCTACTCAATACATTTTGCCATGAAAACAAGGGAACACAAGTGAAGGCCTATATAAAAACAAAATGATTATAAATCTTACCATCCATATGACATACTGATTAATATAATCAGGATCACTGAGCTGGTTTATTAATGGAAGAAGAATTCCTCGGGAGAGGATTTCCTAAAAATTAAGATACATCATTTTCAAGTAGTTATTCATAAAATAAATGCAATGATTTCAGTAATGTTGTATACATGTTAAAGAAAACATGTAAGAACAGTTATCATTCAGCATACCTCCGCACATTACCTTCCTAATTAACATGAGAAGATATTGATGTATCACAGAAAACAATGTTCATTTTATCACACTTTCCTAATATTGCTAGAGATTAAAAAAGAAAAAAAGCCAATGTGCATTTCATATAAACCAATTTATTCTATTAAATACTTTTAAGGATTGTATTTCATTTTAAATAATTCAGTGCAAAGTTAGATTGATTTTCTAAAACAGAATTTAAAAAAAAAAAAAGTTCTAAAAAATTATGAGGCATTAAACTAAAGAATTAGGATGTCTTTCAGAGTCGGCATTTACCCTGACAAAGTATCGCATGATCTTGTTCTGGAAGTCTCCAGGAGGTAGCAATATATACAGTAAGACCTCACACAGATCCCTTAGGAATCCTATGGAGAGAGAACAAAATGAAAAGAACCCTCAGCACAGTTTTCTATTATTTTGTTTCTCATTTTACCTGATAGCATAAAAACCAACAGATAAATCCTTAAAATAAAATTAAAACATAGAGTAATATACATTCGTACAGTTTTAAGCACCATAGTAACGGCTTTCAGAATGAATATAAGCAGTTCTGACATATAATCCAAATGAGTTAACTACAGTTCCAAAGCCAAAGTCTTAAGAAAGCCAAATTCCAAGATTGAAACAAGTAGCTCCAATTTATTTTCTTTAATATGTATAACGTTTTTCTTCCTACATACTTTCCCCAAACAGCGATTTATTTTATTAAATGAAGATTATTCAGTAGTGGTAAGGATAATAGATCTAATAAAAAACAATTATCATTTACAAAGCTGCTCCCTCTGTGCCAGAAAGCATTTCTAATTTTTTTTTTTTCCAATGAAAAGAGAAATAGAGACATCTAATTTTATATATTTATATAATATTCATAAGTACAAATTAGAGGAAATATATATGTTATAGATAATCATGCTTTCAAAGTCACACGCTAAGGTTTCAGTATATATCAATATTTTAAAATCAATTGGTAGCATTTTAATTTAGTCTGCTAAACTACAATAGCTTCAGAAGAACATTGAGAGACCTTCTTCATCTTTGGGAGAAGTGCAGACTAGGTCACGACAGACTTCTTTTTCCATTTCAACTTCAACCTCAAAGAATGTATCTACAAGTTCCTCAGCTTGGTCTATACAAAAGAAAATAAAAGCAAATATACTTTTCTGTAAAAATCAGAAACTTGAATTATAAAGTTTATATTTTACACATGTAAAACACTTGCCAACTCAAGACTCAAAATAAAAAATGTTTAAGTCATTATATTACCTTTCATCTGATCACCTTTCTCTGCTATTCTTTGCTGAGCTTTTCTGAAAACTCGAAGATGAGTGCCGAAGTCATCAACAAGTCGTGTAGTGAAGTAAGGCTGCCAGTCTGTTTCCTTTGACCTATCAAAGTGACTCACGAAAATTAATTACTTTATCCTGAATATAAAGAGCATTTATAAATTTCTACTTCTCATTCCTCCCTGCCAAGAGTCAGTGATAGCAAACACAGAGAGTGAAGAAATAAAAGAGCCTCCTCACCTCCTGTTCACCAAAACCAGAGAAAACATTGTAAAATATTGTTCTTATATCTACACATTAGTATTTATGCTCAAATTACTTTCAAGTGAACACCAAAATCTAGAGTAGCGTTCTGATTCACAATACCTTAAAATATCTGCCAAAAAACTCTAATGCAAACCATCTACAACTTAAAACTAAAATACTGCCCAAGTCTTTTTTTTTTTCTCTCCTCTCCTCCTTTCTCACATTTCTCACATCCCTGAATCGCGTGGTAGGATGTAAAGGAGCCAACTCCCCTGCAATATAAGGGCAGAGCAACTCCAAGATCATCTCATGAGAATGAATGTGTACAAGTCTATGGGTAGCCAGATGACATGCATCCCAGGGACTTAAGGGAGCTGGCTGATGTGGTTGTGAAGCCACTCTTCATCATATTTGAAAAGCCATGGCTGTCAGAAGACACCCGGAAAATGGGAAACATCACTTATATTTATAATAAAGGGAAGAAGGAGGACCTAGGGAACTACAGGCCAGTGAGCCACAGATCTGTGCCTGGGAAGATCATGGAACAGATCCTCCCAGAAGACATGCTAAGGCACATGAAGGTTCAGTGGATGATCCATGTCAGCCAGCACAGCTACACCAAGGAAAAGTCATGTCTGACCAAAGTGGTGGCCTTCTGTGATGGAGTGATAGCATTAGTGGACAGAGGGAAGGCAACTGATGTCACCTACCCGAACTTCTGCTAGGCTTCTCACATGGTTCCCCACTACATCCTTATCTCTAAATTGGAGAGATATAGTCCTGAAGGGTGGACTACTTGGTGAATAAGGAATTGGGTAGAAGGTTACAGCCAGAGGGTTGCAGTCAATGGCTCCATAACCAGCCAGAGGTCACTGACAAGCAGTGTCCCTCAGGAGTCTGCCTTGGGACTGGTATATAACATCTTCACCAATGACACAAATGATGGGATTGAGCGTATCCTCAAGGAATTTTGTTGATGACACCAAACTGAGTGACACAATTGATACAGCAGAAGAAAGGGATGACATCCAGAGGGACCTTGATAAACTCAAAAGATGGGCTCATGTGAAGCTTCAAAAAGGCAAAGTACAAGGTTTTGCATTTAAGTCAAGGTAATACCAGACATGTATACAGACTCGGAGAAGAACTCCTTGAGAGTAGCCCTGCTGAGAACAACTTAGAGGTCCTGGCAGATGAAAAACTTAGCACAAGCCAACAGTGTGTGCTTGCAGCGCAGAAGGCCAACAGTATCCTGAGCTGCATCAGAAGAAGGGTGGCCAGCAGGGTAAGCGAGGTGACTGCCCCTCTCTACTCCACCCTTCTGAAGCCCAACCTGCAGTACTGCATTCAGGTCTGGGGCCCTCAAGATAGGAAAAATGTCAAACATTTGCAGAGTGTCCAGAGGAGAGTCATGAGGATGATCAGAGGGCTGGAGCACATCACCTGTGAAAACAGGTTGAAGGAGCTGGGCTTATTCAGTCTGGAGAAGAGAAAGCTGCAGGAAAACCTCATTATAACCTTCCAATATTTAAAGGGAGATTATAAACAGGAGAAAAATCAACTTCTTACATGGGTAGGTAATGACAGGAGACAAGGGGAAATGGCTTTAAACTATAGGATGGAAGATTCAGATTAGATGTCAGGGAAGTTTCTCACTGAGAAGGTGGTAAGGTGCTGGAACAGGCTGCCCAAAGAGTTTGTGAATACCCCATCCCTGGAGATGTTCCATTATCAAAATTGTCTCGTATAACTACTTTATTGTAGCAACATCCTTCTACAACACTTTCTTCTTTGTGTTTGTTTTCTCTTTCCTCCTCAAAAAGAGAAAGAGATAAGGAACTCTGGTAAACAAAATCTAGACACGAGATTCAGCAGTGGAGCTGTCTCAAAGGGAAGTTAATCAAAACCACTGATAATCCAGTTCCACCATCCATACAGTCAAGTCATACAAAAACAGTAGGTGGCAGCCTCACAGCACTGTTCTGAAATAGATGGGAGGAAAAAAAAAAAAAAAAAAAAGTGTTATACTCATCCCCTCCAGAAATTCATAGTGTATATGAAATTAGAGATTATGGAACTAATCTAAGACTGCTATGGCTATAACTAACTGACTGCAGTCATTATAAATATACTAGATTATTTTCTCCTGATAATAATCAATTGCTGCAGCCCTAGGAAAATGATAGGAATTGTACAGGAAAAAGAAAATTGTACAGGAGTAGAGTCTATTTTTGAAGAAATGCAACACTGTAGGAGGAAAAAATTAAGGCAGTTACAACTTGATGTGCTTTGACACAAAGTCAAAGCTCAATACCGCCCAATGTAGTAACTTCATCCAATAGACAAAACTACTGAACAGTCAAATCCACTTCAGATGTAAGAACAGGATTGTTTCCCACAAGATACTTTTCATGTAGCCTAGTTTTCAATATTTTCAAACCTGCCTCCTACGTTTTCCATTATTTCATGATCAATGTGATTTTATTATCATGATCAATGTGATTTTATTATCATGAACTTTTCCTAGTATTAAACCTAGCTCTCCATCTTGCCAGATTAGTGCTCTGACCTGCGTTTTCAAATAATAGAGGACAACAAGGCCTTAAAACTTGCTGAGAAGTTTCTTATACTTCGGTGACCCACAACCTCTTACTAAAGAGAAAACAGATAATTACTGCAGTGAGAGAAATGCTTGAAATCGTTACTTAAATAAGAAGTATTGAAGTTTACACGATTATAAATATAGGTAGCTTCAGCCATACTAAATATAAACAATTTCCTACTCATTCACTCCCTGATTTTCTACTACTTGATTAAGAACAGAAAAACAAGAGACAATTAACAAACCATCAGCTTGTCATGAACTAAGTAATAAGTAAGTATCTTTAAGACAAAATTAGACCTGTAAAAAGATGATACATCACATTACTACTCTTTTGAAATTACTCATTGTTTATACATACTGAATAGCAAGAGCCTGTTTTAAAGCTGATATCTAAGCTGATACAAGTATTTTAAATTAAGGTTTTCAGATAGACTCATCTTGGGAACAGCCCTGATGTTTATGCAAACCTGACTTGCATGCAAAAAAAACCAAAAAAACAAAAAAACAGAAAAATAGCCATTCAGTAATTTTAGGCATTAATCAAAATCTGGAAAAGACTGTGGCAAAAAGCATAACTTCCTCTCATTGCCTACGGGATCAGCAAGGCTGTACTCCTTTTAGATTATGATCCTAAAATATGTTAATGTTCTTTCTGTATAATATAGTGAACTCTGCCAACGGATAAACTAAAAATAATTTATCTATTACCATACAATCAACAGAGATATTTGTCCAATTACTTGATAAAATAATCTTACCTGGCAGAAAACTGAACAAGTGCATACTGAAGAGCTTGCCTGATTTCCAGGAGAAATGATTCATCATCACTCAGTGTGTAATACCAGTACTGCACATAGTCTCTCAGTGAAAACTGGATCACCTGAAATTGGAAAGATTGAAAAATTGAAAAATGAAATAATGAACAAAACAGGACAAAAAAAAAAAAAGAAAAAAGTGCCTTATAAGGTAATATCAATCTGCTTAAAAGGTTCGTTAATTATCTACCATTATAAAACCATGAGTGAAAAAATAAATACTGAAAGCTCTCTTGTTGATTCACATACATTCCCACTGCTATGCTGAAAAATCGCAATATACAGAAAACAGACAAAGAATATTGCGCAATATCCTAGCCCATCCTTGATTTTTTTTCGCTTGCCAGTCTCAGCTTCTATTTGCCTCACAACTACTTCAATTATACAGAGTCAGTACTTGGAAAAATAAATTAAATAGTATTGGTTAGAACTTACCTGTTGCAAAGGCTCATCAATTATATTTGCACCTGTCAGTCTTCTGTCAATCTTAATAGGTCTGGCTTCACGTTTCATTTCTTCTATGCACTTCAAAGAGATCAGGAAATTTAACTTTGTAGTTTCTAGTAGAGCTGGTTTTTAACTATAACTATTCATGATATTTGTACATTTTTTCCAGTAGCAACTTTATGTAACTTTTTTCTTACATTTATGTCTTATGTACTATAGAGAATAATACCCAAACTTTTCACTATATAGTAAATAGCAGCGAGAACCTGATCTACATTACTTGTTTATTGTAAAGAAGCAAGTTCACTGAAATAACAGATCAGAAGGAAATAAAACTCAAACAGCAGTGAAGAAGAGAACAACAGCACAAGATAGTTTGTGGGTAAGACTCCATTTCCATAATTGACTACAAAACTTGTCTAAAGCCTCATGCAGGTGATAGTTTAAGTTCCCTTACACACATCCTGTATCTTTTTCTGATTATTACGTGCTGATAGAGAAATTGCTTGTTTGTACCATCGCTACTCGATAGACAGCCCTTTAAAAAGTAACTGACGAGGTTGGTCAGTTGAGAAAAATGGCATATATGCATTAAAAATCCACCCTCATACCAGAAGTACAAAAACTGCAAGGATTACACACACACAAAAAATATATTAATATATAAAACGACTAGAGCATAGATACATATAGAGATCAAAGAAGGAACATCAAAAAGTTTCATACATGTAAAATAAGTTTAAAAGACAGAACACTTTTTCTAAGCCTGCTCTTCAAATAATTAAATGAGATATAAGCAAAATTTCATAATCAACATAACCATTGAAAGCTATATATTACCAAGAACTTTAGTCCCCTAAAATGAAGTTTCATTAAATAGAACAAAAAGTGGAAACATTAGTTTGCCTATTCCTTTTTGAGAGGTGGCAATAAAGCCTTAAACTTTTCATTTAGACCAATGAATTTACACTCAGGTTAGAATATACTTGAGTTTTTTGTTTCTAAGATACATCTAGGACTTAAGTGAAAAGGTAACTTTCCAACTAAGCTATGAATATTGCAAAAAAACTGCAATTAGAAAACACACTGCTGAATCTAAAAGTAAATTTCTTCAACTGTGGTATTGTTAATAAATTTGAAACCCCCTCATCACAAACACTATAATGAGTGACTATCTAATGGCTGAAGGATGTCTCAGGTGAAATGTATGGAAGATTAATCATCATAACATAACTAGTAATCTTCAGGTTCATGCATTTTTTCTATTCTGAGGAGTTCAAGCCAATTAGGGACAGACATCTGTCAAGACACGTAAGTTTATAAACCAGGAATTTACAGTAATGCTTAATTCCACATCTTAGTTAGCTATTATGAATCTGTTCTAAACAGATGCATATTAATGTAATTACGAAGCCTGAATTTAGAACTACTAACCAAGATGATCTGCCTGTTAGAATTTCAGAAACAAAGTTGGAAAGGGGATTGCACTGCTCCTCCACATTCATATATGCAATTCTATTATTTTTCTTTAGCCTTAAAGATAGTCAAAAGATAAGTCATTTAATATTATGAAGCTAGAAACAATACTTGAAAGAAACTTCACATAATTGCTTAAAATGTTGTTATTTCTAGAAGGAAAAATCTTGCATTGCACTTTCACAAATACTTTTCCAGTTGACTGAAAACAAAAAGGTGGGATCATTTGATCTTGATAAATTGGTACAATTTTAATTCTTAGACTAAAATTAAGTAACTTAGAACTCATAGCTTCCAAGTATAAAATCTGATCTACAAATTAAGGACAGTAAATTCTCCTTACCTTAGGGATACCAACTGATGTACAAGGAAGAAATGAATGTTCACACTGCTCAAGGTACTTTTCTGAGTTGCTTTTTCCAAATAAAAGAGTAACCACAAAACCCCTAAAATTGAAAAAGAAACATCAAATAGAACAACAGTCTTTTTTCTCTCCCCACTAGAAAACATCACACAGCAAGTTATGAAATACCAGTACATAGCGACTTTCACTGTTATCATAGGCTCTTTCAATGTATCTTGTTATACAAAATAACTAACGCAGTACTAAACAAAAAGTTTCCCAGTCTTATCATAAAAGCATAGAATGGCTTAGGTTGGAAGGGCCCTCAAAGATCATTTAGTTCCAAACCCCAGCCATGGGCAAGTTGCCACTCACTATATCAGGCTGCCCACTCCTCATCCAACCTGGCCTTGCACTCCTCCAGGGAGGGGGCATCTACATCTTCTCTGGGCAACCTGTTCCGGAGCCTTACAAGAACCAGAAAAGCACTGGGAAGAAATAGATATATCTAATGTACAAAGAATAAGAACATACATTAAACTGAAATGAAAAAAAAAAAAAAATCGAGTAGTCTCATCAAAGCATGTAGGAACAGAGAGACAAGAAAAAAAAAACCTACAGGAAAAAGTAATTTAAATGCAATGGTTTGGGGTTTTGGTTTTGTTTAATTAAGTCAACATATAAACTCTAAAAACAAGCATACTCCTAGCCCACTTTTTTTTTTTTTAATTTTATATTAGAAATTCATTATTTTTCACCCTCACAACTCCACAATGATATTTAAATCATGACTTGTAGTTAAGCAGGACAACAGCTATTTTTTATTATTTTTTTGTTTGTGATATAATGAATGCACAAGGGAAAATAACTATTACAGTAAATTCAATTTTGCTGCAACAGGAATAATTTATGGCTTATGACACCAGGGTGCAAAAACATAAAGCCTGTTTTAATAACAAACAGTTGAAAACATAAAGGCTGTGCCAATTATAGCACAACTGAAGTAAGCAGCCTTTGAAAAGTTAAGCATAAAAAACACTGAGAAGTTACTGCTGCTCAAGATTAGCCTTGGGATGGCTGAACACACATAGGTTTTTAACTGTTCAATTTAAAGGCCAGCTGATGAACACTTGTGACCATACAATCTCACAAAGGTGTCCCAGCCTAGAAATGTCCTGAAATAACATTATTTTAGCATAGATTTTTCCTGTTATACAACATTCTTCGTGTATTATTAGAACGTAATTTCTAACCAATGTATCTAAAGCAGACAAAAATATAGCATTTAAAGCTTTTAACCCATAAACTGGGAATCATTCTTCATAAGCTCTTTAGTGGTTAGTAATTCAGAAGTAAGGAGGCTGTCATTTATACTCTAATTTCTTAAGGACAAAAGAAAAAGCTACGCAAAATTAGTATGGGAAACTTCATAAAGAAGAATATTCCGCTTGATACTCTGATTCCCTTATGACCTAGAGCACCCTCTTTATCTGCCAATCACAAACACTTTCTACATATGAATGAAGGACAATAAATAAAAAAATAAATACAAGTTCTAATTGCTTTTCTGCTCTACATGCTCCCAGATAGCTTTGAAATCATAACACTGACAGCATTATTGTCATTTCAATTCAGTTCAAGGACAAAAACTTGCTAAGAAACCTTCCCAGTATTTGTTTCATTATGCTAAAAATGGTAATTTTTTTTTTCACTCATCACTTAGATTTACTTTATTTGCAGTCTACCAATTTCCTACTAGAAATCTCTATCTGCTTTTAAAGAAAAAAGTATTCTCAAAATGCTTTTTTTTTTTTCCCCTAAGAAATATTTCTAACTTCAAACAAGTATCAGCAACTTGGAGGAGAAAGAAGGGGTGAGATAATTCTGTTAATTTAAAAGGATTGAAGCCTTGAAAGTAACAAGCTATACATTATGAATCTTTTTTCTCTCAAACATTCTGACATGTTTCAAGTGTCAGAAATTACACTCATTCAAAAATACTCACATGCTACCAATGTAGTTGAAATGTATGTCCATCATCCTATATGTATTCCCATTTTTAAGCTAGAAAAGCTAAGAACTTCTGCCTCCAGAGCAATACATTTTCTTCTCCAGCTTAAAAATCTTGAGTACGTTAGAGAAGTATACATAGCCTCACTATTTAGTATAGCTGTTAGCTAATCAGATGCTTCCACTGCAAATGCTAATCCAATTAATCAAGAGGATGTTAAATTCAATAAATGCAAAATCATTTTAGTCTTCTCTAAAAATTATTGGAATGAGACTGTAGTTCCAGTTTTAAGTTCTTCCAAAGATATTGCAAGATCAGCTTCTCACAAGGATAGATTAACACTAGAATAATGGTGAAAGACAGAAGGCAACAGGTTTATCATTTTCCCATCAAGTGTGAAAAGTAACCACCTCAGCTGAATGCTCTGTGGAAGTCAAAATGCAGCTTCACAATCATTCTCAATTTGGCCAGGAGTTGAATTAACAATTATAGGCAGGCAGACACATACACATGCATATGTTTAAGTATCAATAATAATGCTTTTTACAACAGAGCAAATTGCTTTATATGTCAGTGATGGCAGGTCTGAGAAATTTTAGTTCCGAGAACATCGGCTGCTGGCAGAACTGAAAATAACATAGTTCTTATTTCACTACTTTGAGATTCAATGACAGAAGGAGAAAGAGTAAGGTACAGTAAGAAACACACATGGTACAAAGAGAGGACAGGTAACAGACAGGCACAGCACTAAGGTGAATGCAATTGTAACAATACTTGAAGCAAAGGCAAAAAAAAAAGTGTTCTAAAGCTCAATGCCTTGTAATAGTCTTGGCTGTAAAAGTTAAAGAAACAGTCTCTCCTCTTGTTTGGTGGAAAGAACTAAGTGAATTTCCTAAGTCATCAGTTTTCAAGTCCCAAATTGAAGGAAGAGGTATTATAAAACATGCAAACCACAAAACCTAACATTTTGGAAATGAGTACTGATTTAAAAAAAAAAAAAAAAAAGAATAAAATTAAACAAAGATTTTGGTTTAAATCTTCTATTCACATACAAAAACAGTTTCAGTATATGCATGCAAATAACAATAATACACTTACTACAAGCTAGCTGTGCTTGTAAGAAGAAATGTACATTTAAGAATATATAAAAAATAGCTAAATACCACAAAACTGAAGTAAAATGGTAGAAACATTATGTTGATTCAGCTATAGCATCAGCATTTTTCTTCACAACTCACTGGCATACACTACAAACATTCAAGTTGATATTCAGGATGCAGATAACTGCAATTCAACATTTTCTTCTTTTTGAACTGCAAAATGGGACAGAAGCAGACTCCCAGCTAGTTGAAATCCCAAACCATTGATACAAACCACCATTTATGAACAAGAGAAAAAAGCTAAAAAAACTGCATACCAAATTGGTTCACAACTCAAAATTTTAGCATTAAAAAAACAGATCCAAATTTGTTACTCTGCTCCAAATAAGGGCAACGTAATTATTAAAGAAACTCTTATAAATGAATCAAAATTAAATTCTTATTTTTATAACTTATGAAACTGATAGTATGTTACTGCTAATCAAGGTAAGAGAAACAGGAGCAAACATTTTTCATAGCCCCATGGGAATTAATTCAAAAAGAAAAAGTAGGCAGGAAAATATCGGAAATAAAGCTGTTTGAATGACTCAGCACTCATGTTTTTCTGTATGCTGGCTGTTAAATGAAGTATCACACATCTGATAAGACTAACACTGTAATAAAGGGCCAGATCAGAGACTTAGCCAAGAAGATGTATATATTAAACTAAAGACTCTACTGGAAAAGCTAAGACCTCATATCTGTCCATATAAGTAAACACATACTAGGAAAATTGATACAGATTCTGCTTAAACTGAATTTAACATTTCCAGAAGATGAATTTAGATCTGGGACGATAAATGTTCATTGACCGGCTACAACAGTAAATGTAAGTATGCTGATGCTGTACAGTCAGCAAAATATGCCAATCATACACATATAAAGATTCAATAAGACAAGCTAATTTTTAAGTAAATGCCTTTAACTAACTCATCAATCTAGTAAAGTGATAACTCTGCATTCTTATGGATAGGATGTTATGTTTAACATTGTTAAAACCCAAATAGCATCTCCAGTTCTAGCACTTAACTCTATTGTACTTTTCAGTAGGACAAACATACTTTACTGTACCCAGTAAGAAAGTCAGAAGAATGTTTCAGAGAGAAAAAAATTAGACAAACACATCAAGCAGGTGTTGGAGAGCCAAGAAAGGTTACTATTCTGTAGAACAGTTGGATGAATAAGAGGAGGGAAGATTACCTTACCAATGCTTTTAGAGCTTGCATCAAAAATAATTATAAGGCAGACATTATAATGTACAATATAATAATCTTTACTGCTACTAGCATTGTATTACATTTGCATCCTTCCTATCTACAAAATTAAATATCTACAGTTGCTGAACTGATGTGTTTGTTCAAGGTGTACCAAGAAAATGTTTCCATATCTACAGAAAAACACCAGCTCACTTTCCTCATGAATGAAGCTTCTTATGTAGAAAAATGAGCTAGTGAGAAGGAAGGAGGACATAATTTCTTAAGAAGTACCTAGGATAAAAACCAACACAGTAATAGAAAGTAATAAACTGAAGATAACATTGGCATTATGTGAATGTTTGTCCACTAGTAGCTATTAAAAATACTTAGATCTGTTTAAAAAAAAAATCAGTCATCTTTTTCCTCTTGGCAAAGTTAGTATAAGCATATTTGAACAAAAAACATAAATAATTCTTAATTTTAATGAGTTTGAGATCTCAAGAAAAAATAATTCAGTCATGCGAAGTTGCTTAAATGCACACAATTACACAGAAGTCATTTCAGATTTTCAGAGCAAATTGATGACATACATATTAAAATTTTACCACAACTATATACAAATAGTAAGTAGCATACTTACCCACCCACAAAGCAGAGGATATAAAATGCAAAGTAAAATATAGCAAAGGGTCCAAAAGTTATTAGAAAAAGCACAACACCAAGACTTCCCCATCCCCATATGGAAAGACTGGTCTGCAAATAAGAACACATAGGAAAAGAGTCATTAATACACGCACAGCTTGGAAACCTCCAAAGCAATATTTGTAGTTACTCAAAATCTTGATACATTTTAACTAGGCAGGAAATAAATGTATTCTCAATGAAATAGAAACTTTTTACAATTAAAAAAAAGCACTTTGCTTTTCACACTGTGAGTTAGCAGTTCAACTTTGCCAACATTAGAACATTTTTCTTTTAAGCATTGTTTCCCATCTCAATACAGGTGCAACTACCACCCTTAAAAATGATTTTGCTTCCTAAAACACAGTCTTCCTATAAAGTTCTTCACTACTTCAAAAAGATAAAACAAACCCAAACCAACCAACAGAACAGGAAAATAACACCTAAATATAACTGTCTTAAAATCCTGAAATTTAAAATGAAAAAGATGACAGAAATCCTGGATTAACATTTTCTCCATGATGGTGTATGGGAACTGCTGAATCACAACCTGAACCTCTGACATCACCTGAGGTGAGCAATGAATCAGCCACAGGAGCACAGGTGAATTGCCTTCACCTGTGACACCTGCCAGAAGGGGTGGAGCCTGGCTGCACCTCTCCTAGATCCATTTAAGAGCTGACTACCGGGGAAGGATCTCTTCTACAGATTCCTCCTTTGGAGTTTTACAGTGAGTCTAGGACAGAGGTAAGCATTCTATCTATTCTCTTGGTATAATAACTGCCTAGCCAAGCTCTGGTATATTTAATTATAACATCTGTACATTCATTGATTAGACAGACAGGGAGGAAGAAAAATGCTGTTTTGAAAGTACTTCATGCATCTGAAGTCAACTGCCAGAACAGCTGTGGATTTTAGGGCTGGTATGTCACATAACTCATCCATAAAACAGGCTGAAGGGGATGCAGGTTATTGTGCTGTTATACGTTGCAGTGTAAGAACCTTAATATAAAAATATATACACATGTACATATGTGCTTGTGTGTATGTATGCACATGTAACAGAAAAGCAACCTGACTATACTGAGCTATTGCAGTCTTGGACTTTCACAATGCTGCAATGCAGCCAACAAAAATTATATAATGTTAATTCATTTTATTCTATAGTTTAATAAGGAAAGTGTGTTTCAGCCAAATCCCAAAAGTGTGAAACTGAAGCTGATGAGAATTTTTAGGCCATGAAAACAGCTCTGAGGTTCTCAACTCTTCTATTTTTTTTTGTCTAATTTACACCTTTCCTGCCACTGATCAAATGACATCCTGATGGAAACGCAGACAACTGCAATGTCAACAAGTAACACTAAGAAAGTATTTAAATAAACTTGTCTTGCAGTTTGACATTCAGAAAACAAGCAAAGATCTAGCACTATACTTGCAGGGAGCTCTTTTTTAGTTTTTAATGTGAGAGATGGGGGGCACCTCCTACATTTCTTATTTCTCCAAAGAGAAATTTCAGCTCTTTCTCTGAAGCACAGAACTCAGAAAAAACTACGTAATGACAAAAAAGTTTAAAGAATCCTACAATGAAAAGTAATCTAATTTGGCTATATGCAATAGGAAAGTGGCAGAAGCTCTCATTATCTGTCTACATTCTAACACACAAAGATGAGTCCTCAAATTCATGCCCTCAGAAATGTACACATTTTGAAACCTCTACAGAGTACTAAACACAACAACATGTGCACACAGAACATAACGTTTAATCATGATCTTCTTATATCAAAATATCAGTACATTTAATAGCACAATTCAAAAATGTTCTAAAAATGGGATAAGGGCTCTAAATGACTTAACAAAACTTAATTAACAAGAAAGCGGGATGCATATTCAGAGATGAGTGAATGCATAATTAACAAAGAAAGTTCCGTAACAGATAGAACAGTGACCTTTTGTCCTACACTCTAGCTCTGCAATTTAGCATATGGCTACAGAGATCCAAATCTCATTTGGTATTTTAATACGATTTCTTAAAACTCAGACAACTCAGCACACTGCAGTAAGTACAACAGATACTGGCCCAATTCTTATACACTTTTGGTTTATAATTGAAGGATATTGAGAGAGACATTCAAAAGGATGGAATGATGAGAACAGTTCAATTTGGGTTGACTGTAAATAAAGCCTCCTGAAACTTCATGCTGCTTAAAATTTCCAACAGTACAACTCCTGGGCAAAACTGAAAACTAAGTCTCCTTTGCCATATCAGAAAAAAGGCAAAGCAAGTCCAACTACTACTTAAATATTTCAGTGAAACTAGTACTAATTCCTACTTTGTAGGAAGGAATATGGAACTAGTAGGGGTATTAAAAAAAAAATCAAACCCCACCATTTTAAACTTCTTTACAAATAAGCTGTATTTTAAAGACTAACAAATCTATGGACATTTTGTCTAGTCTTACTGAATTTAATTGTAGGGTGAATATTTCTCACTCCCAAGAGAAAGGGCAAGCCAGTATGCTGTAGAGATGGCATAATAGCATTTAAGTAGCACCTGTCCAAACCTTTTAAAAGGCAAACTTCCAAACTGAACTGTCAAAGTATTGGTTACTGAGTCTCAAGCAACTATGGTCAGTGACTCAGGACCACAGAACTAATAGCGGCCTTAATCCTGTAGTATGCACGCATGTATGTAATGTATACACACGCAGATGAAGGTTCTGCATTCCAGACAAGCAGTGGTTCCACCTCATTCATTTATCCACATTTACTTACCATCACTTCAGATGCCATATGTTTACCTTGCCATTGCTACATTCCATTTTTTTTCAAGCCTCAAGGCCTACAATACAGAAGTCTTTCTTTGTAAGGTCATACACACAAAGGGCTAAGGAAGCACCACATAAGATTCAGTAGCCTTTTTTCCATGGTATAGAATTGCTTTAGCAAAGTATTAAATGTAGAACAGAGTTGTCTGTAAATTGAAACAGTGCACTGAAAAGCCTCATCTATTACTAGAGGTGAATATTTTACAGGCGTGATGCTGGTGACAGAATTAACGAGATATCACCTCTTAATGACACCTACTTTTTTTTTTTTTAGTAGGTGTATGGAAACTGTTGGGTTATGGCCTGAACCACTGATTGATCACCTGAGGTGAGCACTGAGCCAGCCATGGGAGCACAGGTGAAGGCAATTCAGCTGTGTGACTGGAAGGGGTGGAGCCTGGCTGCACCTCTCCTAGACCCCATTTAAGGGCTGACTGCCACTAGGAAAGATATCTTTCTGGAGATTTCTCCTTCTGGACTTTTCCACTGCAAACCTAGGACATGGGTGAGCATTTCATTTTTTGATTGTTTCTTTCCATCACAATAATCTTTCTAACTATAAACCTGTAAAATACCATCCTAACCCCACCACTTTTCTAACTGCATATTTGTTAATTATATAATAGGCTTTTTCATGCTTCCCACTGTAGGTTGTTCTCCCTCTTCACAATACACAGACGCTAAAAGAAATGCATCTGCTTTCTTACATTCCTCTGCTTTTTGCTTTGCCTTTTGCTGTCTACTAATTAACACCACATTCTGATGGTTCCTGTTGCATGTTGTTGTTGGCTGATGCAGCAGAGCTGACTGATTCATCACCATTCACACAGGATCCTGTGTAAAGCACAGAATTCACTACCTTGAAGCTGTGTGCAGTTTATAGGCTAGACAGACATGTGGCATTATAGCTTACTGCTCATGAATTAGCAAGATTATTTTTGCAGGCAAGTCAGCAGGAACATGGCAAGGATTTAATGTAGCAGCCATAACAGCAATGAGCCACTCCAATAACTAACTGCCTTTCTGAAGTAGTTTCAGTATGCTTCTCCTTCACATAATCCAGCAGACAAGCTGTCAGAGCTTTGCTGCTAACCTATCTTTAAGCAAAGCCCTCAGCCCTGATACTGCTTTCACTGCAAACATGTAGTGAGGAAAGTACAGCTGTGCTGTGCTTGGACTCAAAACCGGTGCTGCCAGTTCTTGTTTGCAACAGCAACTGACAGATAGAGAAGTGTTTCTCCTTTCATGTGAAAACAGACCCAGGTGTCCCCTCTGACAGCTGCCCCTTTTCTCCCAGCTCTCTCCTTGCTCCCCAAGCAGCCACACTCCTACCCCCATATGTCCAGGCACCCTTGCCCTCTTGCTCCTGCTGGAACCCAAGCACCTCACTCTTTACACTTAGCCTTGCAGACCCAGAATAACTGTAATTGTGCTGCTAAGTCTGGGGACAGGGCAGGAAGAAAGAAAGAAGAGCAAGATAGAAAGGGTGGGGATAGAAAGGGTGGGCTCAGGAATAATCTATTTCTGCATCTTAAGCTTCAGCAGAGAACTCTGAAGTCTTACAGCTGCAGGACTCAAAGAGCCATTTAGGATGCTGTACCACTGCCGCTGACCACCTTTTGTGACCGCTTTCACACTGAAGTTCTGCCACATAATATTGTGAACTCTAAAGAAAATTACACTTCCTCACCCATGGTTCTTTTACTATGTATATCCAACTGCATTTGTCTGGTAGTAGTGTTTGAATGGCAGCAGCTGTTATGTCCTAACTAGGCATTGATAAGCTAACTGGTCTTTGCTCTTTAGGCACTCAATATTTTTTCTCTTTTTTTTCTTAATATGTCTGGCTAAATGTATTCAGTGTCATCTTTGGGCTCATTAAAAATTTGTTAAGAGTAGATGTCAAGTTTAATTTTCTGTTAATTCTACACATCTGTGCTTTCACTTCAATTTAAGTGTAAATGGAATGTGTTCACGTACAGACCTTTCTATAATTAAGGCAAGTGTCATTTTTGTCAAGTGATTAAAAACATTATTTTAGGATTAAAATTACTGTGCCCTCAGTAGCATGACAAGTAGGATGGGGAAGCAAGAGTAAACTGGAGTGCCAACCTCATATTTAACAAGTAGAAAACAAACCACTGATATCATGATAGTTACAGTCTTACTATATGCTAAATCTAAGCAATCCAAGTGAAAACGTACAGGGAGTTTTCAAAAGACTTCTGCACATCACTTAAGGTGGAAGGAGCTAAGACATCTCTTTGTCCATGTCAACCTGACTGGATAGATAAAACAATAATCAACAATCCACTCCTCTCTATGTAAAAAATCAGACTGAACTGTTTTTCCTGCTAAAGTACTTATGAGAAAACTCTTGGGAAAGGCTTAAAGAGAAGGATTTTCATGTAGTCTGTTTTACTTTTAATTGTTTTATGTTCAGTAAGTTTTTCTTTCCCAAAATAAGTCTAAAATATGGGGGGACATAAACACAAATCACCTTGTGCACATGCTTTGTGTGTATGAGGCCCTGGGTTCAATCTCTGGCATCTTTCCACCCCTTATTCTACATCATGCTTTATATATATATACACATATACAAACAAAATGATTAAAATGCATTACACGCAAGTCTATATACACAGAGTTACTGTCTTCACTCCCCTAGCATCATGTTTCCTTGTGGTACACACTGAACATCCCTGTGTTTTTGCATTACCCATCAAGTTGACCCTGCTCCATGGGCAAAAACAGTACCATGGAGAGGTCTGCCCTTTCCAGAAGGTGGAAGAACCCAAACTGCTTTATCCAACATGCTCTTTACATGTACAACAGGGACTTTATCTCCCTCTACCGTATATAGGGAGCTGGATTGGGAAGGACCATCATGATTGATAGATCCTCCGGTATTGACTAACCAGGTGGCTTCTGCCAAATGCTTCTCCCAGTTCTTAAATGTTCCACTACCTATTGCTTTCAGCATAGTTTTTAACAACCCGTTGTATCGTTCAATTTTACCAGTGGCTGGTGAATGGTAGGGAATATGGTAAATCCACTCAATGCCATGATCTTTGGCCCAAGTACTTGAAATGAGTCCCATTATCTGACTCAATTCTTTCTGGGGTGCCATGTCACCACAGGACTTGTTTCTCAAGACCTAATATTGGTGTTTCAGGTGGTAGCATGGGGTACTGCATATGTTTCAAGCCACCCTGTTGCCCGCATTCTCCACCAAAATCCGTCACAGCATCAACCAGATCGATCTATGCCTGTGATGGGCAATAGGCCCCCCCCCGCCCCCAAGATGGGAAGGAAGGAGGGGGAGGGGGAAAAACAGCAGTAACAATCTATGGAGGAAAACTTATTTTACTAACTATGATATTGGAATGCAAAGTAACACAATATTATGCAATCTAATTGAAATTGAGACTAATAAATCAAATAAGATAGGAGAGAGGGTTCCCGAGACCGAGTCAAAACTGAAAAGCTAGGAACAGCTAGGAAAGCACCCTCCAGCACCCACTGCCAGGCAGTAAGAGACTGCCCCATGCAGAAGGGTCAGATCCCATGACTTCTGTCGTGTACAGGGATAGGTATATGGAGCTGGAGCATTAACACTTTAGTTCCAGTACACTACATGATGTGTTGATGTGGAATACTGAAAAGCAAAGAACGTAAAACCGTGACATAAATACAGAACATTATGCAATGTTTTCAAAAGTTAGGCCCATTAAGTTTCTTCTGGGTAAGTACAGAATTCTTGATGATTCTTCCTGGTTACACAGCTGGAAATTCTTCTCTGCTAACCATGATCCCATTTGTCCCCTGCCCACCTCAGCTGAAGATATGCTTTGCATGACATAGAGTTTAATTGCTTAACAGTTGGATGAATTTAAGAGCAATCATGCCTAACTCTATTTAGCTGAGATTTTCCTGTTACTTCTCACTCTCTTTGAGATAGAAGAATTTTGGGTAATGCTTTCCCCTACTATGCTCCATTACACAAGCTGGTCTAATCAACTGCCTCAGAATGGGTGATAACTATTGGTTTACACTCTAAAACCACAATTACTGCCCTGCCTCTTCATTTGATTTCTGAAGTTCACTTTTAAAAGTGCATACCTTCAAATGTAAATATATGCTGGCATTTTCTTAAAATAGACAGTACAGTCAAATTTAATTAGACTGTAATTAAAAAGTTTAAAAGCTATTCTGTATGTCATTACAATTTCAGTTTATCAGCAACAAAATCCACTGCCTTACTGCACAATCTTACCCTCAAAAATAGCAAAATTATGTACTATATTTTGATATGAATGTTTTATGCACTGAAGTCAAAGAAGAAAAATAAGTATTTTGAATAACTTTCGTTCTTTCTATCAGAAGCAAAAGAATTTAATGGCAAATTTTATTTTCAAGTGAAAAAACAAAGTCAAACAGCCTGGATTGAAAAGTCAGGTTCTACTGTTAGTTTTTCTCTCACCTGTTCTGTCAGTATTCCCAACAACAAAGTGAAATCCAGATGACAATGTATCTATTTGAAATGAGCCAAAAAACAAGCTAAAAAACAATGAAGTGACACATCAAGAAACTATCTTACTGTATATTTCAGTTCTAATTACTGGTCAAGCAGCTTTTACTTTTACTTTTTGCTTTCTTGTCCAACACTGGAACAAGGAGTTACTAGTAAGTTCCCTTTTGTTTGCTGAAGAAATCTGATTCCACTTAATGAATTCAAAGAATCATCAACTTTGCTTTGAGTACAATTCCTACCACTCATGATTCTCAATGTAGATCTTGACAGAAATTTGTTATGTCAGTCTCACTCCAGCAGAGAGGAAGCAGGCTGTCTCTCAATGTTTAAACTACTGTATTTATATTCTTCATATATGTAAATACTGAGTTGCTATATAGGAACATACACAATTCAGTTATTTCTGTTTACTGTAGAACAGTACAGTTATTAGTACGCTGGGTATAAAATTAATCACTGGAGTTTTTTGTTTATGTGGCAATATTATTCTATACCCGTGCCATTAGCAGCACAATTGTGGCAGTCCACCAAAATAGATTCATTTACAACACTTATTTTGAGATGAAGCAGTTTTGGACACAGTGTAGTATTGTACTGTTTTGTGTTTTTTTTAATTATTATTATTTTAAAATTACATAATATAATCTAACATTCCAAAATAAGCAACAATCCTTATCAAGATGAGAAAGTTACTTTAAAATATTAAATTAGTAACATAACGTTACAGTATTTTTTTCTGAGGATGGGCTAAATATAACAAGATATGCTAATAGCTTTATTAGGTCAAGTTAAGGATGTGAAGGAACACAAGCAAAAGAAGATAATTCACATTATCTACTGTAATTGCCAGAAGGATTCTTCCAGAAATAGATACAGTGAGACCAAGAATTAATTTCTATATTGTCCCTGGTGGGGCAGAGCTGCTACCACTACCATCACTCATGTCACATCCTCATGTAATTTGTTTGCTTAAAGGAAATAATATGGTTAAAAGATCCACCACCACTCCAAAAAAGAAAAAAGACTAAGATGTGAACCATAAACAGTAATGTATGGTTCAGATAGGAAAAACTCGGAGTTGGAGCTGTAATGCCAAGTTGCATTTGACTACAGGAAGTGTTGGAGTCAGAAATGCCAAAGCTCAACTGAAAGCCAACACAGATGATTTCTCAAATTATACTGGCAGCAAACAGGCACCTTCAAGAAGAACAGTCTGGGCCAGGAAGGAAGATACAGGCCAGTCAGACTCATCTCAGTCTCTGGCTAGGCTGCAAATAACCAGCAAGGATTTAGCAAGGACAGACTGTGCCTGACCAACCCACTGCTTTCTATGATGAGGTTAGTGATGCTGAGGACAAGGGAGTGCCTCACATGCTGTGTGTATCTTCTCTTTTGGTGAGGCCTTTAACAGAATACCCCCATAGTCGTCTTATCACCAAATAAATCAGCTGCAGGCTGGTAAGTGGATAATAGACTTGGTGAAAAAAAAGACTAGATTTTGGGATACAAAGATGTCATCAATGGTGCATAGTCCAGCACCAGTAACTAGACAGGCAATCAGCACATAGGCAGGGACCTTCAGAGCTCAATACAAGGACCAGTGCTGTTAAATGTCTGTACGTACAACCCAGGTTGCAAGTTCTTGTGCAATACCAAATGGAGGTAAGTGCACAACATGTTGGAGGGCAGGGTTGCTGTTCAGAGGGACAAGCTAGAGAAATCATCTGACAAAACCTCTGAAAGTTCAACATAAACTATTTCTCAAAGATGTACTAATTTCCCTTTTTTTTTTTTAAGCTTTTACACTAGGATGATAATTAGCTTAAACTGCAATATTAAATGGATGTAGAAAGAAGAACTTCAAATAAAGTGTCCAGAAACAAAATAACAAACAGCTGCAAACAGTGCATTTTTAAATAGCAGCTTGAATCCCACTGACCAACAGAACCTTCCCCTGAAGATTTATTGTTACACCACTATTCCTTTTTAAGCCTAAACTTACTGCAGTTCTTCAAATGCCCTAAATTTTCCTGTCCAGTTACAAAAAAAGGAACAGGTACAAACATTGCAATTTAGCAATAGTTTCTGAGATTACATCTGATTCCTTACAAGATCAGACTTCATATGAAGGACACTTAGTGGATGAAGACAAAATAGCTGTGTAAAGTGATGCTTTATAGAACATATTACGAAGCCAGAACAATTGTCCAAAATTCCAATTCCTTACAACTGGACAAGATATAATTCAGCTGCATAAAGAGAAACAAAATTAGACTCGTGTGTTCAAATCACTCAGCATTCTTCAACATCAAAAGAAGACTGCAATTTCATTATGCATCAATTGATGCCTAATTCTCTGTAGAATGGACAGTGCCTGACCAAAGGCGGAGGGGGGGAGGGAAGCAGCATTTCTAGGGCAAGGCAAAAGTGTCCCTATTTCAGAGGGGAGGGAAAAAGAGCATTTGAATAATATCAACTTTTTTTCTGTGGGATTAATGTAATGGAAATGCTGGTTTGAAATATTCCCAATCTTTCTTCCTGATGTGTTTAACATCCTCATTTCCAATCCCTCCTTCAGTCCTTATGGTTTGTCTGCTTTACCTTCTTAATTCCAAGTGGCACTTGATTTACCAACCCTTTTGGCAAACCATGGTCACACTGATCATCTTTTTCCTGACATTCTGTGCACTTTTCGCTTCTTCTTGAATGTCATCACGGGCAAAACCATTTTGCTTGCTGCATTCAAAATGTTCAAGCTTCACAAGGTTTATCTAAGTGATGTGTTATGATTTGCTATGCTAGCAGGCTGCAGTGTGTAGCTCAGAAACAAATCTATGTGCAAGTAGACAAATGCCTCCTACAATTTCTTCCAATTTCTTTTACCCCATACCCTCTGTCCACTTGGGCTCTGTATACGCAAACAGCCTGTTGTGCACCTGATGAGTATTTTAGCCTCAATCTCATCCTTCTTTCTCACACACAGCATGGGTCAGAGTCACTGTGCCTGCTACGTCCTGGATGGCTCCCTGGTGCACATACAGAGGTACTGGAGAGGACAGCAAATAACAATATCTGCAAATAACACATACAGAGGGATAATTCTGTGAACTTGCTAGAACATTTCATTCTCAAATAAGCATCAGGGCATGGAATATTTCCAGCAGATGAAATTATTGGATTGTTCATTTTGCAGTGCAAGTTTACAGAACGCACCTACAAATCTCAGCCACTGTCACTTGCTCAACATCAAGAACAAGAAAATATTTAAGCAAAATATTTAAGCATCTAGCGAGTAACTATTTTAGATGTACAGAAGCACAGAAGGAACAGGGATGATCCCCATTTACAAAAAGACAGGAATTCTTTAGGGATTTAGTTCTATTTTAAATCTAAATAGAAGTAAATGCAGGCAGGCCCCGGGCACTTCCCTCCCACTGGATCATGCAGCCACTGACAGGAACTTCTGTGTTCCTGCCTCATCCTTCTCCAGACGACCTCACTCCTCATGGGGCTGCTGCTCAGCTGCCAGACCCCAAACAAGGAGCAGCATCAGGCCAGTTGAAGTGGGGGGAGCGGAGCAGTCCTTTGAGCAGCAGCCTAAACCAGATCTAGTCAATTCTAATGGGAAATGACACTTGGTATCTTAGATTTCTTTAGGCATGCAGCACATCTAGAGAAAAATATATGGGTTACTCAGTAACACCTGCAAGAACACAAAGATAAATACCTAAGGAAGAAAAATGAAGAAGAAACACATGTCAGTGACAAGGAATAAACAAATGAAGTGCCAGAAAGATGGAAGCCTTCATATGAAAAAAAGACCAACTCATGTTGTTCCATACAGGAGCAGTGTGGTTACTTTGATCCCTGGAAAACACAGTTAAGGGTGAAACTCAAAAAGGCAAGAGAAAAATTAAGAAGAGTGCAAGCCAATGTTAACATGTTGAGATTATTAAAGCAAAACAATTTTAAATGGAAAACAAAAGAAAAGAGAGTATCAGTAAAATAAAGCAAAATTAAAAGAAACAGTGACTGGCCAGAGCAAACCAACATTAATTGGAGAATTCAATAAAGGAAAATACCCAATAAAGTAAAAGAAGCACTTAAGCACATTTATTTAAACTAAGTTTGCCTTTAGTCTCTATTTTTAACTCTTAATCTTCTCAAGAATTCTTTAAGAAGCTGTAGTAGGACAACTGCCAACTGAAGACAGAAGAACAATGCTATCCAAAGTCCAAATTTTAAAAATAGTGTAAAGGAACACACAAAACTTTTGAAATAAGATTTATTCATGCAGGTGCAATTAACACAAGCATGAAATACAGAAGGGGTAATGTAGTGTATATTGTCATAAAGCAAGGCACTAGTCAATACCTGTACACTCATAGTAACTATTTAACACAACTACTAAACTCAGTTTAGAAAAATGAATCTTGATTGTGAAAGGGAAATCTCTAATGGAAGTGAAAATTTAAAATAAAGTCTTATTCTTCCAGCAGAGGAGCCTTGTAAAGAATACTTTCTTACCAAATCTATCAAAAGCCACATTCACACACACATCTCAAAATGTTTATTTTCTCTAATAATCTTAAAATCACAGAGAAACAATAAATGAACCATAATGTAACTCCATTTTGGTTGTTCTGCGTGTATCATCAGATTAGATTTGTAACTGAGGTGTTGAATCACAAGATAGAATATTATCATATCAAAAGTCTACATTTTACAGAAGATAAGGACATTTCATCTTAAGTGATCAGAAATACAAACTGGAATATGCAAAACACTACATAGAGCACACTTCTTCAAATTATGTGAAGAGGTTAGGCACCACAAGCAGATTTCAATATTAAAACCTAAGCTATGTACCAGTGACAAACATACCAACATATGCTGGAAAAAAATTTCAGCATGGTATTTGGGGAAAAAAACTGCACACAAAACACAGGTGCAGTTGCAGGTGGATAAAGAATACATATCTGCTTAAAGAACTATTTCAGTATTATTGATCATAATATTTTCAAGACATCAAAAAATCATTATATTATGTCTTTTTCTGAAGCATATGTAACATTATAATACAACATGGTCCAAACCCTGAAAATAAACAAGGTTAGGGGTTATTGTAATAGAATAGAAAGAAGAGGTGTCAGACCGTCCAGGAAGAAAGGATCCAGCACTAGCCACAGACACTGCTCCTCAGCCTGCAGCTGTACTTCTTAGAATAGCAATGAGCAAGGTTTCATCACACCCTCAAGTCAAACAGTTCTGAGATCATTTTCACGATCGGCAAAACTTTAGAACAATTATTCTTTCTACAGCTATACAAGACAGATACTTATTTCCTCAGCCCCATCTGCCACCAGATTTTTAACTCATCGTCACGGTCTAGAATGTCTGTTTCTAACTATAGAACGACCAGGAATATCCGTCATGTTCTTTCCAAGTTTTCAGCACTGATTAAGAGCTATGACAGACAGTATCCCAAATCCGAAGCACTGTTTCATCATCAGTTAGCAGTAAGAAGAAATCCACAGTCAACTTCTAGAGTATTTTCTACTTTATTCCAGTCTGACAGTGTCAACAGGAAAAGTGGAAGTACAGAACATCCTACAAGATATGTGGCAATGCAAACTTCCTGCTTGAGTCCAGTCACTTGTATTGCTGGAGACAGCCTAAAACCTACCACCTTATAAAGCACAAGTGCTGAGTAGAGTTAATTCTTAGGATTGCAAACATTTACGGAAGAATAGAAATAAGTGATCTTAAAATGCAATATTTATGAAATACTAGCACTGTGACACAAGCAGATTCAGATGAAACAGAATTCAGATCACCCCATTCCTCCCAGAAAGAAGGGAAGAGGTACAGGTATCAAGATAAATCACACTGTAATAAGAGTACAACTGCATTTCAGCAGCTCATTCCCTACTAGGTCAAAGATTTCCAATTCGTGAACATTCTTAGAAAGAAAATGCATTTAGTTCATCTTCTGACCCAAAGCTCCATCAGCAATACTGAACTAAATATTTTTGACATCAGTGATCCCAAATATGGGTACTTGCCAACTTTTACTAGGCTGCATTACCCCTCACTCAAACACGTATTTCTCCCATCTGTGAAACAAACAAAAGTTCTTGCTATTTAAAAGTTCCATATACTAAAAATTCTTCCAGTCATATCAAGCTGCAGCATGTGTACCATCCATGCTATCTAGTGTAGGTGAGACTTCAATAGAAAGTGAGCAAGCAGAGGAGGGTTTCTCTTCTGCTGGCACCTGGCCTTCTAACTACCTGGTGAGGTTCAAATCTGTCTTCACAAGTCTCATGTACACTGTGTGAGAAAATGTGCAGAACTGCAAGACTCAGTATTTTTTTAAACCATTTTATCAGTGTCCCTTAAACTAATATATTATTGAAATAACCACAAAGGTCAAATTCCATATTCTGCTGTAGGAAGTCCCTGCATTTTCAGAAAATCCCCCTTGAACAAAATCAGTCAAAAAATTCATGAGGCATTTAAAATGTTTATAGTATGCCAAACGATTAAATTCACAGATAAAGTTGATTCATAGTGTTTTCCCTGCAACACATCTTCCTTTAACAAACCAATCAACACCAATGTCATCAGAAATCTACATCCTTTCTCCAGGGGTTTTATAGCTATTTCTGCATTTGAACAAGAATAAAATGCTTGACAGGTATTTTGAAACTCCAAGAGGATAGAAGTTGACATATATCCAAAATAAATGACAGTAATAAAGGAAGTCCTCAGCTGAACATACTCACCACCTACACTTACTCACATTAGAAGTAAATGCATATAAATGCTCATAAATATAATCATAATTACACAGTCATCATTTTAAGGTGAAACTACTGAACTTATGTAAACAAGGTTAGAGTGTTCCTGTCAAACATTCCCATATGTTTACATAATGAAATAATGTCTCATTCCTCCAATTCAGAAATCAAAAACATTATTCATGGAATACTAATTTTAAAGAGAGAACGAGCAGTTAAGTCCAAGATCATGATGCCTTGCACTTCCTGAAGTTTCTCTCTCATGTAACTTGAAGTGCCAATTACAGTTGATTTTTCTATTATTTCAGCCTTGATGCTTTTGGCCAAGTGATAGTGTTAATGGGACTTCAAAATATTAATTCTCAAGTGTTACCAATAACTTATACACTACGCCACCGGTTTCTCATTTCTAATAATAGCTATTCTCCTAATGTTAGTTCAAATGAAAACATGCTTTGTCATCTTTGTAAGGGTGGAGATAAAGGAACAAACACATTTAAACCAGAGTTAATTCCCTGAGAGCACTACCAACATATAAGCTCTTCCAGCTATCTAACCAGACAAGCTGTTACTATTTTTACTGAACTAAGGAAATTTACACTTTTCCTTTACCACATTGTTTTGGGCAATTGTACAGACTGACATTTTAGAACTGTTGCACAACTCTGCATTCAACCTAAGCAGTTTATGGCCACCTAAATAAGTCCTGAGAATTTAAACATTATCTTCTCCTAATAGTTAACAAAGCATTTAAAAACAAATATTAGGAACATGTAACAGCCATTCTTTTTATACTGTTAGCTTTCCCAACTTTACCATTCCTGAACTAATTTTAACTGAGGCTCCACAGAATTCAGTTATCAAAATAGCTGTCATAACAACAATTAGGGACAGGGAAGATTTCATTTACAGAATAAAAAGAAAGAGGAAGACAGGATTTTTTTTACCTCCCACAGGTTTGCAACTGATCCTCCAGATAGATATTGTGTCACAAACCACAGGCACTCCAACACAAAAGTTCCACAGAAAGACAGAAAACTAAGTTAAATCTGCATCCTGGTTAACTGTCTGCACACTTCAAGTTGCACCTGCCAGCAAATCATAGTTCAGAGACACAAAGCATCAGAGCAGCCTTCCTCAGCTATTTATCAAAGAACAACAACAACAAAATAACAATGTTATAGTATAGATCACTGCATCCTTCCTCTTTCAGGGCTAGAGGAACATATACGTTACAATGTGCTACTGTTTCAATACAGCTAATTCATTATTATTCTAAAGACAGTCAAAACAAGCAGCTTGGTCAACCTTTATTGTTATAAGTCAGACTAATTTGCAGTTTTCCCTGAAAACAACTCTCAAGGCTTAGCAGCTATTACAGTTTAACAAGAATAAGTTTGTTCTAGAGCTTTTACTTATAAAATACAGTTTAACTACAAGAAAATGTACTACTTATTGTTAGTGAGTTATCCGTCAGGCTACAGTAACAAGAAATACCACCATCTCGTAGTTCATTTTGAAGGACTCATTTTCAGTTGTAGACAAGGAAGCAAAACCTAAGTTTTCCTACTCGGTCAAATTTCAAAAGCTCCTCAACTGTCATTAGACAGTGACTACAACACAGTACTCGCTTGCTAAGAATTAAACTAAGCATTGACAAACTTGGAAAGATGTAATTGCCAGTTTAATAAATAGCTGGAGAAGGAACATGCTCCTCATTTTTTTCTAAAGCTTATGCTTCCGGAGGCAATGTGGCAAAAAAAAAAGTTGCAAAAAGTGGCAACTGCCACTTGGTTGCAAGTTGCAATTTTAATACATCTTGCGAACTAAGTATCATTGAAATCCACCTTAATGTTTTTCCCCATCTGAATTTAAGGTAACATTAACCAGCACCAGTCAGCATTGTTGAACACCAGCTGCCATGTGGTGAGGGCAGGACAGTTGTCACTGCACAGAAGTCAAGATTAGTGAAGACAGCTGTGAAGACACAAGAGCTGGGTAAGGGCAACTTGTGTCCATCATGGCTTCATCAGAGAAGAAAACCAGTACTGAGTGCTGAAGTTGGAAGTCACACGGAAACAAGATTCAGCGGGTCTTGAAAAGCAAAGACGACATCTGATGAACAAGCAGAAGGAAACAAGTGAAAAGTCACAAAGGTCAACACTCCAGCCAACTGGAGAAGCAGCCACTGCAGAAGCACTCTGAATGCCACAGAAAGAATATATTCAATATGACTGTGGAATTGAGCTCCAGTGGCCAAGATGAAAAACTGGGGAGTGGTCTTCAGGTAGGTAAATAAATATATTTGTCTAGCACCCAGCAGTGTGATCTCTGATGCAACTAAAATAGAATGTGCATAAGGGGGAAAAAAATGAAAACAAAAATAAAAAACAAAACCCGGTACTTCGTCTGGACAGGAACTGCAATCTTCCTCTGAAATTACTGATTATATCCCAATTGTATCAGAACCGGACTGAATCTGCTGGAATCTGCATATGTTGCAACAGTCCAAGGATGTAGGAAACTGATTCTGAGAAACTACGTTACATTTGTACTGCGTGATAAAAGTACATGTAAAACCAGAGTCTGTCTCTTCAGGCTCTGCAGCACAGACTTAATATTTTTTTCCTAAATGTTTACTTTATAAAACTAGCACTGACTGCAGGATTTCTTCCCAAGTTTCTAGTGAAGAAATGAAAAAGTGAAAAAGAAATGACCCTGGTCATTTTAGGCAGCAAAGTCCACAAATATCCAACAAATGAGGTTTTCTGATATTTTACTGTGTATTGCATCTTTGAAAGAGAAAAAATAAAAATAAAAAAGACTTAATGGCTGTCCAGTGTTCCTCCTTCCTAAAGTTAGTTGCATCGTTTCTGTATTTTAGGAGGTACTGCATTCAGATATTCAAATTTATCTGGCCTCAAGTCACACACAGTTCTCACAATTGTGTTACCTGACACCTAATTTCTCACTCATAAAGTGATTTTTTTTTTTTTAAGGGAGATTTAAGAATTCACAGAATACTGTATATATGCATTAGTAGCCTTGAAGCAATCTGCACTTTCCTGCGAAGTGTGAAGCAGTCTGCAGGCATGTACACAATTTTCACAAGATGATTTTGCTTCCAAGTCACAATTGGAACAGCCAAAAAAAAAAAAAAAAAAAACAAAAATAAAAAGGATGACGACAAGGATCCCTTCCAGTTCATATGTCAGAAGGTTTTTCTTGTTCATTTCTAAATTGCCAACACTGCTGTTGCCACTGCACAGCTGTCAGGTTCTTTAAAGAACTCCTCCCCACAGCTGCTGTTCTGGCCAATCAAAGCCTGCCTGCAACTTTGCTGGACACCCCAAAATTTTAAAACTTTGTCTTCTTTGGCAGATACCAGGTGTGGAATGCTTCATCCCAAAGAATCATGTTTACAATGAGTTTCTATATGGAAGCTAGAAGGACACCACAATCCAATCCTCCAGATAGATACCAAGGCTATTTACCACTAGTTATTACATGCATAAGCTCAAGGTTTTATCTCCAAAAGTCAATGGCTGAAATATCATCCATGCTGCTATACCAGCGCCATTTGACAAGGTACACACAGCCATCAAACAGAACCAACAGTCAAATGAGGCAATGAGCCAGAACATTATATGTTACCCTTAAAATAATCTAAATTAGCACTGCTAATGCATGACTCCTATCAACACTTCAAGCAGACCATTAATGCTGACCACCCAATAAACATCCTGTGTGCAAAAATAAGTCCCATATTTTCACACGCTTAACTCGTTCGGCAAATTTTATCCTCCTGGGGTAATCTCAGAGCTCAGCACACTGCAGAATAACTAATCTAACGCTCTGAAACTTTGATGCAAATTAGAAGTGTCAGTACACCTTTTTAGTTGTCATTGAGGAAAGCAAAGCTGAATTTCTCAGGTGCCAGAATGCAAGTCTTCATCCCTTAAGACTCTTAAGGCTTAAGAGAATTCAACTTTGGACAAATAACCTTCAGTGCTGGATAAAACGATAAACTGAAAACATGTAATGCAGGTAACGTAATCACTATGTCTGAGAAGTGTCTGTATGCCAGGCACCTTGTTGACACATTAAAAATAGAAAATCAATCAGTCTGTGTAGACAAAGCTAAGTACAGGGGAAAGTCCCATCCACCGCAGCTGACACCACACAAGCTTCCCCCGGACCACCTTCTGACAGCCAGCCTTTCTCAATCCACACAGACCCTCAGACACACACTGGACTCATCCCCTCGGATCTGTCCCACTGCTTTAGGGTTGACCCCCTCAGGGAGACGCAACTCACTTCTATAAGTGCCTATGCCCAGCAGAGGCAAAAGCGCTTGGCTTAAGCCCTTTAAGAAGAAGGAAGACACTAAGCAAAGCCACTGACGAGGGGGAGGTCAAGAGGGGCTTCACAGCACTTTGCCCCAGCTCTCTCAGCCGGGGGCAGAAGCAGGAGCCGGCAGCCGGGCACACCCTCCATCGCGAGGCCCAGGCAGGCCTCCTGCCCAGGTATCTCCGAACCGCCGCCCGCCGCGGAGGAGCGGCCCCGCGGCCTCGTACCGGGAGGGCCCGCCCCGGCCCGGCCTCTCGGTGCCGCCGCGCGGAGCGAGCAGAGAGAGCCGGGTGCGCCGCAGGAGCGCTCCCCTCCCGCCCCGCCTCACCCAGACGGCCCCGGGCCGAGGAAGGGCGCAAGACGGGAGGAGCGGGCAGATAACAGGGGCCCGGCGCTCCCCTTTGCACGGCCGCGGGGCGGGCTGCCTGCTACCGAGGCAGCTCGGAGTCCCCGACTGAAAGCCGGCCGTCCTCCCGCGGGGCTCCGGCGCAGGTCCTCTCGCTCGGCCGGGCGAGGCGCCGTTCCCACCCCCCCGCCGCCCACCGGCCTCAGCAGCGCTCTTACCTCTGCTAACATTATTACCCCTGCGGCGTCTCCGCGGCTCTAACCCCGCAGCATGGCGAAGCCCGGCGGCCGCGCGGAAAGCTCCCCCTACTCGTCGGGGAGGGCAGGGCAGGGGAGGCGAGGCGAGGAGAGCTCCGCCGGACCCCGACCGCCTCCCTCAGCGGCTGCCCGCCGCCCCCGGCCCCGCAGCCGCCCTAGCAGCTCGCTCCGGCCGGGCCGCCATCTTGGGAGAGCTACGTGCGCCGCCGCCGCCGCTCCCCGCCCGCCCATTGGGGCCGCGGGCCCCGGGGCCGCCCCTACCGGGGCCGGATTCGTCCTCTCCCCGCCCCGGCGCGGCCCTTCGCTACTCCTGCTGCTGTGCTGCCCACCTGAGCCGCGGCGGTCGTGACCGCTTTCGGACTTCTGCCGAGGCCCGGCCCTGAGGAATTCGGGCCGGGAGGGCTCAGGTGCCAGAGCCAGGGCTTGGTTGTAGCGGCCTGAACCGGACTGCATGCCGAAGGGAGAAGTTGAGGGCCGCAGAACTTGAGGCGTTGTTTTCCAAGGCAGCTTTTTGCTTCCTCTCTGCCGAGACACGGCGCTTTTTTTTTTTTTTTTTTTTTTTCTTCTGAGCTTTATACAGCAGTTTTGCAAACGCTCATTTAAGTGTTTTCTTACATTTTTGACTAAGCAGCATGCCTGATACATCAGTAAGATGTACAGCATCTTTTCCTGCTCAGGCTGTTTAGAAAGAGACATCTGTATGTTTGCTACGGATGTTCTTGTTAAGACACAAATTGTGGAATGCACCTCAGAAGCTGAGCCTGTGTAGCACTGGCCCATCCCTCTCTTGTGCCAGCACTCTCCAGAAGCTCAGTGCTTGAAGGCATTTGCAGATTCTTGTGTGAACTTTATTTCTTCTCCTTTAAACATTGTTCTTTTGCTGTTCTTGTTTGCTTAACTAGGCTTCAGTTACTAAGTCAACCTTAGGCACCTTACTTTGAAAGGGCTAGAACCAAGATACATTTCTTTCCTGTGCTGCCAATACCAGAAAACACACACAAAAGGAAAAAATAATGGTTAACAGTGAAGATGAAATAAATGCAAAAATACTACTATGATGTGGAAAAAAAAACAACTTTATATTCTCACCAAGCTGCTCTTTTGTTTCTTGCAAAGCTGCAAGGGGAGAGAGGGAGGATGCTCTTGTGGCTATAGGGCTTTGTAGAAGTTCTCTAATTTCCCTGGGGATTTTTAAATACTTGGCAGTTCAAGGTTGCCCACTTCTTACTTTTATTCATGAGAATTACCAAGTTTCAGTTTTACTCATGCGACTGTTTTTTCCCTGTCAGAGACCCAGATGTTAGTCATATGAACTGCTCTTTCCAAAAAAAGTAGACTGTTGATATTCACAGTGGTTTATTTGCGTTTTCTAAAAAAATAAAAAAAAAACAGCTTTTCAAAGTGTCTTGTGAGCTATGTATATTTCTGAAATACTTTTGTACATTTGAATCCTTGCTCTTAGCATTACTATTTTCTTCAAGTGTATTGCCAAGAGAAAATCCAAATTTCACAGCAGGCTCATCTATTTTCAACAATAAGTTTAACAATAACAGAACCATGCAGTGGCCATGCATATAGTATTTACTGTCTTAATTTACCGTCTTGGTAAATTAAAAGTTGTTCAGAAACATTGATGAATGGGTACTGTGAAATACGTACCATGTTGTTTTGGGCCCCTAACATTTATTTGTACACAGAAATAAAGCCTGCTGTGGATGCTTGTTTGGAAAGCACACTATGGTTTTCTATGCATGGATTTCATCACGCTGTAATTCAGCCAAAAGGCACTGTGTGCTTAGGTCTGTGGTAGAGGAAACCCTGAAGGAATCCATAATATAGCTCAGTAAATCATCAGTTGTGTAATTATGCAAAAACACATACCTAGGCATGAGTAGAATCAAAATATTTAAAATATCTACCATTTGCCTTGTCACTTAGTCTTAAATGCATTCTTTGGGCAAGGAACAGTTGTAACATAAATTACCCAACTTATAATATGAAAGAAGGAAGCAAGATGTGGAAGTCTCATGATTTTCATGAATATAAATAAATGACAACTTTTCTGTTGTTGAGCTAAGATGATGGTATAGCTAAAGAAAGTGTCACTTGGCACAGAATTTCTTGCACTTTCAAGCATATCGGGTGAGGTATTCAAAAGGAGCATAATCCTATTTTAAAACTTAAAACTGCAAAACTGGGTATATCCCAAGTGTGATAGATGCAAGAAGAAGAGAATATTTTACAAACCTCACAAAAATTTTGTTGTTACAGGAAACTAGTTAATGAAGCACCTTTCTATCTTATGTTACTGGAATAAACCTACTAATAGTGGCACTGAAAACTGTTGCTTGTTTTCACAGTCATTGACATAACCTCAGTATTTTTGCAAAATAGTTATAAATGGTGTAATCCATTATTTTAATTTTAGGTGAGTACCATTTTACTTGAAAAGCAAAAGGTGGTGTAATTGTAGCAGCAGGAATAAAGCTATGAAAAAAAGGACAGAACCGTGCAAATTAGATTCGAGGCAGAAGAGAACGCAGCATCATAAAGAAGAATTGACATGTGATGGCAGCCTGGAAAGTTAAAATGGATTTCTTGGTGTGGTAGTCTGCTGGAAGTAGCACAAAAGAACAAGGAAAAAGAAATTCTCCATTGCTGAGAAATTAACAGTTACAATGTCTATTGTCATTCTTGGAATAAACTGGAAAACTGTAGGTACAAAATCTTTTCCTTCTTGCGAGGAGGATATTTCTAAATTACTGTGAGCACGAGCACGTCTGGAAACAAGGCTTTAGTGGTGATTGACAGGATTACCAGTAGTACTTAGTGGCCCAGGAACATTTGAACATTTACTGTTTTCCTGAGACTATCTTCAAGTGACAGTAATGCTATTAAACCTGATGAGTCATCCATATGGAGCTATATTCCCTGTTTTATTCTTCTGCATTCTTTACAGATACATCATGGGATTGATCTTGTAATGAACTTGCGTACCTACCGGAAGCTTTGTAGCCACATTAGCACTGTGCTTATTCAGGCAGAGCATTGTGCTCATTATTTTTATTGTCACTTCCACAAACTTGCGCACACTCTGTAAAAAATTGTGTTACAGCAAGTATATATATCTCTAATCAAATACAAACTTGGCAGAAAGCTTTTGCAACCAGTCCTTGAAGTACTTGGAGATATTTTTTTCTCGTAGAGCTGTAAGTGCTAAATTCAAGGAAGGAGTCAGAGACAGTAGCACCTTAAGGCTGATTACAAGTAAGACAGCTCCTACCTGTTACCAAATTTCTTGGTGTTCTTTACAATGATTACAGTTTTCACTGACTAAACAAGGTTATATTTCTTACCAGTCTGGATCTACATTTTGAAATCCTGCTGTAAAGACTGGAAACTGCATGCATATCTACTGAAATTATGAGTGAATGCAGTCTTATAAACAAAAATAGATTAGGAGGAGATTGGGATAACACTGACAGGCTCACCAGCTAGAAGTTTATAAAAATTTTTGTAAAGTGCAACAGTGAGTACTCTAAGTTGCGAGGAAATCTCAGAGACAAAAATATAATTGTGAGGGGGTGGATGCAACACACACAGAAGAGGCACAGGCAAGATTTAGCAGAAAAAGAGCAACTCTGCTGACTAGCAAAGAAACACAAAAGAACACAGATTATTTTCTAGTACTGAAAGGAGGGCAGTCCCAAACCTAAATAACTATTAGCTCACTGGTTAATGAAAAATGAAATCAATGACCTAATTGGCATTAAGATGCCCTCTGAAAAAGGAGCAACCTGCATTTGGAGGGCAAAGAATAGGTCCCCTTGGCTCATACCAGAAGACAAATGAAGACTAAGGAAGAAAGAAACAACAACCAGCAGTGGGGGAGGAACAGACTGAACGAACAGACCAATTTTGCTTTCCAAGCAAGTTCTTTAGAATGGTTACAAGACTGTATGCAAGTTCATCAGCAAGTCTAATGTTTCACATCTTTTGCTAAAGTCTATAATAGATCTTTATAGCATAGTTTCTGTATACTATAAATTAGCTTTCATTGTCCACAGTCAACTGATGTAATCAAAATTTTAGCTTCTGTTCTCTTGTTGTTTAAGCTGCTCTTAGTTTAGCCTGGCAGTGTTTGGAGTTTGCTTATCTTTTGTTTTTGTTTTTTGTTGTTGTTGGGGGGGTGGGGGAGATTGTTTTTTGAGGGGTAAGAAGGTGAAATGGAAGAGATCTGAGGAATGTATAGTCATTAAATGTTTCAAGTGTTCAGCTGTATTGTTTAAAAGCAATTTTGTATCTTTGTATTTGAATTCTATTGCATTTAAAGTAGGATCAAATGACCTCAAAAGTCTAGGTGACAGCATAATTGAAAGGGGAACTCAGTGTCTTTTATGCCTACCATTTGAATATTCTGTTATTTTAGGACATTGACTATTCTATACTCTTTGATGTGAGCTGCCATAAGGTTTGGTTCTGATCAGAATCACAGTTCAACAACGTTCAGTTAAAGGTCCGATTCACTTCTTAATTTCTCACCATTTGCTTAGGTGTAGCACAGACAGAAAATGCAAGGGTATATGCAAAAGGGCCAAACTATACAATATTATAGGAATACTGATTATTAGACAATTACTAAAAAAGCATTATGTCCAATTCCTGCTTCATCCTTTGCAGTACAGGTGCAAAATCTACCTATAGTTCAGGTTCTCCGAATTGTTTATGGGAGCCTGAAATTACTTTTAAAACTTTTCCTAGTCTATCATTCTTCACTGTAGGGAAATTTCTGCTATTCAAAAAGCTGTCTCCAGCTGGATCAGACACTGTTTTCCTTAGCAGTTTAATCCTAATTGTCTAAGCAATTGTTTGAATAAAGTATAGTTCTTAATACAGAAGAAACAGTCTCCAATGTATACTGGTATCTCTTTCAGAAATCTATACTGATATGACTAGCATCATCTAAGAATTGTAATATAGAAGTTAGTCATCAACTTCTTAGCTTCTGGCCATTGATGTTCTGTGGAAATAATGCACACAAATAAATGGTTTCAGATGCTGTTTGCACACTGATGCTATGGACAGAAGCAAGAAACAGCTCTTTTTAGAAAAGCCACCTTAATTCATAAAATTCTTTTGGAAGCAACCTGTCCATATCTTCATCTGAATGATACACTAATTCAAGTATAAAACTGGTAACCGAATAATGATTCTGCAATATGGTAAACAATCCCATTCCTTCATTTCAGGTGGGTCAGAAGTCATGAGAACAAATATCCATGTGTTGAAGATATTTCTGATGGAGAAAGGAGGGAGGAAAAAGGAAGAAAAAAAAAAAAAGGATTTGCTACTACCCCTGTTTGACCTATGTCAGCAACTACTAATTGTGAAAGAGTTTATTAAATGTTTCTGATAGATAAATCAGTTTAGATGAAGGGCCCACAGGTCTGAAAAGTAGCCACTCTTGTTATCTTCTTGAGCATACAATATGGACATTTTCAAAACATATTGCAAACAGAATTTGTATATGTATGAGTTGTTTTCTTTTGCATGAGTTTTAGCTTTTTTTCCAGTGCTGAAGACTCAGTTTACGTTTCTGTTAAAAGAATTTGTATGCAGCATTATATTATGTTTATCTTTCCAGGCATTTATGTTCATGTCGCAGTCAGTTGGAGTTTGGGCCTGAATTTTCAGGTAATGTACTGCTTTAAGTATGATTAAAGTGGTACTGATTCTGTGATAAAATGTTACAGCAATATTGAACTTTGCCAGTAGTTCAAGGCCAAAATGAAGATATCCAACAGAATGGAGAGCACAAAATGAGTTATATCTAATACACTTAAATGGAAACTAACCACTTAATAAGACTGACAAGTACTGAATGAAAACCAAATAAGCAAAACAATTCACAATGCAGTACAAAAATTAATTCTGTTTACTGTATTTTTTTGTGCTGCAAAATTGGGATTGACTGGTCTTCTTCACATAAAACTAGATGAAGATCATCCTGACAAGTCTGAGAAATCTATGTGCAGTTCACAGATGATGTGAGAGGTTCTTTAATTAGGAAATGCATTTAAAAACCAAGACTTGGTAGGAGATAAATATTCTTGTAGTTCAGTGCAGTACCTAAGGGATAGTGAAGGGTATTAGAAGTGACCTTAAAACATTTTCCTTTTCTTAGTGTGATGCTTTACATTGATTCCTATATGCCAAATCCATAATCAACTACTTTTCTAAAATAGATTATCTGCTTATGGGGGGCATAGGGATAAAATGAGAAGAAGAATGGGCTAGCTATGTGTAAATAAATATTCTGATTGTTGTATTACAATCCTAGGTGTTCAGAACCATTAGCCAGGCTGTAAGAATCTTGACACTGGAAATGAAAGTTGTTTACATTTTTTGTGTTTCCTGAACACTTAAGAAGTAAAGTCATACTTTTTGGCTTTTCTTTGCCATCATAAAGACTACAAACTCTTTCCAAAAGTTATTTCTACATATATTTTATTATGGGCTCCACTAACTCAGAGAAAGAAGCTAAATATTTTAAGTTTTGAATAATTTGTAGGTCATGGCAAAACCTGTGAGGAATCTCATGAGCTTATCATATTTTCTTTCCATTGTGCATCGCTGCTGTTTGCATCTTCTCTACACACAGAGAAGTTTATTTGTGCTGTGCTTGCTCTCATAGCTGAAGCTCTCACTGCTCACACCCTTGAGGCTTCTTTGTACATTGGTTTCATTCTTCAAATCATTTGTTTTGCTGCCTACTTATAACAGTTATAACAAAGACTGATGCAAAAAATAATACTAAATGTAGACATTTAATTCAGGAAATCCAAACTCCTGAAAGGAAGCACTGCTGGTAATACATTAGAAAGAGGACAAAACTAAGGAGTACAGCAGACCATAACTTATTTGAATGACAACTTTTCTCTGTCTTGTTAAATTCATACCCAGAATATTCTGTTCTATATAATTCACACCACAATTTGGTTGCTGCTCCCCTGAAGAAGGGTTGGTTCTATATCAATTTCAAATTGTTTTTCATGTAGCACAATAACTACCAGGTCCTTCCTTCACCAGAAAAACCTGTTCTGTGGGTGCTCCTGTTCCTCATAGTTACATGCAAAGTCAGAGAGGCCATTAAGAAGAATCTTTTGGTGGCCATACTTTTTATACAAAATGTGTCCTTGATGAAAGATTGGATGCCTTGAACTATTTCTAGGATTTGTTTAGTTTAGAAAACAAAGGTGTTTTTTTTTTTTTTTTTTTTTTTTTAAGTCATTACTTCTGGAAAAAAAAAAAAAGTCCTTCTAATTATACTCCCTCTACAAGTTGCAAGACTTTCTGCAAGATCACTGCAAGCCATTCAGGATTAAATCAAGGCTCAAGGCTCATTATACTGTTACCTTCAATACTTACTAATGTTGCCAATACTCCCTTTTAACACAGGAACATGTCATCTATCAAACTGATCCACTTAGACAGAGAGGTGTGAGGTGGAGCCTAGGTCTCTGTGTTGGCTCTTCTTTCACTTTAATATGGGGAATAATTGCCACTTGTCTTTTGGAAAACTGGATCTAAATTATGAAGGTAGACAAGTACCCACTGTCTATTATGGAAGAATTGGAACAGCTTATCCCACTGCCACTGACGTGAGAACTTCAGCAATACACCTAAGGTCATGGAGTTAAGGGTATAATCTGAGGTTTTGCAGCGGCTTGCGCACGTGAGTATTAATCCTTGCAGCAAAGGCATATCCTAAAGTAGGACAGTGAAATTCTCCACATAAAATCTCAGAATTTCCTGATAATTTCCATCCTCTCTTGAAATAGATTCTCTTGAAATGTTAACTCAAAAAAAAAAAAAAAAAAAAAAAGCCTAAAATGCATGTTTCCTCTTTCTCTTCCTCCTTGACTTCAGTTGCTTGTGCAAAGGTTATCATATTTTTTTCTGGCTATGCATACAGTATTTCAGGCCTATTTATGCCACATGTTACAAACAGTACAGACGCTGATGTCAAATTATATTGTTGTGTTAAACCTACGATAGGATCAGATAACTTTTATTTGAAAACACTGAATATAAACATCCCTTGATTCAGACTACTCTGGAATCATAGTTGAGATTGCAAAGTTACAGACTGAGCTAAATTCATGCAAGCAGCTGTGCACAGAAGTCTGCAATGCAGTTTTGAGTTGAGTTTCAGAACTGCCTAGTCATCATAAGAGATTCTGGATTGATGCAGATTGATTAACAGGATTCTACAAACCACTTTTTGCTAGATTCCCATGAGGATCATAATTTCATTTTCTGAGAGATGAAATAGCTGCTAGAAAAAGCTTGTTTCACCCCAAACTCACCAGTGCTCTGGAGGTGAAAAGGGAAAAAACAGAGAAGAAAATATACTCTGTCCTACTCTGATATGTAACTGCTGGCTTTAATACTGTTCCTTCCCTCTCCTTTTTTCCCTTTCCTTTATTAAATTGGAAGCTTTCCAGCAAAGATCAGTATTAGTTGCATCAAGTGTTTCCCCATACAAGAAGCTACTAAGAACTGATTTAATATCTTCAATTATTTCCAGAACAGATTTAGTATCTTCAATTATTTCCAGACTTAAAACCCAAACAGCAACTGGTTCTTTAACTCAAGCTCCAAGTTATCTGACACCAGCGACAAAAAACAGAACAGAAAATTTGCAGATACAAAACAAAAATCAACTACACTTTATTTATTTATTTGTTTGTTTGTTTGGGGACTTCTTTGAGCACTTCTATAGACACAGTTAGAAAAAAAAATAACCTCCCCCACTGGTAGTCAGCTCTTAAATGGGTCTAGGAGAGGTGGAGTCAGGCTCCACCTCTTCCTGCAGTACAAGTGAATTGCCTTCACCTGTGCTCCAGTGGCTGACTCATTGCTTGCCTCAGGTGATCAATCACAGGTTCAGACCATGATTCATTGGTTTCAGTACAAGTTCTTACACCTTAGTGATTTCTTCACTTAAGTTTCAAACTTCTCTATTTCTATTCCTTACTTTTCTTGCTGCTAACATACTTCCCTCATATACCCAGAGCAGCAATATTCTGTATTGCTTCCACAACTGCCTTTCATTCCTACCACTGAGCCTGAATACCGTTCCTACTTTTCTCCTGAGGAGGAAACCATCTCAGGAGGTGAGCAAGCTGTCTATCTTACAGATCTCCTTCACACCAAATAGCTTTTCTCTACTAGTGAAAAGGCTGTCTGGGATAAGGCTGACTCTAACTATGCAAAGCACTTCTGGATCTAATATATTTTTCTAATGGAGGGAGGAAATGTCATCTTTGCATCTTTAAACTGTGTAGCTTTTTTGATAGTTGTAAAATAGCTTTAATTAGACTTACCAAATAAACGTTATACCTCATTTTTACAGCATGTCCTCTGATTTGTTTTCATACCTAAAGTCACCAAACATGGAGTCATGTTTAAGCTGTGTGATGATAAAGATTCTGCTTTAGGCCAGCAAGTTTTCTTCCTTCCTCTTGATACAGAATTGCTTACGCATGTGAATCCTAAAGCCTTAGAAAACCAGGGAAGGACAGAAAATGCATTTTTGTTCTGTGATACAGAAATCCCGTAATTCAAAATCCTCTCTTTGCTCCTCCTCAAATGTTTTGTATCAGTTAACCTTGTTGCTAGAATAACTTGTACAATTGCTTTACACATAGAACTAAAGAAAATATGCTTAATTGCCTGTACGGTTTTAACAAAAACACATTTATCTGTCTTCTGACACTTCCCTATCAACTGGCTTTGGATAGATCTCATTCTACCAGTGCTCTATAAGCAGATTGTGATTTGTAAGGACAAATTGTTAGTAGTCTTTTCAGAAGTCTGGAGATATCCTGAATGCAGAAGTTTCCTTTATCACATTCTGTACCAAAGCAAACTATAAAGAGATGGAGTTCTGTTCTCGCAAAATATTTATTTCTGTGATAATAAAAAAATATGTTTTTCTTCTCTTACATTAGGTAAGATTTGTGAGCAGAGTTGCATTAATCCATAGGGATGCCCATAGCTAGTACTGGGTTAGTTACACAGAACATGTCATATTTTGTAAACTCCTTAAGTCTTTACATTAGTTACAAAAATAATGTTCAGTGAGTAAATTACAATTAATTGAAATGAGTCTGGAATGAGCTGAATTGCTACCCTGGAGCTTGAAAAAGCAAATTTACATCTGCTTCCACTGAACATTTTCTTTTATTTTTTCCTTTTGTACTTAGTATTCTCATCATGTATGTAAAGTACACAGGTGTTGATTAAAAGATTGCAAGAGAGACGCAGAAAACATCTTTATGAACATACAGAATAAAGTAGTTTGAGTGGCAATTTGTGGTTTGTTTTCCAATTAGGAATGACATTTAATTTTCAGAGTTGAACTGTTTTTAAGATAACGTTTTGTTGGCGTATATGCCTACTACTGTGACTACCAACTGTAATTTTCAGGATTTTAGGCACTGTGTTGACTACCTGCTCACAGCTTTAATGTATAAGCCTGTACTGACTGTGACAAGTGACACAACCCCAAATTAGTCATGGTTCCAGTTTTTATTTACTCACAGGTTATTGAGGAAGCTGTAGGTTTCAGTTTTTCAATGACTTCATGAGTATTTGAGGTAGATCAAATTTTTTAAACTACTCCAGCTGTGTGAAATATCTCAGAGAAATAAGTAAAACTACATCTGTATTATTAACATCTTGCAAATAAGAGGCCTGCAGCAATAGCTACACGTTTAAGTTAACCTGGGACAAACTGATGCTATCTTCCCATTTGGCCAATTGTTCACTCCCATCATCTTCCTTGTGCTGGCAAGAGCACTGAGGCTTCCAAAAGGGTGCAGTCAGGTGAGCCTGAGATCACAGGCCACCCTCCTGGCAGCAGCAAGTGTTTTGTCACAGATTGCTGGAGGTATAATCATGTATAATCACGACCTGATTCTGCAAAACTGTCAGTTCAAGCTTTGCATCTTGAAAGACTGCACATTTTAATCATGTTATAAGATACTAAGTACAAAACAGGAGGCATATGAAGAAAAGTATCTATTTTCACTTAAATATGAGACTGCTGACAGTGGTACTGAAGATAAACAGTGATGGGGAAATTAGTATGTTGTGTTTGTACTTTTTATGCAATATCGAAAGCAGGTGTGCCACAAAGTAAAGGGTGAAGAACAGACAAGAAGACGATTTCCTGTTTTGTTTTCAAAAAGCTATTGAATTTGACATACTTGAATGGTTTTACAATGCTTTAGATAAGCTTATGGTTTCATGAGTTACTGTCTGCCTTTTAGGGCTGGGGCTTTGAACTTTGGCATTTTTTATCGTATTAGTGCTTATTACAGACCACTGTGGTGTCATTTGGCAAATAAATAATCTTTAACTATGCCAGGACTTGCATACTGTTGAAGTTTATTACTAGGACTGCAAATTAATCTTTTTTTCCTGTAGAAGCTTAATGCTATGGTTAAACTTTGTTTTTCATAAGCCATAGGGAAATTTTCCAAATGAAATAAATAGTCAGCTGATCTTTTTATACTTGCTGTTGAATAACAAGCAGATTACTAGTGAAGGGTTTGTTTTAAAATGTATTTTTAACTTGATTTTTGTGTGATATCAAAGTTGTGTGTACAGATGCACGTATATGTGTGTGAGTATGCATGCATGTTTATCTTTCTGTTTTCCATTAATAACTTTGAGCCCTTAGGCTATTTCCAGCCAAATTTACCTAGGAATAGAGTTCTAAAAATAAATATGTTCCTACAAGGCTTGGAAAATGGCCAAGTAAAAGAAGGAAATCTCGTCAGTGTCCTGATTATAGGAAAGGTTGCATTGTAACTTCACATATTGACATCGGGAGTCTGCCTACAGAGCAGCCTGCATAAATGTCTCAGATATGGGAAAAAAGGCAGTTTCTTGGTCAACACCTAAACTGTATGATGCATGTTGTGACACAGTCAACATTCACAGCTGTCTGGTTTTAAGTTTTCTTTCCTTGCCATTCCCAGGAGTATTTCCAAATCCTCCATTCAGATGCTACTCTTCATGTTAAAGACAAATGGTCCTGGAATACTTACCTTCATGAAACTACTTGCTGAAGTGCGCTAGAGGATACTTTGTGCCTGCAACCAGCCTGTGTAGCTGTTTATCACCTGCAAACAGTAGGGCCAGAAGGAAATGCCTGCTGCAGAAAATTTTATCTTGCCCTGCTACCATCTTCCCTCCTTTGCAGTCCCTCTAGGTTTGTGGAAATGCTCTGTAATCAGATAGCTAGCCAAAATAGTTTCTAGAAAAAAATTGCAAATACTTTGCTCCCCATTTTCAAAGGTGAAGTCACAGATCAACATACCTGGGCAAGCTAGTGCATCACTGGAGTGCATGGCTTACATGAACTTGAAGTGCACAAAACTCTACAGGATGTGTTCCACTTGATACTTTACAACTTTTTTTTTCTCATTAGTTTGATGCTCCCGTGCAAAATGCTATGTGGCATTATAAAAGTTTATCTTGTCTCTGAGTCTCACAGGTCACGTACTTTTGTCAAAGCTCTTAAATTTACTTATTCTTATGTGACCTTGATTGTCTTTAAAAAAGGACATAAGCTCTTTAATTTTGTGATTGGCAATAAAACTTTGAAAATGTGATCCAGTAGCCGAGATGCAAAACAAAATAAAAAAGGAAAATGTGACAGTAATCTCAAACTGTAGACCACTGTCATGATTTCATGATTTTAACACATGATTTTTGAAGTCCTTGTACTGTCCCTGCATAGCAATAGTATATCTTAACTTGACAAAGAAGGCAAAAGGGGCCACTCAGAATGTCCACAGGAATTGCATCACTGTAGTCTTGTTTTCTTTTCTGTTTGTTTTTAATTGACTATGAAAGGTACTCTTCTTTTGGCATACACTATATACCTCCATGATAAAAATGTATCATAAGTGTAATGTGGTATTCTCTAGCTATTATGTATGCAAATATATTCAGAATGTGTGATGAACAACTAAGATATTCTTCTCTATTAAGCTATTTAGAATAGAAACTGGGAGATTGTCTTATTGTATTTCTTATTTTAATTGACAGGCATTTGGTTTGCGGAAGATTTTCCAGGTCCTAGAGGGCTAGGAAAACATCAGATATTTACATATTTATGCCTTTTAAATTAATTATGGAGAATGTTTTGGTAAATAATCACCATCCCTGTATCAAAATTTCACTTTAAAAGTAAATAGCAGTCAAAAATAAGAGGGTCATTTTGCTTTTTTAATTGTCATCTGCCTCTATAAGATTTTTAATTATTTTTTATGTATATTTTCTAGGATACTGATATTTCTAAGCTAGTTTACTGCAGAAATTCATACAAAACACCACTGATATATAAGTCAGGGTTCAGTTCAAAACCTCAAGTTTCCTTGAATATGTTCCGCAGTGTGATGATAAAAACATAGAAACTTCAGTGTTATAACTGAATATTCATCTATTTAAATCCAAAGGCTAAAATTCACTATGGCAAAAAGAGGCTTTATTGAAGATACAGCTTCTTGCTATTTCACTAAATGTATGAGATTTCAAAATAAAATATTATAGGGCCTGTCCATAAAACATAGAATTACAAAATTTAACATTCTTCATATCTTTTGTTTTATTTTTGTCTTTGGAAGTACCATTAGTAATGTCCCTCTTCTCTGGGTGTCATTTTTTTTCCACTAAACTTGAGGGCATACACTGACTGTGAAGACTCAGTGCCTTTTCTGCAGTTGCTGTTACTAGATTGCAAGTTACCGGAAGGGGAACAGAACAATTTCACAACCCTCATTTTCCAAGGAAAGGACATGCACAAAAAATGAGCCAAAATCAAGTTGAAAAAATTCAAATTACGTTTTGATTCTCTTATGCATTTTCTCAGGCAACTTTGTACAGAAAGCACAAGCAATTATGTGCAAGTAATTCTGTGCAACTTTTATTTAAAGCCCTTGCATTTTAGCATAGTATATTGACTCACAAAGTGATACTGGATTACTTACATGATTCTGAATTAGTACGAAAGTAGAAGACCAACAAATGCGAAAGAAGAATAAGTTTCTGAATAAATATTTCCAATGTGAAGTCAGATCATATTCCCCAGATAAGTATCCAGGATGACCCTTTACGTATAGCTGCAAGGCTGTAGTACAATAGTCTCTCCATTTCCACAGTATTGCAGTCCTTGGATTTTGAGTGTGGGGTGTCAGCAGTGAGCATTACAATTGTGAATTTTATTCTACATGCCTCTGTCAATCCAATTATAATTATGTTTATTCATGAAAATCTGTAGCAGTTTCTACAGCTCTCCCAACCTTCTAACATTAGTGCAGAAATACCTTAAGATTTGTCATTTTGCCAACTTTATAACAATCCATCTGAATTTCCTTTCTTAATCATGTTGTCTTCTTTCACTTTCCCATATAAACTTAGTAGACCTAACTGATACTTTATATCTTCTGTAGGGATGGTTCTACGTTCATGTTTAGCTTAAAAACTGACTAAAAGTTAAAAATAAAATTCTGAGGAAGCTAGTAATAGATGCGTACATTCACAATGTTATTTAAAATTCAGAAAATGTAGCTATTACAGTTGCTATCAAACAGACAACAGTAACAAAATAGCACTATCCTTATAAACTTTGGAACAAAATGTTTTCAAGAGGACTGTTTGGTATAAGGTCTCTTTAGCTGAATGTAGCGTTCTCTGCTGCAAGGCAGATAATACCTTACAGGGAAGAAGTGACACAAAATTTGCCCGGCTAGTCTTACTATTATTTACAAATAAATATCTACATTCAATTGTCTTTTTAGGATAGTTTTCTTCCTGAGAGGATATCAAAGGACTTTTGGTTCTTTAATCCTATCAGTTAAGCCTTTCAAGGCAATATTTTTGAGTTACTTTTTTCAGCAAGATAACTGTAATTCTTTAGTCAGGGCAGTTCTCCTGGCAAATGCAGACATATCTAGGCCGTGAGTGCAAGAAAAGGCTGCAATTGCCATGAGAGGTCTCACCTGGGACCTTTACCTACATAGCTGTTCTATGCTCAGGCCATTTAGTCTCTTTGCCTGAGTTATGTTGCAAGTGCACTTGTTTTCAGTTCTTCTTGCTGTTCTATTTTTTTCCTCTTGTATTTGTTCTGCCCACCTTGTAGTGAATTGGTTGGACCATACCTTGTGGGTGAAGTACTGCCTGTGCTGTGCTCATCCTCAGCTCCCTGGCTCATGGCATAGCCCTGCTATCACTGCTTCTTACGTTTTTATGGCTCACTCTGCTGACTGTAACTTCCTGGCTCGCATTTATTCTTTCTTAGAATACAAAGTCCATCTATAAAAGGAAAAGGTGTTAAACCTTTCTTCTGAGGTTTCATTATACCACTTAAAAATAGGAAGAGGAGGCATGCTTCTAATTTGGGAAGAGCATTGTGAGTTTTCTGCTTACCTAAGAAGTTGCTGATGCACATAGAAATCTTAGTAGACTTAGCCAGTAACTTTTCTTTCTTTACTTAGTAACGATTACTCATATATTTATTTCAGTATCAGAATACCGAGTGTTTCTTTTTTCAAGCCTATTACTATATATTGAACAAACTGGAAAGTATTTTGCACTGCAGTGATTGCATAATGTACAACTTCTATATGCCAGAAACAACAAGTGTTCATTTTGGCCTGCTGACTTCATTAAGTGTGTATAACACTTAAAAAAAAAAAAAAAATGCGGCATAATGGCATTCCATCTCTTACTTGAAACTTAACTCCTTTACCATTAACTGTACTAGATGCAGAATTATGCCAAAATCATCAGTTCTCTCTGCATGCTACCAACCCATTTCTCTTGAAGTTCTCTTCCTTGACACTTCAAATTAGAGCTAATAAAACAATTTCTCTCTGTAGAAGTGTGTGATAAATTTATTGCATGATCTAAATTACCACAGCAGCTGTGGGGAGAAGGAAGCAATGTGAGTAAAGCAAGCAAGACTATGGCTTGCTGGAAAAATTGAGGGTACTGGATGATCCCTTGTATTTTAAAATGACTTGGGTGTTTTATCACCCATTGATGAATGAAGTTGGTTTTATACTGGGGCTATGATCTGTAGTAGTGATCTTTCTGTGTTCTGCAAGAAATGCTGGAGAACACAGTATAAACTTTTATTGTGGAATATGCTAGAACATAAGATGAATTTACCACTTTGGGAAAGCAAATGAAATTGCTGAGCCTAATTTACTCAGAGGGTGGTGGGGCATTGGTGCAGGCTGCCCAGATAAGCTGTAGATACCCCACCTATGCAAGAGTTCAAGGCCAGGTTGGATGGGGCCCTGGGCTACTTGATCTGGAGGGAGCCAACCCTGCCCATGGCAGAGGAGTTGGAACTAGATGGTCTTTAAGATCCCCTCCAACCTAAGACAGTCTGTGATTCTATGAATCATTGATGTGACAGAGGGTGGAGCTTTACTTCCTGAAGAAGGGCTCTGTAGATGTCAAAGATAATCCCTGACACAGATGGATCACTCTAGTGTGAAACTTAAAGGTTAAAAGACCCGGAAAAGTACTTTTAAGACCTGAAAGGAACGCTTTCATGGGGAACAGCTGAGAATTGCAGAGGAATGTCCAAGAATTATAACTTAAAATGTATTTTACGCATCCCTTCTCCAGGGAATGGTGTAACTCCATATAATAGTCTTTTAATTGCTTTGTGTACAGCAGTTCTGAACCTGTGAAATGCCAGGAAAGGGCTGGGAAACATGATTGTTCTGTTTCTAAGATAACTAGCTTAATTATTGCTGGACACTGTCCTCAATGGCTTGGTTCTGTTCTGCAACCCAGACAGGCCATGGCCTTTGCTAGCACCACTGGGTAATGTGCATCAGCAGGACTGCCACCCTGGAGCAAGCTGCCCAGCCTTCCCTCTGTCTCCTGGGTCTCTTCACTCCATGCCTCTCCTCCTCTGGGTCAGGGCAGCTCAGGAGTGCTGTATTGGCCTGATAAAGTCAGGTACACTTTAGTCATTGGTGCCTGGAGAAACAAAGCTAGACTTTGTTTATTAAGTTACATGTAAGAACTTCTGTCCTTAAGCAAGGGTTCTGTCCAAGCTAACCCTAATTTCTATCTGCCTTTGGAACATGCACTGAAAGTGTTAGCATTTCTGAAGGTTTCAAAGGAATGTGTGGCTATATATATTCAGGTTTTGTTTCCTTCATTGTAGTCTTTGTCTCTGAGCCATTCAATGACACCTGAAATAAGACCAGGTTATTAACTGCCACTTATAGTTTAGTTCTGCAATTAGATTTTCAAACTGCAATACAGAGGATTTCTGCAGCCAAAGATATAGTCAGTACACAAGCATTTCTGTTCAGTGCAGCTTTGTCTCAAATGTCACTTGCATGATACCATTCTTCCTAGATGAAGTTGGCAGTGTATACCTTGTGAATAAACTCACAGCTTACAACTTTGACAGCTTAAATGCTCTCAAACTTAAGATAATGGTAGTTTCATTAGTATTTTTTATTTTATTTCCTTTTTATTATTTAGATATGACTTGCAAGAACTGTTTAATGGTATTTTGTCCATATCTGATAGCTAAATACGTAGCAAAGCATGGATTGTATTTGGCAAGAAAAGGCAGGGACATTTCTCCATTTCTTTTCCCAAATGGGACTCAATTCCAAAATTTCACAGACTGAGGAGGTAATAGGTTTTGTTTCCCCACATTTAGAATTGGGTCATTACAATTTGCAAGGTATTTTACATCTTGAAAGTGCTTGGGGTGCCTATTGATCAAAGTCTGCCTGGGGTACTGGTAGAGTTGAAACCCAACTTCTCCTAGTTTTTCATTGTTTTGTTTTGAATGAAGATTACCAGAGAAAAAATGATATTCTGTATGGATTCAGTTGTCTGAAGAAAAAAAATATGCTTTTCCACTGTGCTTTTTAGTACTTTGATAGCTGTCTGTCACTGGAGTTAAGTACAGAAGTGTACAAGTACTTGAAGAAACATGTCTGCAAATACTGCAGATGAAAGTAATTCTGCAGTTGAGATCTTGATGCAGACCAGCTTCAATGGAAGAATCATGCATTTATCGATAGTCCAGGTGTTCAACCTAGTTGTCCTAGGAATCTGGCGCCTTCAGGACTGATTACTGTGGTGTAACTGAGTAAGACATGAGCTTGAACCCCATGTAGAAAATCTACAAAGATAATTGTACTTCTAACACAAATTATGTATTCATAAGCTTTCAGAAAATATTACACATAATGTTCCTTTTATATAATACTGATTTATGATAGAATTCTGAATATATACAGGGTATACTCAGAAGGAAGAATAGGATCCTTTAATCACTGGGGACAAGAAATACTCCTTCTAATAATACCAAAAAATACTATTGATACTAGAAATTATACTAATGATACTGAAAATGCTATTGATAAAACCCAGGAAACACTTCCACTGTGAAAAAGATTATCTGCTGGCATGTATCCACATCTGTTCAATGTTACCAGATTAATACAAAACTAAAAGGACTGAAAGGAAAGGAAGGCATATGAGGAAGGCAGGAAAAGCTTACAAGCAGAGCAGGCTTAAGGTAGGGAAGTCATTTACTTTTACTGTGTAACTACAGCTTGATAAACAATAACTATTTGATGTAAACTGACCTGCACAGTTTTCTTGTACCATGGAAACTCAATACCTCAGCTGTGAAAGTAGATACAACTTTTTTAACATCTGATGACTTGTAGTGAATGCCGTGTACTTTTTTATTGCTTTAATATTGATGATGTCAATTCTTCACAAGCCACAACCGTGGATGTAGCAACAGTAAGTGCATGTTTTCTGCAAGGGCTTACACAGTGCTGGTGACAGACATAATGCTGCATAACAGCTTTATAATGGGAACTAACATGATTATAACAAGTAGATACTGTATGAAATAGAGCTTATAGGTGGCATTAAGTTCTACTCTAAGCTATTACAGAGGAGAGAGACAGTACTTCCAACATATAGTGGCTGGACAGTGGATATGCACAAATGAGCCTACTTTAAAGTAGTGAATATCTATCCAACTACAAAAGAGAAAAAGCTCCCTTTGGTTTAAGTTTAGTTGTTGGAAGGGAGAATATATAATTCTGGTCAAGATTATAGGTGTTAAGAAGAGTAGTACAAACAGCCAAAAAAGCTTAGCACACTTCAGGAAAAGCTGGAGAAAAAAAAAAGGGATAATATTATCCAGTCTGTATAGCTTATACCAACTGGCAATTTAGAGCAAGGCTGTTAGATGGTTCTGCAGTGAAAGTTTCTGAATGAATGTTTTTTATTTTTTTCTTTGAAAAAAATCAATGTCTTACATAGCAACACAATAGACATTCTTTTATATGAGGAAAATGTTTTAATTAACACGATTCTTGAACATCAACTTGCATGGTAACTAGAAGGCCAAATTCAGTAAGTATGAGTATAAAATTAAACCCTAAGAGATTCATTCTTAAATAAATAAATAAATAAATAAAAGTATTCCCACTGAAGCTAATAAAATATTGATAATATCTGTTCCAGTCAGATAGCATAAAGTTGCATACTTTCACAAGAGCACTTGCTCAACTTGATATTTTTGAGATCCAAAGACAATCATGGAGGAGATTCAAAGAAGTAAAACTTCATACAGTGAAGTGATATTATGTTGCTCTTCTATTCCTTCTATTTATTTCCATGGAAACTACAACAGATATAAGGAGCACAATAATACTATCTGATAGAGCAAATTCTCAGCTATAAAACACTGTTTTTTTTCCAAAGTCATCAACATTAACTATGAATTTTCAACAGGAATGAACAGCATGCATGCCATGCTCTGCACCAGCAGAGGTGACACACTATTTCTTAGCTGCTATGACAGTGTCATTGCTAAGAAAATGTTGCCCATGCAGTCTATCTTTCATTGGTCCAAACACATGGAAATCATAAAGTGCCAAATCTGGAATATACAGTGGGTGTGGTAGGACAGTCCAACCAAGACTGGCAACGTGCTTCACAGTCTTCAAATTGGCATGGAGCCTGGCATTATCATATTACAAGACAAAGGTTGTCTTCTTCCCTGTCCTGATTCTGGAAGTTTGAGTCATCAAATTAGTTAGTTAGTCAGTGTTGTGATGCACAGGTCAGAGTTGATGGTTTGTCTGAGTTCCAGGAAATCTAGAAGTATACTCTTTTCCTATACCCAAAAGACAGTATTCATCCCTTTACCCACTGAGGGCTTGTGTCTTGAATGTTTTCTTTGTTGGAGAACTCACACATCACCACTTCATGGACTGCTGTTTTGAATCCAACTTGTAGTGGTGACACCACATCTCATCACCAGTAATGATTGATCCAGGAAAGTGTCATCTTCAGCCTTGTATTAGTTCAATAGTTTCTGACAAACATGCAAACAGTGTTTTTTTTTTGTTCCTGTGTGATCATTCGTGGGACCCACATAGTGTAAACTTTGTGACATTCCAATGTTACTAACATTGTTTCCAACACATTGAAGCTGATATTCAGCTCTATAAACAGTTCCCTGGTTAGAATCCAGAAATTTGCATGGATGAGCCATTCAAGAAGCTATCCTTTTTTGGTTGTGACTGTTGTGCACTGCCATCTGGAATGTGGCCTACATTAGAGGAACCATCCCACCAGTTTCCCATTACATTTTCTACCTGGGCAACAGATGGCAGTAGAGGGGCAGTCTGACAGAATAGCATCTGACATGGGAGTGCAGATAAAACAAAGATATGCCATTGAATTCATTAATAAAGAAAAAGTGACATCCATTGATATTCATCAATGCTTGCTGAATGTTCACAGAGACCGCACAGCGGATGTGAGCACAGTGAGCTGGTAGGTAGCGTGCTCCAGCAGTAGCGACACAAAAGAAAAGCCAATTGGACACTGGTGGGATGGTTCAATCGTTACCATCATACCACCAACATCCACTTCTGACATCATGGGCCAACACAATAAAATAGGAGGCATTACTTTTGGAGCACTACTTCTAGCTAGTGAGGCCCTGGAACAGGCTGCCCAGGGAGGTTGTGGATGCCCCGTCCTTGGAGGTGTTCAAGGCCAGGTTGGACGGCGTCCTGGGCAACCTGATCTAAATGTGTATGCTTGGTGGCCCTGCCAGGCAGGGGGGCTGGAACTGTATGATCCTTGAGGTCCCTCCCAGCCCGGGTGATTCTGTGAAATAATGATTTCTTGTTTGTTATGGACTTTTCTCTTATTTCTAGCGCCTCTTTCCACTGCAAACCATTCTAATAAAAGCATATGTCAGAAAGATTAGCATGGTGGAAAGATGATAAGGGAATGGAATGGCAAAAGGGACAACAGGAAAGATATGCTCACCCATCCCCTAGGAGCTAAGTTCAGAAGGAAAAAAACTCCATAAAGGAGGGATCTCCAACTAGAGATCCTTCCCACTGGCAGTCAGCCCTTAAATGGGGTCTAGGAGAGGTGCAGCCAGGCTCCACCCCTTCTGGTAACACAGCTGAATTGCCTTCTCCTGAGCTCCCAGGGCTGACTTGGTTCTTTCCCCAGGTGATCAATCAGTGGTTCAGGTTGTGTCTCGACAGTTCTCATACAGTATGTAGTAAACCTGCCTTACATTAAAGGGGGCAAGTGGTGGTGTAAGGGGAGTTTTTCTTAGTTCTGTCTTGCTTTCTGTCTCTTCAGCACAGACACCTCTGTGATGTATTTGTTGCATCTCCAACAAGGAGTTAATTGGTTCATATAAATTATGTGTAAAGTGCTATAGAAAGTCGTGTTTGTAGAATCTAGGGACCTGTAGGACTCAGCACTCTATGTTGTTTGTATAGTGACTATGTACAAAACTAACTGCTGTCCTCAACTGTCACAATGGCTCTAAGTAGAGATCAGTTTTCTACAGGATAATGTAGTTTTTCAGCTTAAGTTATTTAATACAACCGTTCATATATGTCAAAATTCAACTCAGTATATAGGGGGCAGTAGGTATTCTAAAATATCTACTAGATAACATGAACCAGCTGATGAATTTTATTTATTTATTTATGAAGTTTGTTATGTGTGTATATGCAGTCCCATTCGTCTGAAATTCTGTCAAGAAATAAAAAATAGTTCCTTATTTTTGATCATACTTGTTCATTCTATTAATCTCCATTCATATTCAGAATATCCCTGTCAAATGGAGTGAGAATAATAATGATTTCCAGTTCCTTACTGATTTTAAATTGATTGATATCTGTCAAGAAATCATGCACATCATCACATCCTTCTTGTAATTTGTGACATATCTCTACCTATTTTGTCAGTGTTCAAACACTATACTGACAGGTGCTGGTTAGGTCCTGAATATTGAAATACTAAAGCTTTCTATAAATATAACCAACATTAACATCAAAGTTTTAACTCTAGGTGGCAGTTTATACCATCTTTTTTTTTTTTTTTTTTTTTTTAAAGTAGGCTTAGCAGCAGCATATTGATCAACAAGCTTTTCTAAATGCAACTTTATAAATATTGAAAGAAAGAACAAGTCAAGCTATGATAACAGCTATCCTGACTTTCCTAGAACCAGATCATTCAGTGACTGAGTTTTAGAGGGTATGACTCACAAATTTTAGCTTCCAACTCATTGCGATTATCACTGAATCTGAGATGATTGGGAATGGCCTGATTCTGATCCTAAAAACTCTCTTAAGCTTCTTTTACCAAATGTGGAGTCAAAGCCATTGGTAGCTACTTAATAATTTGTCTCCAATACTCTTATTGTTGCCATGTCAAGTACTTGATGTTGGTTGCTGCTCCTGAGCAGCCCACAGCTGTTTTTGCAGCCTTGTGCTGAGACTTTCGCTGTTGCAATGCAACCCTTCTGCAAGACATTTGCACCAACACTGTGCGTTCACAGCAAGCTAACTTTTTCTATTTGTACTTGCTGAACTGTGTAAAACTACTACGTCTTTGAGGATATGACCTCTCCAACTGTTTTCAAAATAAATTAGACACAATGCGGAATATTCATAAAGAGTTAAATAGGGGTGAAAGAAGAATCAACAAGCAGTGGTGTAGTAATGCTGTGTTTGTCCCATGTTCTGGGTTTGTCAGAACCAGTGTAGTTCTCCAGGAACTCTGATCAGATCTGTTTTATTGAAGCTTGACACCCATATTATGTGGAAAAATAGATAACTGTTAGAGCATGTAGGAGTGATTCAATAACTAAGCACTGTGAAAAGTTATTGGCAAATTCCTCAGTCACTAGAGTTGCAAAAGATAATAGGTTTTCAGCACAATTTTGGATATTTCAATTTTGCTCTTTGCCTTTTGACTGTGAGGGGCAATTGTGAGCATTCATCATTTAATAGGCAGAGTCTTCAGAGTATTCCCGGTAAGAAATGCTAATACTCTGATGCACTAGATGAAAGCTATACTCAGTTTTTTTTCTGGAGCTTGAGTTCACTGCAGATATTACTGCTTGAAGTTAGATTTTTAAGGAGTTAATCAATTTGGGCTGCACAATTGAATTAAATCATTGAAGGCCTGTACAAATCCAAGAATATTCTATACTGTGCTCCACTGCCTTTAACATAGCTTGGTATGCTTAATTCAGACTCAGAGGTTTGCCACCAATCTGGTTTTGTAGAAGCACTGGTGGGCTGATGATTTTAGAGAGGACATTTTCATTTTAAGAAGAGAATCATAACACTGTAATGTTCAGGTTGGAAGGGAAGGACTCTGTGAGGTTCTAGTCTCAGCTGCTCTGCTTTGAGTAGGAGGTAGGAGTCGGACTGGGTTATTCAAATCTCTGCCAAGAGGTTCATTTTGTAGGATGATGACTGTTGTATTACGGATGCAAAGAAAGCCAAAGGAGAGGAAGACACATCTTTCACATTGGCAGGAAGTTATTTCTGAGACTGACATAATACCTTGTAGCTGCTACAGTCAGTGAGCACTATTGGCTGTTACTTACAAGGAAAAAATGTTACCCTTATTACCAGGCATATACCTCAACAGAATTCTGATGCCTCATGTGATGCACACTTAAGACATAAACATTTGTCAGGTAGCAAGAATGAGGATCACTGAACCATTTTTTTTTCAGTTGGAAAATCTAAAATGTAAAGCTAAGAATTTCTCTACAGACCTCCTTTACAAAACCATGCACATTGGAAAAGTTCAATAGGAGAAATACAGATAGGTAAGAAGGTACAGAGGAAAGGCATAATCTGTCAGAAACAAATCTCCAGCAGTTACTGTGGATGGACTAGGCTATGATCTGCATGCTAAGCAAGATAAATGAAGACATGAACTAACATAAAATGTAAGCAAAGTGGACACAAAGTGTTTTGTGGCACAACTAAAATAATCTCAGATGGTTCGGTATTCTCTTCTGGACAGAAAATATATAAAGAAAAAGTCAGTGAGTGCTTTAGACCTTCTTTGCTATTGAGGGAGGGAATTGAATAGAGCATGGTGTGTTGTCAAGCACTAAGCATTTGGTAAGAGGAAAATATATAGATCAGCTTGGACAATTCTTTTGTGTGTGGTTATAGATTATCAACCATCATTTTCACAGAAATTACAGATAAACAGGCAAAATCTTGTTACGGTTCACCAAAAAGAATAATCTAAATACCTGAAGGAAAAAGAAGAAATAAATAGTACAGAACTTAGAAAGACAAGAAATAGAGATAAAAGAAAACATTCAATGCCAGGTTGAGGAGCATACTGAAAAAGGAGAGACTAGAGAAGGAGTTAAATATACAAAGAAGGAAACAGTATGTGCTTTTTTTTTTTATGTTGCCTTTTGTTGATTCGGTAACAAGAAAACCTATCCTGCTGTTATCAATGACAGTGAAAAAAGTTCAGTGGCACCAGCTGTGTCCAGATCAGGCTCACTAACTGCAGCACCTGTAAGTGAGGTGGGAACAGATGTGTGTGCTCTATCTAATCCATGTGCAGGGTGTACCATATGCTAGCTGTTTGGTTTACAGTTAATTGGAAAATGTCCCCAGGTTAGACTTAAATGTCATTGTCGTGCTAACTATTCTCCTTTACAATGTTTCCTACCTGCTGGAGTGTTTTTACTGTTGATGCTAAAGATCTCAATTGATGTTTCCTGTGAGCCTAGATGAGTGTGGATAATTTTAGGTGTTTGATTACTAGGACTCTATATCATTTCTGAGTACTCAGACTATTATATGAAGATAAGCAGAGCTCTGTTGGGTGACTGGTAAAACACCAGCACCCCTTTACTTGTAGGAAGGTAGCAAAAACTTTTTTAATCTGACGGTATCTAATTTAAAGAAAAAGTATTTGCATAAAATGTGGAATGTCAACATTTTCAGGCAGACTTCTCTGAACATCAAGATTTACATGATAGTTCCTAAGGACTATCTTAGCTCCTAAGTTGGAAAGGACTTCTGTATTGTGTGTTTATAGAAATGAAGCATCTCAACTGATGTTGTAGTGTCACAAAAAGTTTGAGAGACACTTGCCTCACCTCCCACAAGTTGTAGGCTACATGTGGGACTTGTTCAGACTTGGTTCACTTTGAATGATGTTTAATATTACTAAAAACAGCAAAATATTTGAAAGTTAAATGCTGCTTTCGGAAGTGACAAAATATTTTAGAGTTAGCTAAAAAACTGTGCCACCATCCCCATTGCAATTGCATCTACTTCTCTTACACAGCTTGGTTTTTGCTTTTATGAAAAGGAAATACTAAGTCATGTCTTGAACCAGTGATTGAGCACCTGGTGGGAAGGCAGGGCCAACCCGGGACTCAGCAATGCACTGAGTGACTGGAAGGGATAAAGTCAGGATCCATCCCTTCCCAGACCTCGTTTAAGGGTTGGCAGTGGAGGCAAGTTTATCTCTTTGGAGATCCTTTTGCATCTGAGGTCTTCTAAGGGTAAGTACTTTACTCACTTATATAAGAAACTCTGTAGGTAACCATTATAATCCTTATATCTCAGGCATGTAACCTAAGTGCTTTAACATTCTCTAATGACTTTGTACAGTAATGTATGCTTTCATTTTAATGAATGCTTCTTTTGAAATAGGTCTAGTAGAACTGTACTCAACCTGTATGAACTAGTGGAACACTCACACCAAGTTGATGCAAGAACCTAAAATTTTACCTAATCTTTGGTGTTTCTGTTACTATTGGCTATATATCTGCCTTCTCTAAATTCTGTACAATGAAGATTTGATGCCTGCATTCTTGTAGATCTGTGGAACGTGCTTTATTCTCGCAAAAATGTCCTATGGAATTCAGTCCATTACAGAATATTCTTATTTATTAGCTAATCACTCTGAAAGTTCTCTCTCTTACAGCAGATGGGTACGTGTCTTACTATCCAGAGCGAAACTGTAGATCATGATGTGGTAAGCTTTACTGATACAAAAGCAACTGAGATCCATGTGATATGTTGCCCTGCAGGAGATAACATTGTGCAGACACCTGAAGAATGAGCAAACTGTATCATTACTTAAGTTCTTTAGAATGCAAGTAAATGAAATGTTTCTCAAAGAAGACAGTTAAAGGAAAAGACATCCTCCACAAGATGAAGTCCCTCCAAAAACTCATTCTAACAATCTCTGCTTTCCTGCCTTTTTCTTCACTTAATACAATTCAAATCAAGGCAGGCTGCACAATCTGCACAATCTGCTTTTGTCATTAATGCTTTATGTGCTATCCATTTTTCTCTTCCAAATCCTATTATTTTCATTATAACCAACTAAACTGTCTGACAGTAAGAATGTTAAGCTCAATCAGAGGCTCTTGCATTGGTCCCATTACAAAATGGGAGGCATCTCAGGGTTGGCAAGTTCAGTTTCAGTGCTTTTTGAAGACCTTCATATGGTATATAACAGTTCTGAGTTCACTGACCTCTCTGGTTTTGTTCTTTTATTTCTGTCATGAAAATACCCAAATCCTGAAGTCACAGGCTTCTGGCTCCGAAGGGATTCATTACTAAGACTTCTTCCATCTCTTATCCTCAATTCAATTAGCTCCCTTAGATGAATGCCTTCTCACACAGGTATATGCATTGTCATCTTATCTTTTTCCTCCAAAAGATATTCTCTAAGAAAGACTATGGGCCATTTCAGACCACTGAATGCAAGTTCGAAGTGCTGTCTGTTCAGTTTTGGCAGGTATGTGACTACATAATAATGTCCTTTAAACTTTTTGCTCGTGTCAGAAAGCATGAATGTAAAGTAGTTTATCATAGGCTAGATTTCTCTGCAATGCGAAGACAGTAGGGTGCCCAAAATTATGTTAGTTTAATGCAGTCTCACTTTAAAGAACTCTAGTTGCAGGTCATAACTATTCTAATCATTAATATTAATGACAATATATTTTTTTCTATCACTATCATGATTCATTAAAGCAGTGCAAAACTCTGCTGGTTCAACAGCTTAAGATGCAGTACATCTGCTACCATATGAAAATCAGAATGAATTTTGTTTTCAGAGTAGGCACAAATTGCCATTGAAAAGTTGTTATTATTTTTTTTTTTTAATAACTACCTTGTTACTTTAAATACTCTGTTTTCCTCTATCATTCATTTTCCCCCACATGCCATTATATTAACACAGGCTGTCCTTAACTTCACACTGCTATATAAGCACATGTTAGGAGTATGCCATTGGTACTCAGAAATAGATGGAATGTAAAGTTAGCTCAGGTCTCTTCTTACTCTGTACTTACCTTTTCCCGTACTGCAGAATTCCTCCCAAGGTACACATACTCAAATAGATTTCCAGATGTACTAATAAAAAACTTCATTTTTTGAGCAGATTCGTTCTCCACAGTTCTGATGGAAATTTAGAAAAATAAATAATCAAAACAGTATTTCTCCTGGAACACGTACAGAAGTTGATTATCTGACACAACTTTATCTGCTGAAACTTCAGTATGTGAAGACTATTGTTCAAGACCAGGTTGGATGGGGCCCTGGGCAACATGGTCTAGTATGAGTTCTGGAGGTCAGTGGTCCTTCCTGTGGTAGGGGGGGGGTGGAGATCAATGATCCTTGGGGTCCCTTCCAACCCATGCTATTCTATGATTCTGTGACTATGCAATGAAACAGTTATCTTCCACTCAGCTCGCTGCTGTTAGCGCAGTTAACATTGCACAGAGGAGTGCATTGCGTGCACTCCTCTGCTCTATATTATGGAGATAAGGAACTGTAAAAGAACTAATCTTCCTATTAGATAAAAATATTTGATGTCAAAAAGCTCATGATAGTTTTGTGTTTTTTTTTTAACGTTTTTAAAGCTTCTATTTCTAATGAGATTAGTTACTTATATTTAATAATAGTTGCGAACTTAGTATTTTCTTTAGCAGCTTTAGCTATTAAAGGTCTCAGAACTATTTTGAAGAGATGGGATTTTTTAATATATAAAAATCCAACAAAATTAAGAAGAAGTTTAATTCCAAAATATTTTCTGAAAAATAACTTGTTCTATATATTAGAGACATCAGCTCTTCTAATAATGATGGACTTGGGCATTTCCAAACTCTTGTTATAAATACAAAAAATAAAGAGAGAAGAAATGGGGTTTATCAGTGAAACATCAACTTTAATAAAAAACCAAACCAAAACAACAACAACAACAACAAAAACCGACTGAATATATAGTTGCTATTCTTACACAAAGACAGATTCCCAAAAGAGGGGAAAAAAAGCAAGTATTGGTTATTGAAATATTTTTATTCTGTTTCAAAAGTAACTCTTTCTTCTGGGAACTTGTTGGTAACCATCAGCATTTGAACATTTTTGTACTCAGTAGAAGCTGGTAATTTTTAGGCCTTTCTGATAATTTCAGCCTTAAATCACAGTTGCAAAGATTTACAGGGAAATTATTCTGATAAAATAAGCAAACATTATAGCAGAGCACCTGGTAGTACTATGAAGAGGAATAGATGCATCCTGGGGAAATAATATAATCAATCTCTCTGAGCAGAGTAGGAATGTTGTGCCAGTTCTCCTTCAGCCTCTGCTGTTGTTAATTGAATTCAATGTGATATTAGACTTGTCATAGCAGTGAGAAACTGCTAACTCATTCCTTTCATAGCGTATCTCTTAGCTCTTCTTCCAAACTAGCGTTACCTAAACTTTGTGTATTTTTGTACTTTCTCTCACCCAAGCATCATATTTTCACTTTCACTATTGTATTCCGTCCCCCCTCCCCCCCCCCCCCTTTTAGTTTTTCTAGACTTGCTCAGTAATTTGTCAACATCTATGAGTTATGACCTTCCCCTTCAGACTGCTACTTCTAAGTCTGTCTTTTCCCCAGGTATAATAGCTCTCAATATAACTCTATTCAAACACCAAAGCTGCACAAAACATTGACTAGAACAAAAGACAGGAACCTTTACATATATGTCCCTTTTGCCAGGGAAAAATACATCTTTAGGTATATTGTCCAGTTTGCACCAGTTTATGGCAGTTTCACCTGGACCATATTTTCCTGTTTCCATTTAAAATTATGCTGAGCAGTGTGATTACTTTGTTACTTCAACTTTGTTACTTCAAGATTTAGGAAACTGGTTTCCTTTCCCATTAAAGCAGTGATGCCTGTTATAAGGGAAAACAGATTGGTTTGATGTAAGTTGTTTATAAGGTCTTCAGTTATAGATAATTTTGTGGGGGGATTTTGTTCTGGATTTTTTTGTGGTTTTAAAAGTACAGTTCTGGATCTATAATTTACTCTTCCACTTTATATCATAATTATTCTGAGCAGTGAGGTAAAATTAAGTTCTAGAGTTTATTAGCCCTTTCCATTATTATTTTTTAAACATAGACATTATGTACACTTTTTCCAGTCTCCTGAGAAGTACTCTATTTTTCACACATTTCTAAATATATGTGTTAAATTCTACAGTTATGTCGATCAGGTCTTTATGTATTTGATGATGAAGTTCATCAGATTGAGCTAATCTGATTTTTTTTTTTTTTTTTTTTTTTACATTAAAGTATCTGTTCTCTTCATTCTTTGAAACAGAAACTTACTGCTCTGTTAGTGGTATTAATGTCTAAGCCTCTATCAGTTAGTTGTTTTAGTAAAAAACTTTTAATTAAAAAAGACTTTAAGCACTTTTAACTTCTTATCATAATAATACTATGGTGCTTGCTCATCACCTTATTATTGCTTATAAAATTAGTTCTTGTAACCTTTGCTTTCTCTTTTTATTTGCTTATATTTTATGTTCCTAGTTTCTGCTCTGTGTACTTTCTCCCTTTGTTACACAGTATACTCCCTCAGATTTTTTAATTTATCAAGAAATTCATGATTTTGACTAGTATGTTTTCTTCCTTTACTGTTTTTCCTCTGTTTTGGGGTAATGTGTATGTGTGGTTATATTTGGGTTTAATATCATTTATCTGAGGAAGATCTGTTTTACTTCCCCCCCCCCCCCCCCCCCCAGATGCTTACCAATATTTAATCTTTAGGCTGATCTTTCTTTACATTTCCTTAGGTCACTACGATTTTATCAGCCACATCTCTGTGTATACGGGGAGATATGCATTGTTGTTAGTTTCCATTCTTCACTTCTAGGGATTAATTTCATCTTTTCCATCCAATTTAACAAGAACATAAACTGTAGCATTCTTATTAGTCCTAATGACATTTGGAAGAATTTTCCTTCAACTGTCTTCTCCATTTCCTGTATTAAACAAACATTGAAACGCATTCTCATAACTTGCTAGGAAATCTATGTTTTGCAGTATCCCTCCCCCAGTGCGGTTTGTAAATATGACACTACCCTAAATTAACCTCTCAAATGCACAGTCCTTTTCCTGAAAATATGAATAACATCTTACCTGTATTACAGCTATGGTTATAATTCTGAGAAGATACTTGTGTACTAGATTCCTCCATAAATGTTGTTATACAAAAATGTCTGAAAATTTTCTCTCCGTTGGTTCAAGTTTGCTTCATTCCAGCATGCAATTTGACTTACTCCTCTGCAAAAGGCTTTTAATAATAATAATTTTTAAAAGGCAGTGTTACATTTGTGTAGAAAAAGGATCTCCAAGCAAACTCATCTTATTTCTTAGACAGAAAGCTTGCGCCACAAGAACTGAAATGCTAGCTTATTTCTCACTGCATCACTTATTCATGTCCATGAAACACAATCTGTAGATAGATCCAATGGCTTGTGGAAAATGAGCATGGAATTACTATACACTGATGCTACACAAGTGTAGTGTTTGTTTCAGAACATGCTTTACTTTACTTGCATATCCTGAGCTATCTTGTTCACAGAGCTGAACATAACAGAACAAGTCTTATGAGAAAACAACAATGAATGGCATCATTTAGGCAAATGGTTAATTTTGTCTTTGTTTTACCAAGTCACAATTCATTGTCCTTCTTGATGGTGCAAAACTAATTGGCTCTTATCGGAGTTACATTACTTCAAAAGGCAGATAAAATTAATGCAAAGTAAACATCACCATGATCAGAGACTGATTAAAGGGGAAACAAACTTGCGTAAAGTTGATGCAGAAACCCACAACCACTCTCAGAATTATAAATTGGAAAGTTACACAGATTATCAGACACTCCTCTGGTTCATTATTTTGCATTCTTTGTTTTAATGTCCGGTCATCCTTAATAAATCTTTCTGCAGTGATTAATATTACTGATGAAGATAAACTATGGAAGAGATGTGCTGCATTGCATGACTAATTAGTCTATCAGATTACATGTTTGCAGCATTTTAAAAATGTTTCTCTTCACAGAAATAATTCAAAGCATATGAAGCTCCATGTCATGTGAGAAACACTATGGTATCTGACCCTGGAACTTTCAAAGACAGGTGCTTTTTGCTTTCAAATAATTTAAAGGTTGAACCATAACGTCTCCACCGCTGTTATTTTCTTACATTGAATCTCTTGAATGTTTGCAGTGTTTGCAGGAAGGTCCAGTTTGAGTCTGGGAATTATATTATTTCTTTCCTTGGAGAGTTCAAACTTAAACAGGTCTATGTACCAGATTCCTTCTAAGAAATCTCAGATATCTTTGGCAAGAGGCAATCACTGTGGAGTCTGAATGGATCGAGGAGATTCCACAGTCTATCTGTTCAAGACGTTTGACTTCTAGTGAATATAATTCTTAGCTAAACTGGATCAAGGCCTCTTATGTGGGAATTATTAAAACCTGCAAAGAATAGGGAAGTTCAGAAATCACTGGATGCTGAACTCTATGAAGATATAGAAGACTCGTGTCAAGGAAAGAAATGCATTGATCTCCATGTGTACTGGTATCTGAACAAGAATTATGGGGCTTAAAATGTAGGGTAGATACCTCTTTGAAATGCGCGCCTACCTGAAGGACGGGGAAGAGGAGCTTCTCTTCACAAATGTGGCTGGACATTCTATATCTTTCTGGTAACTTTCATCACAAAGGATCTAAATACACTGTATTTGTGCTTTTGCAGAGGATACACTGATGATGACAGGCTTAATTAGTTGTACCTATAATTAATATTCTATATAATGTTTAATATGTGGAATATTAAATACCTGAAAGAATTTTAAGATTTTACTTGAGTCCAAAACATTATGCAAATGTGAATTGGGATGTTTCTATATATTTTCTGTATAATTCTGTATTTTCTATAGAAACATGCAGGAGTCAAAAGTACAGCTAGAAGATATTCTTCTATGGTCAGCTCTGTTTTCTGTTTATTTTACATGTTTTTTAAAAACTTTTCATCCTTCAAAGCACAGTTTGAGTTTCATTTTTTCAATTAAAATAGTGTGCGATTATTTACATCGTTTTACAATCATCTCTTTCTCTCTTTATGTAACACAGTGGGTGGATTGTGTTACAACCAGAAAACTAATTGTGTTCTGTTTTCATGAAGAGAAAGAATTAGTATGTAAATGGAGTGGTGGCAGTATAGAAGGAGCTAAGCTGTAGAGGTTATGCTTCGTAAACTGAGAATTTGCTGAAAGTTTCCAGAAGCTCACAATGGAGGCTATGCGGTCAGACCGTAGCTTTGAGATGTTTCTGATAGGTGTAGGGCAATGGCCTCTTGTAGACTGCAGTCAGACATCTTACTGCACAGGCCCTCCTGCAAGGCATCAGAGTAAAGCTTCCACTAGACAAGTCCATACTAGGTGGAGCGTTTAGTAAGTTGTCAAATAGGTGGGAGGTTATTTAACCATATTTAGAAGTTTCTGAGAGCAACAGTAATGCATGACTTCTCCCAGCAATGACAAGATACAGATGATCTAATTTAAAAACACTGAGTTTTTTGGAACTCTGTTTTCATGATCATATCTTTGACTTCCTAAAATCCAGCACCTATAGCATTTTGTGGAAAAGAAACTGTATTCTACTTAATTTTGTTGACATGTGCTATGAAAATATTCACTTCCAAATGTATTAGTTTTCATGTAAAGACATGAGCATGTGATAAAGACAAACTGTACTCCTGTGTCCATAACGCTGTTTCAAGGACATGTACACTTCCACCTCAGAGATCAAGACCAGAGAAGAATTAAACACAAATCTGTTGCCATGTATTTGTACAACTGACTTAGTCATTGTTGTATATAGGAATGATTAACTCCAGCTGTGTTCCTTACAGTAGAATTGGTAAATAGAAGGTAAAACATCTGAAAATACCTGCTAGGTCATCCTGTAATGAGGGAATGAATCTGGAGCAAACATACTTGAGGAACGTAGAGAGTTCAGATAGGCTTTTTCATGTTTAAATGCAATTTCTTCTTTGTTAATCTATTATTGGCTCATTCTAATGTACGTCTGAATCTGAAAATCTTATCAATGTCTCTTTTATGTATATCCGAATTCTTTTGCTTTTGTCGCATCTTTGTGAGTGTTAGAGAGAGAGGCTTTTTATTTCCCTTTCCATCAAGACCAGCTTTTATCTTGCAAGAAGCTTTCTTGCAGGGCCATTTAGCTGAGGCTGCTGACAACTGTCAGAACACTTTCCCATGGACCTCCTATCAGAGAGCTGTGTCAGGGCCTAGGTGCTGCTCTGATGGCCATTAGACTGCTGCTACTATTTTGCTTAACGTTAGCATCTTTGTATCATAGCAACATACAAGAATGCTAAGCACATCTAATACAGTGGTGTTTTGCTACAAAGACAATTGGAGAATTCCTTAGTCTTACGTTTGAATGATCTTTATGAGCAAATGCTGTTTCACAAAGCAGGTTTCCCACATCGTGTACAAAAATATGTTCTAGTGTTAAACCAATTTCCAAATAAGCAAAATGACCTCTTTCTGCCTTAGAGTACATGACTATATCACCTGTTCTTCAATCACGCAAGGAGAAACAAGTTCTGCAAGGTTGCAGTGATGGAGGCAGGTCAGCTGGTTATTTTTAGCTCCAGCTAGCACATTTAGCAAACTTTCACAAGAGGAAATTTTCTTTATCTGCAGCTGATTAGCATTCAGAACCACATAACTCCATCCATTTAAACATAAAAGCAGCTATTTTACTCTTATTCTTAAAACCAATTGCTTGCTGTTTGGTGTGAGGAAAAAGGTGCACTCCAAAGAAATGGCATAATGCTTTTCTGATCCAGAAAGCTTAATGCAAATAGTGATTACTGAAGTCTCTTACAGTGGAATAAAAAGAACATAAACATTAGTATTGGAACACAGTTACCTTGTCACTGTGAAGGCTGTAGCCATTAAATCTTCCCTGGACTAAGGAATGGAATTTTCCATGTATTTTTTTGTAAGGCATCTTTTTGATGGAAGTTCCCATTGCAAGTTCAAAAGCTTTTATTTAGGAGCTGTTATGATATTATTTTAGGACAGACAGAATTTCTTTTAACAGTGTCCCTTGACCTGGCTCCGGAGTTTTACACACCAAAGACTTTCTCTGTACTCAGCTAACCAGACACAGGTATGCCAGAAAAAATGCCAAAGTACCTGGAAGGGCTGGAGTATGATTTAGGGTATTAACGGCATGCTCTAACAGAGCCACGTGAGAGATGCTCTCAGAAAGCAACTCATAAGAAGTCCTCCTGCAGACTGTCATCTCCTGGGTTTTTTTCCCATTACAGGGGAACTTAATGTCATTTTAAAACTGCTGTTTAGTAGTAAAGAGCAGAAATATTCTTTCCTTCTCTTCTACAGAAGCCTGTTTAGAACACAGAAAATATTTTTTATCACTTCTCCTTATATATACACATTGACAGTGCTTACAACCATAGAATCTGAATTATTGATTCCTAAGATGAAAAAGGCTCTGCCGTTCCCTTTCTAGTTGCAGTAGATGTTGAGCATTTATCAGGGACTCTTTGCATCCTCTTAAACTCTCAGTGTGCCATTTTCTATTCCCATCCTTCCTAAAGATTTCCTGAACTCTTCTGCCTCTTTCTGTTCACTGCCCTGTAGAGAGCTTCCTACCCTTATTCCCAGAATCAATGTTTCTGTATATGTTCTAAACTCCTTGTTCTCACTCCCAACCAAAGCTCTCTCACTCTTCCTCTTTGGTTAGTGTTTCACTTTACCAGGTTCCCTCCACCTCGATAAGTTTTTTATGTTATTCAGGATGATTAAAAACTGCATAGAACAGCTCAATAGCCAGAAAATGAACCCACTGTTCTTCTGGAAGGTGTTACTTGTTGGCAAATAACTGAAGCATTCATCTGTCTCCAGTTACAGACACCTGAAGCTGCTGGATATCTGAGCACAATGTCAACATTTTCATTGGTCCTGTATTGCCGAAGTTTTTTTTTTCCAGTTTCCACTGAGCACAGCAGCCACCTAAGGGCAGAATTCAGTTCTGCTGCATTGTCTGCTACAGAGAAGCAATAGCATACAGATGGGAGACTAAGCATGCAACACCACTGGAACGCAAGAATGTAAAAAAAAATTTAATAAATAAGGAATATACAAGGACTGCTCAGGAAATAATGCCTCATGTTTTATAATATTGGCCCATGATATTAGAGGCAGATGTTGGTGGTATGACAATAGAGATTAAACTTTCCGACCAATACTCCTTTACATGTTGTTGCCATGTGACAGATGGCAGCAGGGGGGCAGTCTGACAGAATGGCATCTGATATGGGAGTGCATATGAAGCAAAGGTGTGTCATTGAATCCCTCCATGCAGAAAAAATGGAACCCATTGACATTCATTGATGTTTGTTGAATGTTTATGGAGACCAGACTGTGGATATGTGCTCACTGAGGCAGTGCATAGAGGTGTGTAGTGGAGGCAACAACAGTGAGTCACCTCTGCTGGTGCAGATTTTTATGAGAGCAGTATGCAGGCTCTTGTTCAAGGCCATTGAAAATGCACAATTAAAGGTAGTGACTATGGTGAGAAATGATGTCTTATAGCTAAGAATTTGCATGATTAAATTTATGTTATAGTTCTCTTTGTGTTGTAGTTTCTGTGGAAATAATTAGGAGGCATGCATTTTGGAGCAACCTACATATGAACTGAGACAGTTGTGAAAACAAGAGCAAAGCAGCTCTTTGTATTTTGGTATCCTAGCACACTCCAATTCAAGCACCAGGAAGGAGGGAAGGTTCTGTGCATTTGCTGACCCCTCCAGCCAAAACAGACAAAGCTTGCCCTGAGTATTCCTACAGCGCCATCTCAGTACAGCACTATCAAGCCTTGGGCACGCATTTCTCAGCACATGGCAAGGGGAGGCTAGGCATACAAGTTTAGATCTAGGGTCTGGGGATATCCCTTTGTATGCTTTCTTGCTATAGTGCCACTGTGACACCAACTGCATGTGGAAAAAGTGCCAGTTCTGGCACAAAAGCTCTCCAAAGCACAGCTTGCTGTTTACTTCTTGTGAGCATTCCTGTGAATCAAATTTGATTGCTGGATTGTTTGTGGTAAATAAACACAGAAGTACCATGAATGCTGCCAGAGAGATGAAAACAATGCTTCTGTGGAGCTTCTGATGTAGCAGTGGTGACTTTTAATGCTTAGTACTGCAAGAAAGCAATTAAGGTGAACCCTTTGGCCTGGTGAGGTTTTGGATGCTCCTGAACCACCCAGGGAATGAGAAGTTCTGCTTTAATTGCAGTCCGAAGTGTAGAGGCTGTTAAAGTCCAGAGGCATCTCATTTCACTCACCTAAAGCTTCCCTTGCTCTTAGAACAACATCTCCATCCTGCACCAATGTTTGCATGTGTGTTAGAAGGCCTCTAGGCAGAGGACAAAATTGATGTAACACTTATTGAGAGTAACAAAATCGTCAAATATTGGGATATTTGCTCCTCTTTTTCACCTTGGTTCCTGTTGTGATATTCAGAAGCATGTCTTTCAAAACCAGCTTGATGTTCAGGACTTTTCAATGGTGTCATTATCTTTGTAGATGTGCTTACAGAATTTCTGTTTGATTGCTGTTGGTTTCCATCAGCTAATCGTTATTCTTTTAATCTGAAAAGTTTCAACTTCTGTCACTGGAAAATTAGTGACATGTAAAAAGGAGTAACGGAAAAAAAAAAGATCCTTAAATCTGACTTGCAACCTCTAATGGGAAAAGAAAAACAAATCTGTCATCTCATTCAGAAAGAAAAAATGCTGGTTTTTTTTTTTTTTTAAGTGAAATAAATGCTTTCCCTAAACATGATCGCAGTTGACAAAATGCTGGATGTTTAGGTAGCAATTATAGCTCTTTCAGAGACTGTCAAATCTTGTCACAACACATGTTATAAACGAGGACAGATTTAGACATCCTTTATGACAGTTACGTGTAGGATGTGGATGGTTGGCAGTTAAATTTCAAATGCAAGGAAATTTTCCTTCCAATAGATCTTTGCTTGTTTATTAAGAGGGAGTTACCGTGCGCTGAATCTTGTATCTGCCATGTGCAGCTTTTCATCCTTATAGCTTTTGACATTTCACTTTAACTTTCCCCGTGACAGCCATCTGAACATTGTTTTAGGTAAAAAGTAACCTTCAGTGCTCTAGAGATGCATGAAATTTTTAAAGCTCTTCATGTTTTCGTATTGAGATTGCAGATGGAAATGTGTCATATTATACATGGATGGATAGATAGTAAGAAAGCAAATAATGTAGATGGTAACAATAATGATTGAAGGGAGCAGCTTCAGGATGTTCACAGAAAAAGGGATAATGCAGTAGCCCACATTCATCATGATTCACATAAAATGTTGATGAAATATTAAGAATAATAATGTGTATCACAGAGTACAATACATGTGATGACAGACTGTACAGATGTCATTAAAGCTAAGCCTGACATGGATTTTAAAGTTCTTCTGATGTTAACAGCATAAATTGCATGAGCAGAAGAGATAGAAATGAAAGCATGCTGCCATGGAGGAGAGTTCTGACATGGTCAGACAGAACTTTTTTGGAGAGTGTGCTGCTAAATGTCACATTTCTGAGTGCAGCATAAGCCTTTCTGACTGCACCAGCCTCACCCTGCTAACCAGCACAGACAGTGACAAGCTTTGCATTCACCCTTTCTGCAGAGCTCAATAGAGGTGGGAAAGGGCTTGGCAGCATCTCCCAGATGGGCGATGTACAGCGTGTAATACTCCGTATGAAGCTAGTGGAGAGAGGGAAGCTATATCTGCTGTAGCTCTCTCTCCTAATTCTAAGCCTTTCAAGCTCCTGGAAGAAACTGGTAAGAAGAAAAAAATCTGTTTGCCCATTTTGTAGTCCTCCCACACTTGAATACGGCAGGCTATAGACTAATTTTTATGAATGGTGGTGTATGAAAACCCATAGAGTTAAGTAATTCCAGCATTTCAACAAGAGTGTAAAGAAGAGATGTCATCTATGATATCAGGACCTTGTGGCTCCTCAATTTAGCTGTAGTAGCAGTTTAGCACAGCAGAGTTATTCATGTGCATGCTGCTAGGCAGATACTTGAGCTTGCTGGACTGGGACCAAAGTTCTCGCTGTGTTGGAGGACTGAGCCCGTAAACTGGAACACTGTGGGCAGCTCTACCTTTTGCAGAACTGAAGTTTTTGTACTTTCTATTTTAGTAAGAGTGACAGTGTTATGTAACTAGCAGAAAGATGAACTTGTGATCATAAAATACTCAGAAATATTTGTGAAAGTCTGTCTTGAGTAAAACAGCCTAAGCCCTTGAATTCTGAATGGAGTAGCTTTCCTCTTTCTGTCTGGCTGCAGACCATTCACTTAGCCTTAATGACATGCATCCAAATAAAACTTGCTATTTCACAAATGTGACAATAAATGTACTGTTTCTATCAGTATTCATTGCCTCATTTGGGAAACCAACAGACTCACTTAGTTCATTTACACTCTATCCAAATAGCGTTTCAAGACAGGGACCAGCATCTTGCATCTCAGAGCAATCTCTAGCATCTCTTCTAGTTGTTTGTATGAAAAAAAAAAAGGGGGGGGGGGGGGGGGGGGGGGACATGACAAACAAAAGATTATAAGATGTTAATTTACCTGCAAGTTGATAAAATGCAACATAGCCACAATTTGTTATTTACTCAGTTCCTAACAGTCAAATTCTCGTCTGCTCTTGATTTTAGAAATTGACTTAATTTTGTGAGAATAAATTCTACCCAACAGTCTCTCTCCTCAATCACTTGGTCACTGAAACCATTCTGGTAATAAAATATTACAAAAGGTTTGCCTATTTGAGAGGTATTTTGGAGCATTTTGAACTTTAAGGAAGAGTCATATAAAAAACTTTAGAAGACAGTCTTCAAATAATCAGTCTGTGATGGGAACACATTATCCAATTTTACAGCTTTATGCAGTAATTCTGGTTGTGAGAAGCACACAGAAATTTAAAAGTACTCACAATTTCAGCCCTCTTTATTGTCACAAAACAAATTTTTAGGACTTTCACTTCTAATTGAAGGAAAAAAAAGATATCCTTCATAAAGAAAAAATAACATATTCTTGGGTAATGTTCATAGTAGAACTAATGACTGAATTTGAGAAATATTAAAGTGCAATGACAAAATATTAATCTTTAAATAGAGGAACTTTAAGGCTTCTTTCAATAAATGGCTCTCCATCAGGTCAAATAGACCTTTTTTTTTAATGCACATGGTAATAGATATACCTATTCTCTACCTGCTTAAAATCTTGACCTCCAAATTCTCACACCAAAAAGGAGCTCAGAGAAGAGGTCATAGATAATAACACTTAGCCTTTGAGGTTGTAATGACATTCTGTCACTATTTCTGCTGTTAGTATCAAGATGGGGACAAAGCCCTCTTAGATTATAAAGGAATTTTTCAAAGAGAAGCAGAAGTTTAACCCCTCTGCTTCATTCCCTAATGTCAGTTCTTAGGTAAGTGAAGGCATGGATATATGGAAGCCCTCTTATATTGCCAGGACACTGCCAGGATTTACTGCCCCTTCTTCCCAGGACTCAATTCTCACTTACCATCCCTTAGGTAAAGGAGTCTGAATGGTGAAGTGTCGTCAAAATAAGAAATCACATCTCCAGCAATCACATCTACTTCCAGCAAAATCCATATGGGTTGCATTGTGAAACTAAGAGCAAAAGATATCTGATCTAAACTTGCTGTATTTCAATGAAATCAAGAGGAAAAATGTGTTGGTGTAGATTTGAATACTTAATTCTATGTACCAACATTCTAATGAATTTGTTGTAAACAAGAGCAGTACCCAATATTGAAGAAATAGCTGTGCAATTCTTCACCATTTAGCAGCACCCAGCTGAGATCTGGGGGATACTTTTCTTTCAGCTACTCAGTTTGCCATTAAAAGCTATCTGTAATTGGTGGTAAATGGAATCTTTTGCATCACTGCCCACAGAGTGGGCCCAAAAATACATAAGATGGTTGTAGATACTCATGCCTGTTACACAATCAGATCTTGAAGAGTAGCTTGCTGGTTTTCTTCATGCTCTGGATGAAAGTATAGCAGCCATTCCTTATCTTTGCAGTGTTCTGGGAAAGAGTTACATCTTGAACTTATCAAGATGCTAGGTCTGGTGCAAGAAAGAGCAATAGAGAAAACACAGGAGAATGTATTTGGGAAGTTTAGTTTTAGACAGAAAACAGGGAGAAACAAACAAACAAAGACACAAAACAACCACAAAAAAAGCACAGCTTAATTGGCACTTACGGCTTTCGAAGTGATCACTTTTTTTCAGCCAGCGGTCATTAACAGACCTGGTATATTCTGCTTAGCTTTTGTGGGGGTTATTGTTGATAATTTTCATTCCAATCAAGAAATCCCACTTAATACAAAGCTTCTCACATGAGTTTAAGAATTTCTGGAGTTTTAGTTGGAATGACTGCTTAAGTTGCACAGTTGTATTCCCCATCAACAAAACACACTTTTTTTTAAATTATATTTAAACATGCTCACACAAATTGTTGTGTGTGTAAAATGAGTTCTTTAACAAACAACACTAATGTTACTTTTAAATCTTATTTCCAAAAAGACCTGATTATTCTCTAGTAACTACAGTGAATGAAGAAAAGATTTAGAGCAGAGATGATAGTTCCTCTGTCTTACGTGCAAAGGACAGAAATATTGAAAGAACAGATTCTCTTTATTTCTTCTGATTGTGTAATTCTACTATTGTATCTCAGTGGAAAAGGAGGAGTTTGAGAGGTTATGTATGGGTGAATTTTATTATACTCTTAAATTCATTTTTTCCAGGAAAAAAATCACAATGAGTTGAGATAAAATTTCTCATTTAATATAGACAAGTATGCACCCCAGCTCTCAACTGTAAGTTGGAATGTGCACGTGCTTAATATATAAATATAATATATACATATGTATACACAATATACTTATGTGTATATGATTTATAACAGATCTGCAGACACATGACAAATATCGTAGATCTTGTAAGATCTACATTGTAGAATTTATGAATATTCTTTTTAATATAATCATTAGCAAAAAAGGAATAACAAAACCTCCAAACCTGTGGCTATTTCATCCCTACAGAATAGGTGGTATTCAGTGCGTAAGTACATTTTTCTTTTCAGGGTACAATACAGAGCATAAATTCTTCAAAACCAGGCATTCACGTAGTATAGCAATGATGTGTGACCTCTACAAAGGTATTCATCTATGCAAAATAATGGTGCAAAAGAAATGGTTGGATGATAATATTCAAACGTGGGCCTCTTGTTAGCAGTATTTCCTGAATTCCTTTAGATGAGAAATAGTAACCGTGTTAAACAACAAGAAATAAAAGAATGATATAGAATAGAGGACACAGAAAATTAAATCAGAATATTTAAGGTAGAGTAATCACTAATAGAATTCTTTTGTTGCATGTAAAAGACACCCCATTTCACTGAAATAATTTTGGCCACTCTCAAGTTTGTCAGGAGATCACATTCAAGTGTTAAAATTGAAAAACACCAAAATTCTAGAAAATGCATCCATTTGATAGTCTTTATGTACACAACATACTGCCATAACAGCATGTGTATTTTTAATTGGATATTGATTTCAGTAATCCAGATTTCACATTAGAGCAGAAATGTCTCTCCTTTACTTCTGCATGTGAGAAGATCTGTTTCTTGACTACTAGACTGATAAAAATTCCCCTATAAGACTTCAAATAATAAAAAACCTCATAGGGAATGAATGAAAAACAGCAGACACCTTGGGTAGGGTTCATCTTGTCTCATTTTAGGCACCTACAGCTGGATGAAGAGTATTTCTCTCTATTGCCTGAAAAGGGAACCTAGGGTAATACAGCCTGCTAAGTTGTGGAAAATGAGTTCCACTCCTTGTGTGAAAGAAAGCAGGCTGCTGATACAGATTGCTGTTTGTAGGATGTGTCTGTTGGAGGATGCTGATACAGCGTGGTAGAGCAAGAAACATTTTTTGACATTTGTTGGGGAAAGAGAGCCTTGATGCTGTAGGCACCGAGACTCTGTTCCTCCTGTGGGATTTCACATAAACTGATGGTTCTTCAGACCTGATGTGGCTACAAGGTCAACACATTGCCTTCCTTGAGTGCGCCAAGTGCCTGCTGCGAGGTGATGAGCAACTTCAAATTTCATAAAAGTCACTGGATAGAGCCCTCAGCTAACTCATGCAATGAAGTTGCACTATTTATATGATGCGAACATATGCATGCTGTACTATTAGTGCTAATATTTTTGTCAGAACACTTTTTTGAAGTAAAATGTGAGAACATTTGTGGGCAGTAATCACAAAACAGGGTTGACAGCTCCTTCCTTCTCATACTCAGTCACAAACGTTTTTCCTTTCAACACATTATGAAATGTAAATGGAACTGGTCATTTTCAGAATCCAGTGTTATTTGGTTGATAATACATGAATACCAAAAAGGAGCTGACAAGGTTATCACTAGATAGCAACTGATAACAGCAGGCTGCCTGCAGCTCTACCTTAAATTGAAAGGGTATCTATGCAGCTTGGCAGCAATACCTGTGAGAGGAAACTACATACTGCACTTGCAAAATTTCATAAGAGATGAAGAGCACTAAGCCTCTCTTCCATCATCACCTGTCCAGCAGTGATGGGGCATTTTTATTTAACTTTCATTCCATAGTTATGCAAGTTGTGATAATATAAAATACATATTTTAATGTTAATATCAAATGCTATTACAAAACTATCCTGTCTTCTGTTTCTGTGATTAGAGGTTCAGGTTGTATGTAAGAAAAATTTTTTTCTCAGAAAGAGTGGTGACGTATTGAAACAGGCTGCCCAGAGAGGTGGATTTGCTCAAGAACTATGGAGATGCGGGACATGGTTAGTGGGCATAATGGGGATGGGTTGACAGTTGGACTAGATGATATTAGAGGTCATTTGAACATTAATGATTCTATGATTCTGTGATCTATGAGGAAATGATTAACAGTGAAGTCCTTCAAGGTGACAGCAACAATCAGCCAAGTCTACTGCACATTTCACCTTCTCTGGCTAGAAGAGCCAAGACCACATCAACAATAATCTCTCATCATGGCTGATAACTGTGCAGGAAAACTCTCCTTCTGTGAACATCCTGATTCCATTGCCTTCATCCTGAGCTATAGGATCTCTGGAAAAATAAACAGTACTGATGTTTCAGAACAAAAGGCACAAAATCATAGAAAGGAATAATAATATCATCAAATAGTTTTGTTCTCCTCACCCAGAATGGCAAAAGACTTGCTCAGATATTCACATACAGATGTTTGATGTGCTTGATCATCAGTGAATCACCGTTGTGCCCAGGCAACCTGAACAAAGCTTGACACAGGCTTATGGTAGTAACTCCTGCCTGTTCTCCATCACAACTCTGTGTCATCACTATAGAGCGTGGGATAATATAAAGATAATGATTAAGCAAAAAGCTGAAACAAATCCTACCTAATGAATCATTATAGTAAGAAAGCTCTGTATAATTTCAGGCTCACGCTTTCCTTCAGTATCATCTATTAAATCTGCTAATGCAGTTAATTGTAGTAAGCTCATGACAAGAACAGATGCAATTGTCCACAGAAAGAAGCATGATCTGGTCAGCTTTAATGTCAGTGTGTTCCTCAGAGTTTCTCTTGTCAGCTTAAATATAGCTTGTGCTTTGGAAGACCAGTTCAGTTAGGAACTAAAGAAATTCATGTACAACATCATTTCTCTTCTAACAATGCTTATAAATTGTCAAATGAGACATACCAACTGCAAAGACCAGATTTTATTTATTTATTTATTTATTAAGTACTTTTACAAATACTGATGCATACTGGAATTTTGTAAGCTAGATATATTTATGATCTGTGGGCAGCTCTCTATATAGTTATGATCTATCCTTGTTTGGATAAAATCCATTTTCTATTCAGGGTAAAGAACTAATTTAATGTCTCCTAGCTTAGTAATGGATGAGAGAATAGAAACCACCTTCCAAACTGTGAATCAACATTGCCAGGCTGAAATAGGTGGTCGGACTTTGAAACTCAGCTCTGTAGAATGAGGTGTGAATCCAGCTGCACTCCTTTGGTGGAAGGGTACATTGCATGCCAGAAGGAAGCAAAGACATCAGAAAATCAAGAGGAGAAGTACATGGGGGTTATGCAGACAGGGAACAGAGTGATAGAAATTGCTGTTTGGTGGGAATAAGGCGGATGGTAAAGACAATGGCTGGATTCTGTCATCAGAGGACTTCAGAGAAGACCATTTCAGAATGAGAAAGAGGTGTGGTCAGGGTTAAAACACCCCACAAGTCATTTGCATCAAAATAGTGGAGCATATATTTTCAACACAAAGTTTAGGAAATAGAGTACCTCAGCAGCAGAAAGAATGGAATAAAAAAGTCCGGACAAAAGCATGCAAGGTTGTAACAGAGTCAGAAAATGCTTAGGATCAAAACAGTAGAGGATTCAGGATCAAAAACGAAGAACAGCATTGAAAAGCAAAGAAAGGATTCAGCTGGTCAGTTTAATGATACCAGGAAATCTCTGAACAGACACCCAAGCCACAACAGACATTTGGATCTTCTTTTTATACAGAAAGAGTTATGCAGTTAACCCCATATTTAGGGGACACTTAAAAACCTTTATTTAATGTGATTGAAAGAGGTGCTTTGGGGGCACAGCACTGCTCTGTGTAGGAAACATAAGGGCTTGGCATTCTGAACAAATGGCTGGGTCCTGTCATTCATGTCATACTTACTGTGTTCAAGGAGACAAGATTTGTTTACATTCTCTGCATGCAAACAGGTCTGGATCAAAAAATACTTGATTCTGTCGTGTTTCTGAGAAACAACCCACACACTTCCAAATACTGGCTAACCACTGGCCCTAAAAAAGGGGGTAATAACATGTTTCATTTTAACCACCTTAATAAAGCTATCAAATGTAGGTATGTGTATACATTCCTGAAAGTTCCCACACTGAAACAACTAATCATACATTCAACTATCTCTACTGTGCAAGAAATACATTTTCATGAGACATTTAGGTACGTATTAAACTATTCTTTTCAATGTCAATATAAAGAAAACTCTGTTATATTTAAAATGTTGGCACTGGTGCTGGTTTCTTCAGATTGCCCACTTTTGCAGCAGTTAAGTGGTTATTTACAAATCAAGTAAAACTCTCTGATCAGCCAAACCACTGTTCTTTTTCTGTAAACAAAATTGACGATTGCATCCACTCTGAAATGCATGTGATTTTCATCTTCCTGAGCCATTAAACAAGATACTTGCTAAAAGGCAAACAGTCTTAGAAGAAGACTTTTTAACTAGTTCTCAGTCAGACTAACAGACATAAATAAATATAAATAACCAATAAATTAGATTAAATCACCAATAAATTAGACCCTAGCAAAGTTTCCAGTTTTTTTTTTTTTGACTGGAGAACAAAAGCAAATCTTAAAATCATGGAGAAAGAATTAATGTACTTTTTATTTTTAATACAAGTAATTGCAGCAGCAGATACTTTTGTAAGCATGACTATAGCTGCAAAGAATATGTAGAGAACTGCACAATGATAGAAGCGACTCTACAATTTTTATGTATGTGGTGCACGGATGTTCTTTACAAAATGTGAGGAACCTTTTGATTTTTCTTTCTAGAAATCTAAATCCCGTTAAAAAAAAAAAAAAAAAGTGACTGAAAAGATGTAGCTCAAAAAAGGGCCAGGTGAGAGGCAGTAGGTATTGATTTCTACAGAGGAGCGCAACATGACTTGAACTTCTCAGGACTTTGAAGATAAAAAGCAGAGCCACAAGTTCAATTTAAAACTGGATGTGAACTTAAAGAATAGACATCAGCTAAGTTTTGGTGTGCTAATTCATCTTGCTCAAAAAGTAAGTGGCTGCCTCTTTGTTCTACACGCTGAATTTAAGAGTCATTTCTTTAATGTACATAATGTTAGTCTGCTCTGAATGTGACTAGAAGCACAGGTCCGTTGCAAGATTGCACCAGGGAAGAATAACCAAATGTCTTGACTGTTGAAGAAAAGGTTCTACTGTCTGACAGTCAAGGAATAGAAATACATGAAGAAAGACTAACCGTTTCAAGAAAGAGCTGGCATACAACAGCAAAGAAGGCATCAGAGTTAGCTTTTGTTCTTTCCTCAACATATATTTTCATGGGCAAGCATTACTGCTTATGTAGATCCACATCAGCAAGCACTCATACACTGGGAGTGCAGTTTGGTCTTGTTAAATGTTACAGATCTTTTTCTGTTCATTTATTAAAATTGGGCTTTTGCTTTCTGTGAAGTGATGAATTATGAATTGGATTGGAATAGCTGAATATTAATTTTAGTGGTTGCAGAGTACAGAATATCCCACACATTTCCTTGTGGTATTATGGAGAGGAAATTGTGTGGACAGAGCCTGTGATTTGTTCAGCGTGTTACTGCTTTTGTCAGCTCTCAACTTGTTTTAAGCACTCCTCCATTTGTGCTATACCTCAGTGGTTTTTTAATACGCAAGGTGGTTCCCAGTGATGTAAAGGAATTTCAGATAGATGCTTTCCATACTATTGATACTAAAATGCATCATTGTGAGAAATAATTTACTGAAAGGTAAAAAATTTTGTATGCATTGGCTTTTCCATTGTTTACAATTTTTTTTACAGTGCTTCTAATTGAATAAAAATTTGTTAATTTCCCCTTATGGGTCCTTCAGCCTTTCCTGGTGAGGAAACGGAGAGAACATAAGATGGAATGTAAGAGGAAGAATGAAATTTTCATTATGGCCTTTCTCTCACTGTCCCTTGTAAAAGTATTCTGGTCTCATGTGGACCACGGGAAAGACATTTTTTCTGTCTCTTATTGTTTCCAAAACCCTTCTGTGGCCCTTCCAAAAATGACGTTACTTATCTTCTGTGTGACAATTATACAGGCTTTATTCCATCCAAAACCCTAGTTACTGTAAATTGGAGTGTATATGATGGGCATCAGAGCTCTAATGGCTGGCAGACACTAGTTCACAATGCACAGGGATGCTGCCACAAAGATGTTGCAAGTTTCCTTTTAGGGATGAAAATCTTTTAAGGGATTCAGCAGCTCACCTTGGGCTTTGCAAATTAAACTTATAAATTATAATGCAGGCCTGCCACATTCTTTTCTGACCCCCATGACTTTCAGTAAATGTTTGCAATAACTCAAAAAGACAGTGATAAAATGGGGAACAGTACATTTGGAAGAACAACTACACATATCCACTCCAACAAATCAGCCAGGCATATAAATCATTTTTGGTCACTAAGATCAGTAGTTGATAATGTAGGAATGGAATAGGAATGCCGAATCTAACAAAAGCAAGATAAAGTCTGCCTGAAGATTACCATGCAACACTTCATTTTATTTTTTAGCTCAGAATGGAAATGAGTAGGGTAAGCATAGCAGTAACCAAAACTTGAAGGTGCCTCTAAGACAGCTCTCACTTTCCAGAGTAAGTTCATGAGTTTCCAAGGAAGCATTAGAAAAGTGACTACTGTTATAGAATATAATTACAGTACTGATGCTTCCTTTGAGTATACAGAGGACAAGAGAACGTAATGAGACAGAAAATTGTATCAGGTTGAAGAGCATCAATTTGTTACAGCATGATGTGATTTCATTAGCCAGTTTGGACTCGGACCTGTCACATGGTACTATGTGACATACATATAAACCCAGCATTTGAAAACAATATAGTGGAAAGTATAAGGACAGTTAAGACATAAAAAAAAACAACAAAAAAAAATTGAGCAAAACACTGTGAAGTCTGGGCAACAGTAAGTGGAAAATAAGCAAATACAAATTCTGAAAACCCATCCACACCATGCCCACTAACCATGATCCTCAGCGCCACATCTACTCTCTTCTTGAATGCTTCCAGGGACGGTGACTCCACCACCTCCCAAGACAGCTTGCTCCAATACCTCCCTATTCTTTCTGAAAGGAATTTTTTCTTAACATCTACAACCTGAAATAAATGCCGTTAAAGCATTCCATAGGCTTAAGTTCTTCAAACGCCTGATAAAATAGTATTAGGAAAAGGGAATTATGGAGACTATCAAGCATTCCTAGAGGAGAAATCTGACGTGGGCTCAGAAAGATGAGGTCTTCTCGTTGAAGACCTCAAGAATGTTAAAACTAGCAAGAGGATGTGAATGTGGAACACAGCTAAGCAGAGCTGCAGAAACTCACGATAACCTTGGGCTATGGTGGTCCAAAGGAACAAAACCCATATGAGACCTGTAGTCTGTGGTTTCTCCCAGTGGGAAATGCCAGGGGCGTGGGGGTCATTGTGGCTGACACCACCGCAGGGTACTCCAGCACACCTTTCCTTATTGGAGAGGCAACCCGCAGGTGCACCTCCTCCCTAGAGATGCTGAGATGTCACCATCGGACACTCCCGCATCCAGCCCGGCAGCAATCGGAACGGAAGCCCCGCGGGGGCCGCGCTCAGCCCTACGACGGCACCCCGAGGGCACTGCCCCTCTCGGGCCCGCACCGAGACCGTCCCGGGGAGCGGGAGGCAGAGCCCAGGCGGGGCCCGCCCGCCCCACAGCCAGGCGCTGCCGACACCGCCCGAGCAGCGCCCGGTCGGCTGCGGTGCCCATTCGCCCGCGGGCGCCGCCCGGCCTGGGCGCTGCCCGTCCGCCGCGGCCCGGCCCGCTGGCCCCCCC
>JAPSGF010000005.1:23752951-23775428 GCA_035772895.1 Perdix hodgsoniae
TGCCCGTCCGCCGCGGCCCGGCCCGCTGGCCCCCCCAGCGGCGGCGGCGGGGAGCGCGTTGCAGCCCGGCGGCCGCCCCCCCCCCCCCCCCCCCCCCCGCTGCCGGGCGGCTATTTTTAGTAAATCCTCCTCGTGTCGCCACGGGCTGCGAGCGCAGCGCTCAGCGCTCAGCCCCTCGTCAGCTGCCGCCGCCCCGGCGCGGCGCCCCGCCCGCCCGGCCGCACTCGGCACGGCTCGGGCTCGGACTCGGGTTCGCCCCGGCGGCTGCTCGCCGCGTTCTGCCCTGCCCTACCTTGCCCTGCCCTCTCCTCCCCTTCCCTCCTCGCCGCCCCGATGGCCCCCTGACCCCGCCGCCGCCGCCAACTTTTCCTCGCCGCCTACTCCCCGTCCGCTCCCGCGGAAGATGGCAGCAGGGGGAAGGACTGGAAGTTACAGCCCGAGAGCGAAGAGATAAGGAGGCGGCGCTGGAAGGTGAGTGGCACCGGGCGGCTGCCCCGCTCCGCTCCCGGCCCTGCCCGGCTCCCGGCTCCGCCGCGTCCCGCTGCTCGCGGCAGGTTGGGGAAGTTGCGCTGTGCCGGCATCCCGTGCAGCTGCCGGCTGCGGAGGTGGGCGCCCGCGGGCAGCCCTCTCCGGCAAGTTTCCTTTAGCTGCAGCGTGCCTGAAGCGGGAGTTCTCTGCGCTGCTCCTCGGGGCCGTGGGCAGGTGGGAGCGGGGCGGCCGCTCGGGGTGTCAGCCGTGCTTCTCCGAGCGGCGGTTTCCGAGGGTGGCGGAGCGGCGCGTTGCCTTCCTGCGGGGGGGCTTCCAGGGCAGCGGCGTGGGGTGGTTCGGGGTGAGGATACGGCCGTTCGGACCTGATCGCTCGTGCTTGTCGTTATAACGGGGAAAAGAGAGATGCTGCTTACAACACACAAAATGTGTACTCATCTTAGAAGGACTGCCGCCGTTTGTGTTTCTAAGTGCTCCGAGGAGGTCTCAGAGCATCCACAAACTGCGTGAAAATTAAGTAGGGAAGGAGTGTTTAAAACAAGCCTAGCGCTGATGCTGAAGTACGGAAGCGAATTGTGGAGCCCTTCTGACACGTGGAAACGCGTGAGCTTTTCTAGTGTGAAAGCTGCTGAGAATGTTTGTCATAAACAGCGCGGGATAAGTGCAAGCACAGAGAGCAGGGAATTCTAAACATATCTGTCTTCCAACGTTGTCAGTTTTAGTTCTATGACATTTTGTTTTCTGTGACAGAAGCGTAGTTTTCTGACAGTTCCTCGGGATGCAGTCTGCAAGCTTACAAAGGCCTGTGAGCTTTGGTCAGAACTCAGTGAGCAGAAGCTGTTTCAGCATTCTGGTTTTGCAGATGCCCTGTCCTATCTTCCTCTCCCATCTCTCCTCTCCCTCTTCCCCCTCACTTCTCCCCAACAGTTTCCCCAGATCTGGGTGCTTTATCTATTTATTTATTGTTTCTAGATTTTTCTCTCATGTCCAATGCATTCCTGTGGCAGTGGCCCCAGCCCACGTATGTTTTGTACCCAAAACGCCTACTTTGTTCACAGAGAAACACAGGCTTGTTCTCTGCCATAATACCGGAGCGTTCTTGGAAGGCGGTTCCATCCCCACATACTACTTGTGTTGTGTCATTATGCGTATGAAATATATAGGTCTCAACTATATATAACTTTCCACAGGCAATGATACAATAATGCACTATTTTGACACCTCTTTTTCATTACGTTGGCAGAGCTCTGATCCAAAATGTAGGAAAAAAACATGTAATAGCCTGGGAGGAATGCTACAGTCATATTTACCTAGTGATTGTGCCAGCTTCCTCCTATAAATATTGAAATAGCTCTGTTTTATATGAAAATGGCATTGTCAGTTGAGAAGTCCTAAAAGAAAAAATCATGCCATTGTACGTGACGGCCAAGTTCATGCCGGTGCAGCACCACAGTTAGTTAAGCCTACGTAAACACTGCTTTCAGTGTCAGATTGCTTTTTTATTTTGGTATCAAAATCTGTGTTTAATACGCACAAGTATTTTCAACCTGACATTAAATCACCAGTTTTTGAACCAGTAGTGTCTGGTTTTCTGTGAACCCTTTTTTCCATGAATGAAGAGTCTACGTGCTGAAACTGGGGTAGTCATCTGCAAGCTGCTGGGTGTCTTCTGTTTGGCACTGTCCTCCTGTGCTGAGAGCACTTTTTGTAAAGAGAAGTGAGGTATGTCCCACTACATGCTTAATTTGGTGCAGTTCCTATTAGATCTTATTTTCTTCATTTGGGAAAAAATATATATATATTATAGATATATACTATATACTATGATAAAATGGTATATCTTCTATTATGAAAAAGTGTAACAGTAAGAGTAGTTTCACTTTTAAAACCTATCTACTTTCTACAAATATTTAAGGTGGAAAACCGTTTTCAGTTGTCTTGCTGCCCTAGATATTTCTGTAGAAGCTGCTGTTAAAAATATAATTTGTAGAAAATATAATGCAGAAAATATTGACCAAATTCAAGTTTTCCCAAAATAATATGAATCCTGGTACAAATTACCATGAATGTTGAGAGTGACCTAAATATTGCTGAAATAGTTTAATCTTATTCACATAGTGTTCATTAGGAGAAATGTACTTTTGAAAATAATCAAATCCTTTTGTATATGAACCATTAGAACTAGTGAAAATGACCAAAGAAAGTTGGAATGTAGCAGAGTGATGTCCAAAATGACTAATTAAGTTAAGCACATGTTGACCAGACATCCTGCACTGTCATGGTTTTTTATTCATCAGGATTCAAACCAGCTAATGTAAAGCTGTCTTGGGTATGTGTACGCAAGCTGCAGAGCAAAGTGCCTCTGATTTACAGCCTGGTCATAGCTGAATCATGGGGCTGAGTGAGCTGCCTTCCTCTCAGGAACAAGGGATTTTTCCCTTTTGGAAAAGAGGCTTGGGCCTGATTTCCTGAGAATTATATGATATTCCTTATATGAATACTATACAAATGAACTTCAACAGAAACTCAAATTAGAAGAATCAGTATTTATCAGAGCTTTCCAGCCTCTCTAGGTCTGTGAAAGAAAATGTTTTCTATTTCTATGTTTAAATAGGAAGGTGCATATTACATTCAAAGAGTTAATTTAAAAAAAAATAATAATAAAAGGAAAAAAAAAAAGAAGAAAAAAAAAGATAAGCCGCACTTAAGGACAAAACAGTGGACCATTCCATGATAAAAGATATTTGTCATGCTTTGACCTTTTAGTAATGATTTTCAAAGGATTAAACATTTTCTCAGAGAATGTTGGGTTGCTGAATCAAATAAGGTTAGACTGTTTACTGGAATTGACGTGTAAGTCATTTTTAGAGCTAACATATTGATGAAATCACCTTTCATTTATTCCATGTGGTTTTGAGTATTTGGATGAGAATAATCATACGTGACCAAAGAGTTTATCTCTTATTAGATGTAACTTCTGTGGAATTAATACAGAATATCATGTATCATATATCCTGAAGACTTCGGGGTATTCCGAGGAGGTACTGCCATTTGGTTGCCTCACTCTTCCTTACTCATCTGCTGCTGGGTATCTGGGAACCAGGAACTGGGTTGAACAGATCTTCACTTGCTTAAGTCATACAGTTCATATATTCTCACATGGTCAAGATTGGCAAACTGAAATTTTGCAATTCAGAAATTTCTTTAGGAGGAAAAGGGACCATTAAGTTTTGTTATACAACCTTCAAGCTCAGATGTTCGCTTATCTTTAGCATTAATTCAGTATGCTATGAATTGGGCAGATAGCAGGATGCAAATATTTATCCTTATTTTCCAGTAATTCCTGGTTGTATTTTTAAATATAAATATTAGTGTTTATCCCCCACAAATCATGATACATTGTTGAAATTTCCTTATCATACATAAAGGTTATAAGGATAGTTTGGCTTTACAGCTGTTACATAACTAAACTTTTTTGTTCGAGGAAATGAGAGAGTCTTCAACAAAGGTAACTCAGAAGTTAACTCAGAAGATGGCTGCTTATAGCACTTATTTCTCAGTTCTCAGTTCTTCAGTTTTGGAGCAGAGGATGCTGGGTTCCATATCTCACCATTTGATTTCCACTCTGAAGCATTCAGTCTTCGAAGTTAACTTCTGTTTAGGGTTCCGAGTGTGTGCTTTCTCTGGAATGGATGGCTCTGGGCCCTTGAGACCCACATCTAGCTGAGACTGAGCAAGTGTGAGCAAGTCTAGTTTGTTGTGCTGAGCAAATCAAGCTTTTGTTTCTGTACTGTTTCAGCCTGGAAAGCCTTACTCAGAGTGTCTTAAAGGTGATGCCCGGTCTACCAGAGAAACCATAAATCCCGAAAAATAAATAAGCTTTATGAGCAACCAAGATAGGAAGGGACTTGAGCTGTAACTTATTTGTGAGGGAGGTGGTGTGCTGCATGATATTATGTGTGCCTTGACTATTTGCTGAGAGTCTTCCATGGACAGCTCTGCATTCTGCTTATCACTTGAGGCTCTGTAAGCTCTCACAGAAGCTGCTATGGCACTGTTTTTCAATGTAATCTTCATGCTGTTCTCATGGCCTTGTCCCAGCAAAACTACCATTGTCAACTTTCCCCTGGAAGTAATTCCCACTGGTACAAGAGCTACCAGCCTTTGCTTTTCCCTTTGCCTTTTCTGTCTTTCTTACCTTCTCTCTCTCTGTAAACTGTGCAAATATATCAAAAAGGGGTGTGAAAATGCTCACATACTTGTAGTGAGAAGTCTATGTATGTGGTCTTAGTGGATTGATACAAGATCAATTTCTACCTGTTTAAATACAAATTATCAAGTAGCTTTCTGTGTTTTAGTTTTTGGTCAAACAGAAATTACACATTGTTTCTTTCATTTAGACAACCTGAGTCTCTATTCCTTAAATATATTTGAATCCTTCTTTGTATCCTTTTCAATTGAATTTATATTGCCTCATTGAATGAGATCAGAATGGTAGTCCGTGGCCATGTGAACTCTCATTAGCATCTTGTCTAACAGTATTAATATTCTCTTTTTGAAAAAACTCAACTGATGTATTCTAGAATCTATACGGGTCAAAATGGAGGTTTCATTTTCTATTACTTCTTGAAGCTCTTTGAAACACTGAATTGGAGAAACATTCAATTAGAAGTGACCTTGAGAACTGTATTGTTTAACCTCTTGCTGGAACCAGAATCTGCACTGAATTCAGGAGGGATGTTCCACAGGCTGTCTGACCCAATGCTTAATTAAATTCATAGTGGATTTTTTATTTGTTTATGACTGAGTTAGAACATCCTATTTTCAACTTATAACCACTGTCTCTTGTCCTTCCATCATGCACATCTCTGAAGAGCCCAGCTGCATCTTCTTGGTTACCTTTTCCTGGCAGACAGTTCTTAGGTCGACCAAAAGGTCTCTTCTGCAGGCTGAAATATTTCTCTCAACATCTCCTTATGGGGCAAGTGCTCCAGCCTTGGCTGTTCTGGTGGCTTCTGCAGGACTCAAGAAGAAGAAATGCCTTTCCTTTTACTGGGATTACTAAGTCTGGTGTAGTATGAGGTCTATTGTTTGAGAAAGAGGTCAGATGAGGTCTATTGTTTGAGAAAGAGGTGATTCTGAAATGTCGTGCTGGTAAAAGTACCAAACACTAAGTAGCACAGGATCTGAAAATGCACAGGTGAGGCATTGAGCAGAACTCTACTGTCTTGAGATCATAAAATTAAGATGATCTATTGTGTGTTTTGAAGAGTGCTGTCTTGTATTTTGCATGGTAGAAACACAGTTCAATTTACAGTTCTTATCAGATAAGTTCTTGAATAGTATTATTTTCTTGTAGTAATGTGACTTTGGAATTTTGTTTTAACATGACTTACGTGTATTGAAATATTCCCTTTGTAGAAGCATACAAAGCAAATGACACAAACAGCCTGTGTCTAGGGTTTTCATTATGCAAAATTCTAATTATTTGAGTTTTTGACAGTTATCACTAGATCTCCAGGGTGCCTAACTATTGAACTGAAACCTTGCTTTGACAAGAGGTGAGTGAACCGCAGGCATGAATGTAAGATTTCCAAGGGAAAACATTGAAACACTAAATTCCAAATGGAAATTAAACAGCATGCACATGGTAATTGTATTTTGTGTTTAAAATACAAAGTTTATTGACATGTTGCATGATTTATAGACACATCTATTCAGATGTTCACACAGAGCTTAGAAATAGACAGATATATTGAAAATATAAATTAGGTACAATTACTACTTTAATCTTTCATGTTTCTGCTTTTGGTAGACAGTATAACCAGCACTGATTAATAAACCATACTTTTAATTAAGTGGAATTTGATATTTAAGATTGAAGTAAAAGCAGTTTTATTTAGGATATATATATATATACTCTCTATCTTCTCTGAAAATGTGGTATAAATGGGAGGATCAGTGAGTTGAAACAAGACAATATTCAGTGACTGAAACTGTGTATATGTTTAAGACTGTATTTTGAACATTTTTCTATTGTTACAAACATAACTGAAAGCAAGTTAAGAGCTGCTACAGTCATGATCAGCATATGAAAAGACTGCAGAAACTGCAAGAAAGTTTTTCCTTGCGTTTCAGTATTCCAACACATAGAATCTATTGTTTTGGTCTCTTAAGGAGTAGGAACTGACATTTTGTTATATTCAGCAGAAGTTAATAGAGTGAGCAGAAAGAATTTCTTAGTTTTCGGACTACGGTTGGTGTAATCTTCCCAAGTCCCCCCTAAAATGTTTAAGAGAGAACATGCCATCTGGGAGTGATATGTGTGTCATTGCAAACTCTAAACAGCAAAAACATGAGCACTGAATAATTCAGCAACGTGCTTTAGATATTGAAATAGTTACTTTCTCTGTATTGTAAATATCTGAATTTCAGAAGTCACTTTGGTCTTTACAGTACCAGGGATCTAGCTGGATGTTGCCATAAGGGCTTCTTTTTGGCCCAGTTTTCCTTGCCATACAAGTTAGAGTAGTTAGGGAGCAGAGGAAAGCTGTCGTTCAGTCTCATTGACAGCAAGAAGACATGACAATTTGCAGTCCCGAAACTCTAGGCCACAGAACTGACAGTCAATAGTTGGCGAGGAATCTGAGCTACGACCAAGCCAGAGTAAGGTACTTTTATTTATAAATGATATATCTGGATTTACTTCTCAGATACAGTCATTCGTAGCTGCCTCTTACACATGCTCATTCCTTTCTGGAAGACAGATGCACTTGACACAGAGAGAGCTCTGTTGGACATAATGTGATGAAGAAAAGCTGAGCAAAACCTGTTAGAGGTGTAAATTCTCCTACTGGATACATATTGATCTCTTAAAAAGATCGATGAATGATGTATGCACCAAAGAGAACATTCAGCTGCTCTCAATGAATTGAGGTTTTTACACATACTTGCTTAGAAGAGTGTAAAGGATCTATGTTTATGTCATCACATACACCTTGTCTCCTACTCTATCTGACCATATATTTTCTTTTTCTATGACAGAAAGAAGTTAGAGAATTAGAGTCCTGATATGAGAATGCTATTTGTTACAATTTAGTTAGTATTGCCTTTTGTGTTGAGAAGCTTTCATCAGAATCTACTAAAAAAACCTGCAGGATTAATGTGATGAATTGGTGTGTTACCCTAGGTGTTTAGTACACTTCAGTGATGTGCTCATGACTTCTGAATTACCAGCCTGTTGCTGCGATGAGATGTCTTCTAGCATGTTTAAGTGCTGATAAAAGTCTTTTTCCCTTTTGCTTATGCATATCATCAATATCTAGGTAAACGCACCTTAAAAAGAAGGTGATTTGAATGATTTGCTGAGATCGCTGCTGTTAACAGTGTTAGGAATTTCATTGCAAAGGCAAGGATTTTACTTACAGATGAGATGTTCTGTCATTCTTTCTTTGTACATGAAATTTTCCCCTCTCTGGTGTTTTTGTATTGGACAGAAAAGGTAAGACAACATAGAGAGATTGCTGAAAGCTCCCTTCAAGGTACATACTGACTTAAGACTTTCCAGTGCTTCCAGTGTGGAAGGCTGTAGTATCATCATTTCTTTTCCATCAGCAGAAACAGCAGGGAGCATGAATGTTGGGCTTGCAGCTAGCAGCAGGTAAGCGATGCTTAATGTTCATTTAACCATTAACTTAATGATTTAATTCAGACAGTCCACCAAAGCAGTGGAAGATCCACAGAAATGTATCAAAATAATTCTTGATGATTCACTTTTGCTATCTTTTGTCTATTACTTTGAAATAATTGTACTGGATTTCAGCACGCATGCTAACTTCATTTTCCCTGCATCAAAATACATGCATGCTTCTGTCTCTTCTATCGCTACTTTTTCTTGCTGCATAAGGACAACTTTGTAGCTTCTTCACTGTATTCTTATTATGTGTAAATGCAATGTTCTGGTACACATGGCAGGTTGCTGTGGGCATTTGACAAATGAAACCCTTTTTCTCCAGGATGCAAAGTAGCAAGAGAACTGCATTTTTATGCAGTCTGTACACAGAGCATGTGAGAAAAGCTGACTGACTTTGTAATTAATAAATGAGTGTCATTTCTGACCCTGCTTTCCATTTATTCATCCTCAGAGTGGCCTATACTTCTGGAGTGAGTTGCTGGGACTATTTTTTCCGCATGGCATCTGTACACGTCATTTCTCTTCAGTGCTTTTATTTCTGTGGACTGTTTGTGTCCCTCTGTGTGCTTGGAGGGAGGACAGGAGGCACAGCTGAGTCTCTACATTTTTTAGGTGACTTTTGGATCATAACTTTGATCTTTTTGACGTTCCTATGCATAAAACCTAAATACATTTCTGTAGAGCTAATGACTCATTATAATCAATTTATTGTTAAGAAAAAAGAGTATATCCTTAGCGGTGTTTCCAGTCTACTTCAGGAGAGAAAATGATAAGGCACATTTTTTGTATTTTAAGGCCACTGAAATATAATCAAAAGAAAAGTAAGCTAGATAAAAATAATTAAAATTCTTGTTGCTTACTCTGATGGAGGGAGATTTTCTTGCATGAAATTGGTTAGCTATGTGATATGTAAGCAAAATATTTCTAAATTATTTCACTTCAGGTCCCTGTTGCTATGTTCTGTATACTGTGATTTCATTTTCATTTGCAGGGGCATAAGTAAGCAAAGACAATGGCTTTTCATCCTTAGAACAGATACTGCTCATTGCAGTGATCCATCAGATTTTCATATGCAGGCAATTATTCTCCTTTCTACTGACTTCTTCCAGTAATATTACTGCTACCTTGAGCAAAGGAATAATTAACTATACTGATTTTAGTGGAGCTGTTATTACTGATATGTAGCAAGGTAAATTGTAGAAAAAAATATATATATTTTACAGAATAGGAGTAGTAATGCTGGAAGAAATGAAAAGTTTGAGAGAGTGAAAAATATGTATTTTTAATCCACTGAAATAGACAAGTAAAGTCTTTGGTTTAGTAATGCAAGTTTGCTTAGTGCTGTGGTTACTGTTTCCTAATAGTAATAAATCGGAGTGCTGTCAAGTGTTCCTTATGTTGACTGATTTTTCTTTTGCAATGCATCTGCAAATTAAATATTTTGCCTATTTTATTGCAGTTTTGTAGTACAAGGAGAAAAGATAACTTTCACTCTGAGAATTGCATTTAAGAATTAAAGAAGTAAAATCTTAGCTCTTTAAATGGAAGTGAGTGCTTCCTGGAAGAAAATAGAGATATAGCAGGCAACTGGATTAGCCTGCATCATTTTAGTAAGTGACAACTAGAAAATACACAGAGCCAACCAACTTTGCTGCCAGAGAAGTATAATTTGGGAGCAATAGGAAGTGAGTATGTAGTCAAAGAACTCTTCATCTTCATCCTAGTTCCAACTTTGCTCTAGGATCTGTAAGAAGAGGTCACTACAGAGCTGTTCTCTTCTGCATCATATTTTGGTTCTGTCCCAGAGTTTTGTTTTTTTTTTCTCTTACTTGGTCAAGAGTTGCAGCAAAGGCTATGCTATCAACTTGCACACTGCAAGTGAAAGAAAAGCCATTGCATAGCTAGATATAAGTTATATAGGAAGTCAGATAAATGTTGGAAGAGCAAATGAACAGGTCTCAAAGGAAAAAGAAGTCATTACATTTTTACTGATGGTAGACTACTCATATCCCTATCATATGTTGGAAATGTATAGGTTGTACAGCATTGAATATCTTATGCCTGGATAGGCAATAATATCAAATGATTGCAAAGTCTGATGTTCCTGGGTTTTTTTAGGGCATACTCTGTTTTTGTCCTGAGTATGTGGTAGGGAGGAATCATCTTAATTCATGTACCAATAGAAATAAACTCAGTTCAGCGATATAATAGAATTTGTTCACCATCTGATTTATAATTATTGAAACAACAGCAAAAAAAGGTATGGATGGAACAGCCTTTCATTTTGTGCAAGACTGAAAAATCTACCATTTTGTTACAGAACGGGCTGTATTTTTCCTTTTGTCATATTACTAACATGCAGAAGATACATTTCTGAGTACATAAGCACTGGAGACTGAACTGGAGTCAACTGAATAACTCAAGTAAAGGAGCTGAAGGACACTTTCAATACCTGATTGTTTGAACAATGAACTATGAAAAAACTGACATCTCACGTGTATGAAAAAGGACCAAACTTTACATTCCCCTCTACAATAAAGTTAAATGCAGTTAATACGAATCTGCTGTTGCAGTAACGAAAGAAGATGTTTTGTGTGATTCTTGTTGAAAGAATGTTTGTCTTTTTATAATTTTATTCAAATGTCAATAACCCTCTAATTATTCTGTGCAGTTGGCATAAATACTATTTAGATAAAGCAGAATGCTGTGTTTGTGTGTAAGCATGCAGAATTTCATCTGTGATTGTTTATGAAGGCTGGGATTCATTTCCCTGCCTGGAGAAAAGTTCGTTGTTAAAAACTATGGGTCTGAATTTAGTTGTGAAGAAATTTTCTTGATTAAAGGACTAATTTCCCTATGTGTACAACTTTATGCCCTCTAGGTGTTCAAACCTGCATTTTAAACTATTGTGTGCATCTCTCTGTAGGCTCTTCTAGATATCTTAGCATTCTTAGGCATGCAAGGTGCTGAAATATTCAGCAATCCATGTAATTTTCCATTCTCAGAGTTTTGCATTGGGATATGCACTTTTTTTCTTCATTTTTTTTAGAAATGCCATTATTCCATTTTACAAAGAAGCCATGAAGAAACACATTTTTCTGCCTCTGAAAATTTTGTCTAACAATTGGGGCATGGACAAGGAGGAGTAGGATGTGTCCTGAAACTCTTGAAGTGGAGTTTCTGAACTTTTTCCTGAAGTGGATTCAGCCTTCAGTCCTATGGAATGCCCAAACTTCTCCCTGTTAGTCATTGTCATTTCTGTCTTTCGGAAATGTACAGGACAGTCCAGAACATTTTCAAGCTCTTTGCTGGGTTCTGGCTTATTCAGGAATCCTTCAGAGAGGGGTTTTCTTCATGCAGTATAAAAAGTAAGAAGAGGAGAGAAAGCAGAGATAGTAGTCAGTTCCTGCAGTTCTTAAAACTGAAAACTTGAAGATATCCGCTCTTATTTCTCCATACTTTATTATTATAGTTCATATAGAAGTGTGTAGAATACAGAGACATGATAAGGTGTCTGTGTGCATTGTCTCTTCTCAGGTCCTCAGCTGACCTAGTCACTATGTAGTCATGCATAATCACAGTGGTGTTATCTATGCACACTTAAAAGGCATGCATGGAGATAATATTGACTTGTTCTTTGTTTTTATGAATTATTCTTAAAGCTCACAGTACCTCCTACTGTAAGAGCATTTATTTCCCTGTATTTTTTCCTGCAACTTTTTCCCAATCTTCACTGAAGACTGAGTCCCAATCTATTTCATAGCTTGTAACTGGCAGTTCTCTAACAGCCCTAGGCACCCAGCATGGACAAGTCCTGTCCTAATTTTCTCCCTCTTCCTCGCTTGAACACTATTGGAGTATAGGCATCTTAGTGGCTCAGAATCAAGGACAACTCTTTGTGGGATGAAAAGGAAAAAGAAGAGCTTATCTCTTCCTGGGACAAGTCCTGCTATGCTCAGCATCCAAATTACAGAAACAGTCCAGATAATCCATGTGTTCTTCTGTCACAAGGCATACAAACAGCAAACATTCAGCTGTGCTTGCAACTCCTATTGCTTCTTGTACAGCCCTTACGAAGCTCTAGCTACTGGCTACTATTCCCCCTGGTCTGGGGAATGTCTGCTTGTAGGCAGACATTTGTAGGCAGGAAGACAGTGACAACCAGAGCAGTGCAGTTGTGACAGTCTGAAAACAGCAGAAGTTAAGCAGGATCCCATTAGTGTTTTATATTTGAATGCTGACTTGGTCACAGCACACAGTTCTTGACAAGCTGAACACAGAACTCGGAGACAGTGAATGAGTATCTTCTCAAGTGTCTTCAGCCCGTGGTGCTCCTAGCATAACCATAGGTGCCTGTGAAGTATGTTTAAGCAGCATGAGTGCATGCTCCCAGCATGAATAGTCAGAAGTTCTGACTGGATCCCACTCATATTATGCATTCAAAACCAGATTTACAATTTGTTCTCCAGATCTCTGGTTCTGTCCCATGTGATTCTGATCATCTGCTTGTTTATGGCTGTGAGTGTGGATCTAAATATCTGCTGTGTTTGAGATACAGGGGATGGAGCATGTGTCTGGGGTCAGTTGGGATCTGGCAGACTCTGAAATTCATCCTGGATAGTAACCCTTGAGGCAAGAGAGAGAGGACTGTTCTAAACCGATGTATTGATGCTGCATCTTTGTTCCATCTGTTTCTAGACTGTGCTAAATGATAAGTGGATCAAGACACTCTTGATTCAAGTCTCCCTCCTTCAGACTGGAGTGGACACTTGAGACTAGCAGTCATTTGTTCTGACTACTTATGGCAAGGCTGCTTCATTTGATTATCTGTCCCAGTCATATCCAGGAGAGAGCTGACGTAGCAATGCTAGAAGTGCGACAGCTGTGTTTGGTCTGAAATCCAGCGGTCTTGCTATGTAAGAAGTTTAACTGTTTTGCATTTCTCAAGTAGTTTGGTGTCTACTGAGCTGCAGACAGGCAGTCCCAGTAGAGAACAAGAATGCTGAGAGAACTGGAGTTTCCAGAAAGGCAGTCAAGGATTTACAGTGTGATTTCAGGTCAGGGATTCATTGCCTGCCTTGCATGGTGAAGTTGCAAGTTGTCATTTCCCTCTCATCTTGCCATTAGAGCATATAAGATCTCTCCTTCTGTCTGATACAAGTGGCAAGGTAAGTCTGAATTACCCACCACCTCTGGGGTTTGGCAATTGCATAGGTTATGTAGATCTGGCTTTCTCTCCTCCTGAATGAAATTGGGTCAGTCTTAAATGTATCTGATCTAGAGCTGCTGATGTTTTTGTGTAAGAGCAACTTTTTGGATGATGAGATGGAAAGGACAGTTCTGTCTTCTTGAGGTGTCAGGTTCCCTGTCTTTACTTGGGCAAGATGATCTGCAGATACGTAGAAGAACACATTTCTAGGCAGAAGCTATTGTCCTTGAGCTTATTTTCTGCCTCAGTGACAAAATTAGGAGCTATAGATACAAACTTAATCTAGTTCTTCCTTAGTATCGTAAGGGAAATCAGTGAGATCTAAGGAACCTGTCTGAGGTTTACGGCTTGTTTCTCAGCTCTGTCTCTGGTGTGGGCCTGGGAGAAGGCTTTGAGACAAGGGAGATTATATCTGGAAATCGTGCTGGTACTGCAGTGAAGATGTCTGTAGGACACATTACTAGCATCGATGGCAACCTCTGAGTATTTTACATTGATCTTCATGGAAGGAGCAGGCGTGGCTTAAAACGTAGGAGGGTGGTCAACATTTTTTTTATATTAAAGGAAGCTCTTGAACTTTTAAAAACTGAAACTAGAATGTTTCCTTTTCCTGGAGTACCTGACATTGTTCACAGTCCTGGCATATGGATAGGACATTTTACTGGTAGCTCATTTATACATCCACGTGAGGCCTTTCAAATGTGGCTCCCAGATCTCCTTAGTGCTATAAATTCCGTATCTCCCTGACTTGAGCCAAAGTATTTCCTTTAGAAATGAAATGGCAATTCCAGATTTTTGTGCATAACGTTTAGTAGAGGAATGCTAAGAAAAAGGTGAGATATGATGGTTTGGCAACATGATGGCAAACCTCTGCTTGCCTGTCGGTTTGTATAATTTTCCTGGAAGGTGTCTGTTGAATTATACCAACATATTGCTTCCCTAGCTGAACATTTCCAAAGCTAGTACCAGAAAGACATTAGTGAAGAGCTTTTAATAGCAATGTGTCTCTTCTCTACATCTAGAGGGAAATATAGTGCTGTCCCTTGAAGAGGTCGCTTATTTTCTCTGTTAGAATGATTCTAACAATTTGTTGTTTCTCCTGTGGCATTTGAGGATCTTTCTATCTGATCTCATGTAGGTTAGATACAACATGAAATGTATGAGGGCTGCCTCAAAAGTAATGCCTCCTACTTTATTATGTTGGCCTACAATGTCATAGGCAGATGTTGGTAGTATGGCAGTAGAGGTTGAACCTCCCCATCAATATTCTATTCTGATTTGTTGATGTGCAACAGGTGGCAGCAGAGCTGCAGTCTGACAGAATGGCATCTGACATGGAAGTGTGGATGAAGAAAAAGGTCTGGAGTTGGATTCTTTCATGCAGAAAAAATGGCACTGACTGACATTTTTTGATACTTGCTGAAAGTTGATCGAAACCAACTACTGTCTGTGAGCACAGTGAAGTGGTGCATTTCAGCAGTGATGACAGCAATAGTGGTTCACCTCCTCAGATGCAGATTTTTACAAATGTGTCATGCAGGCTCTTATTTATCACTGTTGAGAATGCACTGGTGGTGCCTAAGCTGAAAAATTGCATTTTGTAGCTGAGAATTTACTCTATTAAATGGTGTTATTGTGCTCTTTCAATCTGTTGTAGTTTCCATGGAAATAAATAGGAGGCATTACTTTCAGAGTAACCAATGTAGCTATGAAGACGGGTTATAATGTGAATAAGCACCTTGGTTCACCTTTTAAAATTGGTATAGATAAGGAAGGGCCCAAGGCTTGGGTCAGGCTCAGGCTTCTAGACTGCGCTGCATTCATTGATTCGTATTAACTGTTTTCACGTGTTCATCTACAGTTGCTATGGAATATAATAGTAAGCATGTAACCAAATGAAAAAATAAGTGTCTCTTTACCCTTATTTCCAAATGATCTTCTAATTTTTTTTTGAAAGAATATAGTATCATCTTTTGGAGTCAAGTTTCAAGGTATATTTTGTTCTAAATTCTTTTATTTCTCCCACCTTGTTTCTCTTGCTCTCTGTCTATTTTCTTGAATGGATCATCATTCATCCAGTAGTCGTTCTTCCCTAGAGTAGTTTACATTTATTTATTTATTTATATTTATATTGATTTTTTAACTCTTACACAGAGACATAATCAGATGAATCCTAGTTTCAATGAGTGGGATAACTTTATCACTGCTTGTAGGTTGAATTCCTAATTCCTGTAGAGGTTTTACTCTTCTGTCTGAGTGAGTGAGTCTATGAGCTATGAAGACTTTTTTTTTTTTTTTTTTTGTCTTAGAAGATAGTATTTTTATAAATATTTGAATACCTGCAATTTTGAATAGTTTGAATATTTTTATATATATTTCATCTCTTTCATTTGCTTTTGCAGGGATTTAAATTGAATTGTATTTCTAAAATGTTACATAATTTTGAAATGAAATCAGTGCAGTTGAAAGTGACAGGCTCATTAGTAAAATATACTGCAACAGGGTTCAGCAAATACACATTTTCTAAATGAAGATTTGAAACAGCTTTTATTAGAGCACATGGTGTGACAATTTCATGAAAAGAATGCAATACATCATTATGATTCATGCATACAATATTATTGAATATGATATATTTGTACATACAATATTATTTGCTTTATTTTTAAGGTTGATTGCACTGAATTAAATTGCTGTGGAAGTGGACAGTTTATTTTTCATTTATTTTCATACTTAATGTAAATGCTAACTAACATAAAGGAAAGGTACCACTCATTTTGTACCAGCAATTGTAATATAAAACGCACCAAACAAATTATAATCAATGTAAATCCATACTGTGGTCTGCTGTTCCAAAAATACATGTTTGTTAAATCTAGTCTGATACTTTGAAGTTTGTTCCTTTTGAATTTAGATTGCATAATTTGGAAGTTAGTCCTGCAGAACTTCACTGACTCACATTCTTCAAGTGAAATCAAGGACTGACACTTTTCAAAGCACCCATGACAGATACTAGGCTTCCATGTGCTATAGAAGTAGTACTGTAAAGATGTTTGCTCTGTTATTTTTTTTCACTTGGCTTGTCTTGATTATGGCACTATAACACTTTTCCCAACGTCCCCCCACTTTAAAAAAAAAATTTAAATGTAGGGAGGTTAAATACATTTTCTCTAAGAATCCTGATAGAAAGCTTAGATTTTAGCTCAAAGCAGCAATTGCACATCCTGAGAACTAACTTCCTTCCTTCCTTCCTTCCTTCCTTCCTTCCTTCCTTCCTTCCTGTCTCGCTCCAATTTGTAGGAGGGAGGCAAGGTTCTTTGATATGTGTATACCCGGCGTGAGATTAAGAAGCAACGGTTCAAATGTTGGTCCAACCAGTTTATTAAAGTCCTAGGCGTTTTTAGGGAGACGGGGAAGGGAAGGTAGGCGATAGGGAAAGTAGGAAAAATAAGCAAGGAGTCTTTGCAGAGAGCAAAAGAGATAGTCACCACCGTGGGTCCAGCGAGGTACACAGTCGGTCCGTTGATCTCAGGAACTCGTCTGATCACCGCGGGGGATGGGAGACAGCCAGGGAACTCCGCAGCAAGCCGGTCCCGGGGTTCGTCAAAGGTGTCTTCGGGAGTTTGTCTCCCCTCAGGGAATTCTCCGTCAAAGGTGTCTTCGGGAGTTTGTCTCCAAAGTCCCCAGTTTAGCGAGGGCCTTTTATCCCCCATTTCGGTAAGGTTGTTCATTACATTCCTGACGTATGGCCCCGCCATTAGCTGTGGGGGTCTCCTTTGACGAGAAGACCCATTGTCTCTGACAGTAGTAATCCCATCCTGACCCATTCCTTGCGTAAACAGATTTTCCAGATGTCCTTTTCTTATCTGAACGTATCTCGAGCAAACACTGAACTTCCAAACAAGCAGGTAAACACACTTTGTAGTAGGGATTCCTGGGCCACAGATAAGCCAGCAAAAAAGGGGGGGGGGTCTCTGTCGCCAGACACAAGCATTATCGCCTTCTGCAGTGGTCAGCTCCTTCGAGCAGCACCCCTGAAGAAAACTGCTTGTCCTGCTTCTGCTTATCTTTGCAATCGTAAGCAGAAACACTATGGCACAATGACACCCACCATCCACCCCCAAGGACACTTAACAGTTGTTAGTCAGAGTCTCATCATCAGGAAGGCCTCATGAAGCAAACTTTGAGACAACAAAAGACTGTCTTTCACACCACCCCGTGGCTCAAAGGTTGCTTGAAATTGATGCGCAAATGACCATTCACGGTGGGGAGGAAAGAAAAAAAAAAAAAAAGCATAAGGGAAAAGCGGGATAGGTGATATGGGGGAATTAAATGTTACACAATTGCTACAAAGGATTTTTTTTTGGGCTTGGTTACAAATGTTGCCCTGAGCTGTTGGACCACTTCTTCATCAGTTGAAGCAGTCATAAAGTACATAGAGGATACCACACGTTGTATAAGTGTAATAAAACATGGAATCATACAAGGAACAAACATAAGAGTTACAACAACACATAATAGATGAAATAGAATATGTTTCACCCATGGGCCTCCTGGAAGCCGGGATAAGAAGTCAAAGTCTAGGCCCTTCCAGGTTTGAATGGGAACATGGGCTATTTTCCATATACCCTGGGCAATCTGTTTAACAATTTTACCATTATCAATTTTTAGATAACAATTGGAGTAATTCAATTTGCCACAGACACCACCGGGTGACTCTTCAGGAGTGGTGACACAAATGTTGCAATGAATTAAAGGTAGAATGCAAAAAGAGACAACCATATGTTTGACAATAACTATACATTTAACAATAACCAATAATAATAAATAAATAAGTAAAACAAATGGAGCTGTTTGTGTTAGCTGCTTTCCCTACCCAGGAACTCCCAGTGTTAGCCAGGATCCAGATGGGAATTCTTCAGTAGAGGTTGTGGTTTTATGAATAGCCATACGATACTACACTTCACTTAATTCACCAAAAGCATAATGTTTTCTCAGATTTCTAAAAAAGACATTTCTAAAGCAATTCAAATGCTGAGAGATATAAATACTAGTTTGGCAAGTTCAAGTGTTGTTACAGTCTACAGAACATTTCACAGGATAGTGTGTGTAGGATACCCCCACAGTATAAACCATCAAAGGGGGGTAATCCCAGGAACACCCGCAACTCTTATCAAAACTTAGGCACTTTACAACAACCATGTTTTGGATGGAACTCCTGGACTGGTGTGACACTGAAAAGCATCAGTGCAAAATGTTTTATGATAGATTTATTTTGTGACCACGTCCAACAGATATTAGATGAGTCCCTTGATTAATTTCCCAGTTTGTTAGGAATTTGGAAACACTGTGGAGGAGTTACATGCAAATCATAATCAGTTTGGTAAAAAGGGGTCAAAGAAGGGGTCAAAAGAAATGACATCACTGTGCAGGGAGTATCAGTAAGCCAGGATGACCTGTAAAAACTCTAAACCCAGTTGTGAAGTTTAACAGGTCCAAGAACTGATATCAATTAGTACCCACACCCACAACTACACAAAACATAACAATATTGCAACCATAACATGTCATCAAGAGGTATATTCAGTATTTTAGCGTCATCAAATCTTCAGTTTTTCTGTCACAAAACACAAATGGTTAAAATCAGCTATTAGCCTTTTTGTGTTCTGTCAGGGTCCCACGGGGATCTTCTGTAAAATAAAACAAGACACCAACTTGCCCTTTCTGGGCTTTGTTAGCGTGGTTAAAAAATGAGGGAACGATCCAGCAAGTGTTGATTTCATATTCCTTTTTCCAGGCATCCTTAGCTTTCCAAGCATATTTTCTCCATCCTTAACTGTTATTACATCTCTTACCAAATCCTTTCTGCACTTTTCTGCACTAACTGCTTTTCTGTTCAATGGGGGCAGAACCCTTCTGGGCCCTTCCAGCCCTACTCTAGCACTGCAGCACTAACAGCTGCTGCTATTTTACATCACTCACTTCCCCTTGGTCCTGACATCCATTACACCTTGCTCATCTTTGCCTTTCTCAGCCTGTGTCTCTCCCTAACTTTTTCACTTTCCAAACTCATTACATAAACTACTAACATTATATTTCAGTTTCACCTCCTCCTCTCCAAAGGTTTCCAGCGCTAACACCGGGATTTCCTAGATCTCTTGCAGATGAGGGCTATTCCCACTTACAGTGCCCTATCTTCTATCTCCCCCCCCTTACCAGTCTGGCCCCGGCTCTGTGCTAGCAAGGGAAGCAGTGCGGGGGAGGGTTGCTGTCATGCCAGAGCAGATAAACTCATTTTGTCTTTAATTCTTTTTCCCCTATTCCACTACTTTTGCCCCAATTATACATCCATATACCATTCACAATTACACTTTCTTATACCGTCAAAACAGTTTGTCCCATTCCTTTTAAAACCTACAGTTCAAACAATACAATTCTTCAGTTTTCATAAAACACCCTTTATACCATATAAACTTCCCCAAAACAACCCCCAGTGTTCCGTACACCAATTGCAGTGACACTCAGGACACTGAGTGGCACCACCAACCCTGATACATTTCTACACACGCTAGGCAACATATAACATAAATGGGGATGCCGAACACCCAGCTCCCTCCCTGGTAATCTGTCCAGCTCCTACCCTTCAAGATATCTAGCCCTAACAGATTAAGAAGATATTTCCCTACAACCATGGAGATTTCTTGCTCTGTTTCCTCTCCAGGCAATCGCAGCCTCACTATTGCCGAGGCTTGAGAGTGTACGTCGCCCATTGCGTCTGCTACAAACATCTTTCTGCGAGAAAGGGTTACACCCGCACGGTCAGCATCTTCTGTTTTAATAGCAGAAATTTGTGCTCCTGTGTCTACCAGAAATGTCAGAGGAACTAATCTAGGTTCAACAATGCATGTGATTAACAGGTCGTTTCCTTTTGTCCTGAGCTTTCTAATGCATTCACCCTTCACCGCCCCCACCCCGCTCACTTGGGAGGGGCGAATACATCAGTTTTCCAACAGCTTGGATAGCCGTTCAGGTTCCTCAGGAGAGGCCCCAGGACCTGGGATTTTGCTTTCCTCAACATTCTTGAGCTTTTGTACTGGCCACCAGTTAACTAATTTCTCTAACCTGACAGTGGCTAATCCATTCATTAAGTCTCGTGGAACACCCTTTTGCCAGCCCAGTGTCCAAAGATTATTACGTTTATGATCTATATTTCGCCTCCCAGTTCTTACTGGCAATGAGACCCTTCCAGTCCCACTGAGCTTTGGGCTGGGTGGCCTGGGGGCAAGGCTGGCTGCTGCGAGTCTTACTCCCTTTGGCTCAAATTTACTGGAGGAAGAAATCACTGGCCCATATTTTCTCCCGTAGTTAATTAATTCTTGGGCAACCTCCCCCCATGTCCATACTTTATGTCCTGACTGCAGATGGTTAGAGGTTACAACTCCTTCTAATGCTGCCCGGGTTCTTTCTCCCTGAGGCACAGCCTGTATCTTTCCTTGCAGCTGTATACCTATAGGTTTCAGTGATTCTGGAAGCCCCCTGATTAAAGGAGTCATCCGTTCAGGATCAACAGGCGTCATCATAGGCGATTCATGATGTGGCTGCAGCTTTCTGTCATACATCATTTGGAGACAAGCAGCCTTTTGAACACTTTCTACTAATTGATCAACTGTTTCAATAATGGCAAGAGGATCTCCCCTTTCTAGAGGGTTTAGACCGCCTGCCCAATAGGCAGCCCTTTGTGTTAGGGACCAGGGAGCACGGTTGTTACCAGTAGTTAAAAACACTCCCGGTCCCCAATAACCTTCAGCTTCCTTTTCAGTTAACAGTATTTGGTCTCCACCAGTGAGACTAACCCTCCATACATACTCTGTTTCAGATTCCTTTGGAGAGCGGCTGAACTCTTTTCTCAGCTTTGCTAATTCAGTGGCAGAAAAGGGAATTTCTTTAACATTCATTTGAGGGTCCAAATCCTCACTGTTATCAAAGGTATATTCGGTTTTTATCAACGGACACAAGTGGGTTGGTGAGTCCTCTAGCTTGTTAAGCCTGGACTTTATTTCTTTCAGTCCTTCTAAAGGATAGACCTTTTCTTGAGGCAAGTTATGAACGACAGTGTCGGTATTATCCCTACACCTTAACTGTTCCTTCAGAGCTTCTAGTAAAAGAGCCGCATCGCGTTTTTCATATTGTAATTGCTTGTTGAGCTCCTCTGTCTGTTTCTGCAGAGTCTGAACTAACTCTTGCAGAGATCCTATGGTTTGGTTTTCTGCTTTAAGCTGTTGGTCTCGGAATTCTACAGCAGCGACCAGAGCAGAACCCAATACTGCACAAATAAACGATTTCCCTTTTCCAGTCCAACTACGAGCATTCCTTTGCAGAACACTAATACGGTCTGAAACACTCTGCAAGTTATGCCAGTTTTGTCGTGCCCAGTCCACCCCTGATAAAGAGGGCCGAGCACCATGGTTTTCTAAAAGGTCAAATAACACATCTTCACTTTTCATGGTGGCAATACTATCACTCATTATCTAGATAGACAACGAAATCTACAGGCAGCAAAATCTACACTGGGGGAGAAGGAGGTGACTCCTTATCTCCTCAGAGAGGCAAACACTTAGCAAAACAAATCCAGCAACTACTCAAAGCACTCCTTTACACAAGAGACCAAACGACTCAATCAACACTTCCAAAGAGAGAGTAAACACCTCAATCGGTCCTGGCTATCCTGTCGAGCCACAACGAAAAACTTCAACCTTCAAGCAACAAAAGTTAGAAATAACTTCTAAGTTTCTCAAAAGTAATAAACTTCTTGGAGAAGCACACACCACTTCCCCAAGAGGCGCACACACAAAACTTTTAAAACCAAAGGTACGTCACAAGATACTTAAAATCACCACAATGCAAAATAGTCTTCCCGGGGAGGCACACACGTGTAAAACAAAAGCAAACAGTCAAAATTAATTCATACGTCCCCGAGAGGTATACACGTAATAGAGAAAGTTTCAGAATGTGGAGCGGTCTTCCTGGAGAGGTGCTCACGTCAAAGTTACCCAAATTATCGCTCCTTGCAACTCCAGGAGGTGCACACA
>JAPSGF010000005.1:23785428-23881479 GCA_035772895.1 Perdix hodgsoniae
ATAGAGATGCAGATGCCACAGATAAACATAGTATGACACAGATAATCAGGAAAAGTCACAGCCTAATCCAAGCTGATAAAAAAAATATAGGTTGAAACCAGTGAACTCTTGGTACACTCAGTTAAGTTGGATGTATTTCATCTGTGGGTGGGAAGGTAACCCTAAAGAATTATAGGAATTATAGAAAGATATTAAAGCTAGATCTGAGGAAGGAAAATAATTAAACATTAGTGACGTTAACAGATTGTTGATAACACCAGGGTTGTGTAAGCAATGGTGTAAGTGAGCTAGGTAGTTCTGGAGGCTTTGTAATGAAATCAGAGAAATAGATTTAGATGTGAGGAAATCTGTGAACTTAGAAGGACAGTTGACACAGAAGATTGGTGGTAATACTGGCACCTGGGAAGTAGGGTATAATGCACAAATTAAATTGATTAGAGTGGGAACAAATAAGTTGATGAGCTGGACAAATTAAGTTGATGTGTGTAGTAGGACTAAGCTATTGGTAGCTAGCTTGGGACCTGTTCTGGGAGAACGAGTCTAAGAAGAGGATGAAAATGTTATGTATTGAGAGGTGTTTTTCTAGTGCTCTGATGTTTCAAGAATTGGGAGGCTGTGAGGCGCTGGAAGAGTCTGGTTAAATTATAAGCATTATTTTAGTTACTTTGTGGGAGAATTACTTTGTTATTAGATGAGGTAAATAGGAAGCTGTTTAACTTCACAGTGTTACTAGTTCAGGCTAGCTTTAATGATGAGACTACGTTTTATCCTCGTGTATGTTTCTAATACACATTACAACATAGGAACTTACCCTGATCATTTCAGCTTGCTGGGAGCCTGAATCAGTATTTTTTGTTTTCTTGCTTCAAATGTTAATGATAATTCAAAGGATTATGAGTGTGGCACTGCCTTGACATGCAGATACAGGTTGTTCATAATGATGATAGTAACCAAGTCAGATTTATTTTATGTGCTGAATAAGTCCTTCAAATGTTCATTATGCATCTAAACAAGTACTTAGAAACCATGTTTTTAAGCACTAGCAAGAAGTAATTATATTTAAGTATGGTATCATTTTAGAGACTGACTCAATTCCTTTCCCAGTGTACTTAATTAGTCCATTTGAGGTATTGAACTTGTTCTTGCTTTTATAATGTAACATAAGTATGTCATCAATTATATTTTTGTACCTTCTTAGAGGCACATAAGGGCAAAATTGGGGTCAAATATTAGACTGTAATCAAGTAAGAGTTTTTTTCTTTTTCTTTTTCTTTTTCTTTTTCTTTTTCTTTTCTTTTTTTTCCTCTCCCTCTCCCTCTCCCTCTCCCTCTCCCTCTCCCTCTCCCTCTCCTTCTTTTCTTCTTTCTTTTCCTTTTTTTCTTCTTTCTTTTCCTTTTTTTTTTCTTTTTTTTTTTCTTCTTTTTTTTCCCCCTTTCTGTGATTTTGCTGTTCTCTTTGAGGGGAGCAAGTAAGAGTTAGGTATCCACCTAACTTCATATTCATAATTAATTCCATTGATGATTATTTGGATGACTTGGAACACTTGGAACAAAGTTTGTCCTTGTTAGATTAGGACTTTAAATCTTACCAAGAGTGCACTTTGTGAATATACTTACAGTTACATAAATGTAGGTAATAAGCCTCAAGGGGCAGATAAAGACCACAGCACTGTGGATAGAATAACCTGTGACAAGCATGCTGATCCTCTCCAAAACCAGTCAAGTTTGAAATAGTGTTAGGCAAGGTCCTCTGAAGAATTAAAGTAAGCCAACACAGTGAGCAGTGTGTACAGAAGAGGATGTGAGAGGTATGAGAAAGTGGAATATAAAGTGAGAGAGCTTAATTTACTGTGCTCCAAATGATTGGAGCTTGTGAGAATTACGTAATTAAGTAGTAATATTTGAAAAGTGGATTTAGTGTGTCTGAACAAGAGAACCAGAGTAATTTTGTTTTGTTTTGTTTGTTTGTTTGTTTGTTTAGAGCTGTTGTACTGTTTGTACTTCGGGTGTTAGGCTGTCCTGTTTGGGAAATCCCATGTTCAAATGATGACATGGCAATCCCAGATAGAGCAAGTTGGATCACTGGAAGAAGAGGTGTTGGCAGAGGCTTTAGAACTGTTCATAGCAATTACCAAGGTACCAGCTACGTTGTGGAGCATTACTAATAGCTCTGACTTCTGAAGAATCAGCTGTGGCCAGTGGAAGGACCTCAAAGATAAGCTATTCTTTAGGAAGATACTCTACTTAATAATCCTGATGGCATATAGAAATTCAGAAATATATAGTTAAGAAGAACTACCTGCATTGTTTAGGCTCAGCAAGTCTTCTGTGTGACCCTTGTCAAGTTAGTAAGGGTAAACAAGGAGTAAGTGTAAGCAAGTTATGAGGAAAGACAATCCTTATTATTATTTCTAATTAAGATGTTCTCAATTAAAAGATGTGTATAATTCTGATAGAAAGGGCCAGACCTAAATTCTTGAGTTCAAGATAGCAATAAATTATAAACAAACTTTTATTTAAATTCATAATACACAAGTACTGTAAATAAAAAGTAATAGCTTGATTAACTGAAATATTTGTGAAAATGTGAAAACTGAGTCAGCTTCTTATACCCACACATTGTTCCTAAATGTAAATGAAACACTTTTATCAGATAATGAAAAACAATGTCCTTGTGAACAGATAACCTTTGTCATCAGAACTTACAGTCCTACCTTGAAGATTCTGACCTTTAAAACCTTTCCAGACTTGACCTTTCCCTATCTGTAAAATGAGTTTGCTAGTATTTTTGAAAGTACTTGCATTGTCTTTAATTTCCATCAGATTTATAGGAAAGAACTCGATGGAAGCAGGAGCTCAACCAGGCTCAGAAAAATTGAGATTTACTGTTTATAAGTAGTGTCAGGAGTACATTAGGACTCTTAGTGAATTGCTTAGGTAAAAATCAAGATCTTCTAAGTGACTTTTTAAGAAGAGTTGAAGGCTGGGAAAGGGCTGTGACTGCAACAGGTTGTCATGTTAATGACAAGAAACTAGGAGATATGGGATAAACAGAAAGGACTGAGTATCAAAGAAGCACTACGCTTTTATAGTGGGTGAAATGGAGAGGAGATGGTGCTACAGAAAGAGCGATGGCTAAGAAAAACTCCCTAAAATGTGAATTGAAACAGCCAAAATTCCACTGGGTCTTAATCTCAGGAGAGCTTTTACATAGAAAACCTGACATGATATTAGAATGACTTTTATTTGTTTGTTTGAACAAAGAATAAATGGATTACTGCTGAATACTTGAAAGTCATGTGAGATCACTACGTTACTGAAGACTGAAGGCTGCTATTCATTGTAACCCTTACTTTTTAAAGAAAAACCCCTATATGTAGCTTTCTTTAACTACAAATCTTGAGTTGCTTTTCCACTCCCCAGCTTAATGAGGTATTGACTTGATGTAATGATAGGCTAGGAAATGTAGCACTTCATATAGTTGACCCAAACCACAAGGCACTTTCCAAAATAAAGCTCAGAGTAAATTTTAACTCATTCATTGTATGTAAGAAATGTTTAGTGGTAAAAGTGTCTGAAAGAAAGAGCTGTATTGTATGTGTTACCTCTTCAGTACTGACTGTCTTTAAAGGGATGGAGGAAGGGACCAGGCTCGAGCACAGGAGGAGGAATAGAGCTGTGCAGTATCTCCTTCAATCCAGGAAGGAAAATGTAAATGTTGCTTTTTCTGAAACAAATTATTCCACAAGTCTGTGCAAATCAAAAGGAGATTTAATTTGCTTCTTGGCAGCTGCCATTTATTTATTTATTTATTTGTAAGATGGAAGATGCAAGTCTACTAGACGTGCTGAAGGAAAGTTTCCACCGTGTCCCTGAATGTGTTTTAAAAACCGTTTGGATGTGGTTCTCAGGGACATGATTTAGCAGTTGTTGGATTTAGGGTAGTATGGTTGAGGTTGGATTTGATGCTCTTTAAGAGCTTTTCCAACCTGAGCAAATCTATGATTCTATGTTTCTTATGTTTGTATTCTTCTACCTCTCAGCTTAACCTGGTTATTTCATCTGGTAGCATGGAAAGAGAGGTGACCAGTGCCTGTGAAATCATGGGCCACTCACACAGGTAGTGACATGTCTGACAAGAGTCCTTAGAACAGTTCTTTTATTTGCTTTTTTTTTTTTTTTAATGAAATGCATTTTAAAGTTTACACTGACACAGCTTTTTTGCTTTATTACTAATACCCACATACTCTGTTATCTGTGTGAGAATAGTAAAGAGAGATGAACATGTGAAAGAAGTAGGCTGGTGCAGATGTTCATTGGACAATACTTCACATCCTGCAGAGCTGCTGTTGTAGCTCCTGCTTTTGTACAGGCACCGAAAGTGGTCTCCCTATCTCTTGCCAGGACAAGACACAAGGAAAGGAAGGAGGTGGCTAGCACTAGTTGTAGTTGAAGGTTAGCAATTTGAGCGTTCTTTTATCTTTATATGTATGTATACAGTTTTTAACAAAATTGTTAATAGTGATAAGCCTTTTGTGGTGGTTAGTTTATGGCATTGTGTGTTGACAGGTTTCAAGTCTTGCTCTGCAAATGTGAAGTAGAATGTAGACAGCTATGCATCCATTAATATGCATATTTAAACACAACTGTTGGAGCGTTTCTAAATCGCTTTTGCATAAAAAGTGATTTAGAATGAAGAACCTGGTGAGTTCTGCAAAATATGGAGTTGTTGCCAGTTTTTTTCTCTTTCACAGACAGGGAGGATGCATGTATTATTACGGTTCTGTGGTTTGATAGAGAATAAGGTGTAAAATGAAAACTACACTGAACAGTGTAGTTTAAAAATATGCTTTGTAATAGAATCAAATGAAAGGGTTTATTTCCTGCTCTATTTTCCTAAACTATAATAGTGCAAATAATATTTCTATCAGTGAAATAAATTCTACAACTCCATACTATGTTTATTATGGGACTGACATCTCATTTTGAGAAAGCAGAGTTGTAGCTTTAAATGCTTCTCTCTCTCTTAACTGAGGTTTTACTGTGTCAGAGAAACAGTAATAGTGCATATTTTTCATCAAAGCTGCTGTAGTCTGTAATGTGTTTTCTTTGGCAGGTGCCCACGTTTAATTATGAGTTCCATGCCTAAACGTAGGTAACTGAAGTCTCTCCTTCCTGAGAAAAGAAATGTTTTTCTCACAGACAGTGGAAGCAGATATTCCTTGGAAAAGTTACTGCACCATTGGAAAATGCCCCTTAATTTTGTTCCTCAACTTTATTGTTTTGCTGTATGAAGTGCATCATGAAAAAGCCTTTTTATTTATTTTTATCTGTACCTGTTACTTTTCCCTGCTGCAGTCGGTCACGAAACTAGGAAGAAAAAGCAAAGCCAATGAATGTCCCAAGTCTTGGCATGTTAATTATCTTGCCTGCATATGTGGATTTTTTATTTTGTTTAAGTAAGAAGAAAAAAAAAACAAAACATGAAATACTAACAAAGACAATAGATAGTACTTTCTTTTTCTTTCTTTTTTTTTTTTTTTTTCATGGTCCAAGAGCTCAAGACAATGAAGTTGAAGCAGTAGCACGTTGGACCTTTAGTGTAAATTTTAGCAGAATCAGATTTTTATTATTGCATTAATATGTTTTTTTCATTTCCCCTGGGGATGCATTACTCTTGACAAAATGTAGATGTTTGTTGTCTTGATCTATTTAAACATCAAAATGAATACATGAAACTGTGGATTATGTGACTTGCCTATTATGTGAGTTGCCTTGCACCTCCTTTTTTCCCCCTTGTTTTTCTCCTCTGCTGATGCTTCCGTTTGTTTCGGAAGGAAAATTCTGCATTTTTTGAATGCTGCTGTACTTTCACTTGCTGCTTCTTTTCCTTGTCTCTTTATCACAATTGACTATTTTAGCTGAAGGCAAATCTTGGGATAGAACTCAGAACTGTCATTCAGGATGTTTTCTGGCAGCTTAGTGAATTCTTCTAACCTCTTCCATGCCCTCTTCTGTTTCCTGCTCTGTTTCTGAGCTTCAGAATTATTTTTTCTCTTTCTCTGCAGATCTCTCTACCTGCCTCTGGGAAACAGGATTTCTCCCTGCTTATGCCAAAAGGGAGAAGGAAGGAGGGAGGAAAAAAAAAAGTGATGTTGAAAATGGACTTTGTCAGGTTTAGAAAGCTTTGCCAGTGATCTCTTTTACCTTTCTAGGGAGTAGAAGAAGGAAAAAGAAGGGGACGGATACCCACAAAACTAACTTTGAAAGGTGATCAAATGACTGAAATACTATTACTGTAGTAATATCATAAAATGACTGAAGCATCTGCAGACCTGAAAAGTGTGCATGCTGTTGACTTCTGGCAGTATAGCTTCTATTGTGTGTTTACCCTATTGTTATGGATTTCTTTGTGGTAGTGTTCGAAGTGCTATAACTCACTGATAACATTTCTCTCAATTTCCCACCAGTAGCTCTTTCACCAGTGTTGAACTTCACGCCATACAGAAGCATCAATTCATCTTTCTTCTAGCTTCTTCAAATTAGAAACACAGTGAATGTGAACTGAAATTATTTGAATAGGTAGTATCCATTCCATGAAAAGAGTTGTACATCTTACTGTGAAGGCAGTTCATTGGCAAGCACTGAAATAGCTGAGCACTCCAAAAAGTGTATTTCTGTGGGTAAATAGAACATTACTCATTCTCCTTTTGTTTTATTTTCAGTCAGTTAACTAGATCATATATTTTCTTCAATTTTCTGATCGCTATGTTAATCAGAAACATCCGTAGTCCCAAATCCTGCGTATTGCCTCTTGATTTTGCTCAACCCGTAGACCAGAGATCCATGAAAAGAAGTTCTATGCCACTCTGGCCTAGCTGTTGTTTTCAGAGCCTGATGTGACCTTCCATTTGGCTCCCTCGGAATGCGAACGGCTTCCAAGAGGAGATGACGTCACCAAAGTCGTTTGTCGAGAGACCTCATCCGGTTTTACACAGGAGCTTTAGCCACAGGTTTATGGTTAGGGATGTTTGCATTCGCGAGGAAATCAGCTTCTTCCAGCTGTGGGACAATGCTGTTCTATAATCATTAGTTTTAAGCTCAAATTTTATATTGCCATTATAGTATAGCTGTTGTCAAGTAAGGAATTCCTTCAGTATTTATATATGTAACTTTACTTAAGGTGTCCATGTCTATTTAATGTGCATTGCTCTATGAATAATTAGATCAGGCATTTTCATTTAGCTAGGACAATTTTTGCTGTTCTGCTTTCAGATTTGTGTTAGTTTTTAATTTGCTGTAACTTTGTGTAGACCACTCTGAATAAGAAGTTGTCCATGGGTTGGGAGGGGTTTTATTACCATATTATTTAAAAAAAAAAAAAACAAAATCTCAAGTTGAAAAAAAACAGACAGATATACTGAAAAATATTTCATTGTGATCTTTATTTGCTCTTTAAGTCCATTGTGTGGTATGCATAGTACTCTTGAGTGTAATGAAACTTCTCTTGAAGCTCAATTCTATCTTTATTTGCAGTGTGGTAGGTGAGAGAAGTGCCTGCTGTCAGGAGGCTGCAGCAGGAAATCTGCCACTGGATGAGCTGCCATGGGCTGCGGACAGGTTGTTGGGCCTTTGCCAGTCCAAGAACATAAAAACTATTCCTGTTTGTGCATCTGGTGTTACTTGCTGCAAGGGGTTGGCACTAGATCCAAATATAATGCTACAATTTCGATTATTTTTTTCTTGTGCTTCCTGCCTGTTGTGGAAAAAGAATCTGTGAGCACTTTCATTAACTTCTCCCTTTCTACAGAAGTGCAATGATCAAGGTGACTTACACCTAAAGGGTGAGCAATTGTTCATTTGGATATATATGTATTTTTTTTTATAGTGAGGAGAATGATAAATAATTATGTTTGTATCAATTTAAAACTTGAATTTTCTGAAAACTGGACTGTTAAATTCTGTATTGAATATCTTGTAATTCCCTAAAAGCCTCTTCCTTTCTGGCACGCTCACAAAACATTGCATCTGTGGTTTCTATCTTAATTCCAGTTAGTTCACGATGGAGCAATATATGTGTTAGGAATGACAGTTTGTGACTGCAGTTTTGGATTTCTTTTTCTTACAAATGAAACATCCCATGTCTGTTAACGTTGTATAAGAAAAGTTGTTTGCCTTGTTTTGTCCATCCCAAAATGTGTGCTAGAAATCAGGCTGTTTCCCTCTCCGCCACCTATTGTATCCCCTTCCTGTCTCTGTGTCTGTGCACTTTCATTTGAGTCCCAAAGGCTTAAGAAATGTCCTATTTTGTTTGACAGTAGCTTTGTTTACGTTAGTTTGACAGCTGATGCTTTGGTTTAGAATTGCTTCTGCAACCTGGAAATCCTTTTTTTTCGACATATGACATATCTCTTCACTTTCAGATGCTTTTGGCCTTTTAAGGCTGAACAGCAATATTTAAAATCATTGCATTATGTAATGCTTGTGAGCTACAACAACAAAAAAATCATGTGATAAATTTGGATAAGTTCTGTGTCACCTATCAGTTAAGATAGGGAATAGTCATTTTTAATAAGATGATTACTCTTCCTTTACCTATTTTTTTTTTCCCTCACTTAGATGCAACAGCAAGTGGAGTACAATCTCACTGAAGTATAAAATGAATTATTTGTGTGACTGCTTGATATCCCCCACCTGTTAATTCCTAGAAGATAAAAAAGAATAAGGTTAATAAAAAAATTCACAAGCTGAGGGCCAACACCTGAATTTATTATGTTCGTCAGGAGATGTGGTCTGTTCTATGGATATTCAGGCTGCTCTTTATGGCAGAATAGGGAATAAAAAACACAAGCTTTTAATGTTAGAAAATCTTGTTTGGAATTTTTGTTTATCTATTTATTATTTAAATTAACGACAGCAGTAGTGTTATACAGTGCAACTACTAATGTGTTTGCCAAAACTTCAATTTTTAATTCAAACTGTTTTCATGCAGACAGGGTTGCTCTTGTTTGAATAAGTCTTTATGTGACTCTTTGGTTTCAGGTGTGATTTTTCTTGAGGCTTCGAGTATATTAAATCTGCAGTCCAGAATCAAGTTCTAGTGCTGATGGAGCAAGTCCACATAGCTGAAACTTAAATGACTGTGCATGTGAAATCTTTCAAACTAAAATACATGCTGTAGTTGGGATTGTGACAAGCAGGGAAACCGAGTCACTTGTGAAGAAGCTAATTAATTTTTTTAAATGCTTGTAACTACATGCAAAAGTGAATGGATACAACGTTTGTTTTCCTGAGATTTACTTGTAGCTTATCTCTCGATACAATTTTTAAACATTCTTGTTGAAACTGATATATGTATCAGGAATTCATACATTTGTAAGTTTTGTGTGAATAACTGAATGTACAGAAATATTTGCTTTAAAATTTTTATAGTTGTTTATACTCAAAGTATCTGATGTGCTAAATAAAACAGCAAGTTGATTGGGGTTCTTTTCCTCAGGTGGGAGAGGAAGGGAGGGATGGGACTTTCTTTAACCCCTCTGAAGAAGACTTAGTGTTCATGATAATTATAAATGTATTTAGGTTGTCCCATTATATGTGTTTACAGCAGAGGTCAAAATTTTCTCCTGAGTTCTGGTTTATGATTTCACTTCAACAGCCATATGCACCAATAGGTCTCTTACGTTGTGTCTGGCAAGTTCCTCAATATTATAAACTTAAAAAACAGCAAAGATAATGCTTGATTTTTTTTTTTAATATTTATTATTATTGTTTTTCCCCCACATTTATGGAATCATAGAAAGCTGATCCTATACAAAAATAACACTGGCAGAAGCCAGTTAAAGCGTAAGAGATTATCTGTGTATGGGAACTGCTGAATCACAGCCTGAACCTCTGATTGATCACCTAAGGTGAGCAATGAGTCAGCCCTGAGAGCACAGGTGAAGGCAATTCACCTGTGCTGCTGGAAGGGGTGGAGCCTGGCTGCACCTCTCCTAGACCCATTTATGAGCTGATTACCAGTGGGGAAGGATCTCTTTCTGGGGATCCCTTCTTTGAAGTTTTACAGCAAGCCCAGGACAAGGGTAAGCACTCTATTTATTTTCTTTTTGGTATAATAACCTGCTTAGTCAAACTCTCTGGTATATTTCATAATTATAACATCTGTATATTCATTGATTATACAATCTGTTAATGGATGCAGAAGTCTTGTATTCTGCTGCTGGTAATGCAGCAGTATTAATCAAAGTTTGTGTCACCTAGCCCCTACTCAACCATACTCTTAACAAACATCAGTTTTAATCATAAACTTTTTTTTGTGAAGAAAAGTAAAACTCTGCAGTAAAGAAACTAATCATTGAAAGATGTCCAATATAAGCATTTTTAAAGCATCAGCTTTAGTGAAATGTCCGTATTCTTGCTACACAGCCTCTATAGAATTATTTTTTTTTTAGCTCTATGAAATTCATTACTTTTTTCTTTTTAATTTATCCTAGTTAACTAGAAGAGGAAGCTTACAGTTTATTTTGTGTGTATGCAAACATAGAATAAACAGGCCGTGATCTTCCTTCTTTCCTTCCTATATTCTACTGTAACCAATAATTAATAATTTCCGTAGTTAAAACTAAATTTAAATCTCATGTATTTTTAAAGAATTTTTTGATTCATCATTATGTGTATAAATTATTGATGAAGATTGGTAATAAATTATTGATTATTGAAGTCCTGCATCAAATACCCCCTGAAGCACAGTGTAAATAAGCAGCACGGAGCTCACACTGCTTGTGTAAGTCTCTGTACTCCTGCTCTCATTAAGATCTGCCTTTGCTCTACAGAAGTCTTAAAGGTTTTTCAAAGGCAAATTTAAAAGTCTTTTTACAGTCTGATACAAAGCATTACTCTATTAGGGTCCTCAGCTCTATCTGGATAGTAGGTCCTGGTAGTGTTGGGGAAGTGAAGCAGGATAAAAGAAGTTTAGAATTTGAGATTTTCTTCTGGTATTCTATGCTCTATAATTTCTTGCAGTAGCTTACTTCATACAGCTTTATGGAAAAAAAAAATACATAAGTGTATAAAGGATAAATGCTTTCTTTTAGATATGTCTATCTCATGTTTTTCCACACTGTAGTGTTTGGGGCAATAGATCATACTAGCTTTAGAAGTCCCTACCAGAGGTGGTCTGTGTGTGTCAGGTCATCTGATTCGATGCCAGAGCAGAAAGCGTGCTCAACTGGAATAAACTGATTAGGGCCATGTCCAAATGAGTTTTGAATACCTCCAATGATGGACACTACGCATCCTATCCAGGTGACTTTATGCTAGTGTTTGGCCACTCTCCAAGCGAAGGATCTGAAGAAGCAGTGTGGAGGAGGGAGGCAGGACAGCTGTAGAAACATTTCTGCAGCTGCATGGTGAACCAGCTGAAAAGTCTGACAAAGCTGACAAAAAAGGTGTTTTCAGATAGACTGTATTTCCTACTGGCTTCACTGGGAAATTGTAATTGGCACTGCAGAAGTTCAAGCAGCTGCTTGAAAGCACACCATTTAATCCTGATGATTGAAGCCTAAGACTCTTTTCTGATGGAAGGCGTCATATCTCACTGTTCGGAGATCTTATTTGCTTCATCTGTGCAGTAGATGGTGAATGCAAAAGAGACTGACCAAATGACTAGATGGCTATTTTGCTTGAGAGGGCTTCAGAGAGAAGGATTTGTTGTCTTAGCAGTCTGAGACTTCCTGCGTACAATAACATAAATAGTATGCTCACAATATGTGAGGTATGAAACTGTGATGTGTATGAGTGACTGGAAAAGCACGGTGATGTAACTTTTCAAAAGAAGTAATGTAAATTTCTTGGCTCTGCATCCAGTAGAGGCAACCCAAAGTAAATGTGAAGGAGGAGGGGTTTGTGTCTTTGCAAATGTGCCACTGGTATATTGAGACACAGCAACACCTAGCCAATAATCTCCTGGGGGTGAAATGAATTGACCGCATCATCCTAGTTACACAACATGGTGCACCTCCTGCCACCCAGTGCCATTCTGTGCTTATGATTTAAAACTAGCTAGATGGTAGTATGCCTGGGGATTACTAACAGGCTCAGTAAAAAACAAAAGACTTTTCTGCTTGGCAGAATAAAAAATGACTTTAGTGGAGAACTAAAATAGTGCAACAGCCCGGAACTTGCTGATGGAGTAGTTCCTTATTGACAGATTTTGTGTTATATATAGTGCAAAATTGCTATTGGCTTCAAAATTTAAGCAAGTGGATACCGAACTAAGAATAAGGTGCCTGAATACCTTTTTGTAAAATACTTAATCCTGAACTGAGCATAAGATACTGAAGGCTTTGTTGGTCTATGCAAGCCCTCAATTCCCTCTGAATGCAGTTTTGTATCCCTGTATCTCTTGTAGTAGACTTTATAATGCTGCTGGGGAATTTGCGCTGTTTGGCACATAAAGACTACTGCCTAAGAGTGTTGCACTGCATTATACCATGGTTTTATTAGTCTACCTTATTCTTATATTTGTAAACAAAATGTGGTAAAAATGTAATAAAGAAGTATATAGCTATTAATAACTGATTTGCTTTTTTGAGGTGATATATTTTTTTTTTTTGGTGTAAAGATGTTAGTGTGAATTCTAAACATTTGTGGTCCTATTTTTCTCCTTTTCCATATGCCATCTCGCTGTATAATCATGCTCACATGGTTCATGTAAAGTTAAAAGGGTTGGATGTTGCTACTTTGGAGTTAGCTTACATTGATGAATTGAGTATATGTTCACTGTAGTTTATCGTCTAGTTGTAATACTGCCATGCAGTATTTTTGAATAAGATCTGTAGCTTGGTTATTATTTTTTAACATCTAATTTTCATTACATGTACTAGAAATACTCATTCAAGTTTTTTTTGAAAAGTTCTTTGAAAGAGGTTGTCTTTTTTCTAACCATTGTGCACTGTAGTGATAAGTTGTTGTTATTTTGTTGGTTTTTTTTAACTTCCATGTTTTTTAATCATTTTTCTCAACTGCTTAATGGATAACAGCATTTGTATTTATTATCATAAGCTGATGCTTAGTTTCTACACACAAGCTGTTGTGAGAAGTTACTACAGTTCTTTTCCTTGAGGCGAATGACCTACAGCTATAAGAGACAAAAATTTTGTCAAAAATTAACAGAGCTATTTTAAAACAGTATATTCAGCAGAGAATCAACAAGACACATTGGGGAAACTGTTCATAACTTAATGAAGTGTAGCATTCTATATTTTTTTTTTATTTACAAAATCTCTGCATAATGACTTTCTAAAAGCCTTTACAAATAGGCATAATTTGAATTTTCATAGAGAACTCTCTTGGAAGAAAGAGATTCTGAAGACACCTCTGGGAAGTAGTTTTGAAAACTATGTGCCTACAGAATTATTTCAGAAGTGCACATGAAACATTTATCTTAGGTAAGAGGGAAATGGAATTAGAAATATCTTTCATTTGAATCCTGTTAATTTGTGTTCACTATATCCTATTTCAGAAATTCAATTCTCAAAGAAATTTTGAAATATAGGCACAAGATGGGGGGGGAAAGGCAGTCTGTAAATACAGTCTCAGGATAGCATAGTGAAAGACGACAGTTAAAAGGAATGGCATTAATTGGTATGCTTATTTCTTTTTGAAAGTGTTGTATCTATTTATGGTAAAGGGAAACATAAGCGTGCTGGCCAATGGGCATGAAAATCTAAATTCTGTTTCATGCTGTTTTTCTATAACGTTTTTAAAGCTGCAACTATCTTTTGGAGGGCATGAACCATTGAATTTCTTCTGAAGCACAAGGAGTAGCATCATTGTTCCTGAGTTTTGCTCATTTGGGATCACAAACACAAGTCACTGATGCGTTGCATCACCTCCGGTGATACACCTGAAGGTAGAAAGTAATTTGCTGTATACTGGGCCGTGGCAAAGTTGTGACACTAAGAGACATGATTTAGTAATGGGACTTTGGTCTTGAAGATCTTTTCCAATCTTGATGATTCTGTGGTAACTTGGCTAACAAGTAAGAGATGAGTTATTGTCCAGTTCAAGTGGATTGCTGTAAGGTTTGGAGGTAATATGTAATGAGCCCTGGAATCGCTTTATCTTCATGACTTTTATATTTTACACATAAAATATTAATCTACTCTGGCTAGTGCTACTCTTTTTTGTTGTTGTTGTTGTTTGATTCAATGCTAATGTATGGCACTGCAGTTCATACTGTATGACGTTTCCTTATTTAAAGGAAAGAAATGAAGCATGTCAGCTTATCAGTAGAAGCACATTTAAGAGTCTCTGTGTCGTGATGTAATTCTGTGTATGATGATGGGAATTCTTCAGGATTCTAAATGTAAAGTCTGCTAATATGAGTCTTCCATCATAATTATAAGAAGTTGTTAAAACTGAATCTGAGCAATAACACTTAATGAAAGTTTTGCTTTTCCAAGAAATATATGGAAATAGAGTATCAGGCAGGATGCCAACATCACTTCATAAAATATAAGATTACCAGTGCAGTTGAATTCACAAAATTAGTTAACAGAAATCTTTATATGGAGATCCCAGTGGAATGTTTTATTACATGGGAGTTATTCTCAGAAAGTTTAGCTTCAATGATTATTCAGTTCTGATGCCCTCTGTGATGGCATCTTGATGATCTTGAAAGGGAAAAATCCTTAGCTTGCTGTTCATGAAGTTTCAGAGTAGCTGAGGATGAGCTCTGGAATGGATCTCTGGAGACAGTCAGTCCATCACCCTCCTTAAGGCTGGGTCTGAAAGAGCAGGTTGCCCCACATTGTTTACAATCAGACTTTGAGTATCTCCAAGAATAGAGACTCTACAGGCTCTCTTGACAGCCTGTTAATGAGGTGTTTGGCCTCACTAACAGTGGAAAAAAGTGTTTTCTGATGTTTAGATGGAACTTACAATACTTCAGTTTGTGCATAGTATCTTCTGTCACTTTGCATCACTGAAAAAAGCTTGGCTCTGCCTTCTTAGTCCATCAGGTATTTGTACACACTGGTAGGCTCTCCCTGAGTTTTCTCCTCTTCTTTCTAAACAATCATATCTCTCTCTCTGCCTCACCTTATTAGAAGGACACTCTGGTGTCTTCAGTATCATCAGTGTTTCCTCACTCTAATATTTTCATATAACACTGGCACTACAAAGCCTTGAGCTAGACACTAGTATCCCCTCCTGGTGTATTTCACTAGAGTCAGTGCTGGACTCTGGGCAGCAGATCACAACCCTTTGAACCTGGCATCTCAGCCTACCTCACAACCTGCTTACCTGTCTGTGTTTCACCAGTTCATCTCAGGATGTCACAGGAGATGGTGCTGAAAGCCTTGCTAATTTCAAAGTAAATCATGTCCGCTACTCTCAACAATTCAGCAGGCCATTAGGTTAGCCAAACGTGATTCTCTTTCTTAAATACATTTTGACTACTTCCCATCATTAACTTATCCTTCAGGTATTTAGAAATGATTTCTAAGATTATTTACTGCATCATCTTTCCAGGAATAGAAGTGAGTATGACTAGTCTGTAGCTCTCCATGTTCTCCTCATTGTCCTGTGTTAAGACAGGAGTAGCATTTGCTTCTGGTCTTCATGAACCTTCCTTGGTGCCAAGACTTTTCAAGGTAGTCTGAGGGTGGTCTTGAATTGACATTAGCTATCTCCATTGGCACTCATCAGAGCATCTCAACCGTCAGCTCATATGAGTTTGTGTATGTCTAGCTTGTTTTACTTCCCTAACTCTATAGAGTTTTAGCAAAACCGGTGTCCCCAGTGCAGTAGTTTGGTATAGGTACCGTTATTGGGTTGATGGAATATGGAGCATCACTATTTGCACTGAAAGAAACATGTTAAGCATGCTACCTTGCATAGGTATCAAAAATTCCACGCAATTATTTTTAATGGGGGGGGGGGGGTGAAGATCTGATGTGAAATGAAAGCTTAGCTGTTTGAGAATACTGTCTGAGCTGATGGCATGTTCTCTAGTTGTACTATATCAAAATGTAAGATAGGAAGATCTATGTGAATTGAAGTCAAACGAAATAATAGTTTTAGCTTTTGTGATCATAGAAGTGTTTTTATTAGAATACTGTCAAATCACAATGTTCAGACTTTTCTATAATGTTTAGTTTAAATCTCTACTGAAAATTCATTCTATTAAAGGTCGCAGTTAAGTGTTAGTATCCATTACCTTCTGTGAGATACCAAAGAGTCAGCAACTGAGGCTGGATACTGAATAAATACGTTGGATTCTTGGAAAATGTTCATTATCTTGTAGCTGCTAAAATGAAATTAAATAATAATCTTAAAACTCCACTAGCCTTAATTATGCACTTGTACTCATTGAAATTTCCTGAAGCTAGATGGGAAAGTAACTGCTTGCCTCAGTCAGCATAAAGATATGCACAAATGGAGCTTTTGGATTAGATTAACGCTGGAGTCTGTTCAGTTTAATAACAGTTATATCTGATGTTTCAAAAAAAACTTGATACACAAGGTAAGTAAAGAAAAGTACTCAGGATTTCCATGAAATATCGTGAATCTTAATTCTCCAGATGCTGTCTGCTGGAACACTGGCTGTGGCCAAATAGCATGCCTGTTTGAGCAGGCTACTTTAGTGAATATAAAAGCAGAATTTACATGTCTAAGTGTGACTTTCCCTTTCTCAAATGGTAGTTATGCTATACTTAAATGATTGTAATTGGTTAAAATATAATTCACTAGCTGAAATTTGGCTGAGCTCAGCTTGAGACTAAATGTGCAGTTGGTGGTTTAAAAAAGTGACAAAAGCTGCTAAAATATTCAGCACTAAGAATATCTTTGGCTACTTAAATACTTCAGGAACTGTGGCTGAATAGGGTAGTCACAGTCATTGTAATGCACTACAACCTCTTCTTTCCCATTATGCTGCTTATATCCTGCTTGAATGAAAATATATTTTCATTTCCTGAAAGCCTCCTCTTTGCAGCTTAAAACTTTCAGCGGATGGGAATATTAGAGGAATATTATTACCTCTGCTTCTGCTTTGAGCTGGGAGTGCAGTACGACTGTGAAAAGATTCAGCAAAATTGGAAAGACTTCCTTGTCCGGCTCCTGAGCAGCCCATGCTATTAGGAATTATATTGGTAGTGTCAGAGATGTCATTAGCTAGTAGTGGGAGATCCATTAAACTATGCTAATTATTTCAGCAAGTTCTATTCTAAACTATGTAAATATTAGAGATAAAGGAAGCAGTACATCTTCCAGAAAGGCTTTTGAATGTGGCTCTGCTTCTGCATGTTCACATTTCAAGACTGACTGCAAAAGTCTGTAGCAAAGCTATGAATTAGCCACTGCTTAGCTGTGAGGATACGACCCCTTTTCCTCAAGACTTTCAAACTGTTTCAAACAGTTCTTAAAATTCCCTTACTGGAAAGGTCTTACTGGAAAGATAAATGATGTGTTCACCCTTTTCTTTCTCACATTGTTTTGTGGCTATAAAAGCACTGTAATGGAAATTTATCTAGTCTGCTCTGAAGCTTAAGGATTTTTAGTTTTAATTGTGTTTTCAGTGGTCCTTTGATTTTTTTTTTATTTTTGTTTTGAATTTAGAGCAGAAATTGTGACAGAACATTTAGTCTTGATAAGGATTTTGGATATTCTGTGTAATTGTCATTGACATCTCTTAAAATAGCATGTTGTCAATGTATAGGTCAAATATAGACTTTTTTTCTTTCTACAGACTCACCCCATTTCAGACAGAACATCAATCTCTACAACATCTGCCAGTTTGACTTCACACCATCAACAAGTTATCATTCCATCAACAGCAATGAGCTCCACAACACAACCAGGTCGGTCTGCTTTTCTTTTTTTATACCTCACTCCTGCAGAACACTGTCCTGTATTAGGATGTACAGAACTTTGTGGTGATAAAATAGATTTGGGAAGTGACTGATATGCCAGCTACAACTCATAAGATGTGACTACCTTATAAAGCAAGATAGAGGCTATGCAGGTGAAGAAGGCTATTTTTGGGGGAATATCTTATCAGAATTTTAAGCCAGTGCTTTCTAAATATTTTTGTAAAGCTTATAAAGAAATTGAATAATCACATCTGAACATGAATAATCATTTTCAAATGTTTTAATTTTTAATACTTGTGTTTAGTGATTACATTGTTATTTGCACAACTGCTTTCTTTAAAGAAAGAATGCAGATGGCATTCTGTTGTTTTTAGCTCTAAAGCTGTATTTGCCCACACTGGGCATTCACTGCAGAGCTTCTTCCTTTATGGCTGCCTAATGGGTTTCTGGATGTGCTTCATCTCAGGCCTGGAAAATGAGCTACTGCAGGTGAATCTGCAGTAGGTAGTGAAATATTAGTACCTATAGCCTGTGTTCAAACTTCCAAAGAAAGAATGCTGCATATGGAACGTGCATTGACTGGAGCCCTTTTGAGGAGCAAGAGTCCCCAGTTCAAATCTCTGCAATGTTGCATATGGTTCACACTTCATTCACCCACACTCCATGTATCTATTCCTAGTACTGTTGGTAAAATAACCCTTTACAGGTGGCTTATTTTATAACTGCTTTGCTTTTGTACAAACAGCTTATAAAAGCATCAAGGAAAATGCTGTAACAGTAAGCTCTATTTATGTGCTAGGTGCCCTATCTCATAGAAATACAATTCATTGAGGTTTCTTGGAGAACTGTTGTCTGTAGAGTTGAGATATGGCAGTAATTGCTCTTACATTGAGTAAAACAGCTGGGTTTCATGCTTTGTTGTAGTGTTATTCAGTACATGCAGTGAATTATCCATACAAACCATCATGGGTATGTAGTATAGAGGCATTTCTTTATTTTATCTGTATTCAAGTAACTAGTAAGAAATTATTTTATGCTTTCCTAAATGTACAGTTCAAGTTCCAAGATACACCATTCAATCTGATCTCTTTCTAATGTATCTTTTCTTGCAGTAGATGGTGTACAGAAGCCTATAGCCAAAATGAAACTGGTTTTCATAAAAAAAAGTAGTAAATTTGCCACTAATCTCATTACTATGAAAACATTTGTAAATGTTGCATTTGTCTGCTGTCTTTCTAAATCCAATAAAGGAGAAGCATTCAGTATAACAGGGTTACTTGTAAAGGCATCTAGGCACTTTAGAAATATTTCAATAGAAATTGGATGCCTAAATGTCTTTTAAATGTAGTCCTTAGAGTCTACTCTTCCCAGACTCTCACTATCCTCAGTTACCCAACATCCCAACTGAGTTTCACCGACAATTTTGATGTTACTTCATGGTGTATCATGTTCAGTTTTCCTTGTTTTAATTAGTTCAGTGTGAAAACAAGTTAAGTATCTTTGACACACAAAAGCATCTGTGGAAAAATTAAGCCACTGATTGGCATGAAAGAGGAAGACAAAGCGAAATGTGCTGATCTCATAGCAGGGACCATAAATTTAAGAATTTCCTAAATTAACAGATTCTTAATGAACATCACACAAGTGATAGCACTTCTGTTCCATTGGCCGTATTTAGAGCATTCTTCTGGAAAGTAGAAATGTTTTGAAATAATTTCAGAACTAGTGATCATGGCTTTATCTTTCCTGCTGATGGAAAATGGTTGGGTAGGAAACAGCTGAAACATTGAGCAACAGCATGAAGAACACAGTAAGTTGCCTACTTTGAATGAGAAATTATGTGTTCTGTTAACACTTGTGTGAACTTCAGACTTTTAAAAAAAACTTGTCAGTAAGCTTGCACAGTATATAACCAAAGTGACTTTGCATTGCTTTTAACTTTTGGTACAAATTGAGTCTCCATGCTTTCCTATGTGAAGGTGTATGTGAAACATGCTTCTAGTATGTATCTATCCTAATTTTTATTTTTCTAAATTGATATTCTCTGCTTTTCTGAGAATTATTAGTTATGCAGCACATCTTTCAGTTTTTGTACAGATTTTAAGAGGCAGAATGGTTTATATACTTCTTATATGTGTATCCTGATCACTGAATTTACTTTGATTCAGAAAGGAACAGGCTCACTGTCTGCTGCCTATGGCACTACACTGATGTCCTCACATATGAACAATGCAATACATTGTACAGAGCCAGGATTTCATTTAAGCTACTTATCGCTGTGTTATCTCACTGGAGAAGTTCTAGCACCTTTGGGAAATCACATTAGAGGTTGACAGACAGCAGGGGGAATGAAATCTCAGCTCTGCTAAAGAGAATAAGACTACCAAATTCAGCATATCTGTATCTAGTATCTTAATTTCAATGTATAAAAGGTATTAGAGAGATTTAATGAAAAGTCAAGTAGTCAGAAAAATGTCATTATTAAGTTTGCCTGGGTAACTTTAATTAGTCTTCCTAAAATGTATGCAGAATCATACAGTGTGAATTGTATGTTGACATATTTCTCAGAAGGATCTGTTATTTGTTCAACACACAAAATGCTCTGTAGTGTCTTAATGAAAATCTACATAAGTCTTCTGTTCAGTCCATTTACTACCTGCATGTTTTTCAGAGCAGATTTTGAGGATGGGGGACTTAATTCTTTCTCTTATCTCTATGAGCTCTTGTATGCTGCTAACAACTGCAGTATCACAGAATTTGAACGTGCTTATGGACTTCTGTTCCTGAACTGTAGTGAGATGTTGGAATGTTGTTTTAATTTTCAATGGGAAGACAAGCAAAGGAGTAATTAGGATTTTTAAAATAAAGTTTGTATGGCCAACCTGATACTCAGGTCTTTGCATTATAAGAGAACTGCTTTACTGTGCCATGCTGGAGTTCTTCCTATCTACGCAAGATTCATAGCTTGTGTATAAGCCTCTTAGTAGTTCAAACTGCAGATTTATTCCTCTTTGAGCTGTGAGAACACTTGGATTTAGTTATTTATTAGTTTTAAGAGAGAGGTCAACATCTCTTCTGTTGCCAGTGTTAGCCTGTGGAAACTTCATTATTTCACCAACCATGTCAAAATACCTCTGTGCCACACACACAGGGTTATGAAACTCAAGGGCAATATCACTAACAGAATCCACATTTTTATTTTCTCTAGTCCCTGTCTCTTGCATAATATGGATTTTGGTAAACATTCTTCTTCTGTTGATGCAGAAGGTAGAGGTGTTGCTTCATGTCTTAATACTTTCTAGTGTCTGTAGGTTAGTACATGGGTATAGAAGCACATTTACAAGATGACTTGCTTCTCTCTCCCCCCACCTGTTTTTGACTATTACGGGCTTCTAGAGTGAATAGTGGCCTTTGTTAAAAGCTTGAAATGAGGCAAGTTTTATCTGGACTCTGGTCTAGTGCTCTGTTAAGAGTAAATGCTGTGTACCAAGCAGGATGAGCTTATTTCAGTATCTCTTCCTTCTCCTAGTCAAGGGATTCCAAGATGTGCTTTCTGTTGTGTTTTGTTACTTTTTCACAGTAACTCAAACTTCTGCTTCAAGAGTAGCCACTGTAATAAAATGAAAGAGATTATACTGACAGGAATGTCCTCCCATTTGTGTGAGTGGTTAACATTTGATTGTTAACATTTTAGAAGATTAAAAATTACTGAATTCTCTTATTGAGTTCACTCATTTTACATCTAAGATTCTGCAGTAGTGGATGAAGAATGCCTTGTACCCCCAAAGAAATATTAATTAGATTAGCACTAACATGGGCAGCGGGTTTTAATGATAAAAGCTCGCTGAAGATGTGTTGAATAGTGTTAAAGTAGAGGTTTTTATACTCTTGCTTTTTTTTGCCCTGAAGTGCTTCTTCAGACAATAAGTTGACATATTCTGCTGCAGCCAGTAGTTAGAGCAGTTTAATGTAATTTCTTGGTGAGAAGCTGTAAACATCCCCATTTAGTATAGACTGTATTCAAAAACACATTTTCTATTGTGCAATACTGAGTTGCTACTTCATATAAAAATCAGTGTGTGTGCCTTCTGTATCAGTTGAATTGTCCATAAGGTTTTTGTAAAATCAGCATTTTACGTCATGGCTGTAGATTACAGCAGAATGGTATTTGTTTGTTTTTTTTTTTTAGAGTTTATCTGGACCACATTTAAAAAGCTAATGTATGAAGCTTATGTATGTACATTCATATGTTCTGTGTGAACAGCATACCTTATAAAAACTGTTTGTTTTAAAACTGTTTGTTTTCAAAAGGAAAACAAACAAAAAGCAAGCTGCAAATTGGTAAAGCAATGCAACTCTGTAGCTGAATTTAGCCATTTCAAGGATGGTTTGTTCTGTCAATGAGAAAGCTTGAAATGCTATAGGAGGCTTAAAGTATTGTGTATCATGCTATACTTTTCTGTATTTTCCAATGGGATCTTTAAGTCCTTTAGGTATTTCTATTAGCAGAAGCTTTGTGCTGTGGTGTAGAAGTAGAGGAAATGTTTATTTAGAATTCCTTTCCCTTGATAGTGAAAATGTAGAAATGTAGAAAAGCCATTGAAAGACCTGATGTGGAACTAGAAAGAATTATGCATGTTTTATTGAAATACTATCTGGGTAATCCCTTCATATAGGATTTGTTTGCAGCACCGAATGATCTCCTGCAACGAATAGATCTCCTGTGTAGCAACATTGATTTGTAATAACACTGCAACCTGTTAAATTGATCTCAACTCTCTGAACCTTGAGGGACCAGGATTTCTAATCTGCAGGGCTAGGAAGTAAATGCTGAATCCCAACAGGGAAGATGCTGGTGTTTAGTTGTTTGCTTTGCTTGTTATAAACTGTAAGATCATTTAGGAAATGTTTACATCCTGTTGCTACTGCATGTTCTCTACTGGTTTGTATGTAGAAAAAGCTTTAGACGGGGAAAAAAGTTTATTTGCTTTTAAATGAAATAGCTGAACTGTTGTTTTAAGTGAGGCTTGTTTTTCTATAATACTAAATAATACCCAAGTGGTGAGTTATTACTCATGGATGTATTTTGGAGTCATTTGTCTCTGACTGCCTAATGTTTTGAAATGTATCTCCCATTAACATGGCTGTGTGGTTGGGGTTTTTTTTCCTGTTACATAAGCGCCAGTTCAGTTCCCAAGGATTCTAACCTTTGCTTCGTTTCTGAACAGACCATTTGAAGTTAATTCAATACAGCATTTCTTACCAGATTTTTTTCAAGAAAAACAAGACCTATTAGAAATGGCGGTCCACAAATATTTCTGTAAAGATCAAGATCACGGAGGCATGAAAACACTGGGTTTTTGTCTTCTACCCAGAGAAAAGTTCAGGGTGATCCTGTTCTGCCTCCTGTCATCCTGATCACTTGGATTTTGTTCTGTGCTTGTCACTGTGAAATTAAAAATAACGTTGGAATATTTAACTTGAATCATATCTATTAAAAGCAAAACCAGGAATTCTTCACTAGTTCATGGAATTACTTCAGGTAGAATCATCTCTGCTGGGGAAGATGGGCAAGGGATATTGATAGAAGATATTAATTGATGATATAGAAAAAGTACCCAGAAATCTGAACTGGAGAGCAGCTTTGTAGCTATTGCAAACTATTGCTAAATAGAATGTGTTATATTATGGGAAGCTGTCCATTGATTAGGATGAAAGAGCTCAACATCCCTGGGATCTTGCTGGTTTTCAAAAATATGCCATTGTGGGCTCACTGCTAAAGAGAACAGATTCAAAATGTGTAAGACTTAATCATTTACAACTAGGTAAAACCAGGTTGTGTTTTTTTATACTGTACCTTTAATTATGGAATTAAAATCACAGTCATATATTTTTGATGTTTAATACTTTGGAAATTTTTTAAATTCATTTTGCTCTTCAATGTTACTTATTTTTTTTTTAGGTCTTCAGTATTCTTAAGAGCTGCTTGTTGCTGCAGTCAATCTGAAAGTGATTTTCTTTTCCTCAATAAACTCTGGGGGAAAAGAGAAGAGTTGGGCACTGAATATCCCCAGTTTCTGCTGTTACATCACTTTTTTTGTCTTAATTCTGATTTTTCTTTAATAGGTATTCTTTCTTCCCCTTGAGGAATTGCTTGCTCCCTCTGTTTTGTTCTGCTTTTTCATAAGTCCTTTTCCTCATAGTCTTGAAGACTAAATATAGAAAATGCTTCAAATTGGTATTATCACTGCTGATTTAATATTAAAATCCAGTGGATAGTTACACTAGTGTCCAGTAACAGTCCATTAACCAGGAGATAATTCAAGAATATTATTATAATTGTATAAGCAAATTTTTAAATGTTTTAAAACAGACTTCAGAATGTTATAAAATCTAGGAACATACTTTGTTTTAAGTACATATAGATATACGTAATGGTAAACATTTCTATCCTGAGTGACCTCAGGAAAGGCTAATCAGAAGATGGCATTCTATAGAGAATAAAACGTGGTACTGTAACTCGTGTCAGCTAATGTGATTCTGATGAAATAAAAGCTACAGCTTTTCAAACAAATGGTTAATATTTTTGGTGGTAGAAAGCTTGCTTGATATAAGATAATTGTTGAGGAATATAATTAGGCTTCTGTGGTATGTGACAATCTGTTGAAAATCACACGATCCAAAATCATTACAGCATTAAATGAAATAAAACTGTCTAACGGATCTCAGAAAGCATTGTGTATAGGGAAAATTTTCATTCTCTGAAGATTTTCCTTGGAAATTTCTGTAGATATTTATTATTACTTTAATATTATTCACCATTTTTATCAATTATCTGGAGAAAAATATTAATTCTGGTAATGCATAGATCAGTTATGTTGGAATAAATGTGTTTTTTAAGGTTATATGAGTCCACTTGATGAAGTTGCTTCTCTTGAAACATAAGCATTCTCATGAAATAAAGGAAGCAAGGATGTGTATGAGGAAAACTGTAGAATATTCATTAAAAGGAACCTGTAAATATCCTGTAAGACTGTTGCCAACCCTATAGCATGGGAGCTGAATGCGAAGTAATGCTTTTGCTACGGTGGCTGAATCTGGGATTGGGGATAGAGAGAAGCTTTGACTGAACAGCAGTGAATATGCTTAGTTTCCTTTTGAGTGGAAAGAAGAGCTGGACAAGGTCAAGCTAAACTTTTCCTTGAGTGTCCTTCTAGACTAAGTGTACAAAGCTATTCTTAGAGTGCTGGCTCTAATTCTGATAGCAACACTTCCAAAAGGGCTTTGAAGAAGATTTTTTTCAAAAATAATGCAGAGTCTGGAAAACATAAACGTATTGAAAGATGCATCTGGAACTGTCTGCCTTCTTTTAAGAAGATTGAGAGACTATGTGATGTAAAATAAATAAATGTGTGTATGACTACTTGTGCCAAAGATGTTAGATACATAAAGTTCCTCTGTAAGATTAAATATCTTAATGATATCTGTTGCATGAAGATGAAACTAGACAAATTCAGGTTAGTAATTGGGCTGCTTTTTTCCGTCTTGCTAATTAACCATTGTCACATGCAAGATAATGATAGGGATCTGAGTCTTTATGTGGCACATCTTTACAATCCATTAATCCTGAAAGCTGCCCAGAAGTTGCTTTAGTTGTCACAAAATATATGAAAAAATATTCATGTGCTCTTACTGAAGAGGAGTCTGCCATTTCTCAAAGTAAATCTGGAAAATCAGGAAATAGACCTTTGCTTCTATTTTACTGCCTGTAACTCTAAGCTGTTTTGTGGTAGCAGGCAACTTGCACAATGAGAGCATCTTGCTTTGCTTTATTGAAGCTTGACTGCACTTGATGTAAACTCTTCAACCTAAACTGTGAAGCTTTCCCAACGTACATACGTTTGCTTTGAGAAGAGAATGGAAATAGTGTCAGGATCTGAAACCAGTTAACTAGAGGAAATGACTATGTTACATGAATTCCAGGAAGATTGTAAGTCCCATATTGTGATGTTGTGATGAATGCTATACTGGGCCTTGCCCCTGTGATGTCTGAGGGGCTGCACCTCCAACAGATAGACAGGTAGATTTGGACTCATAGCCACTTCTAGGCTGGGAGCTAAGCAAGGCCGTCATGAGAGCTTGCTCATCTGTCCATGGGCTGCTGAAGTCTGACACACACACAAGGCTCAGAAAATGCCATCAGAACTGTAAGATTTAGGAAATTGGTTTTATAGTACCTAGATATACAACAAAATTATTTTTCAAGTGTCACTCTTAGCTTGGAAAGTCCTTAAACTCTTATATTTGAGAATGCAAGTAGTGTAGGAGGTGCTCATGGTTCTCTGCACAGCTGCAAACTTATTTTGCTTCTGAGTGATCTCACTCATCAGGTTGCTGATTCACTTCAGTGAGTACTAAATGGTTTGGTGTCAGGAATCACTGCTATGTGTCTGTCAGTGTGTGGGGAGGGAGATGGAGAAATTACAGCATGGGAATGCATTAGAGCAACCAGCGGTGGGAGTCTGAACAGGGGAACTGTGCAAGTCAGGAAGCCAGTAAGGGGAGATTATACTTAGAGAATGGCCTTGTTCAGTAGTAGACTAGAATAAGCACCTCTGGTTCTTCCTCTTCTCATTGACTGTTCAGTTGTTCCAGGTGTATTTATTTGTGTGGCCATAGGGTGAACCAGATCTGGGAACTGATCCAGGCTCATCTGTTCCCAAGAGGGGAAAAAAAGAAGTATTGTTTTTAGCTTGGATTGGTTTCTCATTGTGGTTTACTACATAGCCACGCCAACAATGTTATTGGTAAGGAGAGGAAGAAAGATACGAGATGAAATTGTGTACTACCTTTAAAAGAATTGCTCACACATAATCTTTACACAGAAGCATGGTCAGTCTCCAGTACTGCAAGGTTACTTAGGCCTAGGTAAAGCTGGGGGGGAAATAGTAAGAACTTCTTATTCATATCTTCAACTTACTGGCCATTTCTGGTCTTAATATGTTAAAAGAAGCCAGTTCTGCCTTGAGTTTGGATGCCCACTGGACCTTTTCATCCTTCAGCTCAGATGACCAATAAGTTCACGTTGTCTGTCATAAAGAGTGCCACTTTAAAATTGAGTATCTGGAGTATTTTACTATTTATTAGAATTTATGCAGCACAAGGCAGTTAGAACTATGTGAAAATTGTTTTGTTGAAATGAGATGTCCTGTTCCTGGAGATGCTTGAGGCCAGGTTGGATGGGGTTCTGGTCAACCTTATCTAGCGGGTGGCAGCCCTGTCCATGGCAGACGGGGCTGGAAGTGGGTGGGCTTTAAGTTCTCTTGCAACCTGATGATTCTGTGAAAGATAATGCAATAATATATAACATTTACTTTTTTTAGTGATCTGTTCCTGTAATATAAAATTATGTATTATACAGAAATATAAATATAAAGTCTTCAAGCTTCCTTTTAATTTCTTCATTTGTTAAATTAGCTGCTTAGATATGATGATATTGAACACCTTAAAAAAGGTGTGTTTACCAACTTTTAATTTTTCTTCTACCCACACACACCACATCCTAATTTTGTCTTTAGCAGCCCAGATGTGTTTCTGCAGAATAAGTGTTTCTGTAGTGATAATTAAAACACTTATAACAGGTAATTTTCAGATTGGGTAACTCATAAAAGGCAGGACTATTTTGTAGCATCTTAATTTTGAAGCTGGTGATTTCAAATTTTTATTACAAACTCTGAAATGTCTGTGAAATAAGTTAATCTAGAAATTAAGTACTGCTTTGTAGCATATTGAAACTGAAGGTCTAAAGGGACCAAACTTAAGACAGTATTTTGTGCTGTGTTAGTTGTGGGTTAGATCCAGGCTCTACTGAATGAACAGAACTTGTGGTTTGAACTTACCTCAAGACATATTTTAAAACTCTTGATCATCCCTGTGGGTGCTAGGCAAACACCTGTCTTAAAAATTGATGGTAGTATGGATTACAGGATCTTGATGACCTGATTCTATGTGTGATGATACCTGGAAACATAAGTTTCTTATTTGTCATACACCGCAGTTTAGGCGCACAAGATTTATGAAGTCTTAAGATTTTGTTTTTTAAAAAAGTTTACTGTGGTCTGAAATATATCAATAAAATATTTTTGACTGTTTCTCATGTCAGACAGGAAAAGGATTTTGAAGTCACCCTAGGTAATGCCTATTCTGTGTGTGTGCTAAGTTGTGACGAAACCTGACAAATGTTTTAGCTGGGCAGCTGTCAGGAGTCCTAGTGCAGAACCTAATTCTGGAGATAACTGTAATCTCAGAAGCTGTGATGTGGTGTACTGGAGGTACTGGTTTCTGGCTGGGGATTTTGGCTTTGGAAAGGAGGGCGACCTGTGATTATTTGGCAAAATTCTTTTCAGTGAATCTAGAACGTTAGCAGTGTGTTGCTCAACTCACAGACAGGTTTCTATGAAAACAGAGCACGAAGTCTTGTAGTATTTTTCAGTTTTATCTCTTAGATTCTCTATTTGCCACCTAAAAATGGGTATCTTCTTCTAGTTAGTGATATTGGAGAAAAAAAACCAAACAGAAATCTTTACCTTGCATCTCTACCTTTCGCTCTTAATGGTATTTTGGAGAGTTACCTGTTCTTTGAATAGCTTTTTACTGTTGGCTACTAAAAATTTTAGTGCAATTTATGAAGTAAATCAGTAGAAATGGGATCGGGGTTACTATCATCCACTCTTCTATATGTTGCTTTATATTTCTTTTTGTTGGATTGTTATTAGGTTTGCTCATTGTTTATTTTTTCATTTCTACCCAAAATGTATTACTTTTTATTTTCCTTTGTATTTTATTGTATTTATTTATGACATTCCACCTCCTGTATTAGAATAATTAGAATTCTAATATTTTTTCTATAATGTTTGTAACTGTCTCAACTTTCTTTTATCTGCAGTTGTTGTATATTGATTTTTTTTGTTTGTTTTGCTATGAACTGCACAAATGTTCTTCATATCTAGTCCTTCTGGGACAGCTTTCTTCTTTCTGAAATTACATCATAACAGTTGATCCATGAAACTTCCTCCAAAGGATTCTTTAGGCAAAGAAATGTGGTTTCTTGATAGCATCACTCCAGTGAAGTAGTCTATCTGACCTTGATACTTAAGTTGTTTCTATCCAGAAACTGTATGTGGACAATAAAAACCAAAGAAGTTATACATAAGTGCATGAAGAGTTTGTCTCTCATTTCTTAATAACTCCTAATTTGCAGATACAGTCATTCTCAAGTGTCCAGATTATGTATTAACCAGGTTTCATGTCCCTCCCCATTTGGCTTGTAGGACTTGGCCACGGCACAAGTGATGAGGATAACAGATGCTCGCATCTGTCTTCCTCTACGTACTAATATATTCAGCTACATCTGTTCTCTGCAGAAATTTGATATAGGCTCTTCAAAACTAAATGTCTATGTGATACATATATGGACGTTTTGCATTGTCATTATTTGTGATTCTCGCTATGCTAGGCAATGGAAAATGACCTGAATGGAAAATTTATGAAGGTTTACTTATTTATCTGGGGCATGGTAGAGGAAAAAGATGTTTTCTGTAAGTATGCAGACCTGTTAATTATTGTGTGTTCTCACTGTTCTGTGAATCACATAATGTCCTAATCAGAGGTGCAAAATAATGTTAATCGTTTCAACAGTCAGCTTTCTAACTCTGGAACAGCATTAGCGATCCTTTGTCTTGTTATAACATGCAGTCTATGTGCTATTTCCACTTAATTGGTATCTTCTCATTAAGAATAGCGGGAGTTGAGTCTGAATAGTGATGCCAGCAATATATTTCAACAGAGCTGTTTAATAGGAGCTGAGCAGATCCTCTGCTTTAAAATAAATAAAGAAAGAAAATACAACTAGTCTGCATTTTGAGGCAGCAGCATTTTGAGGCAGTACTCTGCAATAAAGGCTCTCTAGGCTACATGAAGAAAACAGACATCAGATATTTTTCACAGCTTCCCCTAGGGTACTTGCAGTTGTTCCTCTAGCCTTGAAGTGTATCTTTAGTGAGGTCAAGTGAATACAGCTAATTTAGATATTCCTGACTCAGCTCTCAGAAGCTGCTGTGGGTGCTCACAGCTCTTCTGTATTGCTCAAAAGATGTCTGAGATATTGGTAAATTTCCTTTTTTTTTTTTTCCTGCATCAAAACATTCAGAATTTGCCCTAGACAGGCTTTTGTGGACACACATTCAAGTTTGAGCCAGGATGGCATAATCTTGAAATACCTCTGAGTGTTTTGTATATTCTGTCTAGCTTTTTCTCAAAACATAAAGTCCCTGTTAGAAATGACTACATAACTTTTCCCTTGCATTATTTCTGTGACTTCATCAGTGCTTTACCTTCTCAAACTTTTATATTAGAATATGCATTTTGCTTGGATACACTTAAGGACTCTACTTGCTCTCCCTAGCTGAAAATGCAAGAAACTCATGTGTGTTCTCCTTAATCCATTAGCATCTAAGGAAGTTGTGACAGATGACAAATAATGTTTTGTTATCAATCAACTATTTAGGAGTACTTATAGATTTACAGAGGGCAGGGAGACACCTGTCCTATGGGTGCAGTTCTGTCTGTACAAGAGAACTTAGTAATATAGTTCTTTCAGCAATATAAGAAACTCTCAACTGATCAACTGAAAAATGAACCAAAAATATCCTGTCTTCTCTCTTGAACCTTTCTTGTGTGTACATCTAATATCCTCATGACAGGGTTTAATTGTACAGGAAAGACCAGGTATGTTAGAATCAAAAAATCATGTGTAAATTGCATATGCATTTCTGTGCATGTATAGCTGCAAATAGGCTTTCTAGTGCTTTCTAGGCTTGTAGTATTCATGGTTTTGACAGCTGCAGAGCTTTAGAAGGAGCTTGCAGTCACTCTAAATCATGCATGTTTTCTTGTTCAGTATTAATGTTCTAAGATGGCGGGGACAATATTTACACTACTTAATACATTTGGTTGCACAGCATACAGAGATAAGCTGTCTGGGCCATCTATAGATTCCTAGCTCTCCTGCTAGGACGTGATGAGAATGCTATTTCTGTAGCAAATCAGCCTATTGTCTAGCACTTTCTTCCTGCCAGTCAAGCTCTGTAGAGATGCTTTCTGTGGTCCTGTGGAGAGATTGGAGGTGGTCAAGGTCTCTTTAATTAGTGCACATGATGCTTTATTCATCCATCCATCCATGTTGTGCGGTGATTTGGCCACAAGAATTGCACAAAGCTTTTCTTAACTCTAGGCAGTTGTTCACTTATTAATGTAAACATCATGTGCCTGGGATGTGTGAGCCCTAAAAATAAACCTGTGGAGATAAAAATAGAACTCTGGGAGTACTGAGATGCTGCTTAATCAGAACCAGCTGCAAGCTGTCTAGAAAATGTAAGTTATATGAGCCAGATGGCTTTTGCCCTTTTTGCTTTAGACAGCATGTAATTTGGGTAACTACAGCTACAGTAATGTATTTTCCCAGTCAAACTGTTTGATAAACATATTTGTTTCAAACAGACACTTCCAATTAGAGAGACGGTAAAATGTTAATTTATTTTAATATTTCTCCAGATGGGTAAGCCAAGGGAAGGTTACATAATGCTGTGTTCAGAGGCATGCACAATAACTGCTCATGGCTGTATTTGGTAGGAACTAGATTATGACTGTGCATCTTTGTACAACAACTCTTTTACACTGGGGAGTAATTCCACTGAAATCAGGGTGAGAATAGCTGAAATGAAGTTGATGCTGTAATGATCGATGGGACTTATGGAGTAAGTTTGTATGAGTAAAGAACTATACAAAACATAAGCGCATCATAATGATACATGGTCCTGCTTCTGGGGACCTGTCATTGGACAAGTTAGTAGTCTAGGAAGCAAGAAACTGAAACTCAAGTCTATTTTATCTGATGTGGAACAGGGTGGGAGAGGGAACTCGGCTTGGCATGAAAGGGCTTGAATGTGAGTATCTCACTGTGCAGTAGCATCTTTGCTCTATTTACAAAGTCTACAAGTCTACTTCTGGGGGAGCACAATGTGAAATGAGCACAGCCTCCAGATAATTCTATCCATGTGCATCTACATTGCTTTTTAGTGTAACACTTATCAAACTAGGCTAGTGTTTATGTGAAAACCTGGGTTTGGTTTAGGAAATGGAATGTATTTCAAGACTCAGCCTATTTTATGTAATCTTTTAACAAAGCCAAACTATACAATCCTCAAAAACTGTTATCAGTTATTTTTAGCAGATAAAAAGATAAAATCCAAAAATAAAGAAGATCCAGAACTGAATTTTGGCATAAACACCTCTGAAAAAAAGCATTTGTTAAGGTGCTTACTTCACTGGAAACTGATAGAAATCACATACAGCTGATGTGAAGCAGTCATACTGAGTGATAAAATGTCTCTTTATTTGTCCCCCACACATTTGTTTTGCATCTTCTATGATAACTGGACTGAGATCTTGATGTTCTTTTGTCATTATCATTATTATTATTTTTTTCCACAGCCTTGGCTCTCTTTGCTTTAATTAAATGCATACTTACATTTTCTGAATAGAATGCCTTTTCTTCCATACCTTTTTCTTTATGTTCAGTAAGAACTTCTCTTCATCTGACCTCCCAGAATTCCTCAACATCTATGCCTACCATACAGATTGTCATCGTTATATAAACTCAAATCTTTTATGAGAAACCACATTAGAATTCCAGTCTACTTCTGAAGGGAGCAGTAGCTACCTGAGCTAGCTCAGATGTTTGGGTAGGAATCTTTTTTTCCCCTAAATCTTTATATTTAAGTATATCTGCAAAGCAAAACTTTCTGAAATTGTTAGTGTGGCTTTCTCTCCTTGCTGTTTAATTCTTTTGCACCTGTCATACTCATGAGTCATGAGGTTATTTTTTTTTTAATTGTGGGAAATAGATTTATCAGTCTTGTGGCCTGTAATTTTTTATGCTAAATGATTTCGGGCAGAATTTTAGGTTACAGGCTTTTTGAAAGTATTACAGCATGAAAATAGCTTTCAAAAGAGCTTTTAAAATGCATTAATTTAGATTTATTTACTTTTTTTAAAAAAATTGCGCTTGTTTGGTATATTTGATCATTGGCTGAAACAAGTGGTGATTTAAGAACTTGAAAATCTGTCTGTGCCTGAGCATGACTGCAAGTTCAATTAACAAGTGGATCTTAAAATAGTAACACTTATACTCAGGTTCTATGATGTTTTAGGTTGAAATCAAATTCTAGGAATTTACTAGTTTTTGACTGGAGAAGAGAGCTGCGCAGATGAATTTTTAAGTAGCTGTATACATGACATCAGTCTTAAGTTTATGAATATCTGGATTTAGATCATCCTAGCTGTAGGAAAAAAAACCAACAACTCTGATTTAATTGCACCAGGCTCCCTCACTGTAATATTTTATCTGTGACCTAGAAATGGTTCATAGTCTTATTTACCATAGGATAAATATGATCAACTCCAAAATGGGAGAACAAGGAAGGGGAAATGAGATCCCTTGAGCTGTTAGGTTGAGATTTTAGCATTTCCTCTATTAAAAATCTACTAGAAAAGAGAAATAATGCACTGCGTATCTAGTACTGTCACCCAATTTAAAGCAAATAATTGACTTTTGATTTGGTGATTGCAATGTTTTTAAGGTTCAACTTTCTTTTCATGTGCCATATGTAAAAGGCATTCCAGCTCAAAATTTACTTGTTCTCATGTTTTTAGCATACTTCTTTTGTGCTAGGGGGGAAAAAAAAATAAATAAATAAAAATTGAAAAATTTGAAATAAGTTGGGATTACAGTGATTCTCAGCTGTTTGAAACATATTTAGTTTTTGTATAAATCCATGTCTAAATGTCTAAGGTGGACCACAGCAAGGTGTATGCTGAGATGCACTCAGCTGAAAGTCATGCCAGGACAAGAGGCATTGCTCTTCATTCAGTGCTTGTTTCTCCCTGCTGGAGATCCCTGAGCATTCTAGCACCTGATATACCTTCTCTGGATGCACTTAAGGCTATTACAGCAATTGGATCATACCAGTAGTTTAAGTATTAGACTATATACTAGTTTAAATATTTACTAACCTGGTACATCTTGACTGAAGAGTGGTGTAATGCATGGCCTTTTGGGGATCAACCTTGTGAAAAGGCCCTGGTGATACAAGTGGGAGACTAGAGGGAGATAGCGTTGCCCTAGCTTTGTGTTTTTGCAAGATTTCTTATTAAACAAATTAAATGAACTAATTTCCAAATTTAAGAAATTATAGATTTGCTTGCTGAGAAATACTCAATAGCTTCAAGTGATTAGTTATCCATTCAGGATTCTTCTTCGTTCCAGTATAGAACAGCCTCACATTGATTCTTCAAACATGGCTTCAGCATAGTGTTTGTCAGCTGCCTAATGTCCATAGATCTTTGTATTTAGGTGACAATTATGTTCCTCTTTTCTTCATGCTGTGCACAGCCTGAGAATTATTACAAGCAACACGGGCTTGTCATTTTCTGTGAGCAGTGGGTAATTTTAGACTATTTTACTACCTGCTTGAGTTCATATGTGAAACTAAATTGTACATTACTTTGTTATGTCTGGGACTGGCTTATGTCTATACAAAGATAAGGTGGCGATAAACACTGAAAATAGCAAAATGATTTCACAAAGTGCATTACTTCTTTTCAGATGATAAAATGTATTTCAAAAATAATTAATTTCCTTTATAGAAATAGAAATGAATGCAGAAGTGTCTGATTATTACGATTGTTACTGGATTTAGCTGGAAATCTCCCTCTGAGATTTTTTAGTATGAATCTAAAAATATACCTTTGTCCCTGTTTTAACACGACCACTAGAAACGAGAAATTCTTTATTTCAAACCTAATAATTTAAATGGAAATATGCTTTTTAAAAATAGAATTAAGCAAGGAGAGAAACCAAAACAAAACTGTAAAGTCTAATACTTTTTATAAGTGGTCTTATGTAAATATGGAGTATGTTCTTAAAACTATCCAGGTCCTTCTGGATACCATTTCTAAGATCACTGTGCTTGTTTACACAAGGACACTCAAAAAATTAATCTGCAGTAACTAGAATTATAAATTGAAGTGGATTAGCTAAATTGTATAAAATCCTTCTTCAGCATGCATTCAAAACTACAGTTGCCATAATTGAATTTATCTTAATTTATTTTGGATGTGAACTAAGATGCATGGAATTAATTTAATCCTGAATGAATATCCATAATAGAGTGTAGCTGGTATGACCACTCTTCTTTGAAAGGAAGTCTGGATTATTTTAACGTATTTTGCTGTTCCTGAAAAAATCTTGTTAATTTAGGATGAAATTTCTAGAAGTATTGTTGTACATGGCTGTTTTTTTTCCTGTTTTAAACTCACAATGTTACACTAAGCATAAACATTTATTTATCTGAGTTTGGTTATTACTGCATAAGGAAATCCACAGTAATGTCATACTAAAATCAGTAAAACTACATTGTGTAATACTCTAAGTATGAAATTGTTCCAAGTCACTTAAATTAGTTATTTGTAATTCATAATCTGAATAAGTTGTAGAACAGTCAGTAAATACCAAGAGCTGCAGAGTTTTTCTATGTTTTGTCAAGAGGAAGTCAAACCAAAGTGCTCAGGAAAAAGCATTCTCACTGTTCCAATAGACATAGCCCGACCTGGGAATATCTGGGCTTGCCCTGAGGTGCCTCTTTCACTGGGACTATGTACGGTCCAGCTACTTCTTTTCCATTTCCCAAGGATGGCTTCAGTGGATAGCCTTCCTTTACTTGCTTTTATTGAACATGCTTTTCCAAATTCTTTAGAGCTATTTGCACTTCCTTGGAAGTGTGTCTTTGAGAGTTACAGTGGAACCATGACGTTTGCAAACTGCTTCTGTTGTATCCTTTTATTTTGCCCCCCTCTATTATATGTGAAGACAAAGCAATTTTGCCATCTGTATTAATGTTGATATCTAAATTTTAAAATCTGTATAAGACCTTGTTTATCTTGCCCTTGAACATCAGCTTTACAGTTACTTGAATTGTTTATGCCATGTATGTGTTGGAAGATGTAGGCACTGTGGCTGTTCTGTTATACTGACTCTTGTCAGTGGTTATTTGATATCTGTATACTTAGAATATCTCTTTTCCAAGGTGCCACACTATACTAATTCCCCCATTTCATAACTATTATATTTAAGTCTTATTTAAATCTCCTGTGCTCTGTATGCATTCAAAAGATTTATCCTTGCAGTAGAATTCCCAGGTCACAGCCTGAACCAATGTTCAGCATCAAGTTAGAAGGCATGGCTATCCCAGGGAGCTCAGGTGCAAGGAATGCACATAAGTGACTAGAAGTGACTAGACCCTCATTTAAGGGTTAGGAGCAAAGGGACTATTATCTTTCTGGACAATGATTATGTTTGTCTTAGGCTGTCACTGGTCATTGGAAGGGGTGAGCAAATTTTCCTTTTTTATCTGCTATTTTTCTATGGGGTTTCTATCCTACTGGAAGATACTGTAATTACCTTCTTTGTTATACAATCCTGAACAAATTAAAGTAACTTTGAAAATGGCTTCATTGCACTTGAGTTTCCATATCTTTTATATGTTATATATTTCTATTTTAATATACTGGAGAATTTACACTTTTACATTTAAATTGTTATATACTGTGTATTCAGAACATCTCCTGGGTGCTTGAAGGAATATATTGACTTAAGTTCATTGAGTTTAATAATATTCCTAATGACAGCTCCAAGTTCTGGATTTTGTTTCTATACCATATCTTGTTGATAGAAGATACCCTTGCCCCCCCCCCCCCAAAAAAAAAAAAAAAAAAAAAAACAATTTACACAAGCTAACAACAGTGATCAGGATTATATGGCAACAGCCTGAGTATGAATGTACAAAAATTACTTCTCTTGTAACTGAAAAACAAAATCTAGCTTGAAACATAAAAATATGCACTTAAAGATATTCACATTTTACCAATAAGTGTGTTATTCAAACCCTTAATATCTCTGCATTTTAAACGGGTATTGTTCCGACATCTACTGAATTTTGTAGTTGACAAGTTCCTGTGTTATTTCATTGTGAACTGTGAGAAAGAAGCTTTCCTTAAGAAATATTTATGTCTAAACTATTTCTTTTAAATTACTTTTTTTTTTAAATATATAGATTCACTTTTTTTTTAATGATGTAAGAGGTGCAATATGATATAAGAATTGGCGTAAGAATTTTAGACAGGTAATTATATTAAAGTTCTCATCCAAAGAATGGTTTCTTGGAATAACAGGTCAAACCTAAAGTAAACTTAAGAGTTTGAAGTGTTGTTTTATAAGAATCCAGAAATTTTTCTGAGGCTTTCAGAATTTTAGAGATCTAACAAAGCAGGACAAGTTGACTGGGAATCAGCTAGAAGTTGGATAATGCAATTCCAGACATTTAACTTGAACAATGATTCAAATTCGTGTAGTTTCATTTTCTGATAATTTAAATGCATGAAACAACTTCTCTCTTGAGGTATTTTGCAATATGTTGTTGACCAAACAAATATTACAGATGGCGGTCTTCAGATTTTTCAATTAGCACAAATCTAGCAATGAGCTTTGTCTGTGGACTTGGTACAGCTTCAGCTGCATGAAGTGCCTCTATGAAGCGCAGAAAAGTCTTTTTTATATTGCACAAGTCACCAGAGACTGTAAGGAAGAGCAGAATAAAGGACACCTAGTTTAAAAAAAAGATGCATTCTGGAACAACCATGACAAAAAAAAAAAAGACCTCGCTTTAATAAAGGCTTAAACCTTTCTGAAGGGTTCAGCAATCCTGTGGATGAGGGGAATTTGGACAGCATGGTCTCTGGCTTCTCAAGATTTTTGTTGTGAAACTATAACATTGAAGGTTTTTTTGAGGAAATCTGGCGTGAATAAGTATATGAGGGCAAATTGTTTATTAGTGAGATAGATAGGATGAGAAACTGGATAAAGGTGGGAAATATACAGAAATATATGGCTGGATGTGGTAAATATGGGAGAATCCTGCAAGGGTCTCTACTGGGACCTCTGTTTGTCAGTTTATTGTTAAGAGAATGAGTTGTAATGCATTAAAGTCTGCTGATGATATGGGGCTGCTTAATAATTAAGGATGAGACAGCTGTAAAGAAGTTTAGAAAGAGTATCATCTATGTTCTATTTGTACTTTCCCTAGACATCTGCTTATGAATACTCTTATACGTCATCTAATGATCATCTGTTTCTGTTACATGTTATTTTTGTTGATTTCTAACTCTCCATTAGCATCTAGGATATATATATATAAAATTATTCTCCTAGACAACAATATTAAATAGAAAATATACCAGCAGAATTATTCTTCAGTTTGCGATTTTTATTATGCTTCTTTCAATATAGAACCTGCTAGCTTCCAAATGTGAATAGCTTGGTATGGAACAGCATAGAATGCTGAAGATTTATGTGGCTTTAGGGGGGTTAAAGATAATGATTAAGTGATGATGACCCGGCTGGATTGTGGGGCGAGGCAATAATCAGGCTGTCAAGCAGATAAACTCTACTTCTATCCCCACAGTTTATCTTGGTAAGTAAGAGGATTTGTGATGACTTAAGCAGCATGCCAGTTACATGTTTGCTTTTGTTCCACTAGTTTATGTAAACTGGGTAATTTCATTCACAGTAGCATGTGGAATGCAGTTGGGCGTGGAAAAGTGAAAACCAAAGGGCGATACATTTTGAGACTTCAGGATGAGCATGCCCAACTTCTTCCTCAGCATTTGTGTATCAGCCTTAGGAGCCATGAAACATAGAGAAAACTGCAAATTGGGCTTAGAGGATAGGTAATGTTGAGAGGACAATACAAGCAGAAATCTCTGCTGTGCACTCAGGTGAGACCTCACCCAGAGTACCATGTTCAGTATGGAGTCCTCAGTACAGAAGACGTGTGGATCTGTTGAAGCGCATGCTAATGAGGTCCACTAAAACGATCCAACGAATGGAATGCCTCCTCTATAAGGACAGGCTGAGAGAGCTGGGGCTGTTCAGCCCTGAGAAGAGAAGGCTGTGGGGAGACGTTATGATGGCCTTTCTGTGTCTGGTGAGGGCTATAAGAAGGGAGAGGATAGACTATCAGGGTCTGTTGTGATAGACCAAGGGGAAATGGTTTCAAAATAAGAGGAGAAATTTAGATTGGGTATAAAGAGGGAATTTTTGCAATAATGGTGAAACATTGGAATGTATTGCCCAGGTGAAAAGTGGATGCACTATCCTTGGAGACATTCAAGGTCAGGCTGGAGGGGGGACTGAGCAATCTGATGACCTTTAAGGGTCCCTTCCAAGCTAAAAGATTCTATGATTCCAGAAACTCATTTAGGCCCTAACAGCTTAACTTATGATCACAAATGGTTTAGGGTAATATTTTCTTGAGTAATAATTATCATCTCCAAGGGCATCCCTGGAGGTGTTCAAGGACAGGTTGGATGGGGCCCTGGGTGGAGGCTTGTGTCCCTGCATGTGGCAGAGAGTTGGAGCTTGATGATCCTTGAAGTCCTTTCCAACCCAAGCCATTCTATGACTACAAGGAATTTAGATTTAAAACACTGAAATTAAAAAGTGTGAAGGTGTACTTAAGAGGAATTCATGAAGCTTCATGAATTATTTATTGAAGTTTGGTGTCCAGAATCTGCCCTAAGAAATAGGGCTCCAGTGGACTGAAGCTGTGCAACTAGTGCCAGAGGCAATCACTGTGACGAAGCAACCGGGTTTTTAACTCTTGTATCCATAGCGTCTCTTGATGTAGCTTTAAGGCATTCTTAAAAGCAATACGTTTCCTCTCAGTACATCCCCAAACAAAGAAAAACTTCCTAGTTATTTAATGGCCACTTATTCAAAACACGTAGGTTGATCAGGTCATAGTTTCTGTAGCATGTTTAAAGATAAGCTTACAGAGGAATATAGGCTAAAATTACTGAGTTTAGCAAGCTCTTTTTAGATTGAACATCATAAAATTGGAAGTCAATAAATTACTTAGGTCAAAATTAGTTTAATATATAGAATGTTGGTTTTATTTTTTTTTTTAAGATGAGAAGTTATTCACGTGACTGTATGATAATTTTCTTGTTCTATAGGCTGTATTAGAGCAAGAAATTCTAGTAGCCATTAGACTTTATTCGTGTTGGGTTGACCATGTATGAACAACGTGATTGAACAAAATAGATATTTTACTTCAGGATATGGATGTATTTCTTGATATGACTGAACTCCACAAAATGTTTTCTGGTATAGACAAGAAAAAAAGTACAGTTGGTAGGAAATGTGAGCATATCCAGTATGGAAAAAAAAAATATAATACTGTAGCTAGTTGAATCATAGTAAATTCTTATTTTAACTTGTACAAATTCAAATATATTGCAGCAATGAAAATGGGGAAGTTGACTATCAGTGTGTGTGTCTATATATATATATTCTGTAGAGAAAAGAAAGAAACAATAAGTAGCAAGGTTGTTATATTATCATTATCTCACAAATTGTGATAAGATGTTATGTAGTCTTTGAATTTACCCAAGACATTAGAAACTTAAGTTCCTGTCACTGAATGTATACTGGAATCAATGATTTGGAAAAATTCTTACCTAACAAAATTGTTTACAAATCTCATGTTTTAAATGTTAGGCACTCTTTTTCAGGTACTCTTCAATGACATAATCATACAACTTGGCCAACTACTGTTTTTCATTCAGAAGCATTTACAATAGAAAGAAAAAAACCAGTTATTTACTAGGACATAAAACATGATACCATTCCAGTTTGAAGGACTTCTAATGGGGGAAAACATGCAAGACTTTCTCCTGTTTCATCACTGTTGTTCCACCAGTTGATTGGGACTGTTAAACAACTGGTTTCGCTGCACTCACTCAAAGCAAATTCAGTCTTTGTGAAGAAGTACTGGAGCATGCTTCATGCTCTTTTCTGTCATTAACGTAACATGGAAACTAGCCAAAAAAACTCTGAATTTATCTGAAGTAACACTTGCAGCTTTGTGGAAGTATGCAGCTGAATAATAGTATAAAAATAGCAAGTTATTTTGAGGAAGAGCATATGTACTGTAACAATGAAAAATTGGTATACAGATAAAAGAAATTACAGGTCTAAATATAAATTTAAGATGAGAAAGATCTGTGGTATAGTGCCATGTAGTCTTATGTAGATGCAGCCATTTAAAGTTGCTTAATGCTTATTCTTCTATCAGTTATTTAAAGGAGCATCATATCTGATAAATTGCTGTATTGCCTTAAAGGTGCACATTTTATAGCCTGTAGCAGTACATTTAAAATAGGCACTTCTTACATTAGACTGCACACTGATGTACAGGGTACCATACAGCAATAACTGCATGACCTTTTCTTCTTACTGCCAACCAAATGCAGATATCTCCTGTTAAGCATCAACATGAAGGAAACATTTGAACATGTTCTCAGGTTACTTAAGAAAACATTTGTGTGCTTAGACACAGGCAAACAATTCCAGTACAAACACTTTTGAAATACAGTTTAAAATTCTCAGTGCTTCATAGAACCATAGGGTCACTGAGGTTGGAAGAAACCTCGAAGATCATGTAGTCCAACATCCACCTAAAACCACTACTTCTTCACTAAACCATGTCCTGTAATACAACATCTAAACATTTTTTTTTGAACACCTCTGGGGGTGGTGACTCAACCACTTCCTCGGGCTGGCCATTTCAGCTCCTGAACACTCTTTTGGAGGTGAAACCCAACCTGAAAATCTTCTAGTACAACTTGAGGCCCTTCCCTCTACTACTATTGCTAGTTATGTGAGAGAAGAGGCTGTTTCATCAGGGAATTGCAAAGCTGATTTTTTTTATTTGGTTTTGTTTTTGTTTAAAGTAGGAAAACAAAACAAATTTGAGGTACTGCTCTGAGGGTTAGGGTTTTCCTTTATATCGCTATTTCATGGAAGAGCATAAAAATTAGATTGAAAAACAAAATTAGAAGATTAAGTCAGAATTAGATTTAGATAACTAGAGCCTTGTTGTATTAGGCAACAACAGAGCCTAAAACAAAGCCAAGCAAAATCTGTATGGAGTGGCTCCTTTCCTCAAGTTCTACATGGTCAATATAAAGCTATTTGTAAGCTTTGAGAGTAGTTATGTTTTGTTTACATAATACTTTTCAGGAGGTAAATTTCAAACTATTAGACCTCGTTGACAGTCTTTGCAAAACAAAAATTGGTTCTCCTTGGATTTTTGAGTAAACTTTTTTCTTCTTTTTTTCTGAACCACTTACACTTCAAACTAATCGAAATGACTCTTGCTGTCATTTGCTTTCTATAGGAAGGATGGGTTTCTGCAGGACTTCTCTTTCAGAAAAGGAAGACAAAAGAAAAGAGATGAATATGGGATTTAGGAGAAAAAGCCAAAGGGAGCTTGAAGAATTCAACTAACATTAGGCATGTAATTTCTGAATAGTGGCTTTTTTTTTTTTAATCTTTTCTCTCTGTCTCTGGTTAACCATCCTGATCTGATTAGTGTCTGTTTGAGCTACCCATGTTACTGAGAGAAACAAGGAATAAGGGGCAACCCCAGCAGTGGAATAGAAAATTACTGAGAAATTAGGAGAATGGAAGAAAAACTGTGAGGGATTTTCCACCTTTGTTTTATTCAGATGTTTTCTCTATGGTACTGAAAGTATGGAAAATATAGTAATATATAGTATAGTATAATATATAGTAACTTGAGCTCTTGCATTTATGATTCCCTGAGAAGGGAGGCTAGGTTCCTAGGAGCTCATAGTGATCTCTGTAGCTAGAGCCAAAGAAAGAAAGCATGGGAGATATGGTAGTCTTTAAATGGCTACTATTTTAATGCATGATTGTCTATTTGGCATCAGGAGTTGTCTTCTAATTATAAAAGATAAAGTAAAAAGAAAAGAAACAAATAGGTGATTTTTTTTTTTTTTCCCATATATCCAGGTTCTGTTCCATATATTCTTTTGGTATGTGCTTGGATTCTGGCTGTGCTGTATACTCTGTTTTATTTTCTGTCAAAATAATTATTCAGAGAATGTCTGGATTTCACACTGGTATGAATTTCAGATACAGCCCAGAAACTTAATAAGTTAATTATTGGCAAAAAGACAAAACTATTACTAACTACTCTGGTCAGCTGAAAAATCTGGGCAGTTACAGAGTTGTGCAGTTGAGATCTTTTGGCTTAAATGAATGGTTATGGAATATGGTCTCTAACTATTTAGGAGAAAGGTGGAAAATCCTTTGATAAGTGTTTTCTTTGGTGTTCGGCCTAGAGATGTTGCTAGTACACTTTTTTTATTTTTCAGTTGTGATTTTAAAGAAGATGCATCCAAAATGCTCCTTTGTAGCTTTGTACATCAATGCCATATGTTGAAAACATGGTGAAGAGTAGTTGTTACAGCACAGATTCTACACTTCTCCTTTATCTTTTTCCCACCTACACTAAAATAAGAGTTGGAGTCTGTTATCATCTGCACCAGTTTTCCCTCCTGCAAATGTAGACTTTCCTGATACACTACATTAACACTCTTTAACTGACCAGGGGTTTTTGCTTTTGTTTAATTCTGGTGACTCACATTTGAGGATCTATTTTTAGATTCCTTAAAACATTGGAGTGGTGTATCTGGAATGCATAAGTTAAAAATTGAAACCTTAGCAGCAAGTAAAGGTGAATACAGAAAATCACTGTCTTCTGAAGTGTTGCTGCAAGTAAGTAGTGTACCAAATCTGTAATGTATTATCCTTTTCTTTTATATTTTCAGTATGTCATCTAGAAGCTAAAGCAAATTTCAGAAAGGTTCTGAAAGTCAACCTTAGTGTTTTTTTATCTACCTTAAATTGTTTAGTTTTGAGTGAGAAATTATTGCATGTTCTGGTATTTTGGCTTATTTCCATTGCTGCTACTTATTCTGAAATGTGCAGAATAAAAGGGCAAAAGATCTCATCCTGTCTGATCTAATCTTGCTTCAAGTTTTTTCACTCCGAGCATCCTGTGACAGTCATTTTTAGCAATGGGATCATAAACAGCCTTTAATGCTTCATTTGTCTCCTGTCGTGCTGAGAATAAAGGAAGTGTCTAGAACCTATTATGGAATACAAAGTGCGTGCAAATGTAGTAGAACAAAGGGTTGTTAGTAGAAATGTTACAAAAGGTGATATTACCGTTTCATGCCCAAATACCTGTGGGCAGATGTAACGTGATGATTTTCACTGCATAAACACTTTGCAAATGAAGCATCACTGCATGTTTGAAAGAAAAGTACAGTGCTTTGGGCTCATGTTGCGATCTGTGTGTGTTTTGACAAGTGTATGTAAGAACCTTAATCCGCAGAAATAGTATGTTTTTAAAATGAACAGTGTATCTTCAAGGGATTTATTTCAAATATGCAGCTTTTTGTGGCAGCATGACACATGTTGCTTTGGTCATCTGTTATCTATTTAAGACCAACTGTGGAAAATGGCCCAGATCATAGAGTCAAAGATAATGGAATGCTGAATCGTAAGTGAAAACATTATATGAAAAAGTGCGCTTATCCTAAAATAGCTTTAGAATTTCTGTCATCCTCAGAGTCTTTTGATGTAGTGAGAATGTGATATAAAAACAAATACCTACAAGATGTTTTATCTTCTGGTGGTGGAACACAAAAAAACAAAAACAAAACAAAAACATGAGATAAGCACTTGTTTGTGGCTGTTGCTTCTTGAGAGGATAATGTTAAAGCCATCTTAGAGTGGCTCCATCCTGGAACAGCTCAAAGTGCCCGTTCTAACAGGGATCAAGACACAAACTAAGTTTGGTTTCTATGCTCTGAAAATACTGTACTATCTTTCTGAAGTAAATTGGCTGCTAGTTTAATCTGAAACAAAATAAGGAAGGTTATCTAATTTAGTGCTTATTTAATTTTGTATGCTAGAGCTCTGAATTCTTTGGATGTTAGAAAATCCTCAATATTAGTGTGCAGCTGGGGTTGTTTCTGCTGCAATGTGAATAATTCTATGCTGCCCAGACTTGGAAATAGGAAGACTGGAACAGTTTTTTTTTTTTTCTCAAAAAAACATTCCCACAATTCAGTTCTGTTACTACTTGGTGATATCCTTCACACACATTGTGATTTGGGCATTGCGGAACTGAATGAGGAATTTTTTGCAGTCTGTCGTGTGGACTGTAACTTTGTTTAGTAGTTAAAGATCAATTTTAAAAAGGACTTCATTTCTGTTTTGTTCTCACGAACATCGTTTTTCAGATTCTGCTGGTTGTTTTTTTTCCTATGTATTTTTATTTTCCCCACCCTTTAGGCAAAGAAATAGCTTAGGGAAATGAAACTGTCCAAATATGTAAAAGTTACACTTCCTCAAGGAATTTCAGCCATATGTGACAGCTGGTCTAAATGGGGATTTGAGAAGTTTAGATATTTATTTCAGATAGGAAAGTGAGCTGTAATGATTCCTCAACTGAACAAGGATGATTTTTTTTTTTTTTTTTTAGAAAATAGCCTTATATTTACATAGTTAATAGTTATTAAATATTTTTACTGCAGTATATGTAAACCAAAACTTTTTCTATTTTATCATGTCTCATTTTTCAAAATGAAAAAAAAAATCTGTTTTTCATGCTGTGGTGATACTAACCTCGTAGAAATGTGAGCAAAGCTGAAGTGTTTGCGCATGTAAAAGTAGAATGAATGGAACAGTAGACACCATAGATAACTATACCAAAATGTGTGGCATGCTCAAATATCTAGCATGTTTGCTGTGTGGCATAGGTATTAGTTATATATATTGAGAGTACTGAAGTATTACTGCACTACCTCCAGTAGAGTAACTTTTATCTATTTTTAAGCTTACTCATTCTCAGTAAGCTAGTTTGCAAATGAACACTGAGATTTCAGTAGAACAAATCCTTTCGCGATCTACTACGTATGGATTTTTTTTCTAGAGAAGAAAGGAGTATCCTCTTTCTGTGATGAAATCCATAGCATTGGTAGTTCAGCATTGTTCTTGCTGTTTAAGTAGCTGCCTTATTTTGTGTTGTAGAAAGATGCAAGCAGGTACAGAGGCATACTAATAGGATTGGCAGTTTTACTTTTCTTATGTGTTCTAACAATCCCAGGTTAGTGGATTTTTGGAAAAAACGTTGAAAGCTTTTCATGGATGCTTGAATGACAACTTATTTAGTAACTGTAGAAATGTCTAAGAACTACTTTTGAGAGGCAGTTTTAGGTGTCGTCTTTTTTTTTTATTTGAGGGTTAGTGTACAAAAAGCACTGCTGCCCTTTTGTGTTTACAGGACTGTTGGCTATGGATAGACTATCTAAGTAAATGTGTCTCAAATGTGTGCAGGTTGGATGTGATTATATGGTAGGTAGGCCATTATTATAGAATCAGAGAATGGTTTGGGTTGGAAGTGACCTTGAAAAATAATCCAACCTCATTGCCATGGGGGATTTATGAAAAAAAACTTAGGTGGAGAAAGATAATTGCAGAACTAATGGACAGGTTTCCTTGAGGGGTGATGCTCTTCACCTGTCAAGTTTCAACAGGATTTTGGGAATGCCTCAATAACATGCTTTAACGTTTGGTCAGCCCTGAAGTGGTCCAGCAGTTGGAATGGAAGATCTTTGAAAGTCACTTGCAACTGAACTGTTATATGCAATTCTACCCTACCTGTGCTATTTAGACTTAAGTTGGGTGGATTAATATTCCAAAAGCTTACTAAATATTATACTGACTAGTGAGTTGGGTAGAACACCTATATATGGTCATCTTCCTTTTCCTTTATTGATAATTGATGAATCAGCTTGATTCATTGATCATTTTTATCAATTTTATTGATAATGCTGAATCAGCATACTTCTGTTGAAATCTGTAAAGGAGCACAAATCTGCACCAGCTAGCAGTCTTAATCTTTGGTTAATCAGAGTTGTATTCCAGAACTGACAATGGTTAGCATTGTCATACATCACAATTGAAATTTTTAGAACATTTGAAGTTGGAAAGCCAGGGTAAAAATATAAAGATGCTCAAATGGGCTGGCATCATTCAAAGAAGGTAATCCTTTTATGAGGGTAGTGTTTGCAGTGGCATTATACCATGATTTAAACAGTAGTAGAAAATGGAAGTACAGAGTTGTTGAGGCTGTGCTATTAGTATAGGTGCCTAACACTCAGTCATGATCTTTTTTTTTTTTCAAAACAAACCACCTTGTCCATATGTCACCTTACACAATGATGTTATTTTTTTTAAGGTTTTTAGGTAGATGAAGTACCATTGTTAACTATTTGACTTGAAGATGAATGCCTGTGCAGTAGGTGTGGCAAGCACTTGGAAAATAACAATGCCACGCAGCCTGGATAGAGGAGATAATTTTTTTTTTGTATAAAAAGCACACAAAAAACCCTCAAAAAACTCATTCATTTGAATTTTTAAAGAATTTATTGTAGAGAACTGGGTTGAAAGAAGCTCTGTAAAGTAAAGAGAGGATAAATCTCTTCAGTGAACATGAAAAAATGATAAATATTTTAGGGCTCAAAGAGGAAAATTGATTGCATGGTTAATGATTTAATGAACATTTCTGAGTGAATACAGCACATGGATATTGCAATACATACTAAAAATATGAAAGTAAGTTTGATTTTGAATGAAGCAGTGTAGTAATTATTTCAGAAATGAAAAAGAATGTTTAAAAAGATAAGGGAAGACATTTTCTTGGCCTGTGGAATGTAACTAAAGACACAGTACTTACTCCCCAACTTCCCTGAATGAGTGCAGTGGAAAGCACTCAAAACTGCTCCAAATCAGGCTTAGATTTTTTTACATCACTGCAGCCATTAGAAGGGTGAGAAAAGCTGTTCTTAAGCCAAAGGATGACATGCTTAGTGTTAACTGAAGATTCTAAGAGACCAGCTGTGAGTAAGCGCATGTTGAGATTTCCATACATAATTTTTTACCATCAAGAAGAGGAAATTCTTGAACAGTCTCTTAACTGGGAAATGGGGAGACCCTTTTCAGCTGCAGTCTGACTTGTTTCTGAACATGAAATAGTTGCTTACTATAGCAGAAAGTTGTCTAAAAACCAGGCAGCATCTCCTGGTCTGTATTCTTACTCCTCTTGGGCAATCTCCTTTTCATAACCACCACAAGTTTTCTCCAGGCTCTAGAGAGTCTTGTTCTTGCCATATCCTGCTTTATTCTCCTTGTGGTAGAGGAAAAATACTTCCACAGAGCTTGTTAAGTAAATAAAGAATAATATTAATTTCTTAAATATTTGTAAGGTCTTTTTCAAGCTACAGCAAATGGTGCTTGTCAGTATCCAGCTGAATGACGTTACAGGCAAGATGAAACACAAATGCTATGGTAATTGTTCTACTGTGACAGACAGTTGTTGAGTGTTCTCCATTTTGCTGGATGGGCGATCCCTATCTGTGTGCGGGAGAAAGGAAATGTGAGGGACAAATGAAGCATGTCAGTATCTGTGCTGGATGGTTATGGGGTCACCCCTGCAGAAAAACCAGGGAGCTTGTGTAAGCTTCTGGCTGGGGTAGTGCATGTGGCCATGGGGTGCAGTTCCCTTGGTTTTGTTCAAGTGCCAATTTTCAGTGTGTTCTAAGATGAGGAGGAAAGCTGAACTTTCATCTAGTTCATGATTTATCTCAAGTAGATGAAACCCCTGAAAACTGAGCTGTTAGACACTTTGTCTTTGAAGTGCTTTAGAAATGCTAAAGGAAGGCTTAGAGTAAAACACAAGACCACAAAATATAAAAATAAACTAGGACTATTTCTGTGGCTTAGCTTTAACCCATTTCTCTTTAGCTCTCTAGCTGTTTTACATTATTGTCATGCACAAAAACAAAGGAAAATGTTTTTGTTTTTTGTTTTACCAAATACTGATGCTAAAAGTAGAAATTCTCTCATTGTATTTAAAGGAGTTGATGTTATGGCAATTCTTTCAGAGTTACTTTTACAAGTGGTGTTAAACTTCACATTTTAGAAAAAAAAAAACAACCAAACACTGTGGCTCAGCAATGAAATTGGGATTTGAAATAAATTCCAAAGAATGAAGCTGTTACGTGTTCTGTACGCTTCTTCATTTCAAATGTGAAAATGTATGTAGAAATGTAGCTTTAAGACAAAAATTGAATGTACTAATTCAAATGCAATTGTGTCCTTTTTAGCTGTTTTCTATCTCATTACTCTTGGCCTCTTTTACCCTATGAAGTGATTACAAAATACTGTGTTGTTAGATAGTAGCCAGTTTTCGTGTACAGATGTATAAATGCATGTTCGGTGGTTAAAACATGAGAATGGCACCCATTGCCCTTTTGGGGAAGTACTGCTTTGAGAAGTTGATGTGTCAGCTTTCCAACCTTAAATTTAACATGTAAAATTCTGTCACTGATATGCTATCAGTGTAATCAGCAAGTGGTTGCAGAAGGAGGGGAGAGCTGTGAGAATCAGTAGGAACTTTGGCATCCAATGATCTTCCCATGGGAGGTGATCTCTGCATTCTGGAAGCTGCAAGCATAGGATGCAGTGATGCTCCCTGCAGTAATGCTTGCTGCAGGTTGAGAGAGAGTTTCTCTTAATTCAGAATAGTGACCTGCCTTGGTCTGAACCTTTGGTTTAATATTGCATTTTGGAAGAGTGCCAAGATCTAGATCCATTCTGTTAGGTAACTTGGATAATGATATATGCAACTAATTTATTCTTTCATCCCCACTAATGCAGAATGGTTTGCAGTTTATCAGCTTCATTTCAAAGCAACAATAAGAAAAAGCTGCTGTTAGGAAGATTTGTCTAATCTTTCTATTTTTTTCTTTTTCAAATAACTGAAGGGAGGAACCAGGGTGGTGAACACTTATGAGCCTGCAGTTATGGACTGCTATAAGAAGTGGGAGGGAATAACAAAACCAACTAGTTGACTAACCACTTCCCTTCATTGTTGCATTTAATATTAGAAAAGCTTTGCTAGCTTTCTAAACCACCATGAGTTACATAAATGAGACAGTGTATGATCTAACTGGTAAGTTCCTTTCCTTTTGCGATCTAATTTGAAACTTGAATTGGAATTGATCCTCGATTATTAAAACTTATAAGATGTACTGCTTTCTATTTTTTCATAATAAAAAATACAATGTGTTCTCAGTAAAAAAAAAAAGTAAAAATAAAAGAATTAGGCAGTTACAATCCTGCCTTATAAGCAATTTTTTCTTCATGCAGGATCAGAAGGGTGTATTTCCTTGTTGTATTACCAACTACTGAAGTAATGGTAACAAACGAAAGAACAGTGTAAGTCTGTAAGTTCAGAGAAGTTTGTTCAGTGACTTTTTTGATTGAGTTGTAGAATGAGCTTCCATCTCAAGTACTACATCTGCACAGTTCTACGTGAGCTGAAGCCATTTATATTGGTTGCTGTTACTACTTAGTAGTTGGAAAATTCTTCCTTCTTTATTTCTATTTCAGGTCTTATTGGTAATAATTATTAAAGTTAAAAATTCTAAATATCTGACTATAGCACCAGGGCAGATATGTGTGTACTTTGTTTAGTACTGTTCAGTACTGAACAAATACTGTTCAGTAGTTATTTCTTGCCTTATCTGTAGTCTGTCTGTGATGTGGCTTAATGTACTTAAAAAACTAAGGAAGGATTTATCAGTTTGTAACATTTTATCCCACTGTTTAGCAGGATGCACTAACTCGTGTTGCCAGTATGTTTACTTTCTCAATACAGTTACCTGAGATGTGTTATCAGCTTTCTGATGGTTCCTCTCCCAGTGAATCAAACAAGCATTAAAAGAACCACAAACTCATCACAATGATAGCAAAAAACAATTAAAAATGTTTTTCCTACAGAAAGCATAATTTAAAAAGCTGCCAGCACACTTTAAATTATTCTTCTGAGATATAATGTCAGTAGTTGAATGAACATCAGCTTATTGCAAGCTTTCTATTCATATTAATGCTTTACAAATTCTACATGTGTGTTCAAAATGTCTTCTGTGTTTTCACCTTTATATGTTCATTCTTTAAAAACAAAAAACATTAAGTCAAACATGTTGGGAATTTCACAGAGTTAATAAAAATTAAGTTTTTGAAATTACTACACTTCTATTTACATTTTCTTACTGCAAATCATTAGAAATAATTCAGCTTGAATCTTGTAGTGGAGGAAAGGCTGCAGAAACATTCTCTGAAGATTCAGCTGAGAGCATCCTCGAGTTTACCAGCCACTCTTGGCTTAGAATGCGAACTTACTGTAATACAAAGGCTTTCACATATCTCATTGTCAATATCAATATTTTTGGAGAACCACTAAGCAAAGCATCCAGAAAGTCTTGTAAGGGGAGGAAAAAATATCTTACCAATAGTGAACAATCTAGAGGGTTGTAATGTCTGTGATATGTTGTTTTCTGAAGCCACTCATCTTTACTCAGTCATCTGAGCAAAACAGGTGCAGCTATCAAGTCATTTCTTCAAGTGACATACAAAAAAAGCTCATTTTGCAGAGATTTTAACTTCAACATACAGCAGAAGAGCAATATCTGAAGTTAATTATCCTTCAGTTCAGCTGCCCGGCTATGTGGGATCCTCCTGGAGTATTTCAGTGCTTCCTTCGTTCACATCAGTAACAAATTTTGCCACTTAAATTCACTGTGTTACAGTATTTGGTCCTCAAATCTGCCCTGGTTGCTTTTTTTTATGCAATCAGTGGAAAAGTGTAGTCATCCCACCTTTCAAAGAAGCCCCTGAAGCAAAGATATTGATCCTCCCTACTCCACCTGGGCTCCCAAGTTACAGAAATGGACCTGCCTGATTTTCTGTGGTTTAGGGGAAGCTCCTGTCTGCTTACCTGCTGTAAAAACCGCAGAGGGAGTACTAAGTAAACTTCTTTCCTCTCCCAGCTGCCATTTTTGAGAACCTAATGTGTTTTGGATTGTCAGCCTGGCAGAAAGCATTCTGTGAATTCAGAAGTTATTGTGATGAGGACCTAACGGATAAGTTTCATTTCCGTAGGAAACCAGGCTAAAAATAAATTCCTAGCTCTTTGGTGTGGAGAGGAAAATATTAAGCAAAAAGTAATTGTTTAAGTTTTTTTCCTTTAGAACTCAGATAATGTTGGCTCAGGTTTGGCAGTACAAGTTTCAAAGGTTAATATAAAACTTTAAGTAATGTTGTTCAGCACTTAGTATGAAAGATCAAAGGACTTTGTTGATTCAGTTTTCTACCAAGTGTTGGTGGAAGATGAATTGGAACAAAGATAATTTTAATAGTATCAACAAATTATGTCAGGAGCAGAGTTAAGATTATCAAATAACCACTTGAGAATATTTAAATGGAGACTGGAAAGCATTTGTCCTGAGTGTCTGTACAGAATGATGCTTCTTATGTCATAATGTTAAGTCAGTTTCTTAATACTTTGTCAGCTATTCTGGTAAGACTGATAATCATTGCAAGCTGTGATTGAAAGAAGGAGGAGGAGAGTATACAACATATCGAGTAAGCTTTAAAAGCCTTTTATTTACAGTTGGATTTGATACAGCAATAGAATAACACACGTGGGCAATTGCATACAATCTGACCACTCCTTAGTGCTGTTATATTTTAAAAATTATGCTCACAAATTTGATACCCCTGACCTAAACCTTTTACTAGAGCTCTCTTATTTTGTAATTTGTAGTTATTTTTGGCTTCATCCTGGTAGATTTTCATTAACCTTTTATAGTTTGTCATGTAAGAAATTGTTAATGCTGCTATTTATATATTAAAAAAAATGTATGACTCAAAGGTTTCTTTTATATTTCTTTTATATAGGATCTATTTTTCAATTCTGTGCATTCAGTAAGACAAACTTTGCAAGATATATGTTGTTTTGCTACAATAGTGGTATAGGCTGGTTTAGCATTGATATAGAGTAGTTTAGCAATAGGGATCAGCATATTAGTTTAGCAAAAACAATCAATGGATTCTAGTTCTAAAACTTTCCAGTTCAGTTTTGCTTAGTGTGTGGACAGCTTTGTTTTTCTCTACAATCCTGCTTCACAGGAGCACTGGAGTCATAATAGACTACTTTTATCTTTGCGTCTGCAAAGGCTTTTTCCTTGGATTTCAAATATATTGTTTTGGATTGTAGTTCACTAAGTTGCTCATTATGGCATAACAAGCAATGGAAATTTGCCAAACTGGGGAAAAATAGCTAAAGTTTGGCCAAAAGACATCGTGATTAAACTGATGACAGAAAAATGAAGAGAAAGTAGGTGGTCTAAGAATACCATAGTCCCCTACTATGTATGTCCAGAAGGATATTAGCATATTATTGGAAAAGAATGAATATATATGATAGAGTATTGCATATGTATGTCTGAAAAATGCCATGCAGTATTTGCTTGGTGAATATTTGTTGTTTACAGTCCAATCCCTATCTCTCATGTCATGCATGTTTTAGATGCTTAATGTGGAGATGGAATTAGGAGAATTTTTTTCTAATTCTTGCTTTATTTTCCATGAACGCAAGAGAAAACTTGGAGTGTGTCTGCTGAGAAGAATTCTACCTTAGGTTAATTATTTCTTAATTAACTTTGGGTAATTATCATGCTTGAGCACATATTTGTAGACCAGAACAAATGTGTAGAAGGACTATTTCACAATAGCATTTTTACTGCTTTGAATTCTTTGGCAGTAATTTTCCCCCCTCTATTTAAATTACAGAATCATTCCAGAATTTGATTCTCTTTTATAACTGTGTGACTCTTGGATGCATAGCAAATCATCATACATAGCCTGCAGATTATCGTAGAATCATAGAATATGTTGTGTTGGAAGGGACAAAGGTCACTGAATCCAACTCCAAGCTCCACACAGGACCACCCAAATATCAGATTGCATGTTTGGGAATGTTGTCCAGATGTTTCTTGAACTCTGGCAAGTTCAGTGCCATGGCTACTCTCTTGGGAAGCCTGTTTCAGTGCCCAGGTGAAGTACTTGAGGAAAATAAATCAAACCTGGGCTTGGACAGCAGTATTGTGTTGTGTATGTAGATTGTATCTGCTCATTTTCTAGAACCCGTGTTGCTTCCAGCACACTCAACTGTGTTAATCTGTTTCTTCTGCAAGGTAGCATTCTAGACTCTCTTTGGTTTTATATGATTTTATGGGAGTCTTGGATATCCACTGTCTTATTTGCAAAGAATTAAGGTAACAGAGGTATAGCTTCTCCAAAGTTCTTATTTTGTATTGAAACAAAACCTAACCCCAAAACAATTAAAAAATACTTTATTTTTCATTTTTATGAAGCACTTTCTGAAACACATTTGCAACAATTTGGATATAGCTTAGCGTGATTAAGCTGCTTTCTCTAGTACTGAAGTTGGAGCTTTCTGAATCTCTCATAGTTCAGGAAGTTGCTTTGGCTCTGTATTCAAACCCTCAGTACAGCAGTGTACTTCTGGCAAGTTACCTACTTATTTCCAACCAATTTTTATGAAAATAAATGTTTCTAATAATTCAGCTGTTTGAGAATTTACTCAGTTGCTTCCAGTGTCTCTTCCTCATCAGTTGTACTATAGCAAAATTCACAACCTGAATGCTGCACTCATAACTGTAACTTCATAAAGTCAGTACATCTTTTTTATACAGGTGTGAGTTTACTGTTTCCATGCTACAACAGCTGGAAGTTTTTTTTTCCCTACATCCTGAGATTACTGTGAGCTCTGTTGCTGTTGTGGCCGAGGTAGGGCAAAGTATTTCTTAGCAGCTATCTGCAATCCTAATTGCAGTTAAACAGTTATCCTAGGAGGCAGTCAGCATTTTACTGTGTATGCCTTCAAAGAGGTTAGTGGTATTTCCATTTAAATCTATGGCAGTTCTTTCCTTCTGTACCCAACCACAAACATGTACATACTTTGACTCTGAATTTTGAAAGAAGACATGAAGATAATAATGGTCTGTCTGTAATTAGGCTATTGAATAATAACTAGAAACATACTCTAGTGAAGAGGTTTCTAGTTTGGGGATTTGCAATTATGTGCAGTACAATATATATCGGACCGTATATGACTGCTGTTTGCCTGGAAAGTTAAGTCAGTATTGTCTCCTCTGAAGTCTGGTAGGAAGGAAATTCCTCTTTCAGAAGTGCTAGTACCTTCCCTGTCTTTCCCTGTGATGCCTCATTCTTAGTCAAAGCTATTCAAAGATATATTGTTTTTATTGCAAATAAGAACAGGAAAAAAATTTACTCTGATTTCTTCTCTTTCTTCTAAGTAAAGAATGCATTACGAAAGTCTAAATATGGTTATTTTTTGTTGATGTTTTGATGTCAGAAAAAATTAAATGTTCAACAAGTCCATCTTTATGAAGTTTAACAACTACATATGCAAATAAAGTCATTCTTCTAATTAAAATTCAGTTGGTTATTAAAAGCTGAATTAAAATGACAGTGAAAGAACAGCTGCAGGTGTATGACTGTGAATTCTAAACTGCTACATTTAATGTTTATGCAGAAGGGTTTTATATTTTAGAAAGTGATTTGCTCCTTGGCTGTACTGATTTCAGGGGACTTTTTTTTTTTTAACAGTGTGTAAGATTTCCAGATTTTATTTCAACGTCTGTGACCTACCTAGGGGAAAAAAGTTCTGTTTAGGACCATGTAATATACTCCCTCAGTTTTGGAAATGCCTTTGTGTAATGTATTGTGGAGAAAAGTAATCTCATCTAGGAGCGTAAATGAACCTTATCACATTTTAAGATATAGATATTTTCCCTTCTATTCTCTGTGCCTAATTTAGTCCTCAGATTCAGCCCTCTGTTTAATGAATCCACATTCAATTGGCATGCTTTAGCAATAGCTTAATTCTGTTTGCATACAAATTCTTTTCTTCCCTGATTGATTAAGAATAATTCCTCTCATGCAAGATGGCACAAACAGACCTAAGCAAGTTGCTTAGTATTTAATAAGCTTTTTCTTATTTCTCATTTTTAGAGTTTTGGACAGTACTACATAGTTAGCAAGGTATAAACAGCCTTGTCTTCAGAAGGCAGAAATAATTTCTAGTTAGGAAAGACATACAAACAACCAGGACACAATTTAACAATAGCCATCCAGTGGGAGTAGGGTGGAAAGTACTCAACTGTTTCTGTTCACTTTGTCTTCCCATGATTATGAGCATTTTTTAAACTGATGGACAGAATGAGATAATATGCTGCTTGTTTTGTGAGTTGTTGATGGAGTTCCTAGTTATTTCATTCATAATAGCTAGTAGTTGTATTGAAGATAGTTCTTCCTTAAAATATATTTCAAGAGTAAAGAATTGACACTTCTTACATTTGGATTTCAGGTCTGACAGGAATATAAGGAATATAAAAATTTTCTGCATTGCTTTACATTGGGCTTAAAGATGAGAGCATTGATGGGAAAGACCTGTCTGTCACCACCATAATTCGCCTAAGATAAGGATGAATAAGTCCCAGTTTGCATAAATCATGTAAAGAATCATAAGGATTTATGGAATAAATTCTTGATTTTGCCTCCTATAATTAAATGTAACCTTCACAGCTTTGTAGGTTTAGAAGATTCAATCCCCTGTTCTGAATTCAGGTGTCAAACAGCATTGTAGCAATGTGGTGCAATTTTTTGCTGAATGATGATTACATCTAATACCAAAGCAAGGCTGAAGGATTGGTAGATGGAATAAGGCAAAATTAATGAAGTAAAATAAAATGCTGTATGCATAGAATAATAATACCACTTTAGTCTTAGGTCTACTTAAAGTAATGGTTCTCAACTTTCAACCAATCACCAGTAAGAGTTCTGAATACATCAGGCATTGCAGGCAGTCCTGTGCTTCATGCTCGGTGCTAAACTGAGCTGAGATGTGGCCGCTGCCCTGCATGCCAGTCTGTGTCCTGCTGCCTGAGGACCCCTTCTTTTTTGACGTCAACTTCAGTGTATTCTTGCATCTTCAGTGTAGATTTTTCCATCACTATACTATACTGCATGTGGTGTGGCTTTTTTGTTTATGTTGTGTGTGGTTTGTGTTCCGTGTGTTTTTTTTATTCTTGAATCAGAAACATCTATTTGTACTGCTGGTATAGCTGTGTATATGTGTGTGATGAACTAATATATTTGAAGGTTTCTAGATCATGTTCTGGTGATATTTTTGAATGCCATCTTTCATGTTTGTTGTTTTGTTTTTGTTTTTTACAAGGCTTTTGCAAGTGATTGTGCCTAGGATGTATTTTGCAATTTTTTTCCTTAAAGTTGCTTCTTGTGCTATGGCAAACTGAGTCAGAAAATGCATGGGAGGTATACTGTCAGTCCTTGTGAGAGCTGTCTTCCTTACAGAGAATGACTGTAAGTCTGCAGGGAAAGGAGGTTTTTGTTTGCTTGTCCTCTTTTTCCCACACTCATCTTCGTGTATGAATGTAGGTAAGAAATGCAATACTGAATTACAGTTGTTTAATACAACAAATGTGACATTTGACATTCATCTTCTGTAATAAATGTTTAAGTAATAGGCCTTAACGGAGAAAAACTGGGTAAAGAAGCTGGAATTGAAGATTTTCTGTACATTGATTGCATCAGGTTTGGGTATTTCTGAGTTTGGTGTGTGAGCAGTGGCTTTCATTCTCCTGCAGTTTCTCATTATATATCTAATCTTACATTAAAAAAAAAAAAAAGCAACAGCAGCCAAACATGCTTTTTTGTGTGTGTTTCTGCCTATCTTTTTGTTCGGCTCAGATCTGTAAAAGAAGAATGAAATTGATGCAAAGTCACTGCACTGAAATTACTGAAATGATCAAGAATATATTATCACAATAAAACTGTCCTCAATTCTGTAAATCAATTTATTACTCAGATTAATAGGAAACAGAGCTAAACTTTGTATGGAGGGCTTTTCAATGCCTTAGAACTTTTGAAAGTGAAATGAACTGTCTAGGAAAGACGGTTTGAAATCTGCCTGTGTACTCAGCTATTTTTAAAAATACCTTGAATGATTAGAAATCTACTTATTACACAACTTTGTTTTGTCAGCAATGTCAGAAATAGAGAAAGGAAAAGGCTGAATAGATGTAGTCATAAATTAAATGGCACTGTTTGCAGAACTATGTTTTATATACGTATTTGTGTAATTCCTCTGTTTCTCTAGTTAGGTTTTCTTTATTTAGTCTCTTTATTTAGTCCCATATCTATCAAGATGTTATTCTTATCTCAACACAGATGCCAAGTAGGTGGCTCTCTGTTAGGTTTTTTAATAAGGGCAAAGCTCTGCTTATGTCCCTACATTGCAAAATGATGTTTAATTATGAGCGTATGCCTCTAAAGTGTATGCTTAAAGTAGTTGGTATGCATATCTTGTCATTTTCAGTTTTCAGATCGTCATAATAGCATAGCAGTATAAATGTGTAATGCATAGAGAAATACTACTTTTAAAGCAGGAATGTAATTCATTGATTAAATATGCAAATTTTGATTACATTAATTATTTGCTGTGGCTTACTGACTGCATCTGTAGATTATGATAACAATAAAAATTGTATTTTGTTTCCTATTTTATGTTTCATGCGCCTACAAAGTAGTAATACTGATAAATAACCAGAAATCATAAATTTTGAAGGCTCTGTGGCTGATAGTAATTTTTTTAGGTCGGGGACTTGTATGGTGGAAAGAAACAAAATCAGTACTGGAGTGTCTCAAAGTGGATATTACCCAGGCTCCTACAGCAATCAGTTATCTTGAATAGTGCTCTCAGCTGTTGGTCTGATCTCTGAGTCCTTGGAACAACAATGTCTTTAGTTGGACTGAGTGATTCTCCCCAACTCAGAGTTGCACTGAGTGCTTGCAACCTACTGACAGGTTCTGTGTGACCTCTCAAGCATATGAACAATCCACTACTGTAGAATAACTGAAGCTACATGTGAATAATCTCCTAACTACAAAGACTGTTGTATGTGACCATTTCTGCATCTGTTTGCAAGTGTCTTGTTTATGTACAATTTGGTTAATTCTGCTGCAGAAACTGTGTGGATATCTCTCTGGAATGGCCAAAGGCTCCACTCAATATGCGAATCTACCCTTGAAGCAGATGACTTTATTGAGGCACAGCAGGACCTACCTGCGGAAATCATTAGAACTGCAAAATTCCCACATGGGTGGTTTCCTCAGCAATTAGTCAAGTGCAGATGTATTTTCAACTCTAGTTGCAAATAAGTCCTTTATCTAATTTCTGTAGATGACTACTGAGGGAGTTCCTGGACCACCCTGGGAATTAATGACTTAAGGTATGCAAGGAGACACAGCCTTGATACCAAACTATTCCACAACTAAGATAGATATAGTCCTGGAGAGAAGAGAGGTAAAGAAGAGATATTTGTTTTTTCAGGTATCTCTTCATCTAAGCCCAGGAACTGTGCATCCTGATGTGTACAAGAGCTGGGGGGAAAAAATTCAGGCATAAATAGGAAGCATACAAGAGGTCAAGGGAGAAGCAGATGAGTGGAGGAGTTCAGACATACTGGATTTGGAGAACCAAAGCATGTGTAGAGTTGAGTCAAGAGACATGAAAATGGAAGCAAGGAGAGAAGAACTTCTGCAGGTATATCAGCAGCAAAAGGAAGAACAAACATTTTGAGTTCACAACTGAATGTTGCAGAGGATCTAGTGCCATAGGACGTGGAAATGTCCAACATACTCGATGCATTCTGTTATGTCTTAATTGATATGGCTGACTTTCAGGAATCCCAGTCCTTTGGTCCAGTGGGAAAGTCTGGACCATTGAAGACTGACACTCAGTAGGAAAGGAATCAGGGAACATTGAAAATGGACACACAAATTAGCCTGTGGTAGCTGATGGGATGCCCTGGTGAATGCTGAAGGAGCTGACTGGCATTGAGAGTCCACTCTTGATTATCTTTGCAAGGCAGAGATATTTGGAAGAGGATCCTCAATACTGGAATAAAATGTCATTTGTGTCTTCAGGCAAGACAAGGAGGTGAATATGGAGAACTGTGGACCCAGCAGTGTCACTTTGAGATGGAGCAAATAATCATGGAAATTGTTTTGAAGCATACAATGGATGAGGAGAAAACTGGGGGTTGATATGGTATATTCTTAAAGGAGAGTCAACCAACTTGATAGCCTTCCATAATGAAATTCCTAGCAAAATTAGTGAGGGAACAGTACTGGATCTTGTTTACCTTACCTTTAACTAGGTTTTCAGAATTGCGTCTGTGGTATTCTCATAGACAAAGTAGTAAAATACAGATAGGTAACTGGATGTTGAGGTAGGCTGAAAACTGGCTGACCTGCCAGTCTTAATGGATTGTGACCCTCAGCTCCAGCGGTAGGCTGATTCCTAGTGGAGTCTCTAGGAGTCGGTAACTATTGGTAGTACTGCTTAACAGCTTCACTAAGCACTTTGACAATTTAGAGAAATTGGCTACCAGGAATCTCATGCAGGACTTGGCATTTGTTGTTGTTGAATTTGGGAGCTTGGGGAGGCATAACTCCACATACTAATGCAGGTTGGGACCAACCACAGTTTTGCAGAAAATGACTTGGGGACCTGGTAGGCACTGTGTAACAGACTAAAGGAGCCAGCAAAGGAAATGGTAGCAGCCTCTTAAGTTGCATTAGGCAACCTGTGGGAGGATGAACAGGTTTAAAAGACAAATGGTATTTGTTGTAAGTTATAAAAATAGATTAGCTTCAGCTAATTGTTTCTTTGAAAATATGTTATAATATGCACATTATAGTTTTGTAGTAAAACTGGTATTATTTCTTTTATAATGATATACTGAGATAAAACTTGCCTAAAATGAGGGTTCTAGAGCTCAAAGGTCAGTTCCTGCTTCCATGGACCTTATGCTTTGTACTACAGATTGCATCTTTTTGCAGTTACTTGAAACTGACAACACTTTGGAGCATGTGCTGCTGTCCCTATGGGTTTCACAGGGTAACAATTTCATGGGAATAAGCTAAGCTTTGTTTTGGCTGCTTTAAACAACTCACTCTCCATTAAATCTAAAAACCACTGCAAAACCCCACAACTCCCTCCTCCCTAAATAAAATAAAAACAACAAAAAACAATGGTTTTGTAGAGATGTATAGTACTAGATGCTCTTATGAGGAACAGTAACTTTTAAGTTGTGTTATGCTAGGAGATGTTTTGGTAGCGTTGATGAATAGAAAATTGTTTCTTACTCATGTTTCTTAAAGCCAGATCTGAGAATTCAGCTTTTTTAGTTCATACCCTTCAAGTGTTTTTTACGGGAGCTTGCTAGAGACTTCTGAGTCTGCTAGTCAGGATAAGATAGGGAAAGTTATAAAATCTCTGCCTTTAAAGAGAAGGTTGCATGTGAATTCTCACGTTGTATGAAATGGTTGGCACCCCTCTGTGTGAAGGTTCAGTGGATGATATTTACATCTACTCTCCCCTCTGACACATGGTAAATGCTTTTGGAAAATCTGGACTTAAAGATACAACTGAAGATTTCTTTATCTTTTACAAAGCAAACATCAGTTATTTGGGGACTTTTTCAAGCTTCAGTTTAGTGATGAGGTGAATTGTAATGAAGCATACAGATGGAAGTGTTTTGAAGAGGATCTGATAAAAAAGATTACGTAACCCTAAAACAAGTGAAACAACCTGAGGAGGCTGCTATAGCTTGGGAAGGCACTTGAGATGCCACTAAATTGCATGGACTAACTTCCAAATCTGCAGTGTTGTGCATAACTGGAGAAGTGGCCATGTGGCTTAAAACTGGTTTGGGCCACCTGCTGCTGGAGCTGTGGGGACCAAGTGTTCCTCATGTGGGTATGGTGGCAAGCTGGGCAATTCCTTATTCATCACAGCTGGGGATGAGCGGGGCAGGCTCAGGTGGGCACCTGGTTCACCCAGGTGATCAGATTGTGAAATAATGTAATGGTGGTCAGATGGGTCCTGGTTTAAGGCTTTTGTTCTGTCTTTATGTAATGGATGATATTTCCTAACTCAGAAATGACTTGCTATTTGAAGAAACAATAGTCTAGGTTGAAAAAAAGTACTCAAGCAAGTCACAGAGGGTTGATGCCGTTTCCAGCAAGTGAGAGTCCTCTTGGCTTGCAAAGAGAGCGGTGTGTTTGAGTCTTGTTTGTGCTTGTCACAGGTACTGAGAGATATGGAGGAGACAAAGCTCACAATAATGAGTCTGCATTTTTCTGATTTTCTTTTAAAATGTTTCAAGTAATCTGAAGTGAATTGGGTAAGAAACCAATTCTAAAATCCCAGTAAGGCTGCTTGCCTATGACAGTAGTGAGGTGTTGTCTAGTGAATTCACATGATAACTGCTTAGAAAAAACATAGAGCAACATGCATATACTGTGCAGAGAACAGCTGAGATAATGCAGTTTTGTTGCAATTCCCATTTCTTTACCCACGTATTGTCTCCATGACAGATGGAGGAAATTGCAGTACTTGTAGTTATAAGATTACCTAGCACTTATCATTTTGAAATTCTTTTTTCACTTGCTTATGTCCTTTTCACACTAGCTGTGTGGGATAAAATTTGCCATGCTAGGCACTTCTGTGTTTGAAGCCACTATTTTAGCAAAGCTAAAGACAAGTACTTTCTTTGGCTTTTTTGAAATATTTTCTCAAACCTCTAAAAGTCTTTGACTCCTCTAGTTTCAAATCAGACACCTTTGTGGTCAGTATTGTTTGAGAAGACGGGTCTCTGTGCTCATTGTGTGGACTTGGACCTCATGCAGCCTGGGAAAAGTGAAGCTGCAATTGCAGGAAAAGCCTCTTTCCAAAGCATGCTGGGTGCTTCCTTCTTTTCAGGAAACACATCTGTTGAAGTCTAGAAAGTCTACAGAATGTGAGAAAGTATTTGAAAAACAGAAGTGTCCCAGTCTTAAAGGTAGAAGAAGCAAGTCCTCTTTTTGAGAATTCATGCAACAATTAAACTCTGGGAGTTCCCTCCTGGGAACTGAAGTTTCACCACGTTATCAGAGATTTTTGATTTGGGACTTGGTCTGGTAGAAGGGCTGGGAAATCAACACAGGGTGCATGCTTGTGAAGCTGGGGTGTAGCAGTGAAGGGATCTTATCTGCCAAGGCCAGGCTGGGAGAAAGCTGGAGTGTAAGGGAGACTAGTTGATTCCACTCAACACCTGTGTTGAAGAGCTTTCTCTCATACTGGAGGGAAGAATCACAGAGTGGCCTGGGTTGGAAGGGATCTCAAGGATCATGAATCTCCAACCCCCCACCACAGGCAGAGCCACAAACCTCCTTATTTAATACCAGAGCAGGCTGCCCAGGGGCCCATCCAAACTGGCCCTTGAACACCTCCAGGGATGGGGCATCCACGGGCTCTCTGGACAGCCTGTTCCAGCACCTCAGCACTCATAGTAGAGAACTTACCCCTGACTTCCTGAGTGACCCTTGTGAACAATTTAGAGTGGCTCTGAGGAGAAAGATTGGGAAGTGTTTGTTGAGGAAAGACTTGAGGTGAGCTGGCAATGTGTGCTTGTAGCCCAGAAGGCCAACTGTATCCTGGGTTGCATCAAAAGAAGTGTGACCAGTAGGTCAAGGGAGGTGATTCTGCCCCTCTACTCTGCTCTCATGAGACCCCACCTGGAGTACCATGTCCAGTTCTGCGGTCCCCAACACAAGAAGGTCATGGAGCTGTTTTAGCGGATCCAGAGGAGGGCCACGAAGATGATCCGAAGGCTGTATGTAGCACATCCCCTGTGGGGACAGGCTGAGAAAGTTGGGGCTCGTCAGCTTGAAGAAGAGAAGACTTTGAGGAGAGTCCTTGGCTTCCAAGGACTGAAGGGGGCCTTCAGGAAAGCTGGGGAGAGGCATTTTATAAAAGCATGTAGCAGCAGGACAAGAGGAAGTGTGTTTAAACTGTGAGAGGGTAGATTTAGACCAGATATCAGAAAGAAATTCTTTACTGTGAGGGTGATGAAACACCAGAACAGGTTGACTAGTGAGGTTAGGTTGTTGATGCCGCCCCCTAGAGATGTTCAAGACCAGGCTGGATGGAACTTTGAGCAACCTGGTCTAGGGGAAGTTGTCCCTGCCTATAGCAGGGAGTAGGAACTTGATTTTAAGGGTCCCTTCCGATCCAAACCATTCTATGAATTTAGGCAACTAACTGAAGAGTTCTGTATTTGTCAAGTATGTGTGGTAAAAGCTCATCAGTGGAATTGTGCAACAGTGAATTTCTGATTTTTACTTTTTCCTCGTGGGTTACTGTTGGAATAGTGTTTTTCCTTGGATTTTCTTCTTGCGAAGAGGAAGTAAATAAGGAAGAGTTTGCTTATTGGTATGCAGATTTTCTCTGAAGCACCTATTCTGTTCCATTATACAAATTATATATGGTAAACTGTAGCTCAGTTTTTACTGTCTATACGTTTTACTGCTTTACATTAGTTTTTTGCTTAAACACTTTTATCATGAATATAGGAAAATCCTTCAAGCTCTTCTGAAAACATTTTGTCTCTTTGACAGCTTATTCTAAGTAGCTCAAGGAGTTGGGCTTGATTTTAAGATAGTTTCTGCAATTAAATATTTTGACAAATTACTACCAGCTTTTTTCTGCTGGCAATATTTTGACAGATGGGAGAAATCGTTTCAATGTCAGAAAAGTATTTTAAAGTAATAAAAAACTTGGAAGACTTAGAGATAACATTATCTTTGAAAATACCATGTTCAGACTTCTTTAATACTGGAGAGAACTGGAACTGGGACTTGATATGCTCATTCTGTTGTAGGCGTAATTTATTCTTTCAGGATAATTTAGAAAGAGAATGAAACATATTTTGAAAAAACGTAGATCAGTGTGCACAACTTTTGGAGTCCATGGTACTCACTGTTTTATTTAATGCCACTGTATTTGCAAATTTGTGAATTGAGCGAGATAGCAAGATATTACCGAAGAAGTCTTGCATGTTTTAGTTATCACATAGGGTTCTTTAATATAAAAATATAAAATATGCAGTTTATATATACTGTGTATAATATATTATATTTTACACTTAAAAGATACACGTTTTACTTACAGATAGGGTGAAATCCAAATGATCTTAACTACAGCATATTAGTTTAATTGGAGCTCTGATAGGCATAGATTTATGCAACAGAAAGGCTTAGTAGACTATGAAGTAGAATGGAAAGTTTTTAATTTTTGATCCTTTCTAAATGAGATAAGTTTCTGAATGTGAAGGAGTACAGGTCTTTTAAACAGTCATATTTAATGCCCAAATGATGCTGGAGATAAGATGCATATAGTCACTAGAAGATAGAAGACTGCAGAAGAAATACAATTGACTTTTTTTTGTGTTTATGTATATGTGCATATGCACACATGGTATAGCAACAATATTTCTTTAAGTGCAAGTGTATTTTCTTATATTATTTGCAGTTTTTTCTTCCAAACATTAAGCTGTGCCTATGTTAGTCAGCATTCTGCACAGTAGTGAAACAGTTGCTCTGACAATTTTTGAAGTTTGATGGTCTAAATCAAATAAATCATTATAATAAACATTTATATTCTGATTTAACATTTTTTAAAGGATGCATTGTCTCCACAGGACTGTGCTCTAATCTTAAATGTATTTTTCTCTAGACTTTTCATATACTGAATATGCAACAAGTTCTTAAGAATTCATATGTGAAAGGTGGGAAAAGTGGATCAAATAATCTTTCTTGTAGTTGTGGGTTCTTATCCTTCAGAAGACAAATACTTATGCTATTTTTTGTAAATATAGATTGATGTCTTATAACCTTCAGGTTTTTCTATCAGCGTCATCATTTGTGCCCCAAGCTGTCTCTATGTAGAATATGGCATGAATCTGTGGGCAGAGGATGTGTACCCTATGGGCTTTTCAGCATGTACTTGTCAACAAAATAATGAACAGTAAATAATGATGATAAAATTTTTCAAAATTTAAATGGCTTAAATACACGCAGTATCTTTATGGATAAATTTGAAAGTGCTCATTAATTAATATTATTTTCTTTTTGAAGCATAATATGTAAGATGTGTGCTTTCAGGGTTATTATTCCGACCAATGTTTTCAATATGTGAATGAAATGGACTCCTGGTAATGATAAAAATGTGTCATCTTGCACGACAGGAGGTTGTTCTCCCTTTTTCTTTGGCATTCTGAGTTTTAAGTGTAGTATGAGGTTAAAACAACTATGTAAAAAGAGCACAAGGAGAATGCTTTAATTGTTAAGAAGCCTGCTTACTGTGTTTAAAATAACTGTACTGACGTTATTATTATCATCTTAATAATATCTTAAAATAGTTCCATAGTTCTTACTATCATGTTTTATACTTGTGATCTATCCATTACAATTTTGTTTTATGTAAGCCAGAGAATGCGAGTATTCCTCGTTTTTAATTCTTTTGAGTGTTTAGTGGAGAAGAATTTCTGATGCACTTGCCAGTTTGGGTAAAGGGAATCATTTCTCACCATCTGTGGAATTTTGATATGGCTGGGCATATTGCTACAGATATAAATGAATGAATGTAGGAAATGAATTATGTGGAACGTAGAGCTCTTAAGTTCAGTTTTGATATCATCCCTTACAGTGCAAGGACTATACGACAGCAGTAGTCATGCAGTGCCAGCAGACCCCAGCTGGGCTGTGAACACGTGCAGATCTGTTCGCTTTCCTCCCAGAGGAAGAAATAATAAAGATCCCAACATGGAGCCCTAAACAGGCACATACCTGACGTAGGTCGTGCTTCCTCTACTTTTCAAGTAGCCAGCTTCTGTGTTGCTTTGGACACACTTTTTTCTTTTTTTTTTCTTCTTTTTTTTTTTTTAATCTCTGAAGAGACTTTATTTCAGCAGAGCCTGTATTTCAGTTTCTGAATTAGTTCTTTGTGCTACTTCCAATATCAATTCATCTTAACCACAAAATCTGTTCATATGTTAACTGATGCCAGCATGAAGTTAGTTGTATGGTGAGTTACAAGATTCCTGTTGGCTTTTAATAGGCTTAGAGTTGTTCCAGTTGATCATTTGGGTCAAGATGATACCTAGAATTTAGATATCAAATAACAATTTATAAGTTGTTATTGAAGTAGTCAAAGAAAGACGTAGGGCCTTGCTCTTGGCTAGCTCTGAGCAGCCAGTACCACTGCCATGTCCATGGGAGCCTTTTAGCCAGGCTGTCTTTTCCTGGTTACTGAAGAAAAAAAAAAAAAAAAAGGGGGCACCTCAACTGAACAAACCAAAACTGTGTCTTCACCTTTAACCAATCTACAGATTTTCTCTATTCATAAGCAATATTTCGAGGAGTCTATGCTGGACAGGGTTTCTTTCTTCTCTGGCAGAAAACTGCCTTGAAGAGAATTATGTTTTGCTGCATTAGCTTGCTGGGACTGTTATGAACCAGAACCAGCACAGAGAAAAGGGGCAGACTACACTGGAAAACCTCCGGAAGCATCACTTTATGAATCTTAAACTGCATTATTGTTTTTTTCTAAATAAAATGACTCAAGGGGCAGTTGTCTGATGGGAGTGGAGAAGGTCTTCATACAGTATATTAGAATCCAAAACTGGTAGCCAATGCTGTTGACAGATATGTCCAAAAAATTTTATCTCAAGTTGTTATAAAAGAATATGAAAATATCAAGAGACTCCACAGATTAACAAAGCTTCTGATTTTATTTTTTTTCTGTGTGTGAGATACTAGGGAATGTATATGATATAAACTCTGAGACAAATTCAGAAAAAATGCAGTGGGGTGAATAAACTTTCATTTGCTTTAACATTCCTTGAAGCAAAGCCCTCTACATGTGTGGCATTTTGCTGGTGTCTGTGAACATTACATATCTTTATTCAGGTGACAGCTGTACTAAACCACATAGTGAAAACAAGGTCAAAAGAGGCAAGAAGCCTGTGTCTATTTGTGGTACTTTCTGTGGCAGAGAAAGACTGCTTCCTGTCTGTGGAAAGTAGATGGTACAACACTCTGCTAAATAAATACTTCTTTGTCGGAAGGCCACATTATAGCCTAGTTATCACTTCACAGCTTTGCTTGCTGCAAGGTGCTAAAATAAGCCAGGCCAGTTGCACCTGGAACTAGTGAATAGAAGGTTCTCCTGGGAGTCACTGCAGTCTTAGTGCATAAGGTAGCAAAATGCAGTCTCAACTTTCTTAAGAGTAAATGTTTCTCAATTTATTTTTAATTTGGAAATGTTTGGATTCCCATTCTGAACCAGTGTGGATTAGGGTTACTAGGAGGCTTTTCACATCTAAACAACATAAGAACTGCTGTGAGACTATTGGCCTTTCAGAAGACATTCAGCCTCAGAGTTAGGACTGTAGATAAAAGATTTTGTAGGAGATTACCAAAGATGTTCAGGCTATCAGATTACCACTTCCTCAAATGTAAACACATTCAGTGATCTTGACTAATGGAGATCTTTGTAGCTTTTGCTGTGTATTTTGTACTGTGCTTTTCTGAACTAAAAGACTGTCTTTTCACTAGAACAAACAGAAGTAGTCACTCGCATTAATCAGATTGCTTTTCTTTTTAAGCAACTTCCTGCTTGCTTTCTGTGTCCTTTGGTAGAATTGGTTACTTTAGATATTTTCTTCATTTAACAAGTGGTTGAGATCTGCTCTTAAAACTTATGTTTGCAAGCAGTGATGTACAATGGCTCAGGAAGACAAAGGCCAGGTGAGGGTCCGTCTGTGGGGGATGTGCAGACTCAGGATCAGGCCCAGATGAGGGCACAGTGGTCAGACCCAGCCCCAGGTTGGATGAGCGGGGCCATGCCTCAAGGACAGGTCCATGTCAGAATTATATGGTTGTGCTAGGATGACTGGGCAGGGACAGTAACTGCGAGGAGAAATCAAATGTTCATGAACTATTGACTGCAAAAGGTGACCACTCTTTTCTTCGTATGACAAAGGGTTCTGGGTCCTTGCCTGATGTATCAGAAGTAATCCAAACTTTGTTTGGCAGCTCTTTCCGTTTGGCTGTTCTGCTCTAGATAGTGCCATCTTGGCACCGTTATCAGATAAGGAGAGAGGGAGCCCCAGTGTAACTGTTAATTTAACTGCCATAGGGTGAATTATCCCAGGGCACTGGTGTGAATGGGACCAGGATGTTTTTCAAAACTAGAAAAAAACATAATATATATAATTCACATGCTTTATTATTGGAGTGAATGATTGATATGGGGAAAGCAGATAAAGGAGAAAGAATTTATTCATTTATTAAGCACTGGTGGGATTGATTCCTAAGACTTTGAGACTTCCTTCTTTGTACTGGTCTGTGCCTTCCTCAGAAACAAACACTGCTGAAGTTTCAAGTGTTGTGCGTTCTAACTTGTCAATATCCTTTCCTGTTTGCAAAAGAAAAAAAAAAGTCTGAAAATGACATTTACTTATTAATACTGGTATTGTTTCAATATGTTCTCGCAACTGAATATCAGTTCTTCATCAAAATGTTTATTTTTGGGGGGTATTTTATTCTTCATAGTTCATTTTATAGCTGTTCTGGCACATTAGGTTGTCCAATGCAGTTGTTACCTTTGTATTCATTGTGAACATTGTTTCTTCCCCCTCACCCCCAATGTGTTGCTATCATTTTTTTGTCATAACAAGAAACTTCAGAAATTTCACCTGACTTTAGCCCCTTTTTCCAAGGGGTACTAGCCTAGTCTTTAAGGAGAAATTTAGCATTCTTAGTTGGTAAGATTTTGTGTGCATATGCTTCCTCAAAGGCTACAAGTTCTCTTTTAAGTTTATATTTGAAAATAGCATTTAACTTCTGGCTTTGTAATGTGTGTTTAAGAGCTGTAAGGCACCTACTTGATTTTAATTATCAAAGTGTTGAACTTTCATTAACCAATGAGATACTTTCCTGATAGCAAAAAGATTAAAAAAACAAAACAAACAAAAAGCAAAGTAAAATAAACCCCTCAAAAAAAAAAAAAAAAAAAAAAAAGCAGGCTAAGCACTTTAAGAGTTGGTGATTCTCCAGCCACTTTTCTGCCAAATTATAGACAGTTCAGTATGATTAAACAACTATGCAGGTGGTTGTTGTTAGCTGTATTCCAGTTGTACCTAAAAGCCTCTGGACCACATGGGCCTGTAAGAGATGGAATTGACAAGTTCTCATCATTTCTGTTTACTAACATTTGTTGCAGTGCGGAAGAGAGGGGAGAGTCCTATTCTTTATGGGATGCTTGTTTTGTGCAACTCTGGAATTACAGAAACAAAGAGAAATCCAATGCTTCGTATCTCTCTCTATCACTACCTTCAAGAAAAAGCAGAGCTACAGTACTTGTTATTGTTCAGTGCGTCTTTACATTTTGTTGCTGTGTGACATAAAACAGCAGAGGGGCAATCTGACAGAATGGCATATGACATAGAAGTGCGGATGAAGCAAAAGGGTGGAACTGAATTCCTCCCTGCAGGGAAAAATGGGCGCTGATTGACATTCATCAATTCCTGCTGAATGTTTATGGAGAACAAACAATGATTTTGGTGATGATCCTACAAAGAATGCTGAGACAAAAAGATGGCCCTCTCTGAAGAAATTTAGGCTGTAGATGTTGAATAATATTCCAAGCTGTTATGGGCATATGCATAGACTAGATTAAAATATATATATATATACTTTTGCTGCTCATACAGCTATCCCTATGGGAATGTATTAGTTTCTGGATGCATTTGGTACACAGCTTCTACTGTTAGAATTGTCTTTTTATGTAGCACATGGATTTTAACAATATCCTGTAAGCAGTCAGTTCATAGAACAAAAGACAGTTTGGAATGTTGTCTTTGAGTAAATTAATTCTGCCTCCAAGGGAGACTGTTGCCAACTTCTAACCCTGAATTCAAAAGTCGTCTGAATCTCAGTTCCAATAGCTGCTGTGTTCTTGAATTTGCTTTATTCCTTGTTTTGATATTCACTATGTTAAGAGATAATAGTTTAAAAAAAAAAAATCTGTTTTCTGTGTCATATCCAACTAGATAGTTTGTCAGCTTTGCTGCAAATTGTGAAGTGCCTTGGGACTTGTAATGTGACAGACTCCGTTTGTGTTGTACCACATTAAAGAAGTGTTTAAAAAAAAACAAAAAAAAAAAAACAAAAAAAAAATTTTTATTCCAGATCTGTTTGAGTGCTTTTTTAGCTGAAAGATGACTAGAATTTTCTTAAATGCATTTACTAGATTTAGAAGTTGTAATTTATAAGCACTCAGTACTGTCGAAATACAAGCGTGTTCTAGGGAGAATGAATGCTTCTTCATGCATTGCTGCCTCTAATGGGTACTGCAAAAATATGTGGTAAGTCATGGGAGTCTGCCTGATAATAGAAAAAAGGGTATTAGGAGATTTAGAAGTGAGATAGAAGTTGATAGAGAGCTGTTAAGTGGAAGAATAGAATATTAGAACATAAAACTAAATTTGGGTTAGAAAATGAAGACTGGAATGGTCATCTTCTTGATGTGCTCTCTTCTATTATTTTTGTTTTATTTATTTATTTATTTATTTTTGAAAGATGGGAAGTTTTGGACTTGATCACAGTTAATCTCTGACTTCAGCAAATGTGCTGTGCTATAAAATGTGACGAAGCCTTAGCAAGTTTCGTTTTTCATTTCTGCATTATGCGGTAATATACAGTTCTTCACTTACCTCAGAAAACTGCTGTTACTTTCCCAGAGATTATTCATCTTTTCTGAAAAACAGGCTTTTCATTGCTGTATGTTTCATCTAGTTTAAATTAACTCAGCAGAGTTAATCATCTTATGTTGCTGGTGCAATCACTTTGAAACAGAGGGGGAAAAAAAACATTAAGAGGAAATATTTTCAAGCTTGATTTTAAAGTTATTTGTAGTAATGGAAATATCAGTAGGAATAACAGTGAATTTTGTAACTTAACCTGAGCATTTTAACTAGGTAGATTTTTAACTGATAGAAAATTAAATTTTAAAATACATTATATAGTATTAGTAATGCTTGGATGATATGCTCAGTCTTCGTGCATTTTATAGTCAAAGCATACCAAACTTGCTTCCGTAAATCCTCTAGAACTTGAGTTCTCTTCCTAAGGCCAAACTGGGAACCTGAATGTAGGTATTGCTTAGCTTTAATATCTAATTTATTGTACTGTAGGGCTTTACTGGACTCTTGCTTCTGATGTTGGTGTAACCATTAAACGAAAGCAAATACATGGGAATCAAATTGCTTATGTATTTTGACAATTTTCTCTGATTTGTGCCCAGGTATGCTGCCATACTTTGTGAAGTTATGCCTCGTTTGCATTTTAGTTCTATTTTTAAATGGTTTTCAGATTTAGTTCTTTCCTAAAAACTTTAGTTGACTTCTCTCTTCCAAAGCAGTCTGTGTCATAGCTCTCTGCAATTCATGCTGATATTCAAAGGTTTAGACTTTGTCAGTTTAAATCTGTTATCTGGATTTTGTTTTATAGGTGCAATTTTTAGAATTGACTACATGAAGGCATTCACATCTCGGTCCTCCATTCTTGACAGGCTCTGGGGAACTTTTCTGTTTTGGTTACAGTAGCAGTGGATAAACAATATATTTGGGAAGAAATCTGTAAACCTGCAACCTGCTGTGGTGCTCACTTATAACTGACTACCCAGAAAATGACAATTTCTTTGTGCCATTCAGTACTTGAGATTTTTTCCCTGGGTATTTGATTTTAATCTTTCTTCCCTAAGACCTTTCTGTGTCTTGTTAGCTTTTCAGAAGGGAGGGAAAATGAAAACATGAAAAATAAAAAGAAAGAACTTTTCATTTGTCTCTTTGGCCTAAGAACAGTGATGTAAATACCATTAGGTAAGTCCTTTGAAGTCCATATGAGCCAAGAATATTTTGCTGTTAAATCACAAGTACGGTACAGTTTATCCATTAATACTTTTTTTGGTTTTTTTGCATGGGTTCATTTGAGAATTTAATTAAAGTGTGTATAAGAAAATGACAGCATAAAATGTAGCCCTCAGTTGTCTGAATGTCTGTTGTAACATTAGATTAACAGAGACATATGGTTGTGTTGTATGAAGCCACAATATGGAGTTGTTCTCGCTACTCAGAGAGGTATCTCTTGAGAGTCAGGGGAGTGTTACACTGTGTTGTTTTTGTCTCTTTTTTTGTTTCCAACAAATAGTATGAAGAATTAAAATTCTACCATCCAGGTGGAGGCCCTACTTGTACAAACAAAAAAAATGAATCCTTTGTGAGGAAAAACTAGTCAATAAACTGCAATGCACCAAAACATACAAACATACATTAAAAAATGTTTGCAAAAGGTAATACAGTGGAAGAAAGTTGTGCAATGTTAATTTAAAAGTTCAGCATCAGCCATGAATAGGCAGAAAATGTATTTACTACTCAAATTTTTTTTTTTTACTAAATTGTGCTGTCACTGTACATGCAATTACTCATTTCTCAAAGGATCAGATAAATCCATTAGCTGGCCTCAGAGGGATAAGATGATGAATTTCTTTCTTTGCAGCCCTTCCTTCATTATGCTATACAAACTCAAATTTTACTTTTAAATAACTCTGTACTATGTTTTTCCAACCTTTAACATTAGGCTACCTTTGAAACAACATCTTTACAAAGTCATTGCTAGTATGAAGGCTGTTTGCAAAGGATTTGGGTATCACATTTAAAATCTCAGAGCTGGCAAATTTACTTGCCAGATTTGAAGGAATATGCTATCTTGAAGTCACAGTTGCTATCTCAGGCTTGACATCGCAATAAGCAGTTCAGAAGTGGGGTACGACAGAGGCTCGTCTATAGTATGCCTTATGGACGTACCCTAAGACTATAATGGAAACAGTTGTATCTTCCTAAGATTTTACTTATTTGTTGTAAATGTGCAAATGGCAATCATAACTGGATTATTTACATCACTTATTTCTTTCAGATTTCTCACTTCTTTTGCTACAAAAAAAAATTGTAATTAAGGAACATTTAGGTTCTCTTTTGCTTTAGATAAAGTGCTAGTTCAAAGCCTATTGAAAATAGAAGCAAAATATAATTTTGCACACTCAAGACTGTTGGAGAATTAGTATTCTATTTAGTCTAAGCGATTACAAACATGAAGGCCCTGAGCATATTGCCCTTTCTTTGGTCTTGGCTGCCTCAGCTCCATGCAAGGTTTGATGTAGTTATCTGGGCCTGAGGAGCATGAGCAAATCTGGATGTGTTGTTAAGATGTGGCAGGAGTGTGAGGATGATTGGTTCTCAAGGAGTGCTTGTGGGCATCTTTCCTCTTTGTTAAAACCTTGTGTGCCTTTCAGTGGCAGCTCCATCTTCTCAGAGCACAGAGGCCAAGAACTGACTTTAATCCAGATCAGTCAGAGAGTTTAGATGTTTTAATAAGTGGGAGTCAACTGCTCAGTGTATTGGATGCCAGTTTCCCTGGTACTGAAAAAATATTTTTAATGTCTGAGTCATATGTAAGTAATTCTGAAATGGATAGCAGTTAATAAGCTAAGTAGAATCTGTAGGCCATTTCTCAGGTATAGCGTTGGTAAATTAAGTAAGAAAGCATTCCCATGACACTAATAATATTTTTATATCTTATATTCTCATTAATGGGTGGTCGTACACAGGCAGCTCTGAAAGATAGCCTTTAGCATGGACAGAAACTGTCAAAATAGCTCAATTATTTAAAAATAACACAAAACAACATGATGATGTCTTCTCCCAGTAAGTTCAGTTTAACACTGTAAACTAACACAGTATTAATTGTCAATTTCAATTGTTAATTTTTAAGCATTCCAGACCCAAAGGCAGAATTTTGCATACCTCACCACCCTAAAAAAATAAACAGAACAGGTTCTGAACCTATAAGAAATGCTTGAGAAATTTCCATATTCTACTTTTGTTTTGCATTCCTATAGGTAAATACAGCCAAACTGATTTTCTTCCTGACATTCGGTGAAATGAATTTCCTCTGAGGCATTGTCTTGTGTGATATATGCCATATTTTAGTTCAAAGTAGACTGTTATGTGCAAACTATAACTCTCAGAAGGAGACTCTGTTGACACTACTTTAAGCACAGTTGCACTGGCAGTGATATATCTACATGGGAAGAATCCACTAAACAATAAAATTATGTAAATTAGATATAGGAAGATTATTCATAAACTAATGCCTTATTCATAAACTAATGCCTGGATATAAGCTTAGCATCTCCTGTGTGGCTCATGGATTTTGCTAAAGTATGACAAACAATCCTGGCAGAAATCACAAGAGAAATTAAGATCAAAGCTTAAACATAAACTGAAAGAAATGAAATATTTTCTGCTGATCAATTAACGATATGTTCTGCTGTCAGCCTGCAGTCATTAACTGAACAGAAAATCAGATCAGGCTGCTTTTATAATCAGGAATAGAAATGGTACTTATGGCTAAAAAGGGAAAACTCACTGCATTTATCTCTATTGTTTTTTTAATTGTTTTTCATTGTTGTTATTTTTCATAATTCATATTCAGATTAGTACCTAATTTTAGACAGGCAACCAAGTGTGTAATAAATGCGTGATTTCCATTTGGTTTAAATATCCACATCTAATTATCCTGTGCTTTTGTTATCAATCTCAGATGTTAAGCATAAGGACAAAAAAAATTTTTAGCAATTAAATAATTAGTAGAGTGACTGTAGAGGGTATTGACACACCACACACATCTAGTTTTAACCATAAATAGCCTGTGAAGGCTCTTAGTAGGAATGAGATTAAAAAATAAGAGCAAATCTGATAATTCATGTTATCAGTGTGTAGTTAAAACTAATTCATATCCCTAGCCCTGTTTGCCATTTTGTAAGGTATCAGGCTTTTTCTTTTCTGAATTTCTTTGTCTTCTCTTTCTGAAGAAAATACTGAAGTACTGAAAATCGCAGCAGAGCGCAGGAGGCCCTTTCCTGTTGCTTCCTGTAAGCTGAAGCAGCAGTAGTGGCGGTAGGTGTGTGTAGAGGTGGGCAGTACCTTTTTTTTAATGTTGCTTTCTCCCTTCTTAGCAAGTATTTCATTGAAAAGAAGGTGCAGGAAGCTATATTGCTGAAAGGATGCTGTCTCTCCTTTTGTAAGGGCAGCAGGGTCAGTGTGGGATTTTGAATGAGATGTGTGGGGTCACAGCCAGTTATATGCCATCACCTTGATTTCCATGGTAGCATGTCAAGATGAATTGTGGACAACAAGGTACCTTCTTGTATTCAGAATGAATTGAGTTGGGTTTTAGTTGTTAAAGTAAGAAACAAAGAAAAGAAAAACATGAGTAGCTTCAGTCGAAGGCAAAGTTTTTTATTTTTCTAGCTTCTCTTGCTGGGCTTCAGGCTGGAGTTCCTCCCACCAGTTAAAAATAAATGGAACAAAAAAAAAAGGAGAAAAGGGGTAAACAGTAAATCCTCATGGTTCAAAGAGTGATGTAGAGCCTATTGCCCACCTGCTGTCGTTCCTTGCCCTGTGTGTTTGGTGGTGGATGAATCTGGCAGTCATCTTGCACTTGCATTTCTTCCATTTGCGTTATAAAGGCTGTTGCCTGCTTGTGTTTTTTGCTTGTCCCATGCTCTGACTTGGGCAGCCATATGCCCACATTTCTGTGGGATAGCCTCAGGCTTTGTTACTGATGGGACTTCAACTAGGTTTGCAGAGGTCAGTGTCTGGGCTGTGTGCTGGGCTGTGCTTTAGTTTAGGCTGGTGTTATGAGATCCAAAATGTGGCAAGGAAAGTGGCTGTACTTTGTTGAGGCAAATAAAAAAAGATCAAGACTTGGCTGAGGGACACATCATGCATGCTTGTTCAGGTTAGCCTCATGGCTTGATTTTTGGGACAGGAAGGAATTTTCTGCTGAGTCATATTGACAGGAGCAGATGTATTTCATTTTCCTTCCTGTGCAGCACAGAGCTAGCCTTGTTCATTCCCCGAGATCATCAGGCATGTTTCACCTTACACAAGGATACTTGGCAGCGCCGCTGGTTCTTCCTTCTCTTCATTCCTCTTCCCCTTTATCTTTTTCTATTTCTTTTTCTTCTTTACCACATTGCTGTTTTTGAGCCACATGATATGTTGTACCATCTGCCATTCATTCTATTTATCCATGCTCTGAAATGAGAGCAGAGGTATGGATCATTGTATTTCCCATTCAGATCTATTTACCACAGTCAAATTAACTGTTAAAGCAAAAACTTCCTTTGTTGAATCAGTTCTTGGACTTGGACTTCAGTCCTGAAATGTAAACATGAAGTAAAACCAGAGAGAGCATGCTCCATTCAATAGTGGGGATTGACTTCTGATTTAAAATATTTTATTGAAAAAGAGTGCAAAAGCAGCATCCTCCTTTCCTCTTCTTCCCCCCCCCCCCCCCCTTTTTTTTTTTTTAATTTAGAAAATCTGGTCTGTGTTCTATGCTTGTTGGCATGTAGAAAGTATACTGTCATAAATTCTAAAATCACAACAGCTGTTCTAGTTGACCACAATGTTCACTCCGTTTTTATTAAAACTTCTAAAGTTTTGTATTTACTAATTGTTCATCACTAAAGATGTGGGCATCTGTTATTGGGGTCACTTCTAAGCCTGTATAAATATTCCAATGCTGTTTGATTGTGCCTGTCAGTGGGCTTTGAAATCTAATTAGGCAATTATAGCTTCAATTCCATAGCTCAAAATAAATGAAGCTCCATCTTTTCTGTGATCTATTTTCTAACAATGAAACCTGCTGAGTACAGACTAATTACAACAGGCACTTCATGTTTTGTTCATCAAGAATAAAATTGATGCTTAAGCATAAAAGTGAAATATACAATTTTCTGAGAAATATCATGGGCCATGTTTTGGAAAAAAAAAAAAGGCATGTAGCACTAAAATCTCTCAGTAGCATGTCAGGCTCTCACTGAACTTGCTAAAATGTCAAAGAAACTCTGCTTCTTGATTCTTGTTTGGGATATATAGGTATGCAAGTTAAGACTGATCTGAAAAATTAGCAATTTATCCCAAATCTTCAAGGGCTGACTGAGGATAAAATACTTCAATGTGTTGCACATAGTTATACAGGGGACTGATTGGGAAATGATTCTTCTTCAACCTTCAGTAAAATCATCAAAAACAGGGAGAAACCTACAGATGGTGCCTTAGGTTAGTATTGATATGATGCTGAAAAAAATCTGTTGTGCTGAGACGATTTTCTAGGCTTCTCATTATCATCTAAAATCTACAAAGTGACAAAAAGAGATTTTCCTTTTTCTCTTCCATAATGGTATCTACACAGATGGCCTGAAGGTGAAACTTAGCAATTGTCCTTTGATTTTAAATGTTTAAAAACAATTTTCTGATAAGCCCTTCTTACAACATGAGTTTAGTATGCCTATGTTATTTCATATTTTGATAGACAGTCAAATACTTTGGTGATGGTCTTTCTTAAGCCTTGTAAGAGTGAGAGAGATGATGTTTACTGCTAAGATCTCTCTTGGTTAGCTTAAGATCACAGTGCACTATAATCAAGGATACAGTTTCTTTTTGATGTGGTAAATGAAACAACTGTCTTATTTCTCCCCTCCTGAGAAAATTCACAGATACTTTTTTTTTTTTTCTGTTAGGAGCTTTTCATAACCAACTGAAATTTTAATTCCTTCCAAAGCGACTACTCTGGAGATTAGATCTTAGCATATTCCATCTTGCTTTGTTTATAAGGGCTTACTGGATGAAAAAGAAAAGGAAAAAAGTCTGAATTTTTTTCTGAAGACTGTTCTGATATGTTAGATTCCTTTGCAGAGTAACTCCTAGCATGGTTGTAATACATCAGGAAAGTGTCATTTGTGTTAATGATACCTTATGTTTCATCAAATTTGCCTGTGGGCTCTGGCTTCTGGGACCTGTGTTGGGACATGGGGTGGTGGGCACTGTTTAAGGGAAGGAAAACAAAGATATGATGGACACAGAATATATGATGTCGTGCTGTCAGTTTGGGAGAATATTTACAGAACAACTTGCCAAGCCATGCAGATGTTTATTCCCTTCTTTTATTTCCATTTAAGTTTTTCTCTTTTGCCAAGGTATTAACATCTTAAAAGTCTCCTTTCATCCCTCTGTTTTTCTTTAAACATATCTTTCCTTTCCGGATACTTCAGAAAATCTTTTCTAAACTGATTTCCAACCAAGATCCTAAGCTTCCTCTCTTCCTGCCTTCCCCCTCTTGTATCCCAGCCTGAATGCCTCGCTCTCCTTAGCTTTCTTTTTCTTTCTTTCCATCTTCAGCCATTTCTTTAAATAAGTGCAAACATCAACAAAGATTTCTGTATGCTGAACAAAATGGAGTAAAACAAAAAATTGTTCCCATCAAAGGACTTCTCCCTTACCCCAATGATCATGTGCCATTCTATTTCTCATCTTTCTTCACTTGTTTGAATAGATCTCTGGCAAATATCATGATGTGGGCTCTTTTCTCCCAAGTGTTGCTAAAATATGTCCCTATGCAGACTCCATTTATGTCAGAGCTACATCTAGCCATGGCTATATGAGGGTTCCCAATACTATGCAGCCAGTGTGAAGGGTCGTGTCACAGATTTCAGAGGAACCTATCAGTCAGAAAAAAAAAGGAAGGAAACGATATTTTTAGAAGGGAAAAAAAAGAGATTTTTTTCCTTGCTTCTGCACTGAGCACAGCAGCCACACTCTCTTCCAGCTGTCCTTGATGCAGTGCCTGGGCCGTGCTGCCACCTCCTGCCTGGAGTCGACCTCGCGTGGGCCTGCTCTGATCCAGTCGGGCAGGAGGGACCCGTGTGCTTGAGGCTGCTCAGTATTTCCATACCATATGTATGTGGGCAGCTGATGAGCATGGTGTAAGTACAGGCACAAGATAGCTGAACTACATTGCTTTACCTCCAGACGGTACAATTCATTGATGTATTAAATGCACAAGAGAAAAAGGAGCCAGAGCCTTCCAATTTGTTTGCGTTGTTGTAGTCCTTCCTTTGAACAGAAGCCCTGATCTAGCAAAATGCTGTCTGCGCCCTTTCTCACTGCCATACTTCACAATCCCACCAACAAACTTTTCCAGTTTCATTCTGCAGAGAAGGTCATCTTCATCAAATATATGTTTCTAGCATAAATATATAACCTTCTGTATATTTATAACTGGTACGTAGGAGTGTTTTTTGAACAAAATCCTGTTGAGGCAGATGTCTGGAACTTTCTTTAGTTTCATGTCAAAGACACATGGATCGTATCTTGTCTAAATTTGCTTTATCCAATTTACACTGAGCAGAGATCCTGCCAGGAGTGGTTAGTGGGCTTCTAGTGGTATTGCTGGGGCAGATCTTTAGCTGAAATTTCTGATGGAGGTCAGTTAGAACAGGTCAAAATCATGCAGTAGCCATCACTGTTATCCTTTCTTTGCTGCATATTCTGTTTGTACAACATGTCAGAGTTTCCTCTATTATGCCCCAGTAATTCAGTATCTTACTGAACTTGCTGAGGGGTGTTGCGAGATGGCCTGGTGTTCAGAGGCTCTGTGTGAAGCATTCTGTGCACAGCCAGCAAGTTAAAGCATTGCATTTAGTGAGTGCAACAGGTTTTGTTCTGGTGACAAGATGCTTATCATGCTTTCTTGATAAAGAACAGAGGATTGGCAGATGTTAACCAACAGTTCTAGCCTATGGCATTGTGGTTATGTTTGCTAAGTAACGAGCTATGCATTCTTTGATATGTTTTGCAAATAAAGGAGGCAGTGTTGATTCTGATTTGTAAAACACGTGGTGGCTCTGACTGTAAAATTAACGCATGTAATAACTTCTAGTGATCCAAAGTGAGAACAGAAGCAAAATGGGTACCTTATGCCTTGTGGCAGGATTTGTCATGAGGCAGCAACAGGTCTAGTATTGGAGCTAGAAGTTAGGATTATTGTCTTTTCTTGTAACAAAATAAGAAAACACTGCAATTCATCTTCCTGATCCTTACCAGGATGTCTGAATAGCTTGGTCTGATTAGTTACTGCTTTGGCTCAGCTGACAGGACACAGCTTTCTGCTGCTTGGTTTACCTTGATTTCTGGGGTGCTGCCATAAGAAAGTGGGGAAGCAGCAGCTGGGGCTGCTGGAATCCATCTGTCCCCTGCTCAGGAATTGCTGGGACTGCGGCACTGAGCTGCCCCACAGGTCCCTCTGCTGGCCTTTTTCCTGGGTCAAGTGTTTACAGATGAAGTCAGTGCTCGTCCTCAGATGAGCCTTTTGTGTCCTTTGCGATATCATGAGTGCTGCAGCTGGGGTGAGATACGGACAGAAGACGCAGCTTCCTCAAAGTTCAAACCAGATTCTCTACCATTTAGAAGGGGGGGAAAAAAAAAAAGTGAAATACTTTGGAATTGTTTATTATACTTTCAGATTATCATGTTTGCCAAATAAATGCCCATGTGAATGCACAGAATGTGTGTGGTAGAGAGGTCTGGGAGTCTTCTTTTTGTGGCAGAGATGGATGGGAGTATTCTTAATTAAATTCTAAAGATATAAAAATGCAGTACACAATCTGTACTGTTTCTGGTAGGTTTTTGTTGTATTTTTGTTGGGGTTTTTTTTGTTTGTTTTACTTCTGTTCTCTTTTTATATTGATGATCATTTAATTGTTTTGTATGAGTTTAGGAATTGTAATGCTGCTTATTTTTATTCCTATTTTCTTTTTTTCACGTTTATCTCTGCAGTGGATGTCATAAATTTCTTAAGCTCCAGACTATGGACTTTTGTTTCCTCTTTATCCCCATCAACCTGGATTGCATTTCTCTTTCCTACAGCTGAACAAGCAGAAGGCCATATCCATCAAATTTGTGGTCTCGAACCAAAGGAGTTGATGTAAACCCTGTCCCTAAGCAGTACTGAATTAAAATTGATTTGTACGTAAGGGCCAAGGAGTCATCTGATACTTTCTATCTTCTTCTTTGATTTGTTTAGTTATCTAAATTTAGTCTGAGTACAGGCTTTACTCAGTAAACAAAGTTCTAAATAAGAAATCTTGTCTGGGGAATAATCTCTCGCCCATTCTCACCTCTCCTTCTAACTAATTGGAGTCAGGTAATTTCTTCAGATTTTGCAAAACTCTAGTCCCAAGTCCCACAGATCTTGCCTCAGAGAACCTTTGTACGTCTCTTGCTGTTTCTGTTTTTATTGCTGAACTCACCATCTGAGCTGATTCACATCGGCTGCTGCAAATGTGTTTCGGTTGCCAAATTCTGATTAAAGCCCACTCATGCTTGAAGCTAGCTTGAGATTTTCAGGTTATCAGATATCATTGCACTTTGCATTGTGCTAAACTGGCTGGTTGTATCAAGTCTTGGTATAATCTGAAGGCAATTATGTAGAGAAAAAGAAGAAAAGTAGAAAGAAAGAAGCCCATGACTTTAAATTGTCTGGCTCCCTATATCACACTGCACCACATGCAGAGAGGGCCCAGCCCAGTCCCTCCTGTGAGACCTGTGTGGGGCTGCTCTGCACCAAGGTACTGGGCTTAGGGCACAGCATGAATTATTTAACTTCAAAGAGCAGTCAAATCCAGTGCACCAAAGAAACTTGGATCTATTTTGTTCTAATTGTGTTTTCCTAAGGAAGCCAGGTTCTAATTGATCACTATGACTTGTTGGTGAAATGCATTGATTTTTGAAATTATTTTCAGTAATGTTACACTTACCTTAGTGGTGCTTTCTGCATTTTATGCACTTTTATTTATGTAATTATTAGGGCTGCTCCAAAAGTAATGCATTCTATTTTATTATGTTAGCTCACAACATCAGAGGTGGATGTTGGTGTTATGACAGTAGAGGCTGAACCTTCCCACCAATATTCTGTTTTGTTTCCACGTGACAGAATGGCATCTGACATGGAAGTGTGGATGAAGCAAACGTGTGTCACTGAATTTCTTCATGAGAAAAAATGGCACCTATTGACATTCATCGATGCTTGCTGAATGTTTATGGAGATCAACCAGGGGCTGCAAGCACACAGAGGCAATAGGTGGTGCATTTCAGCAGTGACAACAGCAAGAGAGGTTACCTCCATTGGTGCAGAATTTTACAAGCATGCAGGCTCTTGTTCATGGGTGGCAAAAAACAAAAAACAAAACAAACAAAAAAAACAATGCACAGCTAATGGTAAAAAATAGTGCTTTGCATCTGCTGTGGTTTCCATGGAAATAAACAGGAAGCATTACTTTTGGATCAACCTAAGTATATAACTTATTCAGTTGCATTTTTTTCACTTTAATGTAGAAACAGTACATGACAGTTGTTACTTAACATAGATCTTTGTGAGTTTGAAAAGAAGCCAGAATGAAACTTTCAAAGCAGCCTTTTTTGTTTCTAATTCTGAAGTAATTTGTTCCTACTGCTTAATACAATACTAAATCATACTGCCATAAGCATTCTGGCTATATGAGAAAAACACTTTCTTGAAAGCATATGAAGTACTTATTACACATCAATAGAATTATTACAAACACTGGATTTTTTTTTTCTCTTCCTACCTGAATTATGGGAATCTCTTTGTAACTGAGGATGCAGGTGTTGTTGACCCTCCTGCTTTTCCAGTGTACCAAAGCACGTTACGCATTTCGCTTAGATGTGGAAAGAAATGTTGCATACTTATTTTTCTGATTTTGCTTTCTTAATTTGGGCTCTGCTTTTAGTATTTTCGTACAACCAGTTCTAGAGCTTTCCTAAAACTGCTGTTAGTGTGCTATCCTACTTTCTGACTGATTTCTGAGTGTCTGTGTCTGCTTATAAATGAAAGGAGTAGTGTTTTGCTATCTGAAAAGTCTTAAACCTCTCCTGAGTTAGCAATGGCAATAAATGCTGTTGTTGTGTACTACAGGTCATAGAATCATAAACAGGCCTGGGTTGAAAAGAACCTCAAAGATCACCTAGTTTCAATCCCGTTATGTGCAGGGTCGCCAACCATTAACAAATAACAGTGAGTAATTTTTCTTCTGGGAATATTGATGACTTTTGTATGTGTTGGGTTCCCCCCCTCCCACACACACAAAAAGAATAAAACAGAACAGAAAAATACGAATCTCTTCTTCTCCTCCCTGTCGTCCCCCCCCCCCCCCCAAAAAAATAAAGCAACACAAAAAAGAAAAGAAAAACACAAATGAAAGAGCCCTGCCCAGTCTCCTCTTCCCCACAACCAATAATATTTCTAATAAACATTACTCCATATATTAAAAATATGATCATTGTGCAAACATGTCTATGTATTTGGTATTTGTGAGTCTCTGAGAAAGAAGAAATAACTGTTTTTAGAGTGTTTTGCATATAGACTGAATCTGTAATTCGGAACTAAACCTGAATTTAAATGTTATGTTTTAGTAGACTATAGAATTGGTGTCAGGGAGAGATTAAATTATCTTTGTCCTCATGTTATGGAAAAAGATCAAAGTGCTGTATGTCTCCTGAGCTGGTTGGGACTATTTCTTTTTTGGTATTGTACCATATATGTCTCATTAGGAATTTGTTACCATATTTCTCACCGTGTAGTCTGTGTATATAGTTTAGTGTATATTTACGTATTTCGTTATTTCACATTTCTTAGATGCCCTTACACTTCTTAAGGATTAAAACAAAATATCATTATAGGAGTATAACTGTTTTGAAGTTCATTTCTACTTAAGCAGCAGAGGGACGCCCTGCCAGCAGCGGCTCGCTGAATGCACTCTGTTGCCATAAAGATGAACTGCATAGGTTTCCCAGCAATGAAGGTCAAAGGACAAATGCACAGCTATTTATTTGCTTTTAAAACAGAAGGAATATGATTTATGCAGGATATTAGCTAATGTCATAGTGTTGAGCTTTGCAGGTGCGGCCATGGGAGCCTGACCCCCTGCTAATCTCCCGGAGTGAAGCGGGCATGCATGCAATGGCTTTGTTGTTGCCGTGCCGCCGCTCAGCCTGTGCTGTGCAGCTTCTGAGAGTGGAATTCTGTATGGGAATTCTGATCAGATCAGAATTAAGCAAGCTACAAACATTTGGCAGTACGACTGGGTGGAGTTGCTGATACCCAGTGTTGCCATTATTCTTACCGCACTTGTTAGCTGGGCTATTTTTGCTGCTTGTTTTGCTCAGCAATTTTTAAACTTGTGCTGGAAGTGCTTCCTATTTTGCTGATGCTGTGCACAAACCGAAGTGATTGACATTGCAGATTCATAGCAGTGATCCAGACCTTTCAGGGAAGCGAGGCAGCACTGACATGCAGGTGTTTGAAGGGGCTGGGAGCACATCCCCAGAGTACCCTGAGGGCCTGCATGGCTCTGTGAGAGGCAAAGGAGGATGGCTTACTTGGTTTGAGGGAGTGAGTCGCAAATATTTTCAGGTTTTGCTACGTTACTTTGTATATATGGAGAGAGCAGAAGTATGTTATAATAAGCATGTTATATCAGATTATCAGCAGTTAGTTTGCCTTAATTTAGGGCCATTAATCCTGATGTGCAGTTGGTGTGTAAACTCCATTTGAGATATCACTAGTTCACAATCTGTAGCACAGGATTTACAGCTGAGACCTTTGTCCCTATCCTTGTGATATTTGATAGGATCCAAACCCTAGGAAAGGCTGTAATTCTAAATCCAAACAAAATAAAATGGTTTTTTAATGCTGTTTGGAGTAACAGCAATGCAAACTCTGTGCAACTGGATGTAGAGAACATTAAAAACAAAACAAAAAAACTCGAGATATTTGTAAAGAGGCAAGTAGAAACCTCTAGAGGGAGCTCGAAGTCTTTCCTTACAAACTTTTACAAGGAGTTGAAACTATTTCCTAGAGTAAATTAAGCTTTTTCCTTATGATAGGGTAGTGGTTTTTCTTCCGATTTTATTACCTTGAGGTTTAAACACAGTTTTGACTGTTTTTCTGAAAAATTATGATTTCTGCATGTTTATATTTTCTGCTTATTCTACCTATAAGGGACAATCCTACTTGCATTTTTTCTTCTTTCAAGTAGTAGAAGAGGATGGAAAACAGCTTCGTCCACTGCTCCTTTCTCATCTCATAGCTCTGATCCCTGCACCCTGTCCACACACCCCTTACTTCACAAGTGTCATCCCGCAAGCAAATTTGGTGAGAACTTTGCTGTCTGACTTGTCTCCTTCTGGGAATGCCAAACTGTGTAGTCAGCAAAACGTCTCCCTGTACCTTAGCGAATCAGCAGAATATTTGAAGAAATGCTTTATTTCTATGAACCAAATACCCTGTTGGTTATTGGATTTGTCACAGCGTATTGAGTTTCTCCTGTAGCCATACTGACCTTCGTATGTTATAGCAGATATAGTTGCAAACAACTCTTTATTTAACAAATCAGGAAAAGAGTGCTCTATTAATGTAAATAAACCCATTGTAAAAAGCAAATAACTAATTTTGTGTGCATTCATTATTGCTTTTTTGTTTTTTAATTTGGTATTTTAGCGTTTTGCCCTACAATTTGAGGAACAGTGCACAGAGCTGCTTTTAATTGAGAGGTCAGCAAAAGGCTTTCAGCAAGACACTATGCTCATGAGTGTACTCAGCTCTCATAATGCCTGAGTGCCGTAACAATGAGCAGGTTATGAAAGGCTTTTCTCCTGAGCAATATATATGTGCTGTTAAGCCATAAATCATGATATACTCTCATTTTAGCACAAAGAATTAAAGAATGCTAAGTAATTGGCTTTTTCCCTTCTGCCTTGAGCTTCTGAGTCTTGTTGTAAAAGCTAGGTCCTGTTGCTGAGTGATCCAAAAGCTACCGTCACAACCTTTTATTCCCTGGGCACAAATTAATCCTTTGGAAGGTAATTGGAGGAAATTGATGACATTATTTGCTGTATCTTGGGTATCAGTGGTATGCACACAGGAGCAGTGGAGAACCCCTCAGAATTACCTATGTGTGGTGGCTCAGCTCAACAGAGGTGTGAGGAATTATTTACTCAGTGGACTCCCTCTTAGTCTTGCAGCGTTCTTCTAATTATCTTGGTATGTCTTTCTGGACAGTTTACAGTGTGCTGATGTCCTATGCAAAATAACCATGTTATGATTTAAAAAAAAAACAAAAACAAAAGCTCCTCCAACAATTCACTTCTGGTGTTTTGATGCAGATTAACGGTGAGAACTGTACAAATTAAATTGTATTTTGTTGGAGTTCTTTTGCAAGCTCTCATTGTTTTCAGTATGAGAGGACTATTTGGAATAATTTCTGTAAATAAAGTTCTCTGCAGATATCAAGTGCTTGATAATAGCCCTGAATAAACACAGCCTTGTTTTAGTGGCTGAGTTTCTGCTCTTCAGCAAACAAACTTTGAACTTTTGATGTGGATATTAGAGAGGAAACAGTAGAATTTGAAGGATAGAAGCTTTTGTATTCCAAGCATATAAATTATACTTCCAGCTTGAATATGCTGTATAAATGTACATCTGATAAAGCAGGATTAAAAATGAGATAGTAAAGAAAACAAAACAAAAAGCCCAAAAGAGAACAAAAGGTTGTGATTTATAAAGTGTGCTAGTTACAGCAGCATTTCGTAGTTCCATGTGTTAAACACCTAATCTTGGCCTGGAACTGACCTTGCAGTTTATGAGCTAAAGGTAACAATTATGCAACAGCTAAAATATGCAGACGGGGCTTTACTGCCTAAAAAGAACTGCTGTCCTGAATTTTGTTTGAATTAACACACTTTGCTGTTTATGAAACTTCATGCTATTGGCAAGCGGGGGAAAGGAGTGTCATGCAACAGCCTGAGAATAAATGTGGGGCTGGTTGCACGGGGTTAGGTCAGATCTGCATGAGGAGCTGATGGTTCTTTGTGGTGTTTTGGAATGAGCCAGTTTGCACAGTGAAATTCTCCTGCTGAAAAATCTCAGTTGCGATATACTATTTCAAGGAGAGTGAAATGAAACTTTGCTATTTAAACACTGACTCAAAATAAGTGACCTTGGCATAGACTTGATTTTATTAATTTTGATAACGTGTTACAGCCGGCAGGATGTCATCAAACTTTAACCTTCTACTCATGATATACTCACGGTGCAGAAAGGTGATTGACTATATTGCTTTTGCTGCACATTGCTGCCCTTTTTCTGAAGTCAGACAGAAATTAAATGTGAGAAATAAAGTGCCCAGACTGTCATTTGAGCAGTAACCGCAGGTCACCCTTATAAATTAAATTGATGCTTGTATTTCTCATCCTTTTGTACACAAGAAAGCTTACCTGTCTGTTAAAAAGGAAAAAAAAACAAACAAACTTTTTTTTGTTGATTCCACTGCAATAGATGCAATGGAAAGTAAGTTAGCCTGCATAATGGCATTTTCATGTACATATCTAACTTTATGTAAATACTGAGTTTTTATTATTCAGACTTCAGTGATGTGAAATCTCAAGGCAATACTCTCAGTTCATGGTGCATGTTCAGGTCACTAATTTTGTAAGTAAATGAAGAATCCTGTGACATCTGTTTTACTGTTTGCATTGGCCACAACTAGCTGCTTTTTCGTGAGAGGACTGCCAGAGGTGGCTTCAATTTTCCTACTGTTTGTCATACTCTAAGATCTTAGAATAAAGCATCTGCATTGGATGCCCAGTGATATTTAAAGCAAATTACAGATAGAAACACATTGGTGTGTTCAGGGAAGATGCTAGTATTTACAGAGCACTTTTGTGATAAAGGCGGCTGAAACCTTACGGTCTGTCTCAGACAAACTCAAATACATTCTTATAATATCTCTGCAACAGTGGCTGAGAAAACCACTGAGGTTTTAGGGAATTGCTTTGAACAGCAGGTGCTAAGTCGCTGTGTCTTTCCCAGACAGATGTTTTAGCCGCAGATGAGACAGGCCAAGTGCACACACCCAGCTTTGAAACAATCAAACCAAAGCATTTGGATGCATTATGGACATGTATTTTCTTTGTGTTATAACTGCAGCTTTGTTATCATTGTTAAAATATTAGCAAATGATAAAATGTTCCTTGAGTGCTTTTTCGCAACATAATGAGTATGAATTTGGTGTGAAAATGTGCTAAACAGTGTGATTTCCCTTGAGAACCATTTGTTATACATGCCATGAACTCTCCTCAGTGTAATATACATCTTTGGTGACAGACTTTCCTAACAGCACCAGAAAACATCTTCTTTCATATTTATGCTTTAATGGAGAGGTTTCTAATGGCTGCAAAATCCTGTAGGAAAAAATAATGAAACTCTGTAGTTTTAGATTTTCTCCAAAATGAGGTGTGAATGCTATTCTTCTTTTGGAAATTATAATGCAATGAGTCTTTTTGCACAGCTGGCTTTCCTGGGAACTACAGGGATATTTTAGGCAGAATAAAATCAATCTCTTTGGAATTGCCAGTGTGAAATATGATTTGTCATTCCCGCTACCTTAAAAATTTGTTACACTGCTGTTCTAGGCTTCATGGGCCTTAAGGTAAATTATGACATCTCAGATATGATTGTTTTTTCACAATTTCTATAAAAATAGCTGGTTATCTATGCGTGAAAGAATTATAATGGGAAATAAGTAAAGCTTTTTCCCTTAGGCTCATATTCCAGTATAATCTAATGAGCTTAGAGCCCATCCCTGACCTTTGCAGGTTAAAGAGAATTCTCGCCAGGAAACAGACGTGCTTCAGATCAAGTCCTGTGTATGAATTTTGCTGTAGCAGAATATATAGAAAATAATTTCCTTGTTATGTAATATGTATCTAAAGGCAGTGGTGATTCCCTCTGTGGTTTTCACAACTTTCTGCCTCCTCTCTCGCTTGCAAGATATGAGAATTTTTCTCTAGGGCTTTGGAAGCTGCTCTAAGTGGATCCAATAAAGTAACTTTTCACTGCAAAAAATTGATTTCATTGACTTAAAACAAAGCTCTGGTTAAGGAGGTTGATGTAATCTAGAAGAGAACTGACTCTTCTTGGAACATTCTGCAGCCTGTCTTTCCCTGCGGCAGCTGCAGCCTGCTCTGGTGCTGACACCAGTGTGTCCAGCTGTGCAACTACTTGGCAGCTTGGGGCTGAGTTTCTTGTTTTTCTTTTAAAAGTATTCATTTCATCCCAGAACCAAGCGGGAACTTTTTTTTTTTTTTTAAGTACGATATTTTGCATTATAGCAAAATCATCTTTGTTTTTCCCAGGAGAAGGTCTGCAAGGCTTTTAGTTTGGGAGGATCCCTGAGTCCTTTGCTCAGCAGCATCTGGTAGATTCATGTTCGGAAGCTGTTCGGCTGAGCCTCAGCATGTGACATATTACTTATGCTCTCTGAGGCAGCCACTTAGTAGTATATTGCATGTATATGATGGTACTTGTCCATAAGGCTTTAGGTCACTTACTGTTGTAGCTCTTCGCAGTTGCATTTTTTTCAGAATCTAGAGTGAGAAACTTAACTGTGATGTTGGCATGTTGGACTGAGTTCTGTTGATACTGAAAAATTGTCATGTCTTCAATAGATATTTTTAACTAGATCTACAGTAGAATGCAGAGATGAGAAATTGGAGTTGTTGCACTCACACTGTTCTACTCTGCAAAGTCAGAAATGCTTTGCTGGCCACAGTGGAATTCTATATGTTTGCTGAATGTAAAGATAGTGAAACACAATCTGCTCTTCCTCATCCAAAGGGCTGCCTTCTTGAGGAAGGGGTGGACAATGAGAGGTGAGAGTGTGAATGGGTACTGTGGATTAAATGCATTGCAAGGTGCATCATCTTGCAACATATCTACTATGCCGTGGTGATTTCTGGTGGCATGCACCCTTTCTGGGTGGGAAAGACACTAGTGGGTGGGAGCATGTGTGTGCAGGTGAGTAACAGAGTAGCTACTGGGTTTTGCTCTCACACCCTGTGTTATTCACAGTACTGTTTTCATCTGCTGAGAAACAGTGATCTCTGCAAAAAATGGATTTTATGATGATGAATGTATTCAAGTTTTTTTTTTTGTGTATGTTAACTTGTTTTCTCAACTTCGCATATGATACAGTCTTAGTTTCCACTGCATATTAATATTGCCATATGTAAGAAATAAAATCCAGAGAAAGGATAAGTGCCTTTTTCAAGACCACACAACAAGTCAGTAGCAGAGTTGAAATGAAACCACAAGAATTCCTGGCTCCTTAATAGATTTTTAAGGCATTTTGCGGGCCTCATCCATGTACAAAAAAAATTTCCCTAAAATGTAAGTTTTGAACTCATTTGAACACATTTGAGCACGTTTACACTGGGCTATATTCTGCAGTTTGGTATGAACAGATGTTTAATGGCATTGCTACCTGCTGACATTCTTCTGAATGATTTTTCCAACCATTTGGTGGTACTGCATTTCTTGTAATAAACAATTAAAGTAAAGTAGTCTTTGGTAGCTACTGGAGCCACGTCTTCTCCTTAGTAGCAGTCTCACAATGTGGTCCCTTAAGGGAACAGTAGTGAAAGACGAGGCATAAAAGCTACCTGTGGTGGTATTGAGTAGGTGATGTAGATAAAAATATTTTTGATAAGTAAATTTATCAGTTAATGATCATTCCCTCTCAAGAGTAAGAATTGAGAGTAGCTATTCCTGTAGAATCACTTGATCATGGAGACAAAAGGTAATAATTTGTTGAAAAGTTTGTGTTGGTTCCTATCTCCTTGAATGGGAATAATGAACTGGGGATGGGAATGAAGGAGATGGAATTAAAAGTTCAGCATTATGTGCTTTAAGAAAAAATATTCACAGCATCTTTACAAGCTAGTTTTTTTTTGTTAATCTGAAACAGTTTCATGCATTTACATCAGAAAAAAGGATAAGAAATAGCTGTTTTAAATTCACTTTCAAATGGTGCAAATGACAAACTAAGGAGAATAAATCCCATTATTGTTTTCATTTCACTAAGTTCTTATTGCAGTGCTATATGCTACAGAGCCTTAATTAAAAACAAATAAATGTACAGAAATCTGAATTGATGATCATTTAGACTTCTTGGGTGGTGGAGACCAGATTGTTCATAGCATAATGGAAAGTATAACAGACTGGCCTTGTCCTTGATGCTCTGCATGGGAGGCCTGGGAATTGGTAGGCTGGCCTGGAAGAGCATGGTACTACTGACCATATAGTCAGAGCCACTGAATATTGAATTTATGCCTCACAGCATTATTATTATTATTTTGCGTGTGTGTATGTCTGTGTGTGTAAAAAAGCAGCAAATCTAAACTGTGTCTGTAAGTTCAAGGAGGAGGCTCTTCCTGTCATACCTTTTGCAGACTCTTAACTTGGATTCCATAAACTGGAAAAAGGAAATCATGTGTTGATTCTGGCCTAGCCTACCTGGCAGCAACCAAAACGAGGTCATAGATCTCCATGTTCATAATAACGTACGGCTTTTAAGTTGTTCCATTCTTTTAGCTTTGTAGCTGAGTTTTGTTTGTTATTAGGGCAGTAGAGTTTGCTCAGGATACCAAAAGATATACTGCCTCCAGGAGTTTTTATTGCCTATGTTTAACGTAGGGATTTTAATGTGCCATTTCTTTTGTTATGCAGAGAGAGGGTTGTTCTGTGTGTACCAGTCCTTTACAAGGAGAGCTAGCCAACTTGTCTCTTGAAAGAGCCATTCCTTCCCCAGCTGTTTGCTCCAAGCACTGCCTCAGCACTTACTGTCTCTGAATTCCTGCCTTTCCAGGACATGCAGCTCTTCCAGAGTGATGGATACACTCTGTGAGAGAGTGGGCTGATGTGTTGAGGTGCTGAGGTGATCCAATTGGAGGCTGGGCTGCCCAGCTCTGTGGAACAACATGCACCAGGCCAAATACCGGTTTATCAACACCAACAAATGGGAATGATTGTTCCTATTAGAAAAATAAAATAAAATTGAGAGAGTTATGGAAAAGTTTGTTATGAGAAGTGATCTGGTATTGCTGTGCATAAAGCTGAACTTTGTCAGTTTTCCTGGAAGCAATTTTATTGTTTGTGAGAGGTGCTGGTCTTTTTCATTTTCAAGACTTGTTTTTCCTTTTTGAAAGCTCTAACAGGCATAAATATTAGCTTGATGCAGGAGTTATATAGGCATTGAAATGACAAAGAGTTTGTTTTCATGGATTTGGGAAGCTTTTGTCTAATTTAATCTGGAAATAAAATGAAATTATAGGAAGTAAAAGGAACTGCCAGAGATAAAAAATGTTTCTTCTAATAGCTTCATCTTAGAAAAAGAAAATTCTGTGTGTGTTTGACTTAATACCAAAGTGTGGCACTGAAAGGTTTTCTTGTCACTTTCTTTTTTTAATTGGAATGTCAAGTCAGGAGTCCCGTATGACTAGAACAAACTGTTTCAGTGTAATCACAGTGCAAGCTATATTTATCAGCTTCTTTGAGTGTTAAGATTTTATAGCAACCAACGTTCCAGTGCCCAGAATCCTAACACATGCTCAGAAGTGGTATGGTACAACTGAAGTATTTAAGTGAGTGTTGTAATTCATTTAAAAAAAAAAAAAAAAGCAAATCAACAACAACAAAAACTAAACATGGGGAGAAGGGGGCAAGAAAAAAAAAAGGGAAAAAAAAGGAAAAAACTATATATAAAAAAAAAGGCCGTAACTCTGTCTGGTTTTGATCTTCATACTAAAAATGAGAATAATGTAGGTAGACATGAGAACTTGTTACCACGAAGCTGAAGCCAGTTACCCATTTTTTGTTGTACCCTGTTGACTGGCCAACAGCCTAAATTAAGGGATGTTCCTGGAAAGCTGAAATTATACACTGAAAAGAAGCAAACTGAATCTAGTTCTCCTGCTTCCTGTTGAAATGTTCTTTCACACAGAAGTTGGCTGGAGTCTGGAATCAGCCATTATGACTGCATTTGTGACTGAAGCCTAATTTTGTTGTGATCTGTTATGTAGGGAACATATCTAACCTAGAGTGAGTGCTGTTCTGCCTAGTTTTGAGGCTGTCGTGGATCAGCCTCAACTGAAGCAGTACAGGGCTTAGACCAGACAAAATGTGATTCACATGAAGGGATGTCTTGGGGCACTGAGAGCATCCTCAGACCCAAAGGAAAGTGCAAGATGAACTTTGATGCTTCTTAAGCTGTATGGGAGTTCAGAAAAACTTTTTTTAGGGCTTTTCAGTTTGAAAAACATTCAGATATCTGTATTCTGACTTGGAGCTGGATTATGATCTGCTAAGAGTATTTAACTCCCTGTGTTGTGCAGTAAAATTACTCATGCAGATATGTCCTGAAGTACCATGAAGTCTTTTAACTATTAAGTAGCCATCTGGGTGTGAGTGGCTGTGGTCACTGTCTCTGTATGACATAATACATGACATAACATCCTTTATAATGGTATCATCTACAGGAACAGCCACTACCAAGCTTGGAAGTGCATCTGGAGTAGTTTTCTGAAGCAGATTGAAAACATGTTTATGATTACTTTGGCTTAGATTAATGCTAATACTCGGGATATGTGTGTTCAATTCCTCATTTTCCATCCATTCATGGAGTTTAAGACTAAACGGGGAAGTCAGATCATCATTTGTAAACGCAGGAATATGAGAATCAGTAAATGTTTTTTTAAGGCATTTTCTCTAGCATTCCTAACATTTTCTGCACATATTGTGCACATATTACCTTTCATCATGAGCTAACGCTTGGCTGGCTGTAGGGAAATTATGTGACTGTGACATAGAAACAGAGGTAATGATTAAGGTGTGGATGTGTGTTCTGTTTCATAGGGCGATCTCTGTCAGTACATTATTCACCATTTCAGAAGGTGAAGATGAACAGGGAAAATCAATGAGAAATTCCATCTTAGTCTACACACAGGAGTCCTGCAGCAATTTGTACTCAGCAAATCTTGGCCTTTTGTATTCTTCAGAATTATATCTCAATTTTTTTCTGAGCAAACTGTTTGGGATTTCCTAATGAGCAATGCAGAGCACTGGTGTGCAAATTGGAGTAATTTTTCTTTTCCTTGATCCTGGTATCTGGAGAGAGCCCATTTTGCCAAACTCATGTCGATAATTTAATTGAGAAGTAGGCTTTGGTGTAGTGGGCTTTCTTATACGTGAAGATGGTTTGATTTTATTTTTTTTTCAAGGCAAAGAACATGCAGACTAGCACTCTGTTTTTCTCTCTAATATGTACTGGAAGGAGCACTTTTTTTGAAGCCAGCAGAACATTTTGTCTTGCAATCTGTCAGTAAATCAGACACGTGGGCTGAGGGGCTGCTTACGCTGCTGCGTGAGAGAGAGTTCCCTGGGAGCTACTCTGTTTGACTTTCATGTAGCCAGTGCTGGCAATATACTGGATATTGCTTGCAATGTTTTGCATAAAAATTGTGTTTGGCCTCAAACAGTTTGCCTAATGAACCGTTTCTCCTCTGGTAAATGACACTTTGAAGCCCTTCAGGGAATGTCAGGTGAATCGCCCTTCTTGGCAGTGAGGGACAGGCATGCTGAAACACTACACAAGTGCTCCTACAGGGTGCTGATGTGAAATTTGCCCTATTATTGAAGTAACAAAGTTGTAATTACATAAACAGAGCCACTCCAGCCAGCCCAACGTGTCATTATGAATTTTCCAGCTAATCTGTCCATTCATCTTAATCGCCCAGAACTTGTGCTCTGTGTCACCCCCTGTCTTTGCTCTGTTCCTTGATCTCTGGAAACGTCTGTCAAGAAGAAAGTGTTTACCTTGAATTATGTGTTGAAGAAGGTTAGAGTGCACACTTCTGAAGCTTGGCATGAAATTTCCTAAACAAACCTTGCCAGTTGCTTCAGGAAAATAACTGAGGTATGGATTTCAGATTAACGTTGTGCATTAATGCTTTTGGAAGTACACTGACAAAACCTTCACGTTAATAGCGAATAAAGGAATCTTGTTGAACTGCATTATTAATTTAATTTATTTAATGAATATTATTATGCTAAATGTAAACTTAATGTGTGATGATTAACAATTATTGCAGAGACATTATTTAGTGTAACACTTTCTTGTGTTACGTTTTAAATTAGTACAGCTCAAGACTTAAACACTTTTCTGTTTGGATGTTTTTGCATTGGAATGATGCTCCAATGTGTTATGGGTTATGTCCATGAGTTATGTCCATGAGTTATGTCCATGAGTTATGTC
>JAPSGF010000005.1:23881489-23933718 GCA_035772895.1 Perdix hodgsoniae
GTTATGTCCATGAGTTATGTCCATGAGTTATGTCCATGAGTTATGTCCAATTACTCCAATTTGAGTATTGTGTTGCTGTGCAAACTTGTGAGAGCACATGAGAGCATATGTGAGGAAGCAGTGATATTAAGGGACCCTCAGGAGCTTGAGGCACAGGAAGGATTATACTAGGAGCTGTAGAAATTCTGAGTCACACGTGGCTCACTGCTGTGGAGAGAGATGATTTCAGCCTTTCAGTCTGCCTTTTTCAAATGGCTATCTTTAAATTAATCTCTGATCTTTTCTTTACATTTCATAGAGGCGGTCCCTATTGAATTCCCCAAGTTATGTAAAATATTCCTGTTCTCCATGTGTAAAGAGCTTTGACTATTCTCATGTGATGCTTCGTATTTTTTATTTATTTCTAATTTTTTTTCATCAGCCTCAGGCATAGCTCTGTGCCCTTTAATATATATTTTGTATAAAGATGCTTGGAAAATTTATTAGGAGAAATAAATAAGCTAAGTGCATTTATAAGGAATCAGATTTCTTTGGAAAGCCGTTGCAGTTCTGATTTTTTTTCTCTAAAGTCATGCACAGAAACAAATATAGCAGTCTAATTAAATACACGTGATTACTTTACTTTCTTAGAAATGAGGATGCTGTTTCTTCAGTTCAGATTTCCATTAGTCAATATTCAGCGATTTATGGAGACAAGTGTTAAATCTTGAGAAATTAGTAGTTCTGTATGAATCAGTAGGATTACCTGTGCCCCAAACTGAAAATACGTCTATGTACTATTCTTACTGATGCCTAATGTATTTTGTAATTCAATTATCAATCCTCTACTCCTTTTACCCACACTTTGTTTTTGGTAATACAGAAATAGGACATTGTTATTTTTCCTTTGGATTAAGGATTTCTGATATGAAAGCAATGTGAATTTGGAAATGCATGTAATACTTAGTAGTGCAGCTAGACATGCTGAAATTCATATATGTAGTAAAAACAATACTTCCAGTTCAAACTCAGGTGACAATCTACATTCAGATAAAATTCTTGCAATCTCAGTAAGCTCACAATTGAAAGGTGGCATTGAAAGTCAGAATTGTTTTTCTTTAGGATCTAATATAAAATTGTGCGTAAGAGCGTGGAAGTATTTCATTTACTCTAAAAGTAACATAAAGGCTTTGAAATCCTTGTTACAAGTAAGTGTAAACCAAAACAATTGAGTAAGAAAACTGAAGGCTTTCATATTCTTTTCTAATCTTGGCATTATATTTAGCATAGCTTATATTTATTATAGCCTGTCTTTATTCAAGGTGTGGAGTGGAACCAACTGTGTTAGATCAATTTCTCCATAATATATAATTAAATTGCTCAACAGGTAGTGAAAGATCCTAACAATTACTCTCTTTTTTTTTTTTTTTTTTCCCCTAAGGAAAAGCATTAACAGAGACAACTAGAATGGTTATCAGTAATAATGAGTAGTTAATATAATAACTAACAGCAGCATTACCAATATTTAGATTTTCTTAGGAAGGATAATGGTGTATCAGATTGGGAGTTTCAAACTATACAAATGTTAATAGATGACTTTGTCTCCAAGATATAGTTGGACTGGAACATATGTTTTATATGGTATTGAGGTTCCAATAGTTATTGAGGAATTTCATGACGAGACTGAATTTGGCTCTGAAATTTGTAGTTTGTGGGTTTTTTTGCTGTCAGACTTTTTTACTTGTTATTTTTTTGAGCAAGTCATTGCATTACATAGTTACTTAGGAAATAAGCTGCTGCTGCAGAATTTGAAATGTCAGTTTGTGTCATTCAAGTCCTCTTAAAAGTGAAATGTGAGCGAGAACTAGGGTACTACGATTGACATTTTAATAATCTAAGTCACTGACAGAAAATTAGTTTTGAAAGGGATGCGTTTAGTACTACTCCCAAACCTTGAACTGTTCAAGTAAATCTCTCTTACTGATCATTAAAATTCCACAACTGTTCGTTGAAATTCCAGTTATCCACAGCTGAGAAAGTTCAAAAATACATTATTTTTACTTTAGGACTGTGGGGCTTTCAAGCTAACTTTTAAACTGTGAAGGGATTTATTCCTTTTGTTGCTGTTCATGTTTTCTGCCAAGACCTACTGGGCTACATTCTGGGAGGGAATTTATTTTTATTTTTAAATTATGAAAATGACTGCAATTTGTGACACTTATGGGGTCCTCTCTTATTCTTAGAATGAAAGTCATGCTAATGAATTACAAATCTGATATTAACTCACAACCTTTGGGTCACAAAAACTGAAAGTCCTGGCAGACTTGATGCTTTGCTCTGTCTGAGTGCTGAGCTCTTCTCTCGGCTGGTGATGCATATTGAATTAGATCCTCAATATAACACTGAAGTCAGTGTTTATTAGACTAGATTTCCCCATTGCAATTAAGTATTTAAGATGAAATCTTAATTTTGTTAAAATGAAGGCCTGTATATTGGATTTATTTTAGATTTTTTTTTTGCACTTCCACTTTAGTCCACTCTGTGACATAATCATAGTAAGCAAGCTGGTGCTAAGTGCCAAGTCTTCATCATGAGGAATATATAACAGAAGTGCTAAGTTCATGGTGCTCATTAAAATATCTCTTGTGTATGAAAAGAGTTTTCTTGAAACCCAAATGATTAATGAACTTGTCATTGTTTCCTCCTCTGATATGGATTTGCAACATCTTTGTGCAGTCTTAGTGACTTCACTGACCCACTGGGATGTGGAGTTCCTGTGGGTTGGGGAGTATTTATATTGCATATATATCTATCTTTAGTATTTGTAATCCCTCTAATTAAAAATCCACCCCATTGCCAATCTAGACTAATTCCTAAGGATGATCACTTCATCCCTAGGCAGGGATGAACGTGGGTCAGGAGGGAAGAAGCATAGGAAGAGAGGGGACAGGGTGCTTGTTGGCTGTAAGAACATCACTGCTCATTTCACTTGCAGTCTTTGTACCCGTACTGACATGTTTCCAGCCAATCTGTGTGGCTATGAGCACCAGGCCAGGCGTTGGGGTGTGGGACTAGCATCACTCAGCTTCTGCTGACTGATGTGGTGGCCACAACAGAGATCCTGGATGCTCACAGCCTGCCCATGGGGACTTTCATTGTCCAGACCTCAAAGGGAATCACCCACCATTTAAATGTGTGGGCTTATAGAGGTGCTGCTAACTGTAGGATTTTGAATGCTTGTGCTCTGCCTCTTTCAAATGTATTGTTTGGAAGGCAAAGGTTAAAAATAAAATGATATGATTAAAAACTGTTTATTTTCTACATGTTTAATGTAGAAAAGCAACTCTAGCAGGTGAGCAGTAAGAGTTTTGTCGTGTTTCTCAAGTTGATTTACTATTATAAAAGCAAACATAGGTTTCCTTTCCTGTAGACTGAGTGCTTGAGACTGTGCACAGGGGTTTTGTACAGCATTCCTGAGATGCCTGAATAAGCATGTGGACTTTCTTGTGTAAACAACACTGCACATACAGTAACATATGTGTATATAAAAAAGTTATTTCTTCCTTTTAATTCTACATGGATTTCATGAAAGTAAAATACAACATATTGCAAATGACAGGTGTGTAACTTTGCTTTTTGTTTAAAAATTTTAAGAACAAGAATAAAGGGGTATCTGATCAGAACAGGAAAATTTTGTCGACTGTTTCTCCCCATGATGGAATTTTCTAAAAGAAATTGTAAATTGCATCTATTTCAAGATACCTGACCAAATAAATAGTTGCAGATGCTTATAATCTGTTCCTAATATGGCTAACTCATGGTTTGGTAAATATTCTCACAGTAATCAGAAATGTTGGTGTGAAGTATTGCATTTGAACACTTGTGGCAGTGTCTTTTGTGTCTGATAATGTTGAACTGGGACATTTGTCAGTGAGGCACTGTCCATAAGGAAGAAGTTGCTTTTTTACTGCACTTAAAATTGCAAAAATGGGATCTATTCAACTGTTACTCTGAGAACACAAAGCTGAACTTCGTGTTTGTGCTGTTATTTCAAGGAGAAGAGTGTACTTTATGTGGTGGCACCCTGAACATACATAGGAACTTGTAAAATGTTTTTTTTTAGGACTCAAATTTTGTATTATTCTGGGTTGGGTAAAACCGCCATGTGCAAGAATATGCATCAGTAAGTGTGCATCCAGAATCTGCATGCTGTATATACAAGAGTTGCTTTGCAGTAGAGGGTTCACCTGTTTGAAAACAGAATAGATATGGCTGCTTACAAGACGATAAGCAACAAACAAATTATACATTTTTTTTTTTTTCATTTTGGAGAGCTATTAGAAGCTGTAAGTCACCCCATTGCTCAGTTGAATATTTTATATGCTCACCAAGTATTAGGAAAACCAATAAACATTTTAGAGGGCTTTAAATGGTATTAGAGGTATTATTTTTTTGTGCTTATATAAGGTATAAGTACCTTGGTTCAAACCTTGGGCTTAGAGAGTGTCATAAACATAATCCTAAATGAACTAAAATAGATTTCTGAATCCTAAGTGTATCACAACTTTTAGGAGCAGTGTAGTGGATCTTTCTAAGTGTTATAACTGTTTGTTTTTCACTAGGAAGTTTGAGAATCTCACATTTTACAATGTGAAAAACATGTGCTGGGCTTGGTGCTGATACACTATATTATTAACGTTATCCTCAGTTGAGAGAAATAACCATGTGTGGGTGGGTAAGGAAAACATTTGGTTGAAAGCAGAGGAAAACATTTTGATTAAACAGTTGGGTTGTTTGTTTGTGTGTTGTTTTTTTTTCTTATTTAAAGAAAATGAAAGGAAAAAAAAAGTAAATAGCTATTTGAAGCTGCTTAGCATTTCAGGATGTTAAAAACTGCTGAAAATCAGTGCACAAATGAGTAGTTGAAATATTTTCAGTAGTGCCCTGTTGGTATGCTGGCTAGATTGTTTGCACAGGATAGGTAGATTTATCTACCTACTATGTGATGTTCATGAGCCAAATCAGACTTTGGAAGTGTCTGTGTGATGAATCGTAGGTCCTCATGATAAGTGAGTTCATTCTTTGTGTGTAGCTGAACACAAGAGTTGTAGGCCAAAAAAAAACAAAAAAAAAAAAACAAAAACAACCACTGCTGTAAGTTGCTCCTGAGACATGCTGCTGTTTAAATGGTGTTCAGAAAGGTATGCATAAAAACGGGAATGACAGCTTTCTGCTATATGCAAGAGGAGATTACCATGAAGATTGAGCTGGGCTTTTTACTGAGATGCTCAGCAAGAAAACGGGAAAAGGTTCTTATGAATTTACTTAGGGAAAGTTTCAATTGGATATAAAGAAAAAAGTCTCTCTGAGGGTAATCAAGCAAACATTTGTGGAGATCCACCCTACCTGGTTTTCAGTGTGCAATGAGACGTAGCCCTAAACAATATGACCCAGATTTGGTGGTGAACCTGCACAGTGGGAGGTTAAACTAGAGATGTCCCCATTGTCCCTTTGAACCTTTGTTCTTCTATGAGTTAGAGACTTTGGCAGAAGAATTGGTTGCATTCTGCTTTCAATTGTATGCCATTACCTACTGCAGAAGGTGATGGTTGTCCTTCAGATGTAGCCACAGTTAAATTTACCTATAATTGTATAAAATAGAACACAAAAGCCATTATCTTGTAGTACTTTTTCAATGACTTGTGGAGAAGATTCACTCTGTTGAGACACTGTCTGTGTTACCAGATTCCTTGTCATCACAAACTGTAAGCAGAAGTCTCTGTTCTTGTACTGAGCATTTCTTGCTTTCACTGGAAAATTCTTCCTTTTGATCACAGTGCCTTTGGATCCAAAGCAACTTCACTTTCTGCTTTTCTTGATCCTCTTTGCATTCGCTGACAGGGAGGGGGAGCTGTTGGTTGAAGTTCAGTCCAACCAGTTAATATTGTTTTCCGTTATTATTTTTCCCTTGAGAACTGGCTGTTTACATGCTTGAGTGAAAAGACCACTGGAAGCTATTCCAGTTCCTGTGTTCAGAAAATATTCATTTAGGTGCAGAAAAGGAGAAATTAGGAAGCACAAACAGGAATATTTGGTACTCAGCTCCAAACAGCAACAACTTAATCCTTGGGAAGGAGAAATCAAATAGCATGCAATTATGCTAGAATTACCAGGGCTTTTTAAAAGCTTGTGCAGTGTGTTTGAAAATGGTATGTAACCCTGCAGAGGTACCTTGATAATCTTCATTATGCAGATCATAAAACCAGCAGGGTTTGTCTGTATTTAGACTCATGCTCTGTTCCAGCATTTGGGAAGTGTTTGATTTGGCTGCAGAATTCTTTTCAGCTCCCACCCTGGTTCAGGTTGTGTTTTTCCTTTTTCCCGTTCTCTGCTGGATGACTGAAGCACTTCTTCCCCTGCCACACTGGTGAGAATGGCAGAATTCTTTCTTCCCTGGGTGTCAGTAAGGAAGGGAGTCAGGAGTGTCTTTCAGAGCTGGAATAATTGATGCCTTTTGAGTTCTCCAGACTGTGGTCTGTAACTTACCAGTAGACATCTTCTGTGGTTTTGTCCCCATCTGCTTGTTCCTGGCAATTTCTGTGGGTTTGTAGGATCTTCACCGCAAAGAATGTAATGTCTTTTCTGAAGACCTGGAAACTGGGAGAAAAAGGCCAAGCAACATCAGTGTTCAGAACTTTTAATTTAAAAAATCCTGATCAGCTCTTGTTCTACTGTGGTCTTTCTTGTGTCTCTTAGGATTTGAAGGCAGATCTGGAAGAATAGCTAAGGGATGCTTCTGAACGTAGATGGTACCTCACTAGATTTATGCAACCAAGTAAAGAGGGACTGAATAATTTTCAGGAGTGTTGCTGAACACGTTAACATAGTTACAGACTGCTCATGGCACAGTCAAACCAGTGACACTTGTTTCAGAGTGCTGATGCATCTCGTGCTGTGCCTTCTTGAGGGTGAGAATCCCTGTTAGCTCCCCAGCTAGACGTTCAAAGTGTAGACACTTGGGATCACGTATGTTTACCTACATTAAAAGAAAATATATAAATATTTCTCTTAGATTTCTTTTCAAGCCATTTGAAGTCATCTGCCCAGTTGTGTACTTTTTTTCCCAGCCAGACACAGAATTTACATGTCACAAGCTCTGATCATGAAATACACTTTGGGACTGCAGCCCAACCCCTGCAGAGGCAGCTGGCAGAGAAGAATTCCTCCTCTTCCCTTCCTAGGGCTGTTGAAAAGATTTGGTCTGCATACAGAGCCTTTACTGTTCTTATTTCCTCAGTTTGAAAGGTTTACTCTTTGGTTGCAGATAATCTTTTGATCCTTCTTTGTCTGGCCTACAAACTTGTAAACCGTGCCATTCATGTCCTCGTGGTTGCCAACTGTCTTAATGTTTAAAAATAAAGCAAGCCAGTATATTTTCGAATGGTAGACATTCTGGAGCCCTCCGTTTTGGATGCTATAGGCATCATGCTAGACTGGGACTAAATAAAAAAAATTTAAAAAAAATTAAAAAGGCATTTTTCAAATTAAAAAATGTTTTGGGGCAGCATATTTTCAAATAAATGGTCCTGATTTTACCAAAAATGCTGTGACTCATAATCATATCACTGTAACATTTCTCCCTCCTGCTGGGCTGCTTTGGCTTTTCCAACTGACTAATAAGAGTATTTGACAGTCTATTTCTGATATGCTGGAAATGTACTCAAGGATTCCTAAAAACATTTTTAATACAGGCATGATAGTATTAATGAGGCCATGGGTTCCAGGTGCTGTCTGCTAAATGACTTATTTCCCCTCACTGTTTAAAACAGAAAAAAAAAAGCCAAATATTTGATATGAATTTGGGTCACTTTCTGGGATTTCATGGATACTCAGCTAAATGATTATTATTACTGCTATTTTTTTTTTTTCCTCCCTAAGATACTGTTTCTTCTTGATTTGACACAAGGTAGATGTAAAAACAAATTCTAAGCATAACAGAGTTCTCCATGCATACCTATATTGACACACACATTGTAGTATCTGTAAATCTAGAGTGAGCTGATTGCACACTGTTAGGTTGCTTGGTTTTTCCCATTATATACAATTTCACTGTTCTTTGTGCAGGTGCTGTTTGTGTATTTGATGTCATGGGGTCAGTATGGCTCAAAACAATGTTTATTTTTCCTTTTATTTCTATAAATTCATTCTTAAATGCTTCATTTTGTTTCTGCTTTAAAATTGTTGTTTGCATTGTGAACTCATGCATGCAAAATGGAGATATGCTGTTTCTCAGTAGCTTACAGAAGCTTGTATACATTTATTAGATTAGTTTTTAAATGCATAAATGCAAACCAAGATTTCCAGAGGAACTCTTCTCTGTTCAGTGCACAGAGGTATATAAAGAGCTGTTACATCTTTGTAAATCCTGGTAATTTCACTTACATAAATATCTAAATGGATTAATAATTTACAAGCTTAACTTTCCAGAGTACACAAGCTGTACCTACGCAAGCAAGTAACTACAGAGCAAACTTATTACATTTATATTTAGTTTAACCACTACATGGTATGTGCACAATTGAGAATTACAGCAGAGAGGAATATCCCTCTGAAAGCTTGTTTCAGCAAGGTGGGTTTTGTAGGATAGTTAGTGGAACCAGTCATGAGTTTATCATCAGTCTCAGACCTGCACAGTGTTATGATTCAGAAGGCATGCTATTTTGGTCTGGACTGGAAAAACGATCTTAAATTCCTGCTACTCTTGCTTTCATAGTAGTTTGCATTTGGAATTTGGATTCATTTCATGCATTCTGATAATCAACAAACTTTACCAGTAGGGAAGTTTTTCAGTAGTTGCAAAAACCCTTTTCTGAAACAGCATCTTGCTGTCTGTGACACTGTAATATTATGTATGGTTAAATGAGATTGAGTAAGGTGCAATATGACAATTAAAGCAGGAACACAAACTAGCGCATTTCTGTTTCTATGTTCCTTTTCACAGGTAGTGGTTTAAGACTTGGACTGCCCTTAGCCTAAGTGTCTCTCTGCCCACCACAGACAGTGGTGGGCAGACGTGTCACCTCATCTCAGTGTTACATTTCTTTTTTTTTTTACATCACAAAGCTAATATGGTGCTTCTCTTCTTTTTTAGTTTTCATATCAGTTTTATCTCCGCTAGGTAGTTGGTCTTTTCCTCCCTCTCTGTTTTGCCAATGCCGTACTTGATGATGTTCCCATCTCAGCTGGGCCCCTAACCACTGTCATAATAAATTGATCTAACAATGAATAATCGTGCTTTACCCCATTATTTCTAGAGGATTTTACACTCTATCTGTGCACCCTATGAAGCAGAAATATCCCGTCTCTAATATTTCAACTGCCTTGTAAGTGTTTAATTAAAATTTATGGCAATAACTATAATCCTTAAGTAGTCTGAGATATTTCTGCTGTGAATTCATTGACTTCTATGGCATTTCAATGTATGTTTTCCAGAAGTCTCCTTTAAAAATTGAAATTCTAAAGCAAATGTGAAAGTATAGCATGTTCAACATATTATATTCAGGTGTTTTTTAAAAATGTCTTTTATTTTTACTGTCCACACAGTTTCTGTTTTCAGTATTTCAGTCTTTTCTTTGACTGTGCATGAGTACTTCCTATGATATTGAAAGGCTAGTTAGCTGTTTCAGTGTTTTTGACAAAACATTGAGTGATGGAAAGCTATGGAACAGTACCCGGTCTGGCATCGTGTTTGCAGAGTAAGGCTAGAGGACACCACCTGGACATGTGATCACCACTGGCCACTTATAGAGCAGGGCACCAGGTCTGGCTCAGTGGTCCCCCAAGTCACTTACTATTAGCCCTGTAGTGACAGCAGCTGCCTGGGGAAGTTCACATGCTCAAGAATGTGCTGGGGAATTTCCAGCAAGCTGTGAATAGGTGGGGCAAGGCAGCAAGTTATTTAGGGTTTTGGTTGAACTGTACAGTCTGATCCATCAAGTGACAAGTTCTACCCATGAGTAGGGCTTTCCATGCAGAGTCCAACAAACTGCACACGTGAAATGCATGAGGATGAAAACATCCTCCATGCTGTTGCGAGTTCTCATCAGTACCAGTCTGTTACTTTTTCTGACTTAGGCAATAACCTGAATAGTAAATCATTATTGTATGTATTGTATATCTAGTATTAAACTCATTTTTATTCTTATAATTCATATTCCTATTCATAATTCTTACGAATATTCTTAATTCATATTCTTATTCATAATATGGTGGGTTATTCTATCTTGGCAAGCCTTAATTAGTATTTTATTCTGATGCAGTGCAGTATCTCAATCTGTGAGAAGTTAATTTTAACATCCTTACGAATGAAGATTTTGAAACACTGGTCTTAAAGTTTTTTTCTTGAATTTTAAGAATTTTTTTATTTAAAGGCAATTTGTTTAGTTTTAAATAAAATAGACATTCCCCACAACATTTTTGTCATAAATATATCTCAATACATATAAAGAGACAGACTCACTCACTGATTTGCATAGTTGCAGCCAAAACAGTTCCAAAAGCAATACTGATATTACTAATTGGTGTCACTCTCTCTTCTATTGGTTACAACTGACACTCTCCTTATGCTGCACCATCTCTGCGCAGAACCTCTCTATTCTTGATTGTATGATGATTCTACTGAACTATTGCTGATAAGCTAGGCAGTATTGAAAGATGTCTGATAGCAAGATCCAATCTTACTTTATATTGGTAGACTTAAAACTCTATTGTATCTGTGATTTTTTAATACTGGTGATGAACCATAGAATTCGAAACAATTTATGTAGTATGAGGAAGTGCTTATGCTATATTTTTACTTCTTACAAAGCAAGAAGTACTTTCTCTAATGCTCAAATTGTCCCTTGATAAGAGGAAGACAACCTGTTAATTGAAACCTAGGCTACTTTTTTCTTTCCTAAAGCCTAATTTAGACTAGATTTCAAAATCTAAATAAACAACAGTCTGCCTTCCCATTAAAAAACAGTGTGTCAGGTTTCTGTGTATTTAAGTCTTTTAAATAATCTCCACTTAACAGTTCACAAGGGGTCTTGTAATCTTTAAGAACTTATATTACCATCATGTTTGGGCTGTAGATGACAGGTATGTGTTTGCGTGTTGTAGGGTGGGAAAGACTTACTGAAATAGAGCTCTGGTTAAATCAACATAGGCTGTGTTCCACTGTCACTGTGGGTAATGTGCGCTTAGAAATGGTGAGAGAAAGGTTTTGTCTGTGGTGACACTTAGTGAATTTGAAACCTGTGCCAGATGCACTGACAAGTGTAAATATAATTTTTAAGTGATATAAGCTGTCCCCTTTACAATTTGTCTATATTTAAAAGTTTACTTTACTAAAGGCATTTTAAACTTTGGTATATAAAAGCTGTACGTGACCTCTGTGCATGACACCCTTGCTTTGCTCACTCAAGTATTTGCCATTTCCTGAGGGGCCAGTGATCTGAACTGACTGTAGTGGTTTGCTAGTAAGAAAAAAAAAAAAAAAAAAAAAAAAAAGAGAGAGAGAACAAAATTTTGATTTTTTGAGTGGTTGTTTGAGAGCACCTTGCAACTGTTTGGAAAAAGAGCCTGGTACAGGGCGGGTTACCAGGCTTCTCTGAACAGTAAGAAGTTGATGCAGTTGGAAGTGGTGGAGTGTTTGAAAGAGGGGAACAACAGGGTGCGAGTGTAACTGGGTTGCCTTGGCAAGGGCACTGCTGGTGTGATGGAAAACTGCAGGGTTAAAACTTGGGGCTGGCTGGATGAGGAGGCTCAGGAAGGAGATAGGAAACTTGCTATAGAAAACTGGAACAAAGACAAAACAGAGTACAGAATCAGAGGTTCAAGTAGAGTAAAAGAGGCAGAAATGTCCTCCACAGCCAGGATCACAGCAGAAACTGGCTGTCTGCCACCACGTTTTCTGTCAGCAAATACCAGAGAATTGCAAGAGATGGCAAACACATCTTCCTTGGGAAATCTCCCGTGCTTTTGCTTCTCTTACTTCATCAGTTGAAGTTGCTCTGGGGTCTCATGGGCGCACACACCTACGCAGGGCTTTCGGGATGATGCAGATGGAAAAGCCTCTGTCACAGGTCACCAAGGTAGCACCATGGCAGAAATCACTGTGCTGGCAGCAGTGTGCTCTGGGTGCAAAGGTCACGCTGCTTGTGTTAACTGTATTGAAGACACAAAACCTCCTTCTCGGAAAGAAAACAATTGCCATGAGCAAATGTCTCCTGAATTCTGTAGGAAAACATAGCATGCGAAGGCATGGTTAAAGATTTGATTACAGCACCTGTGCACAAAGTCCTTAAAATGAAATTTATGCCATGAGGATAAATTTGGTATTTCTTGCCTTCTTAAGCAGACTTGTTTAAGTCCATTTGAGTTGCTGTGCATGTGTAGCCACATACCTGTGTGCAGGTGTATCTGATTGTACTTAGATCACTTCAAAAGTAATGACTTCTATTTATTTTCCTGGAAAATACAACAGATAGCACAGCAATGCTATTTGGTAGAGCAAATTATCGGCTACAAAATACCATCTTTCAACACAGGTGTCACCATTAACTATGCATTGTCACCAGTGATGAACAAGAGCCTGTATTCAGTGCTTGTAAAAATTTGCACCAGTGGAGGTGACCCACTGTTGCTGTTGCCACTACTGAAATGCACCACCCACCACCTCACTGTGCTCACAGCCACTGTTGGGTCTCCAGAAACGTTCAGCAAACCTCAGTGAATTTTTGTGCCATTTTTTCCACTTGGAGGAATTCAGTTACACACCTTTGCATCATACAGATGTCCATGTCAGACACCATTTGGTCAGACTGCCCCTCTGCTGCCATCTGTCACACAGCAACAACGTGTAACAGAATATTGGTGGGAAGGTTCAACTACCACTGCCATACCACCAACATCTGCCTGTGATGTTGTGGGCCAATGTAAAAAAATAAGAGGCATTACTTTTGGAGTAATCCTCATATACTGAAGATTGGGTCACTGTAACTAATTAGTGTTTTGTATTATAAGTAAAAGAGATCTCCAGAAAAATCTGCAGAACCTTCTTATACAGTGACACCATGATTTATTTATTTTTTTTAAATCTTGTAATGTTTTAAATACATCAGAGAGCACATCCTACTCAAGATGTTGTTGAGCTGAAAGAATTTGGAGACTGAAGAAACAGAACATTTCTGTGCCTTTTCCCTGGGTACTAGCTTATGAGTTGCTGAATTAGACTGGATACAGGACTAAATAAACCTGTAGTCTGACTCAAGACATCCATTCCTATGTCACCTTAAACTTAATAGTGCAAAGTGAATAAAGGCAAATTCATTTAAATATTTTTGAAGTTTTGCTGTCATTACTACTGATACCTTAGAAAAATGCTGTGACAAAGTAATTTTTTTTGCTTTTTTAAGTGGAGCATCTTGCATTTCTTCTTAGTGAAACAAATGAGAACATTCTTTTACTTTCACTGCAGTTCTGAAAAAGATGCACATAAGGGGAATAAAGATTTGAGAAAGAACTCAAATATTCCTGAAAGAGTACGGAAAACATCCTTTGAACACTGCAATTCTTAGGCCACTCTACTGTTATTATTGGCTCTGCTTTGCTGGGGGAGTACTGGGCTTTGTCAGGAAGAGCAGTTCACTTAGGATGCACAGTAAGAAGTTAAAAATGTCTAAACTTAGGTTTTCAGGTGTTTTTTTTTTTTTTTTTTTTTTTTTTTTTTTTTAGTATTCATTGAAAAAAAATGCTGTTGAGCTGTCTTTACATACCATGTTTCAGCCCCAAGCATATTTTTATGGCTGAATAATAAACCCCTGGAAATGGGGTTTTATAATGGAAAATGCAACTTAACCTAAAGTAAAACAGTACCTCACAATACCACCTATTTGGAACCTACAATATCCCTTCCTCCCAAGGGTGATGTTATAGTGAAAAGGAGTGTAATAACAGTTTAATTTATCATAAATACATAACATATTTTATGATGATTTGATTGTGTTGAAAAATTTCACCTTATAGATTTTAATAAAGCAACCTACTGGTAAACTTATTGCAGTTGGCTTTCTTTTCTTTTGACTAGGGGTCTCAGCACACTGAAGCATAAATGACTTAGTTTTAGAAGCTGGTTAATAAAAAATAGATTTCCTTTCTCTTTGATTTGTTTATGAAGCTGAAAAATGACTAGGCAGGTCACTGGTGTGTGGCAGAACTAATTTATGCAGTTCTTCAACTGGCAGTGAGTAGAACACTATGGTTAAGCCAAATAATTCATTTTCCTTCAGGAATGTAAAATTGAATGAATGGCCTAAGTTACAGATAGCAAAACAGGAGAATTCCTATCTTCTGCAAAATAGAAGAAAGAGATAAATGTGGACTGTGCAAATGGGTCACCCAGAGTGACTCATATTAGGGACAGATTGGTCTTGCTTTCTTAGTTTGGAGTGGTATGAGAGCTGTTTTTCTTGTAAGTACTGTAGTGGGACAAAACTTCCACAAATCAAAGCAGAATTCATGTAGACTGTTTTCTCACCTAGTAATCAGTCTAAGATTCATGATACCTTACTGTTAAAATAAGGATATTAAGTTGTGAGCAGTACGTTTTCATTTTTTATAATTTATACAGAAGAAATTGAGAAGTGGAAGTTGTGGGTTTTTTTTTACTGTTCCTCGTTGTGCTTCTTAAACAGTGCTGGTCTTATCTATATTAACTTATAATAATGTAGAAAAAACTGTATTATTTGACAAACTGTTACTTGGGAAGCATCGGAATTGTTTAGATAAAACTCAGGAGGACTTCTTAATCAAGCATATGTTACATAGTTGCACTGTATAGTGATAATAATAATGATAAAAATAGTACTTTGCATATAAAATTATGATACTTGTAGAGAAAATATAATAATGTATGGCAAGGCCATGAAACTTGTCAAAAGTTGCCTAAAATGACTTGAACAAACACAGTAATTATGAATTAATTTTTTTATTGAATATCTAGAGAACCAGAAACAAATGATATTGTTTGCTCCATTTCACCATTCTTCTGATAACCCTTTCCTGAGAAGCTCAGAGTTTAAGAGATTCTACTTAAAAATGTGAATGCAAACTGATAAAAATATAGATAAGAATAGCATGAAATCTGAATGTTTCCAGTTATGGTCTGTGTCTGAAAAAGTTTGGGTTGTTTTTCTTTTCAGCATTGTAATCACATCCTTCCTCCCTTGATCCCTACAAATTTTTATTTTATTGTTATTCTCACAAAAAGAGACACCAAGCATTTAAACTGATTGAACAAACAGAAGCTAGATTACTTTTTTTTAATCATTAAATGTGCTGGAAGATGCTCTGAATGTGCCACAGATGCCACAGCTACTTTTTTCAGTCAGTCTGTGGTCAGGTAAGGGAGCACAAATCAGTTGCTGGGTAGTGTTTTATCACAACACAATGTTTTTTGTCAGTAATGTTGATCGAAAAGAAAAATTCTTATAGGTGCAATACATCTTCATGAAGTGGGCTGAAGCACTAGAACGGGACTTGTACCTGCATTCGGAGTGTTTCCAGGACTTGATTAGGGCTATTCCTTTCGCTCCTATAAATTGCGGATACTCCATTTCCATTATATTGGTGTGTCTGTCACCCTGGATGCAAATAATTTTTGACCTGAAAGCAATGTGTATCTGCAGCAGCATCTTGGAGGCCCTTTTGAGTGCTGTCATGTGCTCAGTTTTAATAATCCTGTAGTTGCACTGACTATCCACCTATCATCTAGTTTCATTCCATTCCTGCAAATCTCCCTTTTTAATTCAAGTTTTCTGTCTTATTCCCTAGGCAGCTTATAACTTCTTGTCTTACTCTTCTCTCTTTTTCTCATGTGCTCTCATCCTTGTGAGACTGCACCTCACTACAAGTAATCTGTTTGTTTTATTCCACAAAATTTCATTCTTCCCATTTCAAGTGCCTCCAACTAACTGATTTTACTGATTTTTTTTCCTCGTGTTTTTTGCTACTTTTTCATGGCATCCACAATCCAGCAGTGGGGACGTATTCTTATTCTGCTCAACATCTTTTGTTAACAGCTTATTATACTTTCAGATGGATATCAGCATGGTTTCTCACTATATTTCTTATGTTTAGGAGATATTATGTTCATCTGCAAAATTGTATGAAGCCTTCAAAAACTTAATTCTTGTTAATTTGATGCATATATCTCTGTACCTGTTACGGCTGGTGGTTAGTACTGCTGGTACACATGCGAATTTTTGCTTTATAATTTAATGTTAGCTCACAGAAGTGGATATGTTTTTTGTTTGTTGTTTGTCCAAGCCTTGAATATTGGTCAGAATTTAAGACTTGTGACTATTAATGTATCAAAAAGGTTTGGAAAAGACCTTCAAGATCATCTAGTCCAACTGTCCACCTATCACCAATATTTCCCACTAAACACTATCCCTTAGTACAACACGTAAATGTTTCTTGACCACCTTCAGGGACAGTGATTCCACCACCTCCCTGTGCAGCCTGTTCCAGCACCTGACCACTCTTTCAGAGAAGAAGTTTTTCCTGATATCCAGCCTGAAATCTCTCCTGGCACAAATTGAGGCCATTTCCTCTAGTTCTGTGGCTAATTACACAGGCAAAGAGGCTGACCTCTATCTCAGCATAACCTCCCATCAGGTAGTTATAGGGAGCAATGAGGTTTCCCCTGAGCCTACTCTTCTCCAGAATAAATAATCCTAGTTCCCTCAGACCCTTTTTATAAGACTTGTGCTCCAGACCCTCACCAGCTTTGTTGTCCTTCTCTGAACATGCTTCAGTGTCTCAATGCCTTTCTTGCAGTGAGTACCAAAATAATTTATACTTTGATACATCTTTGAACACCATTCTACTGCCACTCTGTGTCCTCAGCTGCCTTTGCTGGGTACTCTGCTGTTATGTTAACAAAGTTTTGAATAGTTAAGAATAGTTTGAACTTCATATTCCATAGGCCTCTCCTAATATTTTCCCATCTCTCTAATAATACCCTTACCATTTACTAGATCTACAAAAATTCACACCAGAGCCAAGACATATAGCCCAGTTTAAATTCCATGTTCAGATATACATAAATCTAACTATTTTTCAATTGCACTGATTTATTCCAGAAAATAGTTTAGAAGCCTATGCATTCTCATTTAGTTTTTAAAGATCTACCAGCAACTAAGATAATGTTTTTTTATCTCATTATTTCATTGCTGTGATATCATGAAATGACATGAAAATTATTGTAGCATACTTCACACCTTGGTTAACATATATCAAATAGCTACATTCTGTTCTTGCTTTATATGTCCTATTTGAGAGGAAGTAGTAGAACACAAACCTTATCTCCTTTTTTTTATCTCCTTTTTTTTCCCCCTTCCCTTAACAAATAAGTGGTTTTTATCTAGATTTGACTTTGGCGGGTCTACTGTCATGTATAAAAAATGTATTGTGTACAATACATTTATATTTTTCTCCTAGTACTCATTTCTATAACAGATCAGATCAAAACTCTGGCTAGCAATTTTGTAGAAATATTTTCTGTATTTTATGGAAAGCTCTTGGAAGCAATCAAAATATTGTACATGGCTGGAACTTTACCTAGTTGTTAATTGGCAGGTTAAACTTTTATGGGTTTCTGGTACCCTGGCAATACATGACTATTAAAAATTGCAGGTGGTTCAGGAGAAAGGGGGAGGTGAGTTCCTGTGCTAGTAATATATCATAAAACTATATATTTCATGTGCCTGTTGTGAAAGTGGAGACCTTAATACTTTTTCACAGTATAAGCTGATTAAAGAATCTTTATGGATCTCATTACCTAAAGATTTTCTCTGAGAAGACTGAAAAATGTAATGCTTATGGATAAGAACAGCAAAAATAATTAGCCTCTGTGGTGCCTCCTTTGGTTTAACAAAAACAGTGTGGTATTAAGTGTGCTTATTCATTCTGAGCTTAAGTTTGTCATTTTGCACAAAACGTGTTGATGTTTTGGCCATTCTCTTTAGTTCTGACATGTTCAAGCATAGGAAGTGAAAGGGTAGGATTGCTACATGTTTCAACTACAATAAAATGCTACAATGAATTTCAGGGTCACAAAATTACAGAATTTTTGAGATTAGAAAGGGCCTCTGAAGACTCCATATTTTTATCCCCCTGCTACAGCAGGTTGGTCTGGGCCAGGTTCAGTCAGTCATAATGTTGGTTAATACATGATTATTTCCCTTTATAGATAGTTTTGTGTCTGTTTCAGAGTGTTTAATTCATTTAGTATATATTGTCTTATTTTCATAAGACATTGAACTTAGTAATGACTTAGTGACTAAAACAAAAATATTTGAGTACTTCATGTAAATGTTTTTCCACTCATATGTCCATCTTATCCAATACAGGCAGTAGATTACATTCTTATGTAAGATAAATAAAGATATTTTCCCCATTATTTATCATAGATATTTAGTGAAAAATATCTCACCTTTTTCTTTTTTTGTGAGAGACTTGCTTTTAATTTTCCTAATAATCATTTTGATATTTATATCAAAACCAACAGAAAGCCATGTGGTGGATTTCTGGTGCTTGGTGACCCAACACATAGCAGAGAGGTTGAAACTAGGTGATAACTGTGGTCCTTTTCAACCCAGGCTATTCTATGATTCTATGATTCTCGGAATAGTTTACAATGGCCGGAAGTGTCTTTCTAATGTTAGCCAGACTTCGGAAGAAAGGTAGGTGATTACTGCCAAAGCCTAAAGAAATTTAAGGTTGTATTTTAGCTCATTCTTACTCTGTTGTGTTAGGACTGGGACTGCACAGTCTCTTTTGCAGAATGTAGGATGATTCTGCTTGTGAAGTAGGCACACTTCTGTTCATGAATTCACTTTTCTACTCACTCTAGAGACACTCTGGAATTTTCTTTCTGGTGAAATTTATCACCACCCTGGGCAGCTATGAAATTTGGGCTGTTTTGAGAATCTAATGATGATTATAGATTTAAAACAGCTATGTGGGAACCTGAAATGTGATGCATGGCAATTCAAGAATGAAATAAAAAATACTTAGAACTTTAATGGAAACATTAAATAGAAAATAAGGAAATGGAGGTGTCTGAGCTTTCTGACTTCCTCAAATTCTGTAGCTCTGCTAGGCCTCCTGTGCATGACACAATTAAGCCTATGTGAAAGCAGTTTTGTCTTTCTTCAGTACTTTTGAATCTCTTGTTGACTCGTCTTTAAACTCTCCACTCTATAGTGCTTGTTTAAAAATAATAGAATTATTATTAGAGTAATTAGTATATTTAATCTTCTCCACTCACTCCCCCCCGTCTTCATATAATTTCATTTTATTATAGTTTTTGTGTGCATAGAGTCCAATTTTCTTCTTAGGCTATGTAGTACCAGTCACTATAATAACAGAGACTACAGCCAAATTATCTTTGAGTTAAGCTACTGTCATATGGGTAGGCTGAGTGCCAGTTTTATATTTGGTCACTAGCCCAATATAACTCCCTTCACTGATAAATTTAACAGAATATAATGATAGTGACAGTTACCAGAACTTGTGGATGAAGCGTTTTTATAAGTACATGCACATAATTCATGGTCATGGAAATATGTAATCTCCAGAAGGACAAAATGTTTAAGACATATGTTAATTCATCAACAGAACTGAAGCTCTAAATGAGTGCAAGATTTTTCACAAACCTACTGTTCTGATGGCTGCAGTTTCTGAAAACTTTATTGGCTTCTGGTGTATTACAGGGCAATCCAAGTCTTGAGAAATCTGAATAATTAATAAAGTACTTCATTGTTAATGCTAGGATTCTTTAAGAATGATTTCTCTGTATATTTTTGGGTCTGCAAAGAATTTTAATGTATCAGTGCACCTTAGCATATATTCAATTAGTTTTATTTATAATTTTGCTACAGTAAAACTTACAGGTTTCAAGGCAGTATGCAGTAAGACAATGACCTGTACAGACTTAAAACAAACTTGCCTTCCAAAGCCTTCCTAAGTATATACAGAGCACATGTTCTTTATAACATAGATTGTATGGAAGTGAAGATCAGCAGGAGGTGGCAGCAGGTTTGTTGTTGCTAGAACATAAACAGAAAAATTCTATGGTATAAGCATGCAAGAATTATTTGAATCTTTTTTGTAAAAAACAAAAAAAAAACAAAAAAACCCAAAACAAAACAACAAAACAACAACAAAAAAAAACCCAAAAAACCCTCATAGAAAGCCTTGCTATGACATCTTCTCTTCTTATCACTTTAGTATAGTGAGATTTCAAACCAAGAGGGGGAGTGGGAGTGTATTTATATTATTCTGTGTTGTTTTTTTTTTTTTTTTGGCAGTTATTCAGCTAGATAGCATCATATTTTGGCTAATGGAAAGGTTTTGACTTTTTTTTCTGCTTTTTAAAGGTTTTATTATTACAAATATGGTAAGGGCTTAAACTTATGTGTCTCCACCGGCCCTTTGAAAACAAACAAAAAAGAGTGTTTACATTTATTAAATACCTTTCTCTCCTACATTTGGAATTGTTGCATTTGGAATTTTAATGTTGCTTAGTTATTTTAATGTTATTTTAATGTTGCTTAGTTATTTTAAATTCCCTGTCAGCAAAACAAAAGTTTTGTGATGGCATAAAACCTGTCTGTGAGCTGTCACTGTACAGGAACGAAAATGATTTCTCATGCATTAACATGAAGAATTTATGGAAAAGATTATTTCTTACTCTGTGATCTTCATGAATCTTCAGAAAAGCAAGTGCATGAAATATAATTTGAAAAGATACAAAGATTTAAAGTAGAAAACCATGATCTTAGCACAAAATTGCATAGTTCTGAGCAATGGCAAAGCTATAAAAAAAATTCAGAATTACCATCATGAAACAAAAGGCAAATGGCAAGGATGTCCCCCACAGATATACATTTTTTCACTCCAAATGTTCTTTTTCCTTCAGTAAAAAGTTTTGTACTTGTCATGACATGGAATTGAGAACAATTTCCACTATTAAATGAATGGATTCCAGAAATTTCAAAGCATGCCACCAACAAAGCAGTGGCTTTCAGACACAGAAATAATAAAATGTCTATTCAGAAACTGCACGCTCCTCAGCTATATTTAATACTAGAAAATAGAGTACTACTTTTACATTTATTCCATAGGGCCTCATTCCAGAAAACACTTCCATGAATAGCACTCAGAGGCACTGCTTATATGCATTAAAGGTGCTTGCTGGCAGCAGTGTTTGTAAGAGGAATTGCATCTCAGTATTTCAAAAGTTGCAAGAGTTTAATTAAATCAATTTTAAATTGCTCCAGTAAAAGCTGCGTAGACGCACCTAAAGCCTGTCTAGCTTAATTAAATAATTACTGATGCAATTTCATTGTTTTAAATCAGTTTTCACGCTAACATTAATATTTAATTATTTATAAGTGAATGAGATATCTGTGTTATTTGTTCAAGTTTCACCAGATTTCATTTAAGACTTCATTTTCTTCTCCTTTAAAACTACTTATTTCTTATAAAATCCAGGATCTACTAAAAGAAATGAGTTCAATGTACGCTCAATTTCATTTAATGTAAGCTGAAACCATAAGGTCTGAAAAAGTTCTCAGAATTTTAGGTACAACTAGTGTTGAAAAGGAAGTAAAACATATAAGATCCTTATAAATTCTATTATTTGAGCAGTAAAATTTGCTCCTTGAATGCTGAATGACTGTGTGAAATACAAAGAGTGAATGAATTCCGCTCTCATTCTTTAATTAATAGCTTTCAGCCTACTGTCCTTCAGATTCCCTACAGCAGCAGCAGTATAATTGTAATACTATGTAAAATCAGTCCTTCAGAATGCTCTTAGGCAAGTGTAATGACATCTGCACATTACTAGCATTGAACAGGAAGCAAATCTGTGATGAAGGAGAGCTTGATGTACTACTACACATCAATGATTCTAGCTTGTTTCCCTGATTTGTTTTTCCATTTACATTTTCGGCATCGTGTCCTTAACAATCCTGTTTCCTCCTATCCATACAGACAAGACTGTTGTTCTGTTGTTGTTTTGCATCTCAATGCTATGAATTTAGATTAGTTTATTACATCCTGTTCTCAGTCAACAATTAAATTTCCAAACAGTGGTCAGAGGAAAAAAACAAAGTCAGACATCAGGGTAGACATTTTCTGTCTATTCTCTCTTGCTGTGAGTGACAATTGTCCATCTAAAAATTAAACAACTACTTCATTATGCTTTATTCACTGGTCAATTGAAACTGGCAGTCATTGGGCGTCCTCTTTAGCTGCCTTTCTGCGAATCATGATGTAGTTATATGGCCAATATTAGGTTCATCCTTTTATTATATCATATTTATGTGTAAATCTCCGGTAACATACCCGTAATTGTTCTGTGCTCTTAAAAGGTGTAGCAATTGTCCTACCATATGTTTTTATAGCCTTTATTTTCTGACAATAAAAATAATAAAAAATAATAATTCTCCTTGTTACCTGTATAAGAGATCTCTGGATAAAAACTCTAGGGATGACTGTTTTAATTTTGTGCAATTCATTAATAAGCATAGGCATTATATGAAGAAAGTAAAGACGTTCCAAGCATCCACACTAGCAATGCAAAATCCTTAACAAGATTGAACTGTGCTGAGAAAAAAGACAGAAATCTAAGTCCAGAATCTTCTGAGTTCAAGACTTTCAAAATAAATTCATGTCTGACATTCCTCTTTATACCTTTACGAAACCACTCTTAAAGCACTGCCTGTATTTTTGTACCTCTAGGCAGTTACGTATTATATTAAATGCTAGAACAAATGTTGTATAAAGCCATTGACATTCTGACAATCTTGGAAGGGCAGAGTTCTTATGAAATTTAATATCCTCACCCAAGAACAGGAAAAATAATCTTACAGGTTTCAGTAGATGGATGGATGTATACACTATTTTATTTTTCTACAACAGTCTTAACTGTCATTAATCATTTCAGAATTGGTTCATTGCTATTTTTAGGAGCACAAAGAATTTCAGTATTATAACATGATCTGTGCTAGACAGAGGTCAAATAAATGGTCTGCAGTAGAGATTTGCTGCTAGAAATACATTGGTATAAAGTCCAAAATAACTTTATAGCACAAGACTACTGGGTGGGTGTACTGTAATTTACTAAATTACAACAGATTTAAGCTGTTGGAACATTTTTATTAATGCTTATATTTGTTTTTACAATCCAGTTACCTCAGAACACAGCAGTTTATTCAAAACAGGTATCTTGGATTTCGTTTCTAAAAATATTTTGATATTTTTAATGAACATTTAAAACCCAGAGGCTCTGTGTTCTGAAAACAAAACACAGGCATTTTATGGCTTTCTCACTTTTTGTCACATATATTATAAGACTGCATGTATTGTACCAGATTACCAAATGGAGGCAGCTGTGATGAGAAGCTCAGAGACCAATCAGTTCTACATCTGTGGGATTTGATCTTTGCAGGACCATGTGCAAAATGTGAGGAGCTCAAGAAATGCCCCTCATTTGCATGCAGATATGTATATTTTTGAAGAAATGCATGTCACCCAGGGGCAAATTCTCTTGCTCTTATGAACTTATTTAACAGTGCCAGCTAGAAAAAACTATATAATAAGGTGAGACCAAACTGATTCTAATTGTGACTTAAGGACACGATTAATTTAATGAATGTGACACTGGAGCTTACATTTGAGGGAAAGCATGCAATGCAGGGGTTCACTGCAGAAAATCTGGTTTAACCCAAATTTGGACAGTTAATCAGTAAATACAAAAGCATCTAATAGAAATACAAAACATGCAGCTTAAATTTCTGGATTGCACTAGAGTCCCTTAGACTTCAGTGGAGCTGGGTTGAGACTTAAGTCTATATAATGTAACACTTTAAGAAAAAGAAGTTATGCTAATGATTTATGCATAATTAATTTGTTATTATCATCCTCTGTACTGTATGGATGGCAGTTATGCAAGTACATACAGTTGTACCCATCTTCTTTATTAAGTTAATCAAAGGCATGTTTTCTTTGAATGCAGTTGAGAATCTGTAACTTTTGCTAATGTAATGAAAACTAGAACAATACAGTCAAGCTGACAAATAAGCTGACACATGAATATAAGCAGATGAATATAGGCAGTTATTGCATTTTGTATCAAAAAGAATGACTAAATATTAGCTAGTTTCTTTACTAACTTTTTTTTCTTTTCTTTTCATAAATTCTATGTGAAATATAGGTAAGGGAAATTAAGATGCTGTTAAAAACAGGTGCATGCAGTTGGGATGTGATGCTGATAGATCTCAAGCAGTTTTGGCTTGAGACTGTTGATCAGCTCTGGTACTGATTTACAAACTTTTTCTTGAAGACAATTTTTTTTTCTCTTTTAGTCATCACTAAAGTGGTGTTCACAGTGTTGTTCACAGTTCTTCTGGAGGCTCTTTCAGCTATGTTATGAAATGGAAACAAGAGGATTGATGCTTAGGATAATCAAATGCTCTAAGGAGTTGAAATCATAGAATCAGAATCTTTCAAGTTGGAAGGGACATCTAGTCCAGCTTCCCTGCAATGAGCAGGGACATGCACAGCTTGATCAGGTTACTCAGATCCTGGTCAGCCTGACCTTGGAAGCCTCCAGGGATGGAGATATCTTGACAAACTCAACTTGCAGAACTCTTGCTGACTGTCATGACATTTCATGGCATCACAGAGTGACCAGGGTTGGAAGGGACCTCAAGGATCATGAACCTCCAACCCCCCTGCCACATGCAGGGCCACCAACCTCCCCATTTAATACTAGGCCAGGCTGCCCAGTGCCCCATCCAATCTGGCCTTGAACACCTCCAGGGATGGGGCATCCACAACCTCTCTGGGCAGCCTGTTCCAGCACCTCACCACTCTCATAGTAAAGAACTTCCCCCTAACATCCAACCTAAATCTTCCCTCCCTCAACTTAAAACCCAGCCACTAGAGCTAAAGAGAAATAAAGAAATTCCTTTTCTTGTTTGGAGTGCTGTTCAAACACTCATAGCTTGGAAAATCACCTTATATAACTGTTTCATGGATGGCCCTGATGTCTTTAACTATATATTTCAAGATCTTTTGCTGAAAAATACATAGGGAATACAAGGGAAGGCAGAAAGCTGTCCATAGTTCTCCATATTATCAGCAACCTTCAAATGCTGTATGTGTGCATTAACATATAGAAATAGTATTTTATACTTACATGTATTTAAATATATATTTATTTTCCATTGGAATCTCATGCTGCTTTTAAACTCAGATGTATTCTCTGGAAAAATAAAAATGCATCACCTAACTTCACAGAAATAGAAAATCTTATTGTGCTAGGAGTTTTATTTTGGAATTTTAGTTTTAAAAACAACAGCAAAAAGTCTTGCTGTTCCCTTTACTTTTTACCCTTGTCTTTTTGTCGAGAGTACGGTTTATGAATCTATGAATTATTGCCTTCATTGAAAGGTTGTGTGTTATTCAAGATGACTTGTAAACTTGATTCAGTCTTCCCTAGTAAGGGAAGCAGGAAATACCAGAGAACACTAGACTCAGTAAACCTATAAAATTTGAGAATGCAGCCCATTATTTCTAGAGACTTTTCACATAACACTTTGGGAAGCAATGACTAATTAGTTTTTGGCTCTAACAATAACAGTTTGAGGGGTTTTTTTTTGTTTTGTTTTTATAGCTTTCATATTAGGTAGAGGAGGGAAAGTGACTCTGAATGATGAAATATTGGCAGTGTATACACTTGTTTCTCAGTAGGAGCTCAGCTCTTTGATCCCTGGTACAATTACATTCATTGCCCAAGTTTTATCGCCATGCCGGAGAGTTAACAAGAGCTAATACACTGACAACAGCATCCTAACAGATTTTTGTTAATAGGTAATTGAATAGTTAAAATTAATGTCTTAGATTCTCTAGATTCTTGGTAATAATTAAATGTTCATAACATTTTTCTTGACTACTTCACACCGGTAAACAGAACATTTGCCTTCATTTAATATATGAAGTGTTCAAACCATGCTTCTAAGCATTAATGCTAACTAGAGGAACATTTTAGCTATGGTTCTTTGTTCCTGTCTGAATACTTGTAGTGCTCCTTTCTGAATTCACAAAAGGCAAAGCTCAGTTGGCAGAAAGTTCCAGAGCTTCCTGATGGATATTTAAATCTGTGCTCAGTTTGGATTCTTACCAGAACAGACTTCTGATCAAGTACTAATGAAATAAAAAAAAAATCTCGCTTATATTTTTTGTTGTTGTTTGCTTTATGAGCTCATTTGTTAATGATCCTTCAAAATTATAGCTGCCTTTTTGTCTAATTATGTGTAGGATATATTATGAGGGCAACTTTCTGAACAGCAGCTGAGGAAGATCCTATTACCAGTGATTAGAACAGGAGACTGAAAATGTGAATCGCTGAATTTCATTTGCATTTCCTCCTCTTTGCTATGTGGCCTTGAAAAAGTGCTTAAAGCATTTCTCTTACTCTTTATCTGACTTTTCTTTTTAGTTTTAGGCTCTGACCTTTTATTTGCAAAATGTATATTGCAGCATAAAATAATTAGATTTTAGTGATAGTAGAGACAACAGCAGTAGGGAAACAATTGTTATGCACTCTTTTTTTCTTATTCTACTGCACATTCTGGAATACCTTTTAATGATTTTGATTTCTATTTGTAGCATTTAATTAGGTTGCGTATAACATGCTCATGAGCTAAAATAGAACTAATTACCTGTGAACCTGAAGTCTTCCTATCTGCCAAATATGTGAGACATCACATAATACACAGAATAAGGTACTAGAATTTGTGCCACAAACTATAACTTTTGTTATAAGTAGAAATGCAAACCAGTACCTTTGTGACACTAGATTTTCATATTATCCTAAACCAACCACCCTGTCTTGTATCCGGGATCAGCAGGTCTCACTGGGATACCTCTGCAGATGGTTTTCATTTTCAGAGTTAACTGTTACTCCGAATCATCACAGCATGACAATTATGGCTGTGCAGACATATGTGTTTATTTATATCAATAGCATTTATATTAAAAAGCTATCCAAGATACATCAAATCTGAACAGTATTCCACATGTTCTATTTGATCAACTCATGGTTGATCAATTGACAAATTCAAAGCAGGTGTATTAACTAGTAAGCTGCTTTCTCCCAGATTAAAAAGACGGATTTCTTACTGGCAAGCTTCCATGTGGTTGCTTGTTTCTGACAAAGGAAGTACAAATATAGATAAGAAAAGCCTCATTGAGGATTTTCTCTATATGTCCTAGCCATGTTGGTGACCTTCATTTTGATAACTGAGGAGGATTACTTCATGCTATTAGTCATACTCCCAGTCTCAAATGGAACAAGATGTGGAATAAGGAAAAGACAGTGATTTACTAGAAGCTTGAGTGAAAGAGAGCAGGTACAACACTTTTCTCCATAGCAATGAGGGAAATGTGTTAAGAAAATCTTGAGGCATTGCTTTCCATCCTCATTCAGAAGCGATGGAGTTATGTACAGCATGTAATGTTTGGCTGACTCATAAAGTCTCTCAAAATAGTCTTTGTTATGTGTGCTAAGACATAAAGTGCTATGCACCCTTTTGAAACACTTAACTAAGTAAGCAATTTAGGACTGATGTAGTGAACTATATGTAGCAGTGTAGAACCTATCTCAGGCTAATTAGCTCAGTGACTAATCAAACATTTTTTGGATAGGTTAAAAATGGGCTTCCAATCGGAAGCCAAAATTAGTGATGCTAGTGCTGTATTATGTGGCGATTACAGCAGATACTACTAAGGAAAGTGGTTAAATAACAGTAGTTCTTTAAAGGATTCCTCTGTGTATTCTCCCTTTAGAACTATACTTGAACAACTCTGAGAATAGGTCTGTCCTGTGAATCACGGCCTCCATGGTTGATTGCAGTCTACAGATACCTTCAAAAAGGATATTCCTGTTTGCTTTATAAACCTGTTGAAAAGCAGTAAAGCTTTCAAAATAATATATTTTGAAACCTGCCAAGTATCTAGAGCAGCTTACATAGGAAATGAGCAGGGTTGGTTTGCAGTATTTATTTTTCTGCAAGGCAAGAGGTAAAGCTGATGTGATGGAAATGACTGACTCTCATCTTGAAACCTCAGAGCAGTTTGTGCTAATTCATTGATGTATGTACTTAAACACATTAATAAGGCTAAAGCAGACAGAGGCACCTAATGACGCATGCTGGGCTGGGGATAATGGAACAGCAGAGGGGCTTACTGAGGACCTGTTCTACTGGGAGCAGAGCCTTTATATCCTAATTAAAGCCCTGTAAACCTCCATTTAGTACTGGAAATCCAGTATCAGGTTTACTGAGCTGATTTTAATTAAAGCTGATGCTGGCCCCAAATTTAACATGGATTTCTGACCAAAATAATCTTTTCTAAATAAAGTGTGTGTGCATGCATATGCATGTATACATTCATCTGTTGGTGTGTACTTACGCATGTGTTTGCATTCTCTTGTATTTAAATCTTCTGTAATTGAGAACAGATCATCCCCATGTTTAAACTGGTAATTGTCTGCTGGTGAAGGGAATACTGACAAGTTATTTTTACTTCTACGTTACCACCTGTCATGTTAAATCTAGCACCAGGTGAGGACTCTCTGACCCCTGTGCTAGGAGAGGTGGGAGGGAAGTTCGTTTTCTTGATCTATAGATAACCACCTCTGCGTAACTGTTTCAGGGCCAGAGGTAATGCTGTAGAAGAATAAAGAACTAGATCTTATTTATAAGACTGTAATATCCCAGGAAAAGAAATAGGAAATTGTTTCAGCTTAATTTTAGAAACCTGATGGATCAACACATTTAAAAATAGAATGCACTATAAAATTATAAGAAGGACAACATTCTTGTATTTTCTGCTCAGGTAGAAAGGGATCTGCTTAATTATACAACATACAACATATTTTTTATGTATTTATAATGTGTGTGTGTGTGTGTGTGTGTGTGTGTGTGTGAGATACACTTGTGAAATTGGGGAGAAAAAAAGTGAGAAAGAGAAATGGAATACTAAAACAAAAGTGTTGAGCCATAATTTCTTCACATACCCTTCATTTTCCTCCTTTTGTCTGAGGCATAGCTGTTTAACTTTCATTACTGCTACTTTTATTTTTTCCTACGGAATCTAGCTTGCTTGGTAATACTTGATAGATGCTCTAGCTGGATAGGTTGCTTTGTAAATATGTCTTATTCTTTCTTTGTACATTAAAGCTCTAACTTTATTCACCATTGCCTTCTGGTCCTGCACTGAGTACAGAATTATGTGTGACCTGTAGGATTTTTCAATAATGTGTATCCATTTTATCTAAGTGTTTGGCAGATGAATTTGTTTTCAGAATGTCTTTAAAAGATGAGCTGGTGTTATTTTTAAGTTACAGTGAGAAAAATCAATCTTAGGACCCTGCCATGCTGAGTTATTTCAGCAAGTTCTGGTTGAACTAGGCAGGCTCCCAGAAGCTGTGCAGTAAGATGTTCTGCCCTGTGCTTCCCAAATTAGCCTGAGTGAAGCACTGTGGCTGTGCTATATTAAGACAGGGTATCTCTGAATTGCACAGCGTTGTACTGTTTAGACACAGAGTTACAGGCTAAAATAGCAATATAACTACTCAACATTAAAACTGATTTTTCTCAGAGTACCTAATAATATCATAGCTGTCTGTATCAGATACAATCCATTACACCACAACAGTCCTTCAAGTTGTTCCCTTTGGAAACAGAAAACATGAGAGACATCTAGGATAAATCTGACATAAAAGCCATGTCCCAGAGGGATTGTTACTACACCAGCTCAAGGCTCCTGCAGCAGGATGCAGGGTACAGGAGCTCACTTGTCACAGTGAGACAGTGCAGAGCAGGAAGCCCTGTGAAGAGCTGCTCATGGCTTTATGGTGAAAAATCTTGAGAACAGAAGTCTGTCTGCATTTGATGGGCATTTGGAGCATGACGGTGGGTGCTCAGGCTCTGCCTTGCACAGAACTGACTAGAAGCTGGTGTTCTTTCAAAGCATGACCACTGGAAAAGAGTGACAGTGTGCCTTTTCATGGAGTAGGAGCCAGGGAAACACAAGCTTCTTTTCGCAAACAGTGTGGATAATAAACCAAACAGAAACCAGGACAATTAACAGCTCAAAGGCAGTGCTGCTGGCTGCTCCCTTCTTGCTGCGTGTTAATGACTGTGCAAACAGCTACCTTAAACCACCTAGCATTTCTTCTAAGGGAGGAAAAGGCAAGCTCTCTGTGCTGGGATGGACAACAGATGTTGGTGGTACCATCCTCTGAGGGGCAGCTGGCAACAGGCAGCAGAGCTGGTGAGCATAATTGCCTCACTAGAGGCTACTGAATGCTGTGTTAGTGTTCCACTTGGTGTCATGGTTTCACACTGGAGGAAAGGGAACTGGTAGCCAATTTGGTTGCCTGTGCCTTATAGGAAGGACCATTCTCCTAGACTGCAGTTAGACAAAGGCTGCTGTGAAACAGCACACAGATGGCTCTCAGAGCCTGGGGAACAGCAGAAGCCAAGCATGCAATCTGAATATGCCATTAAGCATTTTCAGGAAGGAAAGGTGTCTTATGTAAAGGCTGTGTGATATCAGCCTGTAGATGTCTTCTTCCAGGAGTCTCCAAGAGCAACTGCTCAGTCAGTTGCATAGGAGAAGGAGCATTAGCAAAATACTGTGTTTTAAAAGAAAATAAATTGTGTTCACCTGATTGTCTCTCAATTCCAGTCCAAATTTATTTTGCAGTTACTTTTCACTAAGTGACTGGTCCATGGACACACAGAAACTGTGTGCCAGTAAAAGGAAACATTTTAGGTCTCGGGGACTTCTGTTATCAAAAGGAAGACTCCTCTTTACTTGCATTTATTTTTCCTCATTCACACCAAACTTGCTAACTCTGTCAAACAAACAAACAAACCCAACAAGGTAGTAGTCCATTTATGTTATGTCCTAATTGCGAATTAACCATGGGATGCAAGTGAGACTAATCTTTTTCAGGAGTTTCCCTGTTGTCTGTGACTCTTGAGTGACAACATTCTTCTATATATCTTGAGTTGTGGCTGAATGCCACTTATGGCTCTACCATTTATGGCCATGTATCTTCTCGTTATCTATTTTAAAACTGCTTCTCTCTCATCATCTCTTCCTATCATGCCCTTTCTGTATGCCTTCTACAGCATCCTCCAGTATTTAAGAACACTGTCTGGATCATGCTCTGCTTACAATCCTCACTTTTGGCTAGAATAACTAGATTTCTTAATTACAGTATGAGAATTTTCCCATCACTAGATTTGTGTAATCATGGGCAATTTTTGTTTGGTATATTAGAACTGGTGAATAGGGATGGTAGATACATTAGTGTTGTATCAAAATGGTTTGGAAGCCCCAAATGGGCTTTGTGTTCGGCAGGAAACATTACCCTGGGAGAAGGTAAGATTTTGCTAATAAAATAATTGAAAGTATTTTGCCTGTTGGATAAACAGTCTCCAAGCTAAGCATGCATAATGTTGAATTTGGAAAAGAAAAATAGTCTGGCACAATGTCCTTGCTTTAGACTACCTAGACCCCAGCAAGGTTAAACCCCTAGAGGACATTAATTTACTGGTTCTACCAGTTGACAGCCAGTAGCCAGCAGACATTCCCATGGTCTGGTTCACATTTCTGGAAGAAGTTTCTGGCATTGCCAAATAGTCAGCTCAGTTTCAGATGGCTTGCCTTTTTTCAACAATGAAAAGTATAGGACAGAAGGGACATCTAGAGGTCATCTGATCCAATACCCTGTTTAAGGTGGGTCTATCTTAGTTATATGATCAAGAAAAATTTTTCTTATTAATCCCCAGAAAGTCTTTTTTCTTGCACAATATTCAAACTGTGCTTTTCAGACCTGTAATTTAACGAAATTTTTATTAGGTGGGAACAGTAAAAGACCTCTCTCTGGTTGAATGACATCTTTTCTGGCAAGCTTCGATAGCTATTTCTAAGACTGTGGAAGTGTAGATTCTAAGATGCTGGAAGTGTTAGTCACGGGAATTTTGCACAAACAAAACCATTTTTCCCACTCAGATTTTTACACCAAAACAGCTGCTTATCTGTTTGAGCTGCAACTTTGCTTCCCCACACCTTGAAAATGCAGGAGGCAAAGAGCTATGTAGGGATATGAGTAAGTTCTTCTACAACTATGAGGAGATAAATACAGGTTAGTGAGCCAATTTGGTAACCTGACCTGCAGCTTCTTTCTGGGCTCTCTTTGTTCTGAAATGGGGATAACCATGATTTAATTAGAGATATTCTCGTGCTCTGTGAAAACTATTGGGAGCTAGATGGCCTGAAGCCCCTCTTTGTTGATAATTTCTGAAACGCCTTAGAAAAAAGATCTGGGATTTTTTCTCAAAAAAGACCAAGCGCAGTAGGGAGATTCTTTGCTGTATCAGGAATGGTAGTCTCAGCTCTGAGCCAAGAACTGCCTTGCCACAGTTCTGTTTCCTCAGTTGTAACTGTGCTCTGGGAGGTGTGGCGTGCTGAAGTTGAAGAGGTCAAGTGGCCTATGCAGAAGTTTTGTCCACTTTTTGCCTTTCTTAGTGTTGTCAATGACAATTTCAAAGTGAGTCTGGCTGGGCACCAGGAATGACACCTTGGCGCATTCAGTAAAGGAGAGGTTTGTTTTGATTTAACACAATCTGCATTATGCCTGTAAAAATGGTTCTGAAATTTATGGTTCAGAATGCATTTTCCACATTACACCAGTGCATACAGACTCTTTTACAAGAGTCTGCAGAACATATGGGTAATATGCAGCTCATACTCTGAAACTTATTTTTGACACTTGTTTTAAAATCACAGAAGAAAATGCAACAGTCTGGACTCAATTACAAATGGATACTTCTTGGGTAACTTTATGAACTACAGTGGAGTAACTGGCTATATATTGTGGGAGAAACTAGAGTTTGGACCAATAGCTTTTTCTTTATATTTATTTGAAAAGCATGAAGTAATATTATTTATTTGATTTGGGATGCTCACCTAACTGCTGTTTCCAGGATTAGAGCTTGCTTACTTTTTTATAGTTATATTCTTGATAATCAGATTATTCATGCGGTTTATATTAAATCATAATGTTTTCCTTGTGGCAGATTTTATATGTTGTAGTAGGTTATGCCATAGTTTATATAGCAAGGCTCCAGTAGATGGCAGAGGAGATAGGCTTTGAAGAGGTCAAGATTCCAGGTAATCAGTTAAATTAGTTTAAGAAAATAAGTTCTATTTGAACTTCAGAAAACCTGCCAGTTTCACTTCACTTGTTTTCACTGAAGTGAAACCAGTATGTATAGTTTATGGGGGCTCACATGCCCGTCATGGTTCTTGGACCTTGATTTGTAAAAATAAAGCATGCGCTAATAGAAGCTGCCCATTTGGGATCTGAAAAGATCACAAAGGTCTTTTTTCTTTTCTTTTTTTCTTTTTTTTTTTCTTTTTTTTTCTTTTTTCTTTTTTTCTTCCCTTGTAAATTTAATCATTGATTTTAGCATTAGTGCCTGAGGGGAAAGCAACCTGTAGACACAGTCCTATTCTGAAACTGAAATACATCATAAAATAGGAATATACATCAAGGGTTCTGAAGTCTGTAGGTAAGAGCCAAGGCCAGTCTCTGTTACCATTTACATCACTGTAAACCCAAAATAATAAAACTGACACAATCCATACACATTATCAAGAGACTCAGTTTAGATGGAAATCACCTGTGTAATCCACTCTAAAAAGCAGCTGTAGAAATCTCTAGATGAATAAGAAAATGGAACATAAAACAATAAGCCATATGCAGCCCTATGTAAATATAGAGAATGCTGAAGCAGCTAGATTTTTCCTCTTCCAGAGAAATTTTTCAATATACTACATGTTCACCTGAATGAGAACTACATCTCTCTCAGCTGTGTAAAGAACAGCAGAGGTGTAGGTGTGAACACAGAAATTGTGTACTGGGGGCTAAATTCACTGAAGCTTAGTCTGAGGAGGCTTGAAGGAAGGGAGTGCATGGAAGGAAGAGCTCTGTAATACTGCAACAATTACTTTCATTATATTTTCTAGAAGGAACATAAACATTTGTTGGAGATGGGGGCGAATTTACAGCCTCTGTGCATCTTCCCAAGTACCTCCCCCCCTTTTTTTTGAGTTTTCTCTCCACTAAAAGTAAATAGTTCTTGATTTCCTGTGATACTTTTGCAGTGCCACGACAGTGTTTCACTGGTGATTTCTTTATGCCTTCACAACAAAGTTGTAAGAAGAACCTGCTGTAAGAAGAGACACCTGAGCAACTCCACCCTTCTGATTCTGTTGAGGACAACAAAAACCTACAGTAAAATAGGAAGCTTCACTGAATATAATAGCACGCACTTTAGGGAAGGAAGTGAATTTATTATGATTGTTTCTTAAGTTCTTTTGCTGCTGGATTGTACACAGAATCACTTGAGTTTTGAAGATTATAGGAGAGTTTGGTAACATATGCAGATTTGTTGAAATGTGTACGTGTAGCAAAATTAATAAGGCTTTTTTTTTTTTTTTTCTAAAGACAATAATCATGTCAGAACCAGCAGACAACATACTTAATACTAATCAGCTTTCACTAATCACGGAAGGTAAAATTAGTTATTAGTGTTGAGTCACAACTTTCTTTAAGTAGCAGTCTAAATCGAATTACCATAAGTTGCTTTACTATCCACTTAGTACTTCATTGTTATCCACACAGATTTTGGACAACCAGGGGCTACTTATAATTGGGTTTTTGATGTGTTATTTTTTTCTTAGTTCACTTATTTGTATGATTGATATGATTAGCTACCAATACAGATGCTGATTTTGCTGCTGAAAAGTTCATGACTCATTAGAAAGTCTGGTATCTTGACTAATCATGTGATATATTTTGAAGCTAGGTTCCACTTTTTGTAAACTGACATGACACCACAACCTTCCAAATTCAGTAATACTTATATCTGCATTTGTAGAAGAAGAGATCAAAGAGGAAGGGAAGGAAAAATAGTTTATTCTTAAGTGTAGATTTTATTAAAATATAAAGTAATTTAAATTTACATACATTATTATTTAAAAAAAAAAAAACAAAAAAAACAGTCAAGGTACCTCAGCATAAGTACATGTAGGTTTCTACCAAACTGTTTTTGTAAGTAACATTATGGAGGTAGTATTGTGACAGTAGAATCTCTAAAAGAGTAAAACTGAAATTGGTGGGGACAAAATAAGATCAATGCTGAATGTTTCCAAAATTTTTGTTCTAAAAATACATATGCTGTCTTATGAGTTGTTTCATGTGGTGAGGTCATGTGCTGGAACTTGAACTCATCGATTGACGTCTTTCACGCTTTAATTGAGAGCACATGAAGCTCTAGCAAGCAGCTTCCTGATGGAGCTGCAGATCTCTACCTCTCAATCTACCTGCAGGACAGGCGGCTCACTCTGAACACCAAGGAGCATGAAAGGCTTGGGCTTAAGCTATGGGATGTGCTATCCCTGCCAGCCCCTGGCAGTCTGCTGCAGTAATGAAGACAGCTTTGCTATCTTTGGTGCTGCAGCATGTGCATTGGCCTCCAAATGGAATCCAAAGATTGTAACCCCAACAAGTGGAATCTGAATAGATGTGTCTGCTGCCAGGTCTAAGTTGGGGCTGGAGTGCAGCCCCAGGTCCCTCAGCTGCGGTGGTTCTGCAGCCAAGTCAAGATACCTGATGCATAACAGTGCCAGGAATTTGCATAGCTCACCGACGCAGTGACAGTGACCGATTCCAACCACTGAAAATGGGAGAACAAGGGGCATGACCACAATAGTGATGTTTTCAGGCTAATTCCATCTTCTGTCCATCTCCCTTTATCCAATTTTCATGGATCCTTAGTCCTGGAAGCAGAGTATAATTTATCCCTCAGTGATGTTATGCTGTAAAGTAAATAAATCAAAGTAATTTTCAGGCTTTTAGCATAACTGCAATAAATATTTACCATATAAAACTCAGAAAGAAATAATTTATTTTTTTTTACATAACCTTTTTTTCTCTCCCTAAGATGGAAATTTGTCCAAAAGGGTCCAAAGCAAATTAAAAAAAAATTCTCAAACAGTTGTAAATTAAAGAAGAAACTCAGTGTAAATATGTGTATGTACATAGCAATGTGTTCGTACATGCAGACATATCCATAAAGACAACCCCTGGTTAAAGAAGCCTGAGATGGGGAACTTTTATTTGGTGTGTCCAGTGAGCCTAGATAGTGCTCTGTACTGGATGGACCATGACAAGAAAATCTGCATGCAGCACAAATCTTTTCACAAGCAAATGAAGTTAGGTGGGTAGCAATGTGTAATGCTGCTCTCAGCAGGTGTGATCAGCCAGCAGGTGCCTGAACTCTATTGGCAGATAGCAGGTGGTGCTTTTTAATCAGCTGCCAGGTCATTAAGCAGGTGAATATGGTACCTACATTCTTTTTAGAGGACAAGGGCTTGGTATTTCAAAGTGGTTTTTTTATTATTATTATTATTTTATTATTACTATCATCATCATCAAAACATTCTGCATTCTCTGATGAACAGAAAAAAAAGTCTCTGTGCTATTTGTGCATTGCTTCCTTAAAAAAAAAAAAAAAAAAGCATGTTATTTCATTTAGCATTACCTGGTGGTGAAAATCAGGACTGCACAGCAGGAAATCATGCTTGTTTTACCAGCCCTCATGCTTCATTCCTGGAAAACTATGAGAGTATCTTACGTTGTTCAGCTCTGACTTCATGGTCCAGTTAAGGAAATGCATGAAAGACAGTACGGCTATACTGCCAACCCAGAAGAAAAGTTGTCAGTCAGTCCTCAGAACGCAGTAAGCTCAGAAGCCAGTAGCTGAAGAATTATGTATTGTTTGAGTATCTTTAGAAGAGTCCTATATATTGCCTTCCCTTTTTTTGGTGTGTGTGTGTGGTTTTTTTTTGTTTTTTTGTTTTTTTTTAGATGATGTTTCTCATGTTCATGTCAGTGTTTTGCCAATCTTGCATTTGAACCTTGTGGGATAAAATTACATTACATAATATATATATATATGTATTGTACACATACACACACATATATAAAACATAAGTTTTATAAGCATTTCATTTACATTTTTTCATATATGTATTTATGCATGTATATGTGTACATAAAAAGTTAAATTCTTAATGTTCTCATTCATATATTTAGAGAAAAATAGCAGTAACATCTATGATAGGCTTGAATGAGAAGCTCTATACCTCATGATGGGTAATGTTACATTTCCCTAAGCCAAAAGACAATAGACAGATGATGTTATTTTGCTTGGAGTTTGTGATGGGACTTCCTCTGGAAATTACCTTTGTCTCCGCTGTGGATTCAATAATGCAGTGCAAACTTGTGGATATCAGTAATACAGAGGAGTTTTGTTTACCTATGTATTTCTTACATTTGATTATTTTGAGATGCATATAGGACATAATTCATCTTTAATGACTCATTAATACAACTACAAGCAGAATGAAAAGGAATGGTTTGTCTGCCATAATTTACCCTCATGTCTCCTCAGAATATTAGAAAGCATGCTATAATTTTACTACCATAAATTCATTAGTTCAGTACTACTGTTCTATACCATTCCAACAAATTACTTTGTTATATTACAGGAATATCAAATTTTTGGTATAGAATGTCATTTCTACTACAATAAAGCTGAAACCTCTATTTGTTTATAGCTCTCCACAACCATTTGTAGAGTGCCTCTTCCCAAGAAGTTTGCACTTTTTTTTTTTTTTCCATTCTATGCAGATTTATTCCATATTCTTTCATATATAAGTGGTACACAGATATCCTGTTTTAGCAGTCCTGATGCCTTTTTGCAGCAGAGGGAGACTCATCTTTCCATCTGTGTGTCTGTCTGGACTGAGAGTGTTTGTGTGATTGTGCTCTGTGCATTAGGCCAGCACTTCCATGATGTTCTGAATTTTGCATCAATTTCAGATTTTATGTTCATGTACTATAGAGTTTCCCTGGCTCTATTAGCTGTTGTATGGAGACCTGTTTAGAAGCCTACCGGGGAACAACGAGGATATATGTCAAGTGGGAGTGGAGAGTTTCTGATAATTTATCTATTTTTGTGAGGTGCTGCAAAATATCTCTGAGAAGGATGGAGACTGAGAATATCTGCCTTAGGCTATGATGTGTCTGAGTCTTTGCTTTAGTGGTCATTTTCAGGTAGATACACAAAAATAGAGTTTTATGAGGAAGATAAGAATTCTGCATATTTTTTGACTAAATACAAGAACAATAAAATCCATCTCTTTTTCCAACAAGGTTCTTTTAACAGACATAGGTTGGCTTTGGCTGAAGGCCTTTGGATATAATTCATATCTGAGTGAAGATATGAGGCAGAATGCTGTTTTGATGAGTACGCTCTTGAAAATGGTGTTGGAAAGTGCCCTGCTCTGATGTTGCAGAGATGTTCCTTACTATGCTCTTGTGATACACACTATGGAGAACTGTGTTCTGTCTTCAGGTCTAGCTGTGAACAGATGTCTGAGATGAGCATGTATTTCTCTTCAGTAATCTTACAACTTCTAGCTGTTGGGAAATTATTTTGGCATCTGTAACATCTTATTTGAAGGAGCTCCATGGGTCTGATATCTAGTGTGGGAAAAATTGCACTGCTTTATTTCATTTCAAGTAATTCTTTTGAAGGTATCTAGCTCTTTTACTTAAATACAGTGAACAATTAGTCCCCATATACTGTCTCTGTGCTACTCTGTTTTGCTGAACTTGATCATATCCATACTAAATTGCCTTTTTTACCCAATCTGACACGTTCTCACTTAGTAGTTCTTCATTCAGATGTCATTTCTCATCTTTGTTGCCCTTCTCTGAATTGTTCCTATTTCTCCTATATCCTTTCCAAAATGCTCTAGATTTATTTGGTGCAGCAACATTGCCACTTTTGTTCCCTCTTTTTTCCTATTATCTTTCTAGTTCTAGGATATTCTTTTTTTTTTTAATTATTTTCATTTTTTTACTTCTGAGCACTCAGCAGAAGTGATCTGGTGGAACTATATGCAAATCTAAGATTTCATTCCTGTGTAGTTGTGGTTTTAAAATGTGATTTCTACTTGAAGCTAGTTTTGCTTTTCTTTGTGCATGTCACTTTCCCTTTACCTGCCTTGAGTTTGCCATTTTATCACCCTTTCATTTTCTTTTGCAGTTCCACATACTTAGCTCTGGTTTTAACTATCCTTAATTACCCCCTAGCATTAGCAGGCTTCACCATTTCACCAGTTACTGCTCTTTGTAAGTGAGCCCATGTTCACGGTGCTTGCAAAGATTTCGTTTCGCTTTGCTGCCATGGCCTTAACTTCTCTTGTGCTGTTACATCCTGAACACTGGGCCTACCGAGGCTACTGATACTCACTGTGAACCTCATGTGTTTGAAGTTATCATTACTGGTCATTTTGCAAGCTGTTCTTTATGCTTTCAAGGTGGGGTTGGGATTTATTGCATTTCTGTATTTAATGGACTATAACTTGCAATCCTGTAAGTAATTTTGTTTTGAGCTCAATGTGAGCATTTTGAAGGGTGCCATCTTTTTCTCGAGCCTTCCTAAGTAGGTGAGATTCATCAGTATTGTGTCTAGTGTTTTCCACATGAACTCTGTGTGGCCTCCAAAGCAGTATTTCTATTTAGTTCTCATCTCTTAACTTCAATACAGTTTTGAAAATAAGAGAAAAAACAGAAATCTGTCTGCTTTTTGCAGTAGTATTGCTGCATTGGGTCAGGACCTGACAGTTCAAGTCAGGCACTTACTCCTCATAATTATATCTTCTTTTGCAACGTTCTGGTGTATTGGAACTTATGTTTCTGTGTTTGCAAAAGCCATAACTTTTTATATTTAAGAGTTTATAACATCCTTGTATGGTATTAATCATCAAGGGATTTCCCTGCAGTGGAGCAGCTGATATGTGTAAGCTCCAGTGGGACGCTTTTATAAGAGGTAAAATCTTAGATTAATTCAAAGAAAGATGGCTTTTTTGCATCAGCAGATGAAACAGTGGAATGCCAGCTCCTACCTTAAACATGTTGCTATTCTGCTTGCTACACAAGACAGAAAATAAACAATGCTTACAAGAAATGCTAGAAATAGAATATTTGATTCATACTATTGCTAGGAATAAAGGAAGGCATGAAATTCAACAGTTTACTACTAGTAGAGCATTGAGTTATTTTAATTCACCAAACAATTAAATTGCTTATTTCTATAAAAGGTAAAAACAGAGACTAACCAGAACAAAAGAGATCTTTATCGACTGTATTATAAACATGCCATAGACAGGAAAATGGATGTGCCAAATAGCAAGCAGACCAAGAATCCACTGCTTCATATTAGGGTTCTTGTGTGTGGCTGGGGAATGGTAAGTCTTTTGTGGAGTTAGGGACTGCATTTTTACACTGTGAAAAAAGTTCAGTTCTGCAGTTTGATGCTCTTCAGCTCTCTGCCTCTTTCTCGTCTTCAAAAACCCACCTGATACTGAACACTTGACCCTGAAAATTGGTTATTGACTACAGGCACCTTCTTGTCTTCTACCTCACATTGCTTATACACCTACAGTTGTAACTATCCAACACGTGGCCAAACTTTAATTGAAGGCTGCGGGGATTTCACCTGAGTGAGTATCACAGTTCCCAGTAGGATGAAACTACGTGCAATTATTTTGGCCACTCGATAATTGAGTGCCAGACTGGCCTTTGTAAGGAGCCTGGCACACATTGCTGGTAATGCTGTTACACAGGCAAAGGAACCATTGAACCACAAGTGTTTAAGGGACATGACACCTTCATATGTTTTCTCCATTAAAGGAAAATCAGACTATTATTGCACTGTTATTAGAGCTAAGAAAATACAAAATGAAGTGGCTTAATGCTTGTAAACCAATATGGTTTCAATTATAAAACCAGGGTAGAGACATTTTATACCAAATTAAAAGAAAAGGAAACAAAAATCTGTTAAGTCAGAAGACTAAAATACACCCATTAGGTTAATTTTAGATTGTATAAATAACTGATTACATCAGAGATTTAAAGATTGAAATCATTAATTCAGTACTAAGTCCATGCCTAACAATAAAAAATTTTGCAGGACACTCATGTAGATGTTGATGTTTCTCTATGGCTTGAGGCAACACTGCAGAAAATTATGAATATCTTTTTAAGAAAATAATGGATTTTTGAGAAATGAGTTGCTTCATATAAAAAAGGAGTATTGTGTCTGATGTGTGTGTTCCTATAGTAAGGAAGCAATTATACCTGATACAACCAGCTGTCCCTACCCAGATGTAAGCTTTCCCTATCAAATAATTTGTGGGAATTTGGCATGTTGCAGCACTATTAAACCAGGTGCAAGAATGCTTTCCAGTTAGTTGTAATAAGTTACCAAGACAGTGCTTAATTTAGTACGGTGAAACTGGTCTTCAGTGGTTAGATAAGCTTTGAAAACAATCATAGACAATGAACCTTTATGTATAAAATGAATTTATGGAGGCAGAATTTTATTGAAGCAATAATTCTGCGAACAATCACACTGTTAACTGTTATCTCTAGGTGGGAAATAAAAAAAAAATCTCTTAAAGCCATATTTCATTGCTAAACATTATGTGGATTTTAATTTGTAACATTTCAAAGGAAGTAAATAAGCTTTTCTTTATCCCTGTTCAGTCTCCCCCCCCCCCCCCCCAATCAATCCATTTTCCCTGTGAGATCAATTTTATGCTATTTTTGGAGCTTATCACTTGTAAGTGGCAGTAGGCAATTTTCTATGGATTAGACAGATACTAAATCAAGTCTTTATCATTTGAGTGAGATTGCAGGTGAGAAGAGGGGAAAAACTGTGAAGAGTTTACATCTCTGCTTTGTGAATGCTATGGTAACTGAAGTTCAATTCTTCACCTTCTTTAGTCTATATCACTTCTAACCTGGAATAGAAACCTATGTACTGAAGTTTCTCTTCTGCAGGTTCTTTTTCCATAACAATGAAGTTGAAAGACAACAGAGAAGAATGTGAAGTGTCATTCAGTAAATTTCAATGTAGTCGGAACTAGGGAGCATTGTTGGTTTTATAGTTTTCGCTTTATTTTTTCACATTCTAATGTCATTTTTTCCACATTATAATAATTTTAAATAATAATTCTAAATAATAATTTAGAAATAGCTATTGGACTTATCGAGCCCCTCAGGCGATAAACAGAAGAAAGAAGGGTCATTTAAAAACTTATCTTCAATATACAATGTTGTTATTTTTTCTGTGGTCAAATGGCCAACAAACCTGCAGGGCTTAATATAATTTGAAGCGGGTTTAGTCCTGTCAACTACCAGCTTAGATTTTGAATTAAACCTTAAAAATTATAGAGTGCCTTTATAAAAACAGTCAGTATAACATATACATGGATATCAGTAATCATGCCACTCTATTTTCCTGCAGTACCTATTTTAAATCTATCTTTATTTCTCTCTCTTTTTTTTTCCTCCTTACTATTGTCTTTTGATTTGCTATTCAAAATCTGTATGCTGCTGACAAACCTTGAATCCATTTCCCTGTACCTCTTGGAAGGCACTCAGCATTTCTCAAGGTTAGGCTCATGGTTAAAATCATCACAGCTGAGACTTGTTTCTAATTTTAGGTGTGACACTGTCTTTTATGATGTGACCATGTTTGCAAGAAAGAGGTTAGGACAACAGTTGTATCTTTAGCCATATATTTAATATAAAAGCAACAAATGATGAGTTGGTTTTGCTGGAATGCTGTTGTTTTATTCACACACACACACACACATACACACACACACACACAAAAAAAAAATCAGGCCAAAAACTTCTGCAATTAAAGTTGCACAAAACTGATATAGTATTTCTTTAATATTTATCAAATATGGAAAACAAGTAGGGAAAAAAATCAATGCTTGGCTTGATGGAGGGTTTACTGCTGATGCTCTTTTCAACATCTCTACCAGTGTATTTATAGAGCTTGTAGAAGAGATGTCAGAGCTGAAGACTGTAATATGTTGTAGGTGTGACCTAACCTAGTTCATGGAATACCTCTAACATTAGCTCACAATAGTTATTTTAAGTTTTTCTTTTAATATAACCTGGTAATTTTTTTGCTATTTTTTGCTTAATTGGTATAAGGCACCTGTAAACATCAGGGTGGAATGTCTTGGTAGAATGACAGACCTCACTTTTGTTATTGTTACTTCTAGAAAGTTTGTTCCATCATGAAAACAGACTGAGTCACTGACAGGAGCTATTTTTAAAATTTCTCTGCTGCCATTATATCTTCTTTTTCAGTAGCTTAGTTTCCTACTGTTTGGCATAATGCTTGATAATATTTATCAATATTCAACTAATAAAGGAGGACTGGTGCCAATCTGGCAGACACAAAGGCAACGCATTTTGTGAAATGGGTTCAGTCATTTGATTTAAGGCCAAGCACGTCTATAATATGCTTCAAAATAATTTTCTGTTGTTTCCATAGCACCATCCATGTGCATTGTTCTTAACATAAGAAATGTGAAAGTTTCTCCCATTGCCCATCTTCTCTACATGTGAAAGTACATTTGAAATGAAAATGTGAAAATTTAGTAACTGACTTTGAGCACAGAAGTGACAAAGCAGGAAGAATGTGACTGAAATATATGTGATCTGTTCAACATAGTGAAGACTGAGGGCCAAATGGAACTGATGAAAGTTTGGTTGTGACTTCATAGACAAAGGTAAAAGGTAGCCAAAAGGTATACAGAAGTGGATGAATGAGCAATGTTACTAAGCTACTGCCTTACGCTGTTTTAAGGCAAGCAGAGGAAAGTATCCATAGAAAGCTGAAGAAGTACTCGAAATTTGGACATCTCTATGTTTTTGTTTTGTTTGGCTTTTTAAATAGATCCTAGACATATTTGCAAAGCTTTGCTGTATGCTCTGCAAGCTCTTTTTGTTTGGTGAAGTTGATCATATGCTTTTAAGTCATTGTATCTTGGTCAGTCTCAGACTGAAAAACAATGTGGTTTTTCCCAAATTGCCATTTTTCTATGTTTGTTTTTTAGCAAGCTTCCAAGTTCCATAGTAACTATCCCTCTTCTGCCACCACCTCACCTCCCCACTCCTCCTCCATTTCTATTCAGGATGCAACTCCAGTTATGCTGCACTGTGGGAAAAGTGTTTTCTCTCACAAAATAAAAAGCCTATCTTTATTTAATGTTGGTCAAAAATAGGGTTTCATACCTCTCTGTTTTCTCAATAATAAAGGAAAAACCTGGCTCTAGAGAGATAATTACAAATAATGAATGTTAAGTATAAAAGCCTCATAGTGTGTTGTCCGTGTCCTTTTATCACATTTGAAATGCTGAATCTATATAATCGGAAAACGAAGCTTCTTCTAATGGTTGTCTATTCACTGACATTACACTGAGATATAAAATAAAAAAGTTGAAGTCAAAAGTTGCCTCTGTTATTTGAATAGGTGGTAAAACAGGAAAATGTCCATCTCCTTCTGCTGTCATAAAAAGAACTAGACACTATCAGGATGTAAGAGACCTGATATTAGCAGCAACAAAACTTAAAGCGTGATGTGAGATGATTTTAAAATGCTTATAACCACTGACACCCTATCCAGAAAATGGAATAAGACATGGAAAAAGTGTCTGTGATTGAAGTACTCTTTGAATATGTGAACTGAAAGGAAAAAATGTCAGTAGTTAAGAAAACAATTCTGAAGCATCTATCTGGACTAAGGAAAGATGAAAGTCTGCAAATACAATAAGAAAACAAGTGGTAAGGAACACATTTTGAATTGTATTTGATGAAGAATGTTCAGGCTGTGAATAAAGGTAATAAAGAAATTGCAGGGCACGATGTGTATTACAGGATCAAAGAGAAGATACTAAGTTGTGAAATATGGAGATAAAAATAGGCAGAAGAAGATTAAAACAGAGAATTGGTGATCAGAAGCTTCTGGGAAGAGAGATTGTGGAGGGCTCTTTATAGAAATTGGAGAAAGCAAAAAGGAGAGAAAACAATAAAAGAGAGAGACATTTATTTATGCATGAAAAGAATGGGAGACCTGATAAACACTTGACGTTAGCTGTTCTTTGAGAAGTGCTTTACATTTCCTTTCTGAGTTCAGCACACCAAGATTATAGCAGTTAAAACCCTGTGAAATGAAGTCTGAATTAATGAGTTTGGAATAAATATGACTTTTAATGATTGTGGGGTGTTTTCTTAGCTTGTCGCAGGTCACTGGAAGAGCTTTTCTTGCAGGAGCAGGCAGGCGGAGATTCTGTCTCAGGGACCCCAGAAGAAGAGAAAAGTATCTCTGAGGTGGTAGCAATCATAGCAGGAGTACAATTACTGCACAAAGCTGTAGCCTCTTAGTTTATCTCCTGGAGGGTATTTTACATATATCAGCACAACAATGAGGCCTTTTCCAATCATTTTTTTGAGCCTGGGTGGAAATATTTAGTGTAATTTCTATAGAAATTCAGATGTGGAAGAAAAAAATATTGTCTGGTAATGTCAGTGGTTTTCTGAGCACATCAGCTCAATTCCTTGTAATGGCTGAAGGAGGAGAGAATTTTAAGCTAGCTGTTCGAAGAAGAGCAGCCAGGTATTTGAAGAGAATAGCATGGGAATAAAACCTCAAAACTGTGTTTTGTCTGATCTTTTTATAAGGGAACCATGTAGGGAGTCAATATTTCAGTATTTTCTATTTCAGTAGAAAGATGGAGTTAAAAGAGGAGAGCTGGAAAGTCAGACATCTGCACTAACTGAAAAGAGAATAACAGCAATATAGGAAACATATAGAAAAAACAGTCATCGGTTACTAATTTGCTCTTTAAAAGTACCATCCTTTTTGGTGGGAGTAATAAACACTGAAGGAGTGGATAACATTTGTAAACATGGGCCCCCCAGCAATACAAAGACTGTTTTTCCTCATCTGTTTAAAAAGCCAAATCCAAGAGAAATATTTTCCCTTCTTTGCAACTGAGGTTTCCAGAACCATGGAAGAGGTACAAAGAGGACTGGCTGGTTTAATGTTTAGTGGAGCAGAGGCAGCTTATCCTGGTCAATCATTGTTCAAATATCCTCATGCCAAAAATAGCCTGTGAACGAACAGCCTGGGCCATCTCTGCACTGGGAATGAAATAAATGGAGCAGGTGAGCACAGCTTCAGCTGAATAGAGAAGTTCTGCTGCTGATCTCATTAATTTATCAATTCAAATACAGAAATGTTTGTCCAAAAGTGCTTTGTTTTTTTTTAAGCTATTATTTTGAGCTAAAGTAAACAATTTTTGCTTTCACATCAGACATTTAGTGCGTACACTAGTGAGATAGATTGCTTGCCACAGCAACTGTTGCTAAGCTGTCTTTTTACTCTTTGTGAATGGAAATATCTCTCAGTTGTAAACCTGGGAAACTAGAGAGAGACAGGAGAAATTTCTTTCTTTAGCTGAGATTTTTTGCAAGCTGCAACATTCTGTTTACAAACCACTTCAGATCTTCTGAAAAGGACAAGTTAACCAAACACGACTAAAACCAAGAAGCTGTTGTAAGTATGGAAGAAAGCATGAGCCTTTTGTGCTTCTCTCTGAGGAAAAAATCAGCTCCTCGTGCAGTTTTGGGAAGTCATATGCAATTTTATTATGGCAATGATCAGCTATCTGAAAAATTAGAGGCTTTAAAAGGCATTGTCAATCATCAGTTGTAAAAAGAGCATCACCGGCTCCCTGTGGAAGAATGCAGGTTTCCGGTTTCTAACTGACAGGGTGCTGTAGAAGTATTTAGAGAAAAATAATTTGGCCCGAGGAATGGATATATTTTCTTCTTCTGTAATGCTTGAGCACCTTGAAAGGACTCGTCCCTCGGGTAGTAATGTGAAATGCACTGCTGTTTGTTCCCTTGTTGGCAGATGGGGACCTGGAACACCAACAGTATGTGGAGTCTCAAATCATTGCAAAGCTGTGTCTGGACATTTCAGCTCAGGAAATCTAAATCCTGAGTGCCCCAACAAGCAGCTAAAACTTATTATTTTTAAAATATTAACCATCTTTCCTGACCACTTATCACATATACGATAAATGCATAGATGTACAAAACTTCACAACGTTTTATTCAGTGTTACGATAGGAAAAGTAGAAAACTATAAGCAACAACAAATCAAAAAACATCACTAGGCTATTTTATGTACTTAGGATTTCCTTAATATATGTGAATGAAATGCAAATTTCCTTGTCAGTACTGCAAACGAAGACTGCTGCGGGTCTTAGTTTCTGCCAGTGAAGAATTACATTGCTTCAGGTGCAGAGACTAATGTAACCTTGTCAAATTTGGAAACGGATCACCTATGTCAGAAATAGATTATTGGCTCCATGCGATGGTGAACAGCATGAAGCACGTTCAGGCTGGTTGGTTCTATTCTGTAAGAAATCATGCAGTGACACTGTACTTCCAAACAGAACAAGGATTCAGTGCTCTTTCAGACTGGATAGAATAATACCATATTTTGTATCCAAAATTATTATTTTAAAACTGCTTTATTAATTGCAAATACAGCCCAAATCAGTGCACTTCAAGTCTGTGTGTCAAGCAGAAAAATTATAAGCATTATTGTTTCATTTTTCTCTTGCATAGGTGACAAAAATAAATGCAAAGCTTAGCAATATAGATTGGTCAAGCAATACAAATTGCTTATCAGCCTTTCCAATGACACCAGCACAGTCTAGAACTTCCCTATGTCCTCTTGGTGCACAGTGGTATACTCTGACTGAGTGCTGCCTTTTCTAGGACAGCAAAATTTTGAACTACTGGGGGATATTTCCACATGAACTATTTGGAGAGGAGACTGTTAGCTGAACTGGAAAGTCAAGGCTAACCTTTAAGTTAGCCTCAGTTTAGTCTGAAATTTTATGTATAGTAAAGACAGGAGCAAATGTAGAAGCTGAAAACATTACTTAACAGAATATTCCACGATGAGAAAACTGAGAGTTTGTAGTGTATAGAATCTATTTGAAGTATGCTGCTGATTTCAAAGGAGACCTTTACTACTTATTGCTTAGTAAAATAATGTATTTTAGATTTGTACCATCACAACTAAAACTTGTCAGAAATTTCTTAAGCCTTTTTTTATGGACTTCCTTCTTCCCCACATCTGCTTTTGGCTTTGTGCCTGTCTTTAAATTACACTGAGTTTGGGTGGTCATTTATGATCTTATATATATTTGCTTGAAGTATAGATGTTCTGTGAATTATCAATGTCTTTAAGATGCAAATCCTCTTAAGCCCCTGTCATGCCTCTTATGGATTGAGCTTTCAGATAGTATAGTACTGTCAGAAATACTTTGAACTCCTGTCACTGTGCTTGTGGCTTGATGAGAAGGAGGAAGTGATGGTGATAAGAAGATTTTGCTTTTTTCATTTGTGCCTGTGGAGTCTTGCTTTTATTTCTTTTATTTCTTGTGATTTTGGGGCTGTACTGGAAAACTGACCTGGTTTCATTTATAATGAGAGAGTAAATAAACATAAAACCTTGTTGTTCTGGACAAAGATAAGAGAGAAACAGGATCATGTAGGGATGTCCTTATCATGATGTTGCCAGAGAATCTTCTGTCCATCTAGACAAACATCATTCTTCCACTGATCAGCAGTGCACTGAGACTGCAGAAGCTGATTTGATTTAGACTTTCCCTTAATGGCTTGATTAGTAGCACACAATTTCTAAAATAAGAGCATTTGTCCTAGAGAAATAGCTGCTCACTGATTCCTGTGCTGCATGAAGATCATTCAGTACAGCCCTTCATGGTTGCAGGTCACCGTAGATGATAAGTAGATATCAAAAGTCAGGTGACTGTCTCAATACCTCTCTTCTCACAGGACACAAAAAGCCCTTAGCATCCTGTAGTAAGCTCATGATCTTTGAAGCAGAAGATGAAGCATCATAAAACAACTGAGTGCCACAAAAATTGCTTGAGAAATGGAAACAGTTACCAAACCTATTGGTTGCTGGTGCAGGGCTGAATAACTTGGCAGACAAAAAGCAAAACAAAACAAAAAACAGCCCTAGATGGAAGCCACAGTACTGTAAAAGAGTGACTGGATGAGATATTTCTGTTGGCAATCATCCTAGAATGTTTCTAGTCTGAAATTCTTGTTGGTAGGTATGCCTTGGAGGTTTCTCTTTGCAAATATAGCTAGTTGCTCAACTCTCCAACTCATTCATTTTCTGATGGGTCCCAGAATGACGTGCTGCCTATCTGAATTGCTGGAGGCTTTTTGCTGCATCTGAGAGGACACTAAATTAGCAAAAGTAAATGTAATGATTTAGTTCCCAAGTCAATAGAATACTCGATCATCACATGTTTTAAGCTAGATACTTGTTTATATACCTTTCAGCTTTAATCTCCTGTTTGCGTCAGTGTATGTTCATGTTTATATTTTAGTTGTAATGTGTGATACCAATGGCTTAAAGTATGTTGTATAACTGTTTATATTTCTATACACATACACAAGATCTATACGTCAGGCATCTTCAGAAAAAAAAACATACTTCATTCATCTGTACCAAATATATTTGACCAAATATATGCTGTTTCATCACACTGGTGGTTTACTTATATGGATTTTTTCAACATTATTGTTACAGTTTTTATAGTACATCTATTTTTGATTAAGGCAGTGCCCAAATTTACTGCATTCATTTATCAGATTATACAGACTGGTAGCTTTAGTTATTTTCTAGTTATTTTAGATATTTTTATCTTCTTCTGAGACATAGAGAACTTCCTTACTGACAGCAAATAGAACATTTGCAAACAGTGTGTGCACATTTTAGTTGTCCAAGTTTGGTCTCCTTTGTTTTTAGCTTTTGTTTTCCATTGGAATTCTGGCAGAGGTAACGATAGGACCTGGAGAGTAGTATTAAAACTGAAGACAGACTAAGAAGCCAGATGCTTCATTTGTTTGCTTTTTTTTTTTCTTTATTTGTTTTCTTCTTCTGAACATAGTCCACATGTGATGCCAACTTCTTTGAAGTTTAGCTTTTGTTTCTTCTTACTTTTAGCCAAAATTGTTTCTTTTTTACAGTATGCTTTGTGGGCTGCTGAAAGTCTACTCAGTTTTTCATAGACTAATGGTAACACCTTAGCTGCATTAATTTTACATTAAAAATAAATTTAAAAAAAAAATACAAACCACGAGAAAATGTTCTTAGCAGTTTCTTTTGTTCACCTGTTTTAAAAAGAGGCTAGAAATTAAGTGCAATCATTGGCACAGACAAGCCAGTTCATCTGTGACTGATTGCTTACATGAATAGAGACTTGTGAGAATTTAGAATCTCTGATCTATCAATTTAAAAGCTTTGTTTTCCTGCCTTTATCAAATATCTTGCCATTCTGCTCTTTTGAGAGCAACCAACAGAATATGAAGGGCTGCTTCATGACATTCATAAAGCTATGCTATTTTTAGAAAGGCCTCAAATCCAAGTTTGATTCTACATTCTGACCACACAGAAGCTTGAGCTCCTCTTGAATATTCCACCGATGGCACTGGGATTCCAGCATGCTATCCTTTTTTTCAATTCATTCATTTTCAGGCTACACTTTTCCAGTAGATTGAAATGAAACACATGAGCTTCAGCTTCTCAGACTCTTGCAAGACTTAAGCACACCTATCAGTATTGATTATAATGGGAATGTTGTCTGAGCATGGATTCAGTGTGTTATTCCAAGTGCCTCATGCCTTCAGTGTAAATAATTAGTTCTGTCCTGTGTGTTTTTTTTTTTTTTTTTTAGCTATTGCACAGTGGTTGGAGACCTAGATTTATTTGGCAGCTTTTTGTGAACAGTCCTCTTTCCCAGAAAATTGTGGAGCTTGGAATGAGCTTCATCCCTTTGTCCTACAGAGCATTAGCACTCGCTCCCAAGCTGAAGCCAGAGAGAGGCAGATGAGGGATGCATGGAAGCAGCAGCTGCAGCTGCCCACATCTGCCTGCCAAGCAGCGAGCTTGCAGAGCACTTGCTGTATGCTTCCTCTGTCTGTTTCATCCTTTCTATAGGACAGACTGCCTGACAAATTGTGGGCTGTACTATTTAGCTAGATGAACCTGAAATATAGATCAAAACCTACTATAGACTGATTTTGGCCTTAGCAACAACCAGTTGGGTAAGTTACTTCATGAAAACTGGAAAAATACTCAGGCTTGTTATGGGTTTTGGTGGAATCATAGTTTATTATAAAAGTATTTTCAATTACAGTGAGTAGCTGCATTAAGATTTTCAAAAGATTTTATGTAGTTGGAAGAAGTTATATTCAGTTGAAATGTGTTATATTTTTACTTTCAGAATTATTAAACCTTTCTTTCAGTCGTACTTTATATTCTGTTTTACAGCTTATGCATTTGTTGATTTCATGACAAAATCAGGATCATATTCCTCCTCAGTAAAAATCCAGGTTCTTCTGGTCAGGCAAAACAATTACAGTTCATCTGTTAAAATCACAATTTAACCCTTTCAGCATTGCCCCAAATTCACTGGCACAGTAAAAACAGCTCCCAAACTGTTTTTAGCTTTTGTTTTCCATTGGAATTCTGGCAGAGGTAACAATAGGACCTGGAGAGTAGTATTAAAGCTACTACTTTAAAACATATATATCAATAATATTTTGGTAAAGTATGCACTGTAGATCTGTTCCTAATCAGAATTAGTGATGAGGAAGAAAGTTAGACCAAAACTGATTTGGGGTCATTGAAAGATCTGGCAAAAGCAGGAGAGAACCAGAACTGGGCTTAGCTTTGTCCTGATCTGACTAACCAGAAGAGTTGCATGTGGTTTCATAACAGCATTATTGACCAGCATGAGATGTGACCTTTTTCTAGCAGAGTAGCAATCAGTTTGTTACGGCTCTCACAGGCATGCTTGTGCATGTAACACTGCATCACCTCCATGTGCATCAGGGATTCAAGGTGAAGGCTGGATTAGCTGGGACAGGAAGGAGATCTGAGCAGCCTAGCATCTTGGCTAAATTCCTTGTCCCACAAAGAGAGG
>JAPSGF010000005.1:23938718-24018567 GCA_035772895.1 Perdix hodgsoniae
GTGATTTAAAAGAAAAAAGCTTTTGGATGTAGGAAAAATTACTCTATTTAGTTCTTATAAATCCTATCACTTAAGGAATGATTTGTACTAATTCAAAGTAGGCACCCCTGTGATTACCAGCTCTGATCTGTTTGCTTTATAGAAGTGTTAGAAGTTTCTTTCCAGAGTCACAGCCACTATAGAATTCATGTATGTGTTCAGCTGTGTTTTTAAAACATTTTTAAAACGAGTGTCCACTTCCAGCCTGGATTTTTCCTAAACACTTGGTTCTTAAAATAAAGAACATTTGATTACCCAAATGGACACAGTATCCTAGGTCTTAGAGTTTCAGTTTTCTAATCATTTTATAAATATAATTCTTGTCACAAATCTATCCATCCTTTGTTTGTCAGTACTCTTCACTATCTGTACTGCAAGAAATTACGGTGAGTTTATATATCCATTTTTGATCGCAGTGTAATTGTAGGAGGTCATATTCAGGCTGCCTTCTGCTCTGACCCTAAGTACTTTGCCATAGTCACTGGTTTTCACAGCGCAGTTCTCCAAATGGCAATCATGGCCTACATTTCTTGGCTTTAAACCAAAAAAGCACTTAAACTCATGCATGTACAATGGGCTAGAAATACTGTTCATCCTGGTTCTTGAACAGTAGGAACCCCAGTCTTTTCTTCAGGAATAATTCTCAGTGCTCACTTCTGTTGAGCTGACCTGTGCAAAATGTTCAGTGTAGGTTCGCTTGCTCAGTATATGTGCAACAAGCTTGAAATGCATGAAGTACACTGAATGTAGTGCAGTCTGTTACAGGTTAGGTGCTCCAGGGCTGCTTTACTTCTGTCTATTCAAGCGTGTGTCCAGAGCAGCTACATATCAGACTCAGCACGTACACATGCCTAAGAAAGCTGGGCATAAACATAGTAGACCTGGTAAATCTCATATTGTATATATCTCTGCTTGTCTCATTTGTGGCATAAAAGAGACACAGTGCTTTGCTGGTCTGAAGGATTTATTAATCAATACTTGGTGTTGCTTTTGGCTGTGTGGCTTGTATTGTATGTATGCAATTTACCTTAATTTTGTCACAAACATTTTAGGTTTTTGTTCCAACAAATAACGGTGTTAGTAAAATAACTGAATTATGTATGTATTTTGTATCTTAAATATCATTTATTTTTCTCTATGTTTTTTTTTTTAATTATTTTATTTAAATTATTTGAGATTCAAGAGAGAGCGCTTGAATTTATGAAGCACTTAAGCTTGTGCTTAACTTTAGCCTTGTGCTTATAATCAAGCGCACATTGCTTGAGGTCTTGTTCTGAATCTAGGACTTAATTTTCAGTAGACTTATTTATGTGAATGGAAAGGCATATTTTAAGAGGAGAAAAAGTGACAGGTAATCAGCAGAAAGGAGAGCTAGTTCCAAAAGCCCTCAGCTCATTTACATGTGAAAGTTGAGCGGCTCTCTCTATTGTCGCAAGGAGAGAGAGCAGGCACCCATGCATTTACCTAGGGCAGCATTTCTTATTCTCAAAACTTTATGAAGTTTTATTCTCTCATTGTTTGCCACAAAATCTCCTGAAGCTACAGATATGCCTTTCTTTGTCCCAGGAAATTCCTTTGAAGCTTGAATTGAGCTTAAGGTGCTTAGAACCACCGTTTTCTCCTCAGCTGAAAAATGCCCCTCACGTGGATTCAGGGCACTGTGATGAAAAAGCGACATGTGTTCCTGCACAGGCCACACCAAAGACTTGCTATACAGAAAACTCACTGCAGACATCCTTGCATTGCAGCTTTCTAAGCAGACCTTGTGGATTGAATGATTCATCTTTGCTTTCCTAGGGCTCAGAATGTGGTCCTTTATTTCCAGGCGGGAGTTAAAACAGGGTGCTTGAGCAGCTCCACTGGTTTCTTTCCGCTCCCAAACCATCTGCTTCTGCTATCTGCTTCCTGAAATTAGGTATACAAATAATAGTTAGGAACTGTTTTGGTTAGAGAGATTAGAAATCAAAATTTCATTGTTTTATATTGGTGCATGGTATTACTTGAGGCTTTTTCCTTGAATATTTGCCTAATGAAAAAGGGACTGAAGGACAACTGTATGGGACATCTCTAAGAGTTGCAATATCCCAACTTAAGTATGCAGTTAAAAACAGATAGCATCTCTCTACTTAATTTTGTATGTGATTGCTACAGTGAAGCAACCAAGCAGAAGAATAAATGTAAGAATTCCTTTATAAATAAGAAAACTGCCAAAGCTGAAACTGCATTAAGAATATTAATGAAGGCTGTGCTTCAGAAGAATGTGAGTGATAAATGAGGTGTGCTAAAAACAAAAAGTAATGTATTGTTTGTACTTAACGAGGAAAGTAGGAGCAGAAAAGTGCTGCTTAATTATAATGGTGCTGAGTTAATAATGGAGTAGAAATCCTAGCTCCTTCTAATTTGAGCACTTAATTTCTCAGTCTTAATGTTGCAGTAATGCTGTTTCCCAGTATAATTTCCTTACATTTATTTATTTTTAACAACTCAGAAGGAAAACAAGAGAGAGATATTGTGAACCCCCTGTAATGAGATCTCAGTGCTACTAACATGCCTTAAATTTTCCATAAAGGTGCTGATTACATTTAGAGTCACCTCAGCAGTGCAATCACATTAACAGTTTACTCTTCCCTTTAGTGTAGTTCTCCAAGTTTAGGAAATGCATTTGAAAAAAAAATAATAATAATAATAAAAATCCCATGTTTTCCTGTATGAACTTTACCTTATAACAAGCATAGCTTCAAAAATAAAAACCAAGTTTTGTCCAGGCACAACCCCTTTTTCCTTCTCCTTTTGGACTCTAAAGGAGCTATTTAAAGCCATGCAATCATACAGTTGCTGACTGAGCTGACTCAGCAAAATGCTTACTTCATGTTTAATTCTATTGCAATCCGTAGAATTTGTTCTTAAATATGTTGAAAAAGGATGGATTTACATAAGTGTTTTAAAGCAAGCGTGTACCAGAGATTTTTGTAAGTAGGCCCATAATACATTGAAGCATTTCAGTACTCAGACTGTAAATGTCACCTTTAAGGTAACTAACTTCATAAGGGAAATTTTTAGGTATAATTTTTATCTATAATCTCAAATATAAAACAATACAACACTCTTGTGGTCTGTGGATTAGCTAACAGTGTAAGTCATGCCTGTTATTTTAAAATACGCATGCCAAAATTAAGAATTCTTGCAGCTAAATGTCTGAATGTACATTTTCTACTCTTGAAAATAGTTTACTTTTTTTTTTTACTGAAGTATTCACAGTCACTGAAGTATTTAATGTCAGTCAGTCAGAGCTGTAAATGCTATCTAAATAAATACAATGACATATACAGGAATTTAGAAACACATATAGATACCTAATGCCAATCTCCCACACTCCAGAATTTTCTGTGTCATGGCTTGCTTTTTACTTACTTGTGTGGTGTTTCCCTGTAATACAAGACTTGATTATTTTGTGATACTGAATCACTAAATAGGTTCATGTTCTGGTTGGCTAAAGGACATAAAGCAATTCCTATAAAAAGCTTTTTCTGTGTTAGGTTTGTTTCTATGAAGTTTCTATTTCTGTTGGTCCTCCCCCTTGCACTCATTAGACATCTTCTGCCCTATACAAAAAACATTTGGATATTCTTATTTTCAAGAGATAAGAGAACATTTACATTCTCAGCCCTCTCAGTTCAGGTTATCATTTTCCTAATGTGATTAGAGGCTGAAGTATCTCTAGCATGAATGAGATTGCAGGAGCCTAAGAAGGTCTCCAGGAGCTCTCTGGGGGGCAGAACCAGGATTTGGAACCCCTGGAGCACCATGGATGAAGTAGAGTGAACAGCTTTCCTGGAATTGAACTGGAGTTGTTGATTACTGAGTAGTCTCAGTCCAAGTGAGTTTTCTAGCACTGGCTCTGAGAACAGTACGAGTATTACTATAAATGTTTGTGATATCAAGTTGCCAGCTGTCAATATAACCTGATCTACATGCTATGCAACTGCTGGCTTGCATTGTAACACCCTACTTGGTGCTACCACCTTTGTCATTTCCCCTTTGCAGAGCAGGGTTTACAGTGCATGCAGAGCCCTCCTGCATCCGCAGAACTACTCTTGTACCCTTTGCCTTTCGTATGACAGCACCCTTCCACTTTATGATATGGTAAACTGCATGGGGAGGAAAGATGAGGAGAAATGAACATCGATCAGTGCTAGGTGATAACTTGAGGATCCTGTAAAGAAAATCCCATTGTCAGCTGCTGCAGTCTTTCTCCATTTGTCTAAGTTATGGGTCCTACAGGCAGAACATGCATTATTTCGCATGCAGAGAAATAAAGCAGTTGCAAAAAAGGGAGAACACTGGAACCGTGGACTTCCCACATGCCATAAAAGTCTCCAAATAACAATGTAACAATGTCACAGTACTATGTCATTGAGCGTCTTTTCTTTGATAAGCAGAACCGTGACAAGTAAAGAAATAAAAATACTGCCCTTTGCTGCAATCTCTTGTGTGAGTTAAGCAGCAGACAGGCAATTCTTGGCTGAAAGGCAGAACTGAGCTTCAAGTGTTACACAGCACTCTTGTGTCTTTGAGAACAAGAAGTGCTTGAGGTAGTTCAGGACTTGGTGGATTTCTGGAAATATCTGAGACAACCTTTGCATTGACTTCCTGATCCCAGTGAGTAATCCTGTTCCTGTTGCCACTCTCACTTCCCCGGGGGAGGGGGCACTGAATTTCGGCATGTGTGTGGCCAGAGTGCAGGGATATAGGTAGGTAGTGACAGCCTCTGGTGGCTTATGTAGTAAACACCGTATGGCAAAGCTGGTCAAGTATCATTTGTAATAGTGAAATGAAGCTTTGCTGATCTGCATATAGATGCAGTAATCAGAAAACAAGGCGTGCAACTTTTGAAACATCTTTAGAAAAATGAAACTAATATAGCATGTGAGAAGCCTGCCAAGACATAGAGCAGCACGGTGTTTTTAGTCTGATCTGCAAACGCTGCCATTCTGAAACTACATCACCACATCAAAGGGAGAAAGATGTACAAATTGCCTAATGCTGCTAAAGATAAGTGGGAGCTGCTCAGTCCCTGTCCACATTTTAAGTAAGCCGACAGAATGGTGCATAGTAGGCAGGCATGTCGAATATGCTGTGCCACAACTGGTGCCTTACTATAAGCATTATACCAGGCGTGCTAAATATGGAAACGCCGCTTATAGCCGGGAGCACCCACCCGGCTCCCTTAGCATGCCCTGCGCCTGCCGCTCGCCCCCAGCCCGCCTGCCTGGCTCGCCCAGCCCAGCAGGCCACGGTCCCAGCACCCAGGACAAGGGGTGCCGAAATAGCCCTGCGGGACTGCTGTGCGTGGGCGCGGCAGAAACCACGGTGCGAGCGAGAGCATCAGTGCTATTTTAGAAACATTTTTTTATTTTTTTTTTCTTGCTTCTCAGCAAATGCTGCCGGGGGAGGGGAGGGGAGGGCAGGGCGCAAGGAGTGCTTGTGCCCTGTTGCTCGCCCACCCACCCGCGCTCCTTCTCACAGAAACAGGCTTGGCAGCAGGAAAGGGTTAATTACGCTTGAGGACGAGGGAGGATTGCAGTTTGAAAGACAGCGACTGGACAGCTGTGTTTGCTGTGGTATTTTTAAATGCATTAATGCAGGCTCCAATCACCCGGCTGCGCTTGACCTATTTTTGGCTCAGGCCAGCCATTGTTCTATTTCTGCCGCCTCTGGGCCACGCTGTTGTTGATTCAAATGCAAATGAGTTGTCACTGCCCAGGCCAACTCCAGCAGCCGGACCTGGGAACGGCTGCGGGACAGCAGCACTGCGGGGGGACCGCAGCCGGACCCCGGGGATCGGTTCCCGTTGGGTGCTTGTGCTTAGTGCGAAGCTGTGTTTCCCCACACACACTGCCAGAAAGCACCGAGATACTTCTCTGATTCTTCGTCCACCTGCTGTTGGCTCCCAGAGCACAACTGGTGAAACTCTGAGGTGCACAGCCCAGCAGGCGCTTCTTGCCCTCTCACTGCTGTGTAAAGTGGATTTTGCCTTTTCTCTCCTAATAGATACTTGTACAAATGCTTAGACATTGATAATTACTGAAGTGTACTGTCTGACGATCCCGGCTGGAGGAGGTAGGACGCAGAGGGTCGTGGCTGACTCCCCTGTGCAAGTGCCGTGATGAATCTCTCATGTAGCTGAAGTGCAGACTGGTTGGAATATGCTGCAGACAATTTACGAGAGTGAATCGTGTTTTTCCTCAGATGGGGTTTCTGGACGTGAACAGCTCTTGGCTCAGCAAAGAATGCACAGTATGATCAGCTCAGGTAAGAGACAGCTCAGCACCTCAGCCTTCCCTGCCTACACCGTGACTTACCGAGAAAATACAGCCCATCACAGCGAGAAAACACCCCTCCTTTAAAGAACTGATGTATTTTTGTGGGCTTTATGTAAGTTGTTAAATAATTCTCTCTTATCACAGTATGTTAGATACTAACTATTGCATTTGTGGGGAGTTTGTCTCCTTCAGCCTGCTGCTTTCCAGCAAGAGCAAAATGCTAACAACTGAAATACAGTTGGCATTTCCTTTTTTTTTTTTTTTTTTTTTCATTTATTTTGTTTTGTGACTGCAAAATGGGGCTTGTGGTATGAGCTTATTCACAGAGAGAATTTCAGCAGCCTGTATCAGAAAGCTGCCATTACAGCCCATCACAGTTCTTTTCCTACGTGATTTTGTAAACAGGATTTGGTCTTATTGTGAGTTTCCTTTTCTCAAGTTTACATGCAGAGAGATTTTTATATTAATCCTGTTCTGTTTTCATTGTGAGGTTACTTTAAAAAGAATGCTCGTAAAGCAAGACAGTCTCTTCAATATGCGTGGCTTATCTTGCTACTTTAGAAAATATTTTGAAACCTGGCAATAGTCAGAGGTAATGAGTCACTGAAATGTAAATTGGATGTATTTTTAATGAAGGTTTTTCAAAGCTGCTCTTATGGAACACCGGACATTTCTGCATGTATTTGAAGCTCTCCTTGGATTTTCTGATTTCTCTGTTAGCTGTGTTTGAGACGTGAGGGTAATGTCTTAATGATAAATTAAGCCAAAATAATTGCAGCCATTCAGATGAAGCTTCATTTTGGAGAGGCTAAAAAAGTCAAAATTTCAGGTTACTTTTTACTCTTCTCTATTAAACTGTGAATTAGCTACTCTTTATCTTTTCAGTCCTAGGTTTTTCACTTTGTTTTTCATAAAGTTGGCTTTATAGACAGCCTGCAAGTAGAATGTAATGTGAATCATTTACATGTATGATTGTCTTAGTTTATTCCCCTTTTTTTCTCCCCTTTTTCATATCTTTATTTTAAGCAAAATTTGCAGTGTTTCCCATCTTGTAAGCACAAATACACGTGTAGATCACAGATCTCTTCAGATATTCCCTGTTTTGATACACCTGTTGAGCTCATGTTTGTTTGCTTCTTCTAAAAAAAACCTGTTATTTTCCTGCTTTACAGAAGGAGAACTTAAACTTCTGCTGTTTCTTTATTAAATACAACTGAAGAGCAGGCTTATGGTTTCAGATATTAAGCTGTGAATAATTGTGTCAAATGGCAACATTTTTCTTGTTAGGAAAGTATTTAATGTTTTAAAATTTATGATTAGTGTTACTCAGTAGAGAAAGTCATAAAATCTTATAATAACTAAGGAGATGAAAGAATGAAAGAGTCAGTGAGAAATTGAAGAGGTATTAAGTGCACATTAAATTAATTGTGAATATCTAAAGGGTATGGGCACTTCAAACTTGTGATGTTTAACATCGGGGATTTTTCTCTTCCTTTATAAAGCTGCTGGGTTGATTTGTTTCTTTATGGGCCTCGCAAAGAATTTACTGTTACTTTATCTCCTTAAAATACTTTTTGAATACCAGTTGCAGCTCCTTTGTCAAGGAAGGGAATCAGGTGAAAGAGTTGTTTTCAAATATAGGCAGTGAAGCTCCAGCTAATAAAGTGGAAAAAAAAAGCAGAATGTTCTCTGAAAGTGTGGCAGTTCTGCAAACTTTTGTGTTGACTTACAGTTCAAGAATGATAGCTTTTCCTGAACAGCTCAGCAAGTGTCCAGTGCTTTTATACTGGTCAGAGAGAGAAGACTAACTGCTTCACCTTCCCTTCTATTGTTTTTTTGTTGTTGTTGTTATTTTTTTTTCAATAGTGTCTTAAGTTGAAGTTACCTGTATGCAAGTGAAAATCTATCCTTTTTTAAGTTCACTGTGCTAACTTGTAACCACCAAGTAATGTTGCTCAAGTAATACCAATTTTCTCATTTCAAACACAAGAAAAGGAGGTAATTTTCTGTAATTTTATAGCTCTGAGTTTTTCCTCAGTGGAGACAAGAATGTCTTGTAACATTTGATTTTTAGCTGATATTACCTTAGGCCTCTATAATATATATAATTTCCTCTGTAGCGCCAAGTAAAATTGAGTTGTTTTTATTTTTGTTTTTATTTTTATTTTTAATTTTTTAACACAGTCAAGAAAATTGTCAAGGTAAAAGATGTTTAAATATATACTCTGTAAAGCACAAAATGTTCTACAGTGTTTCTGTTGGCCTTTGAGATACACAAAGTTTTTTGTGCACCACAAGTAGTGGATATTGTATATAGTCTGTAGTTTAATTAATGTCTCACAAGACCACAAAGTCTGGTGTTGCTGTCAGTTACCTTCAGTTCCTTTGAGATCAGAGTCTTACAGAATCAGTCCTGATAACTTTTTATGCACTGTCTCTATGCTGCATGCATACAGGCAAGAAAGGAGTAACCAGAGCATGAGTACGTGGTCTAGTGTTTGTAGTAACTAAAACTAGTCACCTGAATTTTGCTAAGAGCACTCACTCCTTACTTAAAAGTTATCTTCACTTAATGCATTGCACAGATTAAAAAGTTGTGTGTATTTCAGAAAAACAAAACAAAACAAACAAACAAACAAAAAAAAAAACAGGTACCTGAACATTTACAACATTTTTAATGTTGTAGTTTTTATAGGAACTTTGCTAGTTCCTAGGTGCAGTGGGCATGTATTACACAACTCTAAATTTAAATAGGCTGGAGTCATCCCCAAAGAGGACCTATGCAGTGGCCACTGAAAACATATTTGCAAACCAAAATGTCTAAGGTATTTCTGACAATAGCAGGCATACCAAATGCTTCTGTCATGTGAAAGCAGTTCTTCTGGTATTCCCTCAATTACTGCTTTGCCTGTCTGTCTCCATCCCTGCTTGTAAATCATACTATGAATGAGATTATCTGGATAGTTACCAATCAAAAGTCTAATTATGAATGGAGCAATCTAGATAGGCACTGACTCAAGAAGCTGTGTAATTTGCAAACACCTACACCTTATTGCAGAGAGCTGTTTCAGCTATCTTGAGAAGACTGAACTAGATACTCCCATATGGTACTGTTGCTGAAAAATGCAGCAGTATGTACCATGCATCTTTATTTGGGAAAATGATGCTTATGCATTCTTATTTGATACCATAATTATTTTTGTTTCAAGATTAAAATTAAAATAAATAAATAAATAAAAATCAACTTGAGTCTAAGTTTCTTATTTAGATAGTATTATTTATCTATGATATTTCTTTAATTTTACCCCCCAAATCACAATTGCCATATGTGCAATGCCACAACAGGTGCTAGCATCCAGGTCTCCCATTCTACCACAATATGATTCATAAATTATAACCCCTTGAAAAAAAAGCCTTTGGTCCAGCTGGAATGATTTCTTGGCGGGAATCATTCACATGTGACAAATAAATTACTAATGCAGTATTACATTAATCAAGCATACTTCATTTGTATGAAGGAGAATAAACAGCCTACCCATCCATGGCATCTGCAGATTTGTGACTTTAAGGAGTAATGCCAACATTATTAACCTCTGGTGATTAAACATACTGTGATGTTTTTCCAAGGGGTATGGTTGCTTCATTCACCATATTTTGACATGTACCCTTGCATTGGCCTTTCTAAATTTCACCTCCACTTTTATTGGGTAAGACATGCTCTGCCTCCTGCCCAAAGCAGCAGTGTTGAAAAATCAAGAGTTCAAGGAGATCTTGAGCTTAAAGCCTTGGCTTGTCACTTAGCTGACAGGTGACCTGAGTGAGTTACATAATCTTGCTGACGTCAGCTTCCTCTTCTGTGAAATGGGGAAAATAATACCTGTCAGACTCAGATATCTTTGGAACAAAATGGTTCTAAAGGGAATATAACAATTCAGAGTGATTAATTTGATTGACTGTCCCTGGAGGTGCTCAGGACCAGGATGGATGGGGCCTTGGGCAACCTGGCCTAGTACCAGACCTGGAGGTTGGTGGCCCTGCCTGTGGCAGGAGAATTGGAACTTGATGATCTTTGGGGTCCCTTCCAACCTAAGCCATTCTGTGACGCAGTCAAGCTACACACTTGCAAGATACTTGTGATTTCACAAATGGAATAAGTTAATATAGTTGTGGTATTTTATTCTCTTCACTGACCAGAAAATTCAAGCTGTGTCTTGAATTGAAATGGCAGAATTGGTGTTTGTGTGCATCATGTTGTATGTGAGTTGGCAGGTCCTTTTTAGCTATCTTCCCTCAGTAAGCCATGTTGTACAAAATTTATCTCATGTGTTGCATCTATGGTGTGATGGCATATGGCATCACCACGCATGTATGTTTGTACATGTGTATTTATATTGCCATCTAAGAATATTATTTGATATTTGTTATCCCTTTATTTCTGGTCAAACAAAACTGTCACCTGCTCAAATGGTTTTGTGGAGAGATTGCAAAAAGTAAATTCATTTAAAGGCTGGTTTTGTTTTGTTTTGTTTTGTTTTTTGAAGCACATGAAAATTGAAAATCTTGGAATATTTGCATTTTTGAATCAGGGAGCACAAATATTTACACATAAAGCCTGTCTTACGAATGTGTTATCTCAGGCAATAACTCTTTGGAGTGAGGAAGGATAACAGAGGATGATGTTTTACTTTATGATTCTCTTTAGAGTAATGAAAAAAATGGTGTGAAACAGCTCAATTCAGGGAAGTTCTAGGCAGCAGTCAGGAGAGGCTGTTTTCAGCTCTCAAAAGCCAGGCAGAAAAAGGGCTAGTTCTTCATAGGAGATGAAGTGTTTGGATTCTTTGTCACTGGAGAGTATGGCTTAGCCTTAACAATCAAGGCTATGAGAAGAGCAGTGTAGACCTTGTGTGGTGATGGTCTCACTGACTTTGAGTGAAGGCGTTGCTCAATCACATGTGCTGGACAAGACACTGATTATGAATTCAGTTGAACAAAAAATGTGGTCAGATGAAATTAAGATGTTTTTTCTTCTGTGTGTTATTTGGGAAGACACTGAATGCAGACCAATGTTGCCAATTCTGTGTGTCATCTCTGATGCTGTCATGTTGCCTTTTTAAAAAATTTTTCTCCCTTATGTCCCAGCTTCTGGAATCATGTGATGGTTACCTGACAATCTTATTTTGCATTAGAAGTTATAGTTATAAATTGTGCAAAAGGACTCAAACAGGAGTTTCAAAGTAAATGATTTTTAAAAATAGCAAGCCATGAAAGCTGGAAAATAAGTAAAATTGTTCTGCTTTTATTTTTAAAACCTCTTTGGCCTTCTTTCCTGATATCATTAGACACTGCCTGTAATATAAAGGTTCGCTAGCACTGGCACTGGAACAGCAGCTCCTCTTTCTCTGATGTGTTGAGCTAAATCACTTATAAAAGACCTTTTTTTTTACTTCAGCTGTTTATTGTTTTAACTGTTCACCTTTCTTACATATACTGCTTTTCCCCTTGCTCAAAAGCATATATTTTCAGCTGGTCTTTCCTTGTGTAAAACTGCGTACAGAAGTTATTCACCTCATTAAAATTAGCATTGGATCTGAGGAACATTTGTAATTCCTCCTACTACCAGAGCTGTAATCAGACTTTTATTTCTATAACAATTGCCCAGCCCCTTTCTTTTGCACAGCCTTTGCAGAGGATGCAGGAGCTATGAGAAAGCAGAATGCTTAGCTAAGTCTGCAAACATTCATCACTGCTCCCGTGTATATTTGCACATATGCATACATACACAGTGATTTCAGGTTTTGATGTAGGTGATGGGCAAGATTTCAAATGTGATTGCATTTTAACTTTTCTGAACTACTGTTTTGTTTTTATATGAAGAGTGCAATCCAAACTATTCTATGAAAACTGGCTGCCAGATACTGTTGTTGAATGCATGAAAATCTGAAATGCCCCGTTCTGTGGATCTTCTTTCACAGGCTGACTCCTCTGGGTCAGTTATTCTTAGCCTAGTTATTTTCATCTTATGGCATTACAGGTCTAAGATTAGCCTGTTAGGCGTTATCATGCCATCTGAGTTACCTCCTAATATAACTGTACACCGGAATGATTATTTATAGACAGAGCATTCTGTCATTTTTGCTTTATTTCTGGTAGTTTAAATAAAGAAGAGCAACATTCAAGAAAAACCACAGATTCCTTCCTGCTGCCAAAACAACATGATAGCTGCCTGCAAAGGGGCAAGGATATTGTTTCAAATGTGTGCTTGCAGCAGATCCAACATCCATTTTATCTCCTCTACTTCTACTAAAAAGAGATACCTGGGGTAGTGCTCTGGTCCCCTGAGGAGTTAGCAGGGGGCAGGATTGCTGCCCAGCCGTGCAGGGAACAGACTTGTGGCTGGTGATGAGAACAAGGATATCCAGGATCTATTTTTAGGGGCTGGCACTGTCAGGCTCCATGTTCAGTGTGAACATGTCACATATGCACACAGCTCCTCCAAAATGGACCCTTCTCATTTTGTTACGTAAAAGCAGGGCCTGCTGTTTAATTAGCCTTCTAAATGCATTTTACGGGCATAACAGGAAGCTTTGGCAAAATGACACATTTTTAGCAAACTATTCTTCATGGCTGCTTCACAAACATATCTGCTAGAAAATCTTAATCCTAAAGCAGGGTTGTCATTCAAAAACAGGGTAAAGCACATTCTTCCCTCAGGAAGTTCACTGGGATCTTAGTAGCTGCAACTAGAAGCAAGTTTTCAATAACAGTTTGATAAAAGGCAAGACAAATAAGAAAGTGGCAGATTGTCAGCTAGATGTTGGTGCAGCCTTTGAGTATAGTTGAAGCTGGCCAATTCTAAAACAGTGAAATGCTAATAGATTAATGAAGTCAATTTTTTCTTTTTCACTTTCTCCTCTAAATAAGTGTCATATTTCTCCTTGTGCACATTCTGAACATGATCAAGATCTGCTTCAAAATGTTTCTGGTGTTAAAAGCATGCAAAGGCAGTAGAAGCCTTTATGTGGTCAAAAGGAACAGTGCTAGCTTAACTCTCCTGTTGCATAAAAAAAACAGCTCCTTGAGTTTTGTCAGACTTGCAGTTCTGTACATTACTCTAAAGGCACTCTGGCATTTTATATAATCTGAGCATAGCCAACACATCTGCTTTATTAGCTTTGTGTCTCCTGGTTGCAAACTCCTTCCTGCTTCTGGAGTGTACAAATACGACAAGAGCTCCAAGAATTTAAACCCTTCGTTGATGACTGTGCTTGAAATGCAGGATGCTCCGTGCTAATGGTAACACATTCCTTCTGGTAATGAAACTCAGTGTCATCAAAGAGAGACAGGGGACAGAAAGGAATGAATTCTTTTAAAATGCCATTTTTATAAATCATGTTTTTACAGTCTCTTTCTCTTTTGTGATCCCTGTGGTTAAAGGTATGTGTGCCACAAGGAGGAATAACAGCTATTCAATTTCTGTGAAATCTGGAATGGAATAAAGAGAAAGTTTAATGTTAATTTAATAATTTCCTTCCATTGTTTTGTTCTTAATCCAAATTTCCTTTTTCTGTCTTGGTGCCCAAGGCCAAAATACTTTTGGCTTTGCAGAGTAAAATTTTGAGGAGGAATAGGGAACACAGACCGCCTGTGCTTAGTCTCCTATGGAGTCTTTCTGGTGTTTATTCCTTCTATGCAACTGCAGTACGATGTGCTAGGGATTGCCTTATACTTACCTGTTCACATTACCCTTCCTTGTTTCTGCCTTTGTTCTGTTCATCTACTTGGTTGATCTCTAAATTGACATGATTACTATACAACATGTATTTTTCCCAATCCTTGTCATGCTTTTTCCTGTGGATATGAATGAGATAAAACTCCTGGACTGGTCAAATTTTTTTATATTCTTATTTTGTTTTGATTTTGAAGTTATAAAATGCATAAAAGAATTCCCTTATGATGATCGCACCAAGAAATATGAAATAAAACCCCTGTTTTGGGGGAGATTTTATGTTGAGATGAATAGTGACAGAATTACTATTTTGATGCACGTAACAGCATAGGAAATAGTAAAAAGAAAATTATCAGTGTGATTGTTCATATGAATATATATATCTACTTTTACATGAAGGCATTTAGTAAAAGATGTATCAGAAATCTCAACCAAAAAATCCTTGCACAGCAGTTGCTGAAATCTGCTGGGACCTGAATTCAGGAGAGCATTTTACCTTGGGAATCCAGTAGATGCTCATCAGCCCATGTTGTGCATATGCTCAACAGTGTTCCAGGCTCAGAAGACAGATCTACTCATTCCCACGCACATGTCAAGATGTTTCCATCCTTTTATTTGCTGTTACTGATTTTCCTGCAGGATCTAACTTAGAATAATGAAGTTTTATTCTTTTGTTTCTTTGAAGAATCAATACTACTATCAATTATTATTGAAGGATTTCCATTAAAAACAATGTCTTTGTTTCTTCAAGTTTTATGAGGGAAGGATTGGCATGAGGTAAAGTGATTTGATGGTAATATCAAAGAGCGTTATAAATGGAGGAATAGTGAGAGATTATACAGGCACTTTCTATATTAAAATGCTTTATGAGGGAGGATGGAGAAAAAATGGAGATGCAAGTGAACCATGTAGGAGGTAGAAAATGAGGGAGACCGAAGCACATGCTCTGTCAATGAAAGTAGTAGGAAAAATGTAGGTGAAAGAAGTTAGGAAAGTAGTCACATTTGGTAGAAATGAGAGAAGAGAGAAGCTTCTGTCAAGAAAAGAGAAAAAAAAAACACTAGAAAGAAGACACGGAGAAATAGCATTGTCTTTAGAATCAGCAAAAGCTATTAAAACGATGTAGGAGTGCTTTACTCTTGCACATAATCACACAATAAACTAGTATTCAGGGATTTTCCAAACCATCCTAAAGACTGTTTTTCTGTTTATTTTATTTATTTTTTTGTTGTCTGAGAATGAATGAATTGTTTGGGAGAGGGAGAGATGTGGGACACAGTCTATTTATATGCATGCTACAGATCCTGTTCCATCCCACCATCTCTACATCTCTAACTCCTATCCCCCAAATACAGCTCGGCTTTCCTACAGAACCTACAGAGCAATCTCATCTGTGCTTTGCAATGAATTACCATTGCCCTGCCACCTGCCCTGTCCTTATTTTTGCCTTTTCTGGTTGCCCTGTTTGGGAGCTTTCTCAGTTCTGTGCATATTTTCTGGTGTTCTGGTGTTCCTTTTTTTTTTTTTTTTTTTTTTTTTCCCCCTCTCATTCCAGTGAATATATGGATAATGGGGCAGCTGATGAATTTACTTGGGAAAGAAGAGAAATTTTAGATGGCAACATCAAAAGGCTAAAGGCAAAGAAATAAACAAGGAATGCTAATGTAGATGAATTAAGTAATAATGATACTGTGAACAAGTAAGGATATAAATACTGGCACAGTTATTTTGTTCAGAAAATAAATGGCCAGAAATGGAAATATTTAGAAAAAAATGCCCTTAAGCTGAAGTTCTGAAATCTCATGTAAGAGAGAATGCGTCTCTCTTGTCACTGATAATATATAAATTTACATCAGATGTATATATAGATTTATCACTGATCCTACTCCATTTTCCAACTCTAGGATCATTTTGGACTTATGGGTATACTAAAATTTGACAAAATTTTTGGGTGTGTTGAGTTTCACGGGTTAGTTGGGGTGAGCATGAATGCATGTCTAAGGCCAAGTGCTCTTCCTCGCTCTTCACACTTTGCAGCACAAAAGGTAGACTTCTGTCTCACAGAGTCTTGCAAGCTGCAAAGGGCTGAAGGCACCAAGAACTTCAGGAGCTGATTCCGAAGACTCATTTGTGTTACTGCCGCTATGAAATACCGTTGACTGTATTGCTGTGGATTATCCCTGATGTTGTAGGAGCCATGGAGGGAGGAAGGAAACAGAACTTCAGCCATACTTCCATGAGAAACTTCTCTCAGCATTTAAAGGACAAGGGCTAACGTTTCACGCCTAATTAACACCTTATAAAACTCCGGTTAACTACATAGCACTTTACCATTGAGTAGAATGTACGTTAATACTGTTCCTGTGAAGCTGGCCTTACTCATCCATTGGGCAAATTTCGTGCATTAGAATGAAAAGGAAAAATCTGACAAGTGTGCATTGCTAATAATCAAGAAGAAAATATCTTTGCTGGCAACAGCAACCTGCAGCAAAATGAGATGTTCTGTGAAGCTGTAGCCATCTGCACTCCAAACCACATCAATGCCTGTTCAGTACCATGTAAACAGTTTGCTCCAGCAAAGCTTACATGGCTCTTGGATTCAATTTCTGCTTCATTCTTTCTGTAATCCTCCCTCTGTGGAGAAAATGTTTTGCCAGACATTCTCCCACTGATACCCCCTATTCTCTTTTATTTTTGTAACCTAAGAATGCTCCTGTATGCACTTATCCTTCCAAGACAACCTGGAAATCAGCAGAATTCAAGCTATGGGAGGAAAAAATTCTTTCCTGTGAAGCTACTCCCTAGTTGTTACTTACAGAAGCATTTGATACCAGGATCTACATAGACCAAAACCATACAATATCTCTAAATGATGCTGGCATGCTAACAAGCACAGGTCAGAAGGACCTTAGAGTTGTTGCGGTTTTTGCTGTTCATTTCTTACTGAATATAATTTTGAGTTTGATGCACAGTTTGATTCTCATGCCTGTTGCTGTACTGTTTGTAGCCCGGCTGCACTGCATCTTTTGAATCAGAACTCTTCTAAAAGATTCTAATCTTCACAGGCACACCTAAATTATGCAATCTGAAAGCAGATTTCATTGCTGCTGCTGTGAAGGTTTGTGATCCTGAACTGGGGGCAGTCACAGATTGTCATAGGTGGGACAAAAGAGTGTAAACCCAGAAACGTCAGGGATTAGTAACAGTCAGGTAGGAAATAATGTCTTGCATCCAGCTGTCAGTACTTAGTATTAGAACTGATTGTCTAAAATATCAGTAGAGAAAACTCCGCTTTCTTGCTGGATAACTTTTTCAGATGTTTGAACTTTGTGATTGTAAACGCAATTATAAAATCATTCCAGAAGACAGTAGTTAGTTTTTGAAAAAGGAGAAAGGCTGCATAGATTAATCTTACATTTCTTCACTAAATCTACTTTATTATTATCTAACCCTTACTTGCACTCCCCAGAAGGCCCATAGTTACGCAAATATGCTCGTTTATAATGTGGTTTTCCTCTTTCAGTACAGATGGATGGATGCTAAAGTAGATATAAATAGTAGTGTTCCATGCAAAAAAAAAAAAAAAAAAAAAGAAAAAAAAAAAAGAAAAAAAGAAAGAAAAAAAAAAAAAAAAAGAAAAAGAAAGAAAAAAAAAGAAAAAAGAAAGGAAGAAAGAAAACAAAACACCATAGAAGTGCAAATCATAAGTGCATATCAGGCTCTTTCCTCTTGTGGAAGTCTTTCCAAACTCTTAATCATTTTAAATCCAATTAGCCTTTTCCTGTTTCTGACTTGGCTCTCTTTGAGATAGGATAACCAAACTGGAATATTCCTGATGACAAAGCCTCACTGAGGAATACGAAAACTTACTTTTATCCTAGTTTCTGTACTTCCCATTTTCAGTTTTGAATCTTGATTTATACTGACTTCATGTTTCTGCCAAGCTGTCTACAATGACAGCCATCTATTTTGGAGGTTATATTAAGGTTAATAAATTAGTTCTAAGGTATATTCTGCTCATTCCTCCCAGCAGAAATTACTGCATATCTGAAAGAATGAACGAACTCTTCTATTTTGCTTCCAAATCACAATGGTTTATATGGACTTCTGGCATTCCTCAGAGCCTTCCACAAAATATCCTAAAGAGATTTGTGCCATCTGCAGCTCTAACCCCATCAATCTTTTTTCCATTATTCTTCTTTCCAGACCTCTATTAAAAGGGCAATTACTGTTACCTCACTGCACTATCAACCTTCTCCTAATTCAAAGAGAGTATTTATTTCCCTTCTGCTTTTTATCTTTGAAACTGTTTCTGATCATTGAGAGATTTCTTGTAACCTCATGCAAAGCCCAGAGAAGCTAACAGAGCAAAACTCCTGTGGCATACCTTATGAAGGACATTTTGAAAGCTCATTTAAGTCTGTGGAACATGTCCTTAAGTGGTTCCAAGTGCCACAGCCCCACTGAAGATTGGGCCATTCTTTGATCCCCATTTTGTTAACCCTTTGAAAGAATTTGTTATCCTTTCAAGTCTCGAAATATGCATGCAATTAAAATTCACAGCTCATAACTGCATCCTACATAGTCAGTCTGCATCAGACTTGATTTGTTCCCTGAATGTCTGTGAGATTAAAATTTAAACAAAAATTGGCTCTGTTGTTGCTATTAAAAGAGGATATCGTCTCTGAGAGAACATATGGGGAAAGAATATTCCTTTCCCTTTCTTGTTTTGAAATTGTATAATTTACTCTCTGTTGGCTAAAATAATTTTTGCTCTGTTTTGTGAAATTAATCAGTAAGCTCAGACAAAGCATGTGAAATTGTAAATTCAATGCAACTTGTTTTAAAAATAAGAGACGAAAGCAATTAAAATAGTTTATGCATTTCAACCTGGGCTAATGTGTTCACAATTATAGTGATGTAAGATCATGTTTAAAAGGAACAAAAGATTTTGGCTTCACCACTCATTTACAGTACAAGTGTGTAGTTGTGGTCTAAAGAATTTAAAATGAAGAGAAAATATAAATATTACAATTCTGGTACAAATAGTGGAGGATAAAACATATGAGGAGGGATTAAGGGAGCTATATTTATAGTCTATATCAGGGAGAGCTCGAGGGACATGGGTACTAGCTATAAATAACTTCAAGGTAACAGTATAAATGAAGGAAGGGAATTATTTGTTCTCAAAAGATGGTAAAACATGGAATAATAGCCTGAAGCAAAGAAAAGGAAGTTTAAGTTATGTGTTACAATATTTTCTAGCTTTAAGAGCTGTTGCTAGCAGAGACGTAAATAACTAAGGTAGGAGGATGCTGAAGCAGTACCCAGGACCAACTACAGCTATTTGGCTACCAATTAAAATTACTTGTAGATGGAGCTGTGATGTAGATAACAAAATGCACAGTGTTATACTTAGTGGTGCAGACATCTTTTTTTAACCTGTTGTATTTTCTAATGCCCTCACCTCTGGGTTCTTCAAAGAAGTGATGCATTTATGTTTGTGTGTATGTAGCAAAGAGATAAATCAACTGGATAAAGGTGAAAAATTGTACAAAGATTTTTGTACCTTTACAAGTGACTCAGCACTTTCAGTAGATGAATGACTTTTCAAGTACTAGTGCTTTTCATTGACAGCAATGTGATAAAATGTTGCTTTATGACAATGAAGATGTTGCAGCATGGAAACAATCTGACAACTGTATTGTTTTCATTTGCCCAGCATGTAATTTATTAGGCAGTGATAGTTTGGAGAGACTTTCTTCTGGCTTTAGTTTTTATAGGCAACATCTGTAGTAAATATTGTTCCAGTTAATATTGACCAGATCATGCAGATCTGGCTTGCGTGGCTTTGAGGAGTGTATGTGTATTTAAACAGGGAAAAGAACATAATTAATGCTCATTTCTGCCCAAAATTTCTTGCTCATTAGCTTTGTTCACTCCAGCCTCATCACAACTCTCCACTCAGAGACTTTTGGACACACCTGAGCCTGAGATTTCTAACCAGTAGTGGATTCAATCCATTGTATAAATAGCTCAGAATATGAGCCTTTTCTCTCTCAGCCGTTTGCACCGTGTTACTTAGTATTTGGTTCTTTGCTGTACCTATTTTTTCGATATCACTTAGCTTTACATTCTTTCAGCTTTTAAAAGGCTTTCTTAATAAAATAATCAAAAATATTGTATCACGTGGGTAATAAAGAAAAATGAAATTAGTAGTGCAGTAGTGGAGGGCAGCGGTGGTAGAAATTTGATTTATACTTGCCACCTCTTTTTTCACCTCTTCTTGGGTACATTCTCAAAGCCATGTTTCCTCTTCCATCAGATGGCAACTGTGAAAGAATATATTTTTCTCAGTCAGTGGGCTCTTTTTGGAACAAGGAGTGTCCCCTAAGGCAGGCAGTTAGGTAATGCGCTCTTGAAATAAACTGACTACCTCTAGCCCTCCTGGGTTTGAGGTAAGGTCTTAGAAGCGTGCTTTTGCAGTTTTGGAAATCAGCAGTAACTGCCTATCATCCCTGGCTACCTCTTGGAGTAACTTGCCTCATTTCACTCCACTGACTTAAAATCTTAATTCTTGATATCAAAATTGATATCAATATTGACTATTTACTGAGTATTGCTAATTTCACTCAGAAGAAACAAGTGCAGTCTGGGAAAGCTCCAGTCTTTAGGAGATTTGACTACTAGGAAATCTGAGTTCAAGTTTAATTTATGTAAATTTTATGTTTGCAGCTGTATGCTTGTGTTCTATATAAAGCATAGCATTTCTTATTTTCTGCCTCTTCACCTGACTTGCTACAACCTTTTCTTCTGCTTTCCCATGTCTCTTCTCGGGATGACCCATCTAGAATATACCAAAGCTTACTAACTCCTGTCCTTTGACTTCTTAGCTTTGGCAGAAAAAGCTGAGGATGTCAAACAACCTAGTAGCTACATTGTGGTCTCTGTACACACAAATGGACTCTGTGGAAATGTTCATATTCTATTTTGGGATTCTTTGGCCTGGAGAATATCATATATGTGTAAAATGTATACATGTTAGGTATAAGATCCCTATGCATTAAAAGAAAACAGAAAACCTTGTGGCATGCTGGAAATTCAAATCACCTAAATTTAATTTAAAACATTAAGTGTTAATTTTCCAAGAATAATAAGCTGGTATTTGCATGTTTACTGCGACTTTTTAGATCAAAGAATAAAAACAAAATTCTGCGCTCTTGAAGTTTTCAATAAGTGAAAATGGAGTAAGATGAGATGTCGAGGTATTTGGCATGGATAGTGGCACATTTCAGTGCTTAATGGCTGTTATTTTCTGAAAGAGCTGTCCATAAATATTTTCATGTATTTTTCTGCCAAGAGGCATCTGTCTTCCCCCATAAAAGTCCTTATCACTTTGTTTATTCATTTCACCTTCCTGACTGACAGTATCCTTGTTTCACATCGACCTTTCCCAAAGTAAAAGAAGTGCGAGTCAACTTTTTCTTAATTTTTATTTCTATTGGCATTTTTCCTTGTTCTTTTTCTATTCATGAAAAGCTATGGATTTCATAATAACATCTTTGGGAAGCTAGGACTCTGTTTTGGTGCTATGAAACCAGTCCTCATGGGAGGGATATCAGTAACCCAAAGAAGCTGCAAAAACTTTAGAAAACTGTGTAGAATCTGGGGATTAATTCCAACACACTTCATTTCATGACTTTGTATCCAAATAATGAAAAATATTGATCAGTTATTCACAGTGATATGAATAGATAAACAACTGGTCCAAAATCTTACAAATTACTGCTTTTCCAGAATTAGTGATCTTAAGTTATGTCTGTTGGCTGCTGGTCAAGTCTGGGATTAAATTGCCAACTTCTTTAAGTTGCCTGCATTTATACAAAGAAAAACATACAGGAGAAAGTTACCCTCTGATTTGAAATTTAATTTGCTTGAACGTAGGGTAAACGTAAATGTGCCTCTGTGAAGGTTTATGTACTTTCACTGACTTTAAAAGAAAAGCATAAAATTTAGTATTATTCTTACTTGTTCTAGAAAGAAGAAAATAGTATGAAAATGTTTTTCAGTCTCTCAGGAAATAGGTTTTTGGTAGAACTGAGGCCTGCTTCAGGGCTGCCATGCCTGATTGAGCCTGAAGCCTATGAAAAACTCCATATTCTTACACATCTTTTGTCACTTATGTCTGTACTGCAGCTATTACTGCTTGAGAAGTAAAGAAATTATATAGGCTCTTAGGGTATGCTTAGCTCCCTGCTGCTGAAGTTACTTTGCCACAGGTAAGCTGAGAAGTAAATGAAACCTGTTGTCCCTGTTTCATTACTATGCAGTTATCATGCTATTGGGAAGACCTCATTGTGGCTTAAGTGGCCACCATTTTTTTTAAGCTTTCTTAGTCTGTAAGTAAATTCTTAATGAGTAAGGTTATGAATAAAGTAGTTCTGCCTAGTTAGTACTGCAAGTTTAGAGACCCATAAATTCCTCATCAGTCTGAAGTGTTATGTACTGTATGTGGACCTCACTCCATAATTCTGTTGTATAGAACACCTTTTGTTGACTGATTCTGAAAATGTCAGGTCAAGAAAAGTTCATCTAAAGGTGAAATTTAAAGACTATATGAACAATTTGTAGTAGTTAAGAATGGTTAGAATTACAATAGTAAAATGATGAAGTCATGTACTTTCTGCTTTCATGGAAAAAGTCATCGGATCTTTGCTTGAACAGAAAATAGTCCTAAGAGATGAAATTTTCTTCCTTAAAAAAGGCTTTATCTCTGCTGCAACTCATAATGGAAAAGCTTTTATTAAAAGATCTGATTTACATGTACTGAGGTCAGTAGCAACTTTCAAGAGCTTTGACGTATGTTGTTTTAGATACTGCACTAAAGTATACTGATTCTGTAGAAATCTATTTATACCTTGTGAAGAGTAATAACATTTAAATTTCATAATAAAGCAATATTGGTCACTTAGTAATAAATGTTAATAAATAAATATGGAATTTTCTGGGTGTCATTGCTGACTTGGTTGGATGTTCGTTGTCCTCTTAAACTGATTTTAGTCTTTGAAAAGTCTGTGTAAAAATTATATCCCTTTAACCAGAAACATATTTTGGGGAAGTACATCTGGTAGGGAAAGAAATGAGTTTCTACTTTCATGGTTACAAAGAACTTGTAGGTTCTTTGTATTTATTTGATTATTTAGAAAACAGCAGGACTCAGTTTTATGTGGTGCCTTAAATTGGGTGGACGAGCTGTCAGTCACCTGGAATCATGTTGCCCAAGCTTTTCAACAGCCATGGGAAAATGCGATTTAGGACAGCAAAGACAACAACATTACCAGATGCCATGAGTTCCACCTGTTAAGTGGTATTTTTAGCCATCTGTTAATAGAAAATAACTGATAAGTCTTCTTTCATCATCAATAACTCTTTCATTCTTATAGCTGAGGATGTATCAGTGTGTTTTTTTGCTTTGCAAATGAAAGCCAGTCATTTGTACTGGATTAGAACAGAATAGCATTGTAGACATGGTCAAAAATGATGAGGTTGACTTGTAAACAATCTGAGATTTTCATACTAGTGTGACGTGCTACTAACATTTATGACTTAGAATGACAGTAAATATTTATGAGACTTTTAAAGGTGTCATTCAGTTGTCTGCTAAAATATGGCTTTCCCTCACTCTCATTATTGTTGGGCAAAACATTTCAACCATACTTGAGAAAAGGACTGAACAGAAATAAGCTATTTTGCCCTTGAAAAGTTCCATCAGTCTTCCCTATTCTACAATGAGAAATTCTGTTGCTTACTGTGCCTTAAATCAGGAACTTGGCATATGATATTTGTAGCTGAAAGGCAACTTTGTGCAAATCTATTTTTGTTGGCCAAATTTAAATTGCAGATCAAGTTTTACTGTTGTATTCCTGATAAAATGTCCAAGTATTCTGTCTCCAGTTAGCATGTTGTGTTCTTGTCCTTTTTACTGATCTTTTTGCTTACACATCACTGGGCAGCTAAAAGCAGCCCGCATCCAAGTGCGGGTAACTGAATGAAGGCAGGAGTCTGGTCTACCCTGAACCCATTCTTTCTCCATCTGTAGATGTGGTAGGGATTAGATTTTGATGAAGGAGCAGTTGGAAACCAGAAGCATCAGAGAAAGGAGGGGAGAAAAGCAAATTGTGAGTGGGGAGGAAATAACTGGTCAGCCAAGCAGCCAGGGTAAAGTGGGAACAGTGAGACTGAGCAGTGGGAGCAGGAACATTTAGGAGGGAGATAGCAAAGAGTGAATGGAGAACCTGAGAAGGGATAAGAGGGCAGGAGGCCAATAGGAATAGGGAGTGCATCACATTTTCTTCCCACTGGGCCTCTACTTTATCTATGTCCAGAGTGAATGAAAGATAAATTCTATAAATTCATTGTTCTGTGCCTGCCCAACTGCAGTGATTATAGAATTCACCCCATTTGTGTCCTACTCAGCATGCAGTATTATTGATTTCTTTAGGAGGTCACCTTATGCAACTTTCTTTAAATATTAATGTATTCACATGATTACTTTTGTGAAGTGTGTGAGCTGTGTGCTATGGATGGGAACTAGAGCACGGAGCATAAAGAATACCAAATGTCTATGAATTCCTAGTGTCCTCTTTAAACAGATAACGGCTTGAGGTTTCAGCCCTTACTTTATACACTATTATTTAAAGCAGAACATGGGGACTTAAAATTGCGTTGCGAGTAAAATTCTATTGCTACAGTCAATTAACATTAAAAATATTGAAATAATCTTCAAAAGTCAAACTTTTATGTGAGGCAAAAGACGATTTGTCTAAATTCAGGGTGAAGTGAGATTCACTACAGGAATAATTAGCTGAACCTTCCACTCTGCTTCATGAATATGTTAGATATGGTTTCTGGGGGTTGTAACATTTTCTTCCAGCATATCATTTCTTTGAATTTTACTGAAGCCTGATTAGGTAAGACTCGCTAACAATAAGTAGCTGATACAAAACAAGTACATAGGATAATATTTCTAAGAAATGCTGTGTATTCTTTTTGGACTGTCTTTAGTGGCTCTTCTTTGTTTCCAGTTGCTTTTCTACAACTTGTGAGCCATTATTTTATTGGTTCACTCTTAACAATTTCAGAAAAATACTAGAAACAAACATTATCCTTCTTTATTAATTATCGTGTTTTCCATTGTTTTGCATAAATTTTGGATATATTCTTGAAATGTTTATTTTACATTTGATGCCATCATTATCTGTAAACAGCAAAAAGGACTTAAAAACTATAAAGGCGATAAGGATTGCAAAATTGGGAACTAGGTGGATGGCAAAACAAAGCTACTTATGCAGGAGGTTATAAGTCAAATAGTTATTCTAGAGAACACTTAGAGATTGTAAAAAGGAGAGAAATCATTTATTATGGTTTGCCATTTGGGAAACACTTCGCACTTTCATTAAAATGCCTTTGAATGTACATAATGACCACAGGCTTATTTCAAATCTGGTACCTAAAGGTAACAGAAACTTGTCTTTTCTAGTGTTCTGGGCAGTGACCATGGAACTACAAAACTTCAGTATACTCATGGCACTTCTCAGTGCCTTATTAAGTTATGACAGCTCTGGAAAGCAGCAGGTTAAGTGTTAAATCTCACCAGCTGACTCCAATAACCTGACAGAGCTGTAAGGAACAAGGTAATTCTGATATGGAATGAGGAAGGGAGGAAATGGGGAAAAGGAAAGTGAAATGTTCTCCTGGGAACCTGTTGGTGAAAACTCCAAACATTAATGAGGAAATTATTTACTGTCAGCTTCTCACCAAGTAATCAGTATGGTTTCAGATGCAAACCTGTGTTCTAAATCATACCAGGTTCATGTTGCTAACAGCCAGGAAAATTGAACAACAGTGGCTCACTACTGGTATCATTACTGCAGTACTGACAGGCAGAAGAATTTTTTTTTCTTTTTTAGTTAATTATTTAGCAATTGTTTCCATTTTGATGGAATATTGATTACTGTTTGAGAATATTGATACTGTTTGTACATCCTATTTGGAATCCCTGACTAATGAAAGTTGAAGCCTCTTGATATTTTCCTCTTATACAGTGTTCTTTTCCAGTGAAGGAGTCTAGAGGAGCTCAGAAGGTCTTGATGCTCCTCTGAAATATGCCAAACTGACATCTTACTGCTTATCTTTCCCTGAACTGTGTGGTGAGGTTGGGCTTTAGAGCAGCTGGCTTTTGCCACATGTGTATGTGTGAAGCTATTGAGGAGGAGTAAGGATAAAGACAGATGCATTCTAATTTAGTTTCTTTTGAAATACTTCTGCTTAGTGCCCTTGCTTTTGGTTTAGGAAGCAAAACTGGCCAATTTTTCTTTGCCTTCTGTAATTATCTTCTTATGCAGAACGTTGAAGCTTTGGTCTTATACATTGCTTACCTGGAGGGAGGAATGTGCCCCTTTCAAGAAGCTTGAGTCAGTGAAAACTCAATTAAATGTTTGTTATTGGTTATGCTCGAGTCAGGGACTGCTGATTCCATTTGCTTAGTAGCAGAACTGTATCTGATGTGGTCACTGTTCAGTGTTGCTGCACATTCTGATTTAAAATGAGCCATGCAGTGAAGTTACTGGATTAAATTTGCTCCTGCCAATTCTGTGCTCAAGTACTATAATTTTTAACCAAATGTAGTTTTTTTATTAACCAAATATATCATTTGCTGAGATGTGAGTGAGCCTTGGCTCTTTCTTTGTATTTGATCCTTAAAGCATATGCACTGACATAGGGATTCCCATAATAGGAGTGTGGTAAGATTGGCTATTGCATATAACAAGCCTGGAACAAATATAATAGGCAAGCACATATCTAAATTAAGTACAGAGATAAGTAATTTTGCAATTCATGTAGTAAATTGCCTTCCTAATACTTGGAAACTTCTGAAGGATATCTCATAGCTTTACATAGCCAGCTTCATTTATGGAGCATGCTACACTTTTAAAGTAGAGTTAACATACTGATGTAGATCTTATTTAGCAAGCTGGAGTTGGAACCATTCATGATTTGTGGAATTCCTTCATAACTTTATACCTGTAGTCATTACATTTAAAATTTTTCATTTTGTAAACTCCTGATTTGTGTAGTTTAAAAGAAGTATTTGAACTGTGAGCACTGATTTGAACCGATAACATGAACTGCAGTGATGACTCCTTATAGTGTCCACAGCTTCTGAGTTCCAAAGGAAGGGAAAGGGAAACAGAGTACAGGAAGCTCAATTTTTCTGTTTTCCCTTTCTTCCATGTTCAGGTGACCTCCTACCAGGGACATAATCTAGTTATTAGTCTAAAGCTTTACAGATAGACAGTACTATGAATAACTGCAACAACAGTAATAGTGACAATAATGCATTTCAACTATGTTCCTTCACTCAGTGGTAATAAGCAATAGATATGAAAGCTAGATAGAAAGAAAAAAAACATAGTTGGATTCCCACTGGGAAGTGTTTTTCCAGAATACTATTTTATTCCTGGAGCACTAAGCAGTTCTCTTGTTAGTATAAGTTTCTGTCTGTGTAGTTTTAATGTATGGTGCAGAATGGAAAGGGAGCATGAAAAATATCAAAGATAAGAATAGAAAACAAGATTTTGAAGCTAGATTACATTATAGGAAGAAAAGGAACAAGGGAAAAATAGCAAAGGGGAAGTGGATAAAGAAAATAATGCATTGTGGATGGAGAGAAAGATTAACACTGAGCTCTTGTGATGATCATGTGAAATCATCAAACGAGCAGGAATAATATTCCATTGAGTTCCATAAAGCATGGGCAACAAAGAGTTAATTAAGTCACAGTCTGGCAATAGAAAATCAAATGTGAGATGACATTTTAGCTGTGAGGCCCACTTTAGGCTGTTGAAAAGTAGTGGAGTACTAACCATGTTCTATTTTTTCCACAGCCTTGAGAAAACCTCATGGGTGCAGTGTCACTGCTAATTTGCTTTTATGTTTCATCACACATTCATTTTCTAAAGCTCGTTTTATGTTTTCTTAAAGCTTTTGTTAGATGTCTTTACATTTTAAAGGTAGATAGCCTTGAAGGGTGGTTGCCCCTTCTTTACACTATGGGTATCACAGCTTACAGCATGATTAAGTGCCTTAGCAGAATTAGGAGCAGTCTGCCTCAGTAGAATGAATTCTATAAATTACTGGGATTTTACTGAAACAAATGCCACTAACAGAGCTGAAGAGCTAAATGAAAACACATGGTCTGAGCTTCTCTTACGTAGTTTGAGGGGATATATTTGTTATGTTACGTCTTCTCTTACATTTAGGTACAAGATTGCTTTTCCTTATCCATTTAAAAATGAATGAGGGAGAGAAGGAAGCCTATATTGTTTCTACAAGGACAGCTTATAAACAGATTTTCAAAACAAACATTTGTGCCACTCTTCATTCCATGAATAGAGGGCTATCTGATAGTAGTCAGTGTGGTGCATCTCGTAGAGAACTTGAATTTAATACTGGTGTCAGGCTTTATGTAAGGAGATAGCCTATAAAGCTGCAGCCCTGCTTTGCTGTGTCGACATGTCTGGAGCTCAGAATAAAATGGAGTTTCCTGCTCTAGCTATAACTTGGTCTTAAAATAACCTGAAGAAATTATAGTTCTGATTACAGAGAAAGTGAAGGACTTAGAACATTCTCCTAATAAAGCCACAGGATGACACAAGGCTTAGTCATCTGTAGTCTGTCTGTAATAAGCATTTCAGTGAGGGAAACAAGCCTTTGAAATTGGATAATTTGATTTGCAATCAGGTCTAATTATTTTAAGAACATAGAAAACCTTTGTTTTTCTGGCAAAAATAATCATCTGGAATCCAATTAGAGGAGCATAAACTATTTTAAATATAATGGATGCTACACAGCATCCGTAGGAAAACTGATGTCTCAAGGGAGAGAGCTATGTTTGAAATTAACTCCACCTCTCATATTTCTTATTGCCATTTCTGAGAAAAAAACAGTTGTGCTCAGAAGTTACATCACCACAAAGGATAAATAAAATGTTTGTGACAAAGTATATCCTAAACCAATCTCTGACAGTAATTTGAAAATCCTAGGGAAGTCTTTCTATTATCTTCTGAATACGGTGGGACTATACTGTAGCAGAAAATTCAAGAGAGAGTAGATCACACCAGAAAAAAAAACCAACATGGCCACCCTTGTAAAAAAAATTTAGAGAGCAGCACCAGTGAATTGAAAAGAGTTGTATGATGCATATGGGGTAACTAATGTTATCTCAAGATCCTTTGTCTCTTCTCTGCAGTTTCTTTTTGCATGATAGAATTTTGGTAATTTTCTTTTACTTTATTAGTAGTATTTAAAGGCTCTGTCTTTTAGCGTATTGACCTTATAGATGAGCATAAGTAGTATTAAAAAAGTAGCTAATGAAGTGATCAACTGCTACTCCTTTTCTAGATTCACTATGGGAGAATGCCAGTGCTACTTTGTGCCCATATAAGAATCAGATTGTATTCAGTGTAAGCCTGAAGATTGTTGCCTATATAGTCTTTCTGGAGAGGAGCCAAAGGCATACTATATTATTTACATATTGAATAAGCTTTCCTTATTTGCTCCACTAAATATGGGTAATTACCAGTCTCTTTAGTCTATTCTCTATAAATGACACAGATGTCCAGACAACATATTTATAATTTCACCCCATCTGTGCTAATTTTTCTATAAATGTCCTTTTAGTGCAGTAATCATCCTGTTTATCAACAGTATCCTCAGTGTTGAGCAACATACAAAGATGTGTCTCATATTCAGCCCTCATTAAAACAAAACATTTCCACCCCCAAACCCGGTGTCAAGGCCCTTGAAATAGTCAGGAGCATCTTGGTAGTTTTTACTCCAGCTTTTTCTGGGGTCTGCTTTCCTCAGCCCAAGATGCCCAAGGCTAATATTGGTGCTGCAGGGTGATAGGCAACTAATTCCTCCAGTTTCAAGGTGTTACGGAGCTACTTGTATCTGACTATCCAGAAAGAAAGAAAAAGCTCTCAGAAATAGATACGTATTTCTTCTGAAATAAGAGCTTTGCTTTAGAATGCCTCTGCTCTACATGCTGTTGGATGGAGCAAGATGACCTAGTAGAGTGTTGTTTGTGCTTTGTTTGTTTGTTTATTTGAAGTCCTCACATTGTGGCCCAACTTTGCATGACACCAATAGGAAAAGAGCATAGAGTATGGGGAACACTCTGCAGTCATTCACTTGCACTGTGCTGTAGGTGGTTGGGTTTCCCCTCACCTCTCAAAAATGTCAGCTCACACCTGCAGAGGCAAGCTCATGTTGGAATAGGTTTGGTACTTTTTGAAGTCTGCTTCCATAAAATGGATCACATTTGTTAACCTTTCTCAGACTCATCAATAAAGGTGCTGTATGTGCTATAATTCTTAGGAAATTTCTTAGGAAATTAATTAATAGAAATTCAGAAAAAATGTATTTATAAATGAAAAAAAACTTGGTCATGTATAATTCCCCCCTGCCCCCCCCAAACAAACAAACAAACAAACAAAAACAAACTGAAAGCCACTGCTGTACTTTACAGTTTAATGACCTGGAAAAACAAAACAAAACAAAAACTATTTCCAGAAATGCAGCCATATTAAATACTAGGAGAAAAAGTAAATAATCCAGAATCATAAAAAGCTAGGTATTTACAGTCCAAACCCCCAAATCTTTTCTGTTAAATTTGCAAAAGCAATTGAGAAAATGGGGTCAAGACCTCCAAGCTCAGTATTATTTAGGAGCAAAATATTACAGCCCTGGAAATTCTAAATAGAGTAGAGTTTAAAATAGAAACATTTTTATCAAAATCACAGGCTTCTGAATGCCCTCTTACTTAAAAATGCATTGTAGAACTTGCATTGAAAGCACATTAAAACACACTTTTCAAGAGAATAGCATCAAGTGTTTTAAGGTAAATTGCATCTGTTTCTGCAGCTTTTTAAGTTATTGGATCACTTATTCATGAAGCACATTCATTTGCACTTTCCTTAGAAAGGAAAAATCTGTATTTGATAGTGTTGTTTGGGCTGGTAAATGTTGTCTACACATAAATGAAGAAGGAAATAAACTGCTGCCAGTTTTCCAGTTTTGAAATGAATATTGTGCTGCATGTTTCCAGTGTAATCTGAGCTTTCACAAAAGAGTTGTAAGTACACCAACTTGTAATTGTCCCCATGGAAATGGGGGATTGTAGGAATTTCTTTTCTATATGTAGGCATGTAGCATGTAGGTATCCATTTTCTCCTTGGGTATGTGCATGCTGGTTTTTACATACCAGTAAGATCTGTGGCTTCTGCTCTATGTGAACATTAGAATTGTAAAATATTGCTGGAAGGGTAAAGCTGCTTCTTCCTATTGTATATATAAAAAAATCCTTTCTGTCAGAAAGTTTTGGCCCATAACAGGGTCAGAGGAAATTAAAGTAGCCTTTCATTCTGTGCTAGAGGAACTTCCTCTGAAGTTTCAGTCTACCAGACTAGCACACTATATTCAGCAGCAGGGATGCCTTCAATTAACTGTATCAGTTCTATTTGTAGTACAAAGGATATGAACGGCCTACATAGCTTAAAAGAAAGGAGGCTAAACAGAACTTAAAGAGATACCTGGCATATACCATGCTGAAAGGAAAGCAATAGGATCTCTACCAGTCAGCAGTTTAAGATCATAACTAATGCAGAGGATTGGACTAAATTTATACAGGTGTGCTGTCTAGTCAGTAAGGCATCCAGGAAGAATTTCTGTAGGAGAGGTTGCTTAGAATGTAAAACACTGCTGAGAATAGTGAAAGAAGTGAGCAACGCAAATGAGTGTAAGGCAGAATTAAGCAGTTCATTTAAGAGGAATTCATGATTAGCTCAGAGGACTGGTCATGATCTTCAGGTTCTTGTCCCTAGAGGATTTGAATTTAACTAGATTGTTGATGCCAGTCAAAATATATTGTCCTTGTTATTGAGCTCTGTAAAATGGCTCTCCAATGTCTTTGAAAAAAATCCAAAACGTTCAGTTGGCACATTAAGAAAAAAAAAAAAAAAAAAAAGAAGTAGTGACATGGTGATATACCTTCTGTAGATTCACTCAGTCTGTTTTACAGGAAGACTGGAAAAGAGCATGAGGAATATTTTCCTTGCCTCTTTCAATTAGTATAATTTGACTGCAATATGGCAGAGGAGTGAGATAAAAATTAAGCTTTAAATAAAAGGAAAAATAATGGAGGTTGTATTTAATCATCATTAAAATTTCTTGATGAAACCCCTGTACTTCTCTTGTGTCTGGATCTGATTACTCCAGGATGCATTGTTTTTCAAGGCTGAATTGCTAAAGAATGAGTTGCATGAGATTCATCCATCAGACTGAAGGGATAGAATCACCATCCCAGCCAGATTATTTACAGTCTCCATTTTAGCAATCAGTTTGCCCATCTCCTTTACATACAAAGTTATTTACAGGTAGTAGAATTGATGAGAATTTATGAAGTCTGCTATTCAGAAAGCCTGGACTGTTCCACTGTGAACCAGCAGAACTGCCTTTTCTACTCTGGTCAAAGAAGAGAAGAATGGATTTGACTTCCAGTACTTTTCAAAATCTCCTTGAAAGGATCTCTCAAGTTTGAGACTGTGAGGACCTCTGTCCCTTTCTGTATCTGGAGTGATTTCAGAACAAGGTTGCTGGGATTCAAGTGGCATTAATACTTTGGGTACTAACTGTACTTGGTGTTGGAATGACATCTAGCTTTCTTAAGAACATAACAGATGCAATTTTTTCATGATTTAACGGTGCTTGCTGATCATAAATGTAGGTGTGAAAGACAAATATTTTCCTTGTTCACTATGCCCCGGGAGTTCCAAAGAATAAAAAGGAAAGCTGCTTCAGAAAGCAGTTGAAAGGCTGGCATTTAGTCAAGGTACAAAGAGGACCGTAGCACACAAACTCTGAATTCACTTAGGATTGTTAGGAAATAACATAGCAGCACCAGTGATTTCAAGTCCCTTTTACAGTGCTGGGAAGTGCAGAGATTGTGAATTCTGGTTTTATTTTATCTAGTGAAATGTTAAAGGTGGCACAGATTGGCAAGGTTTCCATTTCAGTCAGCAGAGCTGACTGTTATCTGGCTTGAGGCAACTAGGCATTCACTGATGTCATTAGTTAAGACAAATGATAAATATGCCTTAATTTTTATGTGTATTCAGTAATTGAGTAAGGGAGGGTTTCACTCCAGGGAAGAACAGGCGAAGATTAAATTAACTGTCTTCAGAAAAAAATAAAATATTTAGGATATCTGTTAAGTTAGATTAATATGATTATATTTAAAATAATTTTACTTAGGACATTTGTGAAGTGTATTCCATGCCTAGTAGCATGAAGGAAAGCCCAACATATTGTCTCTCCTAGGTAGGCAAACTCACTAAATGCTATTTGTAGGAGACGGTTACTTATTTCAACTAAGACAGTATTCTTCAGTGGATTTTATAGGATTGAAGAGTAAAGAGCTCTCCCCAAATTTTTATTTTTCCATGAGATCTTCAGTCTGTAGAACTGCAGGACTTCCTCTCAGTGGAAAGAGGAAGGATTTACCAATATCTGCTGAAAAGCTTTCTCCCACTTGTGAATATCTTGCAATGAGAAGGACTGATGCTGCTAACTTTCAGCTGATATAGGCCAACTCTAAAGATGTATGCCAGCTAAATTCTAACTAGAAAAATGAGAACTTGGTATTCTACACTGTCAAACATTTCATTCTTAGAAACAGGATTGTGTGAGAAGATTTCATAATTTCAAGTGCCTTGTATCAACTGACATCCACAGAGAGCCTATCTGTTTTTAAGTGCAGCATTGCCTCACTTCCATTACAAGTGGAATCCTCCATATTTTTTGTGTTACTGCTTGCTTTTGGAAGAACAGTCAGCTGAAGATTTTTGAAGGATTTAGTTATTTTCCTAATGAGATCCAAAATAAATTATTTATAAATGGAGAATGCACAGAGATTTCAAACATATTTGATTGTTTCTTTGTATCACACAAAAATATGTTTTTTGTTTGTTTGTTTGTTTTTTCACCTACCGTCAAAGATTTGCCTAAAGGAGTGAATTAAAGTAATTTCATGACAGGAATCATAAAAGTCAGATTCTCATCTTAATTAAAAACATTTACCTCCATATATCTATTACCAAATTCTTCAAAAATAATCTATGCTTTGGATGTTCACATTTTGCTTTACTGTGCAATTTGTTTCCTCCATCAAAGTGGTTTCACTGATCTTGAAGTGTATTTTGTAAGCTCCATCCCTGCCAAATCAAAATCACTGTGACATCTGAATAATATTTTCCACTCAGTTATTCTGAGCCCTCCAAGATCACATATTCTATTCCTTGATTTTAGATCATCTACTTATCCAAAGGCTTATTAGGCACTATATTGCCCTTGATAAAATCACAGTTTTTGTGTGATGAAAGTAGTAGAGCTGTGTAGATAATCTGAAAATTTCCTCTGCACTGAGTGCTGTCTGTTTCAGATCTCAGCAGTGTAATTCTTAGTTGCTGTGGGCTGAATCTGGACCTGAATCCAAGTGCTGATGGGACATCTGTCATTCCTATGCTCAGTTATTCTTCCTGCTTTTCTCGGGTAGGAAAGAGACAAACCTGACAGTATAAACTGGAGCACTGAGATTGTGTTGGCTGAGTGCATGGAATGTGTCTGGGAGCTGGAAAACAGCCCTATGGAAAAAACAACCATTTATGATTCAATACTTGATGTAGACTAACAGCTGTAAAACTACTTTTTCGTATTCTATGCAATTTATTAATATTTCTTTCTTAAATTCTATAGACCTGTTGACTTCTTACAAAACAGAGTACAGACACGATTAGCCAAGTTGAGTACATAAACAAACAGCCAAGGTAGACAGTGTATTGAATCAGGTTGAATTTTTATAGCTAAGAAGTCTCTTTGGGAAGAAGCTTTAAAGGGTATCAGTTATATTCTGTATGAATGAACAAACACTCCGAAAGGAATAGATTGTCTCTGAAACATTTTTCAACTGGCAATTGATCTCTGGTAATGCTTATGGTTTCTGCATTCCACCACATAGTCTCCTGCCAAAGACTATGACCATGGCATCCTCGCTGGTGACTAAAAGGCAACGTGAGAAATCTTTCTGCTCCTTTAAGAAATGTGTCTTAAGGGGACATTTGCATTGGTTTGCATAGTCATCAATCTAAATCTGATTTCAACTGTTTGTTAATAATTTTGGCTACAAACAAGCCTGTGTGAGATTTGGTTTTCCACAAAACAGTAATTTCTTGGTGTTCTACATATTCTCCTTGTATATTCTTCCTTACAAACCAAAACGAACGAACGAACGAACGAAAGTAAGAAAGAAAGAAAGAAAGAAAGAAAGAAAGAAAGATGGCACCAAAAAACAGGGGAACTAAGTAATGCTATCTTTTCAGACTTTGTGCTTTATTTTCTCTTCCTTAAATTTGTCTATGGATACTTTCATGGTGGCAAGTGCTTTGTACTGGTTGTTGACTCATTTTTTCCATTCCTTCTGCATTATGGGCAGGACAGAAAGCAAAAGTGGAAGCAATGAGGGATAAGTTGCCAACTGCAAAGGACAAGCTGCTAATTCAAAATTATATGACTGAAAAAAACAAGAGTTTGATATATGATATTTTTCTTGATATTAAATATATCAAACATTATAAGTGATAAATTAACTGGCAGAAAAACAAACTTTCATCTATCATTTGCAAAAAGTGGGGCAAATATGCGACTGCTTTCATGTTGCTAATTTGGGGTCATGCTCTCCTTTTTTACATTTTCTTTAAAGAGAAAGGGAAGACAAAGACAAGGACAGAAGAATGATATGTCTGAGAGATGCAGCCTGGGAGGTTGCAGACAACCAGGATGATTTTTTTTTCATACCTTTTAGGAAAGCATCTAGGCTTCTTTGGGAAGTGAGGTGGCTGTCATATATCTGGTGTACAGCCCACTCTGGGTAGATGAACAAAAGATGTGCAGCTGAGGTTCTCATGAACAACCAACTACACTTGGCTCTTCACCACTCACTCGTAAGCTAGACTTCCTTGGGGAAATCAGTCTTAGAGGTGTTATGTATATGACTTGTTTGAGGTCTGACTATGTTTTCTAGGAATTGTGACTTTTTTTTTTTGTGGAATTCTTTGTATTCTCTTACCCAGTGTCTCCAGTGGTGATGGATATGCGACCTCATTTTATTCTGGGCACACCTCACAGTGCTATTCACACACAGCCCACATGAAACATGATTTTGCTTTCTGACTTTTTACTCCCTTGAGATATAGAAATATGTCACAGAAGACAACAAAGCTGTGTCAAAAATGCATGCTGTGCCCTGAAATGATATGAGTTTGTTCAATACTGGCAGCAGCTCATTTGTGTTGATGGAGACTTTCCCATTTTGAACATAGACACAATCTGTACTTGTTCCAGAAATGATTGTTTCCTACCTGTACTGTATAATCTGCACCTAATGCCTATGACCTATTTTTAAGTCTTTCTCTTTATAGCTGCTTATGTACAATATTTATAGAAACACAATTGAAATGGCCACAGTCAGAAGTGCAGATAAACATCCGTTTATCTGTCCCCTGTATCTCTCCAGATTTTGCAGTACATTATTAAAATAATCGTAAAGTTATTTGTCACATACAGTTACTATTAACAGGAAAAATTATGTCTTCTGTAATTTATCCAGAAAAAGGAGTCATGCTCAGAACTGTTTGTAGCTTCTGCTGTTTTTTGCTTACCTATCTGAGCAAATGATATCTGTCTCCACTTTCACAGTAGAACTGACTGGTCTGTAGTTGGCCATCACAGCTGCAAACAAAAATGTGCTGGGAAAATACCGTCTACAGATGAAAGTGCTTATGAATTAAATATGCCATGCAGCAGGATGTTCAGATTGTGGAGTATTTTTTTTTTAGCTTTAAAATGGCTTTGCAATGGATATGACATTAAGTTGCACACAAGCTTCTCTGCAGTTAGTAAAACCCATCATTTTTCTAATAACAAAACAAACTGTAGTAGTTTAATGTTTCACTGAAAGATTAATTAATATGATCTGAAAAGCAAATCACATGGTGGTTTTCAGAAGGGATACTGGCAGTAGAGCAGACTTGTATATATGTGATATTCCACTATAGCATTTCTGACTAAAGAACAGATACAAGACCTACTGAGGTATCACATTAGTAGATTAAACTGGTAACTGAAAGCTGCAGTTGAAAATCTAGACAGACATTTTATAAAATCATTTCCAGAGGCCACAGATTACTATTTATCAATTCAAATATTAAGATGCAATTTCAGGGAAATTTCCAGTCTGATTAGTGAGATTATAGTTTGTGTAAGTGCAAACATATGTAGATCATTCTGAAAGTTATGACTCCTATTTATTTCCATGGAAACTACAACATATAAAAAGAGCACAATAACGCTATTTGACAGAGCAAATTCTCAGTTATAAAATGATATTTTTCAACATAATCACCACAATTAGCTATGCATTTCCACCAGTGATGAGCAAAAGCCTGCATGTTACACTCATAACAACCTGCACCAGTGGTTACTACTGAAACACATCACCTGCTGCCCCACTGTGCTTACATACACTGTTTGAGCTCCAGAAACGTTCAGTAAGCATTGATAAATGTTGTTGGGCATCATTTTTTCTCATGGAGAAATTCAGTTCCACACATTTGCTTCGTCTGTACTTCCATGTCAGGTGTCATTCTGTCAAACTGCCCCTCTGCTGCCATCTGTTGCACAGCAACAAAATGTCATAAAATGTTGGCTGGTGTTATTGCCATACTACCAACATCTGCCTCTGATATCATGGGCCAACATAATAAAATAGAAGGCTTTTGGAGCAGCCCTTATATATGCTATAGAGATTTCAAAATACCTACATGAGGTATTCAGCGAGAATAAATATGTTCCCCTGTTCTGTCTTTGCGGAGAGAGAGAGAGAGAAAGTGAAGAAAGCAACTGCAGCATGCACATGTGGTATATGCCTGTCTTCCTTTCTGAATACACAGAGTAGATTTGCTTTTAGGAGTCTACCATAGTCTGGAAAGCATTAGCAGACTCTAAGCAGAGTTTTTTTTTGCTGAGAGCATTGGTCAAAGGGGACAGGAGAAGGGTTAAGAATTAACAGGAAAGGCACAGGTTTTCTTTCAGATGCTTTCATCTCCATAAATACTATAAATATTTGATGATCTTTGCACATCTGTTTTACTGAAGTCTCAACACATTTTTGTACAAGATGGGGTTAAACGCATGACTTCCCTCAATGCCTCTTCATCCGCTGAAGATTTTCTCTCATAAGAAATGACCTACTGTATGAAAATTCACTTCACTTCTGCTAATAGAATAATAGATCTGCAAAATATTGTGAGATGGCTGGTGCTCTAATATGATGAGCACTGTACTGGTGAGTAATATGATGCTCTAATATGATGAGCACTGTACCTTACTCCGGTAAGGGCTAGTCCGGTAAGCTCAAGTTGGCCAGAAAAGAGTGAGCAAAATCTATGAATTTCAAGCGAAAGCAACATATATTTACTTGTCATTCTACTTTACATCTTTAAGCTGAAGAGAGAATTCAAGCTCACTGTCTCTTAAATGTGTAGCTATCAGATCAGAATAAGGATATTGACACATCCGTGTAGATAAGTATCTGGTAGGCATATGTTATTTCAGTCCAGTTTATCCAAACTTCAAAATCCACCTCAACAAAGGAGTTCATTAAAGTCACGAGCCATCAGCAGTTTGGAGTCCTATCCTATTGGCCCGTCACAGTAAATCCCAGCCATTCCTCATGCTCCGTCCCTTTTTCTCTAACTCATTCCCTTCTAGTATGTGTCCCCTGTGGATTGCAAAGGAAGAATTTCTAGCTGTTCCCCTGTGTTACCAGGTGTGCCAGTACCTAGGCCAGGTAAGCAAGACAGTGTTTGGAGGGACCCTAAAAAAGCCTTAGAAAGACCAAGAGCCATTTAACAGCCCAGTCATGGAATGACAGAGAATTCTTGCCAGATGGTTTTCTTTACTTAGATTGAAACTAGCTGAGGACTGTTAGCTTTGTATTGGTGGCTTTGTCTTTCACAGCCTGCAGAAACGGTCAGTGAAATGGCTGTGAGGTTGCTGCTAGAGGTTGTCAACACCAGTTATCGTGTGCTATTTTTTGATCTCAAGTGGTGCTACTGTGCTGTAAGAGTCCTGTTCAATAGAAGAGTGGTTTTATCATTGCTGAATGACAGCTGTTCCCCAGGCAGTAGGCTACCCAACTCAATACATTTTCATATGGTTCATATGGTGTTAATTGGCTTAATTGTATTAAATGAAGTGTTACGTTTTACTAGCAAAGTGAGTGATACAGGAGTCATATTCACCCCTGAAGAAACAACTCCACAATCTGCTTCCGCAGCTCCTGGCTGTTTTGCAGTGCTCATGCTCAGTGACAGGTCCTGATAACACAGATGGGTTTAGTGAGGCATTCTGGGCCCTTAATGGATATATCTCACGTGGCTGACATTGTGGCTCACACCACGCATACTTAGTGAAACTTATCAAGACTCTTGTCTCCTTTCTCAGAATTAGAACAGGGAGCTCATACTTGTCTTCAGAGACAACATTATTAGAGCAGATCTGGTAGGGAGGGCTGGCATGGCCTGCAGAGAGGAAGAGGGGAACTGGTATATGGTGTGAAGAGGTTTAACAACCTCAGGGTTGATTTTAAGGTCTCATATTTAGAAGTAATGAGTATACTTGAGACATTTTTCTTTAGGTTGCCATTCTAATCACTAACAGAAACATTATGTAAGAAGAAATACTCTGTTCTGGTACAATCAAGTGATTCTTTGGTTTGCAGCCCTTGACACAGACTTATCGTATCTAGTACTTAGTCCAGCTATTTATACATAAATATATGTATATGCAAAGTGTATGGGAACTGCTGAATCATGGCCTGAAACTCTGATTGACCACCTGAGGCGAGCAATGAGTCAGCCATGGGAGCACAGGTGAAGACAATTCACCTGTGCTGCCAAAAGGGGTGGAGCCTGGCTGCAACTCTCCTAGAACCATTTAAGAGCTGACTACCAGGCAGAGAAGTTCTCTTCTGGAGATCTCTCCTCTGGAGTTTTGTAGTGGTCTTAGGATGCAGATAAGCATTCTAGCTATTCTGTTTTTGTTATTTTAATCTGCTTAACTCTCTTGTTTATTTTGTAATTATAGCATTTTTATATTCATCAACATATACATAATTCAAATGCAAATAGCAAATAATGTTGAGTATATCAGTTGTGCATGTATCTGGGTTTTGCATCTAAAAGTTTTCAGTAAATAAAATTGAGTAAGCTGCTGGTATCCTTTCCTTCAGTTGGTCTTCCTTGGTGACTTTGTTGTTTTAGGATAGCACTGGTGCTAGTATTTCTGTAGCTGTTGACTTAGTTGTAAGTATAGAATATTTTAATAGTAAAATGAAAGAAGGAGCTCTTTTTAAAAATGGAATTTAAAATTGTATGCATGCTTATTAAATATACATTCTAAAAATACAAGATTTTCATTTAAAGGGATATATTTTGCATACTTTTAAAGCAAGTTGTTTTAATGGCATAAAAAAAGATGTGATTGAGTTCATATTATTACTAAATAATGCTTCAGTAAGAAATGTACAGTTGGTTTATGTTTATATTTTATTCTTTTATTGCTGTACAAGCTTCAGATTTGAAAGGCTAAGAAAATCATTAAGAACATACTGTGCTAGAAAATACAGGTATTTTGATGCATTAATCATTTTACTCAGTAACTGCAGTAGTATGTTGATATTTCTGTACTGAGGAGACTGTGGTTCTGTCCCTGGTGCCTAAGGTCAGCCTGAGGACTGGAACGACAGTTATTTAGCAGGAAATTTATACTGATTCAGACCGTGCTGTGGAATATTGGGTAGCCTACTGTGGAAAAGGAAACCACAGTAAAGGGATAAAAACAAAACCACTCTGCATGTCCATGCCAACGTACACCATGAGTTCAATGGCCATTACCAGTGAAGCTTCACGGTGGGAGGTGCCAGCAAAGATTGCACAGCCAAAAGTAGTCCCTGGAGGTGATGATGAAGTGCTTATGAAGAGCATGGGAAGGAAGCAAAACATACAGAATCTGTTCAAAACAGAGTCCACTGCGTTTCACTTCATAACCCATTTAACTTTAAATTTTTTTCCTTCTGTTTCTTTTCTTATTTTCCTGTTTGTGCCATGGTCAACTGTATTCTTTCAGAAGACTTATATTTATTTAAACTGAATTTTTGTTGTAAATGTAAATATTGTTGTATGAAGAAGAACATTAGTGATTTAGTCAGAGCAGAAAATAGTTCTCATAATGAGGCAAGAGTAATAATTATGCACTGAGTAGATTTCTGGGAAGTAGATTCCCTTTACTGTTTTTTTTTTTTTTTGGAACGAAGTCCACTATATTAAAAGAAGCAAGGAGCATTTTTAATCTAATGTGGCAGTAATAGATGAAGGGGAAGAGACAATCTATCATGGTAAAGTTAAGAATGGTTTTACTGTTGTTGGAAGAAGGTCAATTTTGACATTTCTTATGAATGGTAATTTAGAAGTGATTTATAAGGTAATACGGTTATTTCTAATTATTCATTTTATCTTTAACATCTTTTGACACTTGACAAGATTAGTAACTCTTGAAAGGCTAATTGCTTTAATGTTGGCCTTTGAAAGTTTTTTTTTTCAGTGAACGTTATAGAAATCAGACTTTCTTTTTTGAGACATGTTTGTGTCTTTCTACCCTTTGTTAATATGATTCTCATTTAGAAACAGGAACTGTGAAATGTGCTGGGGAATAAATAGTTCTCTTCTAAATAGCTATTGTCAAGGAAGGGCGAAGGAAATGAATTGTGTGAATTCTTAGAACCAAGCAACGTTTATTTCAGAAAAAGACATACTTCTCAGGTCAGAGTGGCTTTTGCTTTGCAAATAAGTTTATTTTCTCTCTGTCTTTGTAATAATGATAATAGGGAAAGTGGCACTTTCTGCAGAAGAGATATTGTAGAAGGCTGCTTGATAACCATTTGAACCAGCTTGATAGAAAAATTGGAAACTCTAGCAGGGTTTTAAGTTTTGGTTGTATTGAGGCTTGTATCATTTGAGCCTGCGTGATATTATTGAGGTAGTATCAGCATTGTAGAGGTGCTTTGAATTCAGAAACATGAAACTGAACAAACACAAGTGGAAAAGATGCATGGTAAGATTTCAGAGAGGGCTTTATTTAAAGGGATGGATGGTTTGGTGGGTAACTTTCCATCTAGTCTCACTCTTTTGTTTGAGAGAAAAGTGGTCAGCAGGTCCTCACTAGAAAGGTACAAGACAGATTTGAAAAAGATGAATATCATTTTGATATCTCATTCAGAAATAACTGAAACAAGCACCAGTTTCTGTGCAGTGCTCTAAATCAGTTTGATGTGGGCAATTGTTTTTGAGAAACTGATTAAATTCTGAAGATTCTTTCATGTAGTTTGTGCACAGGTACTTTCTCAGGGTATTTGAAATGTTTAAGATTACTACTAAGGATTTTCATTCAATTCTGGAAGTTTGGGTCTTTAACTAGATTTCATTTTCAGGTCATTCTGAAAGGACATCATTTGATGATAATCATGAGATGCTGTTTCAGTTGGTCTACTTGGGGGATTTTGAATAGAAGTCATGCACCAAGCACTGAGGCATTGGATTTCCATGACTCTGTAGATGTGGCTGATAATGAAGTGTGGCACTGTCTGAGGTCAGACTCCTTATAATTACTAGTGGGCTCTCATCAACTTTATCTCAGTCTGAAGTCTTCTCTTTACTAGAATGACCTGTAAGGTGAAATGAAGCAAGCTAGCAAAGGCCTGTAAAAGAAAGTTCAACTTCTGGAAATGGGTGAATTAAGAGGCTTGTAGAGTGATAGGTGATCAATTCTCATATCTCAAGAAAGACCATCTGTTATGTTTTCATGGTCTTTGACATGGAATTTGTTTCAAATGACATTAAGGCAAATCCTTAAGTAACCCTTTTCCCTTTCTATTGACAGTTTACATACATCTTTTTTATCTATGGAAGATGTAATTATAATTGGAAATGAAACTGAATTTTATGGATGCGTGAGCTCTTTCTGAACTGAGATCTAGTCAGTTTGTCAATTTGGTATGCTGAGATATGGAGAAAGTGAAAAGTGATAGTATTGGGTACTGTGCTGTTTCTTCAAGTGTGTAGACTGTCAGATTGTCAGAGTAGTGTTCATGTACTTGGTATGTATAAAATCACTGACACCTCCAGATCTCCTTTGCTTCAGGTAGGCTGACTCTTGGTAATTCTCCAAATACTTAAGCCATGTACAAATGCCATTATTCCTGTACTTTCTGAAGGGTGTTTCTGTCCACGACAAGGAGGTGCTGGCAATTGTATATGTTTTGTGGTAATTCTAGGAAATGGTGTTTTATGCCACTGGCTAGGGGGAAGTCAGCTTCATGCAGTATATTCTTTAGCTTCAGTCCCCATGATATTTCATTAAACATGCTTTATGGATATACTACCATGTCTTAGTCTTCATTTGATCAATTAAACTTCAAAGTCAGCAGAGAGTGCTGAGCTGGAGTTGGCAACAGGGAACTCCATTACAGTGTAAAAACTTCAGTTTGGATATTTAATGGGCACTAACTCATTAGCAAAAATAAATTCCCATTTCTTATCAGTGTAATTCATATGAGTGTGAGTGTATGACAAAAGTATGAAAAGCCATAGAAAGTGAAGCTGTACTTTCTGGATACAGAATTATTATAAAATTAGTTGTATTTTATTCTTAATTTTAATAATATCACTGTAGTATCTTCAATAAACTAAAACCATTGAAAATCACTTTCTGGTAACACTTGTAACATTTTGTTTCAAAAAGAGAAGAAAACTAAAAATTAAGCAGATGTCTGCAGTCAGGACAACTTCTTAAACTATGAGTAGGAGTGTGTCAGGTTCTTTGTTTAGCTAAGAGAGCTGAAAATGCTTTGCCGTAATGTTTATTGGCCTATGTTATTTACTTGTATTCTTGGTCTATTTTGTAATTTTTAAAATTGCTTTGTAGAGTGCAATATTCAGAAAAGAAAATACTTCCTTTAAAATTAAAGTTTCTAATCTTTTAAACACTGGATTTATCAATGCAGAAAGGAAGAGAAAGGAAATAATTTCCAAAATGTATCAGACATGGACATGGAAATAATAGAAAGATGGAAGGATCATATGCCTATTACTGAGGAAGGGAATAAATGACATTGAACAGAAAAGCCTAGTAAAGAGCTGCTGCTCCAGCGAAGACACTCTTGAAACTTTGGTGTTCCTTCTGCATTGCATTCTAGTTTCTTTCTTACAAAACTCAACGTGTTTGACTTCTGTTCAGTACCAAGCTCTCTGTGATTTGCCTTGCAATTGGCATGGCAAGCATTCAGTGGCGAAACTTTAATTGTGCTCTCCTCTCCCAATCCTTAATATGCGATAATTCCATACCATGTTGTGAATCCTCTCTCACTGATCACAGAAAGTTCTCTTAAAGTGCAAAAGTAGAACATTTCTTTTCACGTTGCTTTTTGCATCATAAACTCTCAGTTCATGAAGTCATTTACAGCCAGATTCAAAGGCTCAGTCAACAGAACTAAATGTACTTCATTGTGCAATGTGTCAAGGTGTTTTTTTTACCTTAATTCTGATGAGAAGGAACTTCTACTCTGAATGATTAATTTACTAAGTGTGGAGGGCTGAGGGTTTCAATATGGCTAAGTTCTATTTAAATGATTTAGTCTGAGATTCTCAAAGGACCCAAAGTGTTTCTTGAAGAGTAGTTTTTGATGCTTGACACCACTTAAGCAGTCATTCTAGTGTGCATGTTCCACACCTGATCTGCGAATTTCTAAAAGTTGCATTTAAAATTTGAGTAAGGTTCCCATGTTTTTTTAACTACTTAGTGTGAAATTTAATTTCTGGAAAAACTTTCTTGGGACAAAGTCTCTTATTTGAGGATGAAGGAATACCTGCTTGACTGGCCTTCTGCTTGTCAAATGAGTTGAGATGAAGAGAAAAGCAGCCAACCCACTAGTAAGAAACAGATCTGTTGATACTTAAAAAAAAAAAGGGTAACTTTTGGATTTCCATTTTTTTTCTGAAATGTGCTTGCTACATTGCATCAAAAATGTATGGAATTTTTCTGTTGCTGTTGTGGATTTTTTTTTAAAGACAGTAGGGATGTGTTTCTTACCAGTCTTTTGTTGCACTATCTTTTTGCGTATTACAAAATGCAGAACCGTTATTCGGTATTTATATAGAATAATAATGGAAAATGTATTCAACTAAAATAACAGTGCTATACTAGTAATTCCTATAGTTTGCTTTACCATTGCTCAAAAATTCCAAAGACAGTTGTTTAACAGATGAGTAGAAATGTCAGTTTCTATCCAATCCTCATCATCAAATGTCCCTAACTCTACTTGCTGATTGAGGCAACTTAACTGTAAATTAGATGGACCCAGTCAGCTCTGTTTGCAGTTTTGAGTTCAGCCAGTGTATGTCTGAAATCAACTTAAAAGCATGGTAGTGGCTTGAAGTCAAAGAAATAATATTAAGTTGGATAGAAGCATGTTGTATCATTCCAGTATGTAAGTTATTAGTATTAGGTTGGATATCAGGGAAAAACTTCTTTACAGAAAGGGTTGTTAAGCACTGGAATAGGCTCCCCAAGGAGATGGTTCAGTCGTCATCCCTGGATTTGTTTAAAAACCATTTGGACATAGGACACGATTTAGCGGAGGCAACCCTCTGCTAAATATAATATAAATTAGACTTAAGGGTACTATGATCAGGTTGCAGTTGGACTTGATGATCCTTAAGGTCTTTTCCAACCTGAGAAATTCTATAATTCTATGAAGTCCTAAAATATAATTTATCTAAGAAGTCATCTAGGGAAAATATACTATTGGAATTTTGTTAATGAACATATAAAGCAAAAAGATTAATTTTATTATATCAATAAAGTGTATTTCAGTTAAGCTATGTTTTCATTGTGTTTAGTATCCATATATACCTGGATATAAACCATGGTATTTGTTATTAATTACTTCACACTGCTTTCTCTGTTCATGCTAGCTTTCTGATTTACCTAATAAACAAGGTTATCCCCCCCCGGTGATTGAAATCAGGCTTTCACATTTTGGGGAATATTTTCTAGAGTCCTACTTAGTCTGGAGAGTACAACCCATGAATACATTTTTAATTTTATTCTTAATAAGCTGTGTTATATTATTAATTTTAAAGTAGTGGTATCTTTCTGTTATATGTAATTCAATGCTCATGGTAAGTTGCTCTTGCCATCTGAGATCTTCTGAACACATGGCAGATACCTTGATCTTGTGGTTCCTAGGAACCCAAGTAGGTAGTCAAACTGAAGTAAACAAATGTATGAAGGCTGTAGGATTGAAATAATTTACTGCGATGAAATGAATCAAAATAGGGGAAATTGAGATAAGTGGTGTAATAATGATAATGATATGTCAAAGAATTACTGTTCTTTACTATCAGAGTGGTGAGGTTCTGGAACATGCTGCCCAGAGAGGCAGTAGATACCCCATCCCTGGAGGTGTTCAGGGCCAAGTTGGATGGGCCCTGGGCTGCCTGGTCTAGTATTAGATGTGGAGGTTGGTGGCCCTGCAGGCGGCAGGAAATTCATGATCCTCAAGGTCCCTTTCAACCCTGACCATTCTATGATTCTATAATTTCAGGAAATAGATGCTATATTTCTAGTTTGGGATTTTCTTTAGGTCAAGAACATCATTTGATCTTAGAAGTAAAAATCTAAATATATGTATTTGTGTGGTTATTTTGTCCAGGGTAGCCTTTTATTATAAAATTGAAGTGTTGTGCAATACTTAAGTTGCAACTGTGAACTTGAGATGCCTTTCTCCTTTTTTCCAAGTAATTCCCCCAATTCTCAGAATATGCGAGAGAGAGAGAGACTCTTATTATTTTCTGCAAATGGTTATTGTTAGAATCTATTCACTTCAAAATGAAAGCTCTCTTTGCATTAATGAGGTGGGGAGAAAAAGTAAGCATCCTGGAAGACCAGAATTTCCTTGATTGTGAGTTCATAATGCTTTTTGTATGCTCATGTAATTTCTTTTACAAGAGTGCCTGCCCTATGTAATGTCTTAGTGATGGAAGCGAGGCCATCTTCATGGTACTCAAGATTGTTCCTTGAAAGATGTACTCTTTCTGCAGGGAAAAAAAAAAAACAAACAACAACCCTACAAGAAACAACAGATTAAATCAAGACCTTTGAAATGCTCACAACTCTTTCATCAAGATAATTGGATCTTCCTCAGGAACTCCCCCTCACTGTGTTGCAGCAACCCACTGTCTGCCTATTGACATCTTAATCTATCCAACTCTGTGGCTCAGTAGCTGCATAATTTTCTTCTCATCTGTACTGCCATTATTTCTGCCCCTTTTCATATTCTGCCACTTCTAATTCACTTCTGCAGTCTAGTAAACTCTACCTGATTTGAATTTAATCACCATTATGGTAATTTCTCTTTTTCCCTGCTTTTCCCATGGCTGTGTGTGCTTTAATCTCTGATCTATCAGGGTTCCAACAGGTACAAACTGGTGATCTAATAGTACTTATGTACTTTATTTTAGTCACTACACAAATGTACTGGGAGCTACCTATTAGCAAAGGAGGACAGATTCCCCAGCCTATGCTATAGTCCAAGGCAAGGTGGTATGAAGGAGAGCAGAACAGGAATAAATTCATAGGGGGGAAAACACAAAACATTTATTTGCAAATAAACATCTTGTTAAATGAATATGTTAATTTTGTATTGAACATATGTGACCTATATTTCTGAGCTGATATAGGAAGTTGTAGTATGTTACCAGCCCCTGTTTGTTGTTTCTCTTAATTTCCCACTAAAAAGGTTTTTTAAAATGTATTGTTATTCTTTGTTGTACTTTTCCCCTCCTCAGTGGGAGATTACAGTTCAGTCCCAATTTTCTGTGCTTGGATTTGAAACCATGTTTAGCCTCATCTGTATCAAAGATCAGGATGATCCATAAATACTAATAATGCTGGAATAATAGAAAGTCATTTCTGTTTTCCCATGAAAAATCTAGAGATATTGTAAGCTTAATGAGTTACATACACATGTAAACTATTCATTGAAAAAGAAGAAAAAGAAATCCAAAAAAGGCTTGAAAGTGAGGGGGAAAAATGCTTCCTGGTTATTTTTGGTTCATTAATTTTTTTTAATTTTTTTTTTTCCCCAAAAATATCAGTAGAGTTGCCAGCAAGAATTGCCAGTAGTCCCTTGGAAGATTTGCACCAGAGCTTGGCTTCCAAGGGTGTCAGTCTGAGCTCTGGCTGTCACACACCTGAAACAGCAAAACTATTTGTGGATACTTGTTCAGCAGAGCTCTACCCACAGCCTAATTGGCTTGGAGCACACTGTCCAGTGGTGCTAAAGATATAACTGCTGGCATACCCTAGTGGTATTTTTGATATTTAAGGGAGAACTTTTTGCCCTCTCATCTTTCTTTGTATCACCCATTTAGAATTAGAGTAGCGACATCCCTGCTCTTGGGGACTATTCAGCTGTTGTAAACTCTGCATAACCACCAACACACCTACAGTATTCACAGATGGAGAACAGATGAAAGCAGAGTGAATGGATATCTGCATTCTGGATATATTTGGTACCTCATAATGTCTCTGAATGGGGTATCAGGAAAAAGCAGGTCTCTAGAAAAGCCTGTGGAGCCCTCTCAGTCATCCTCAGCATCCTGCTCTGTACACTGTCTTCTAATGTGTAATAATACTAACACAAAAGTATATTGCCTTTTATTAATTTGTATGTGACATTTAGCATTATATCTGTTTTGAAAAGGGTGGTGAGAGGAATATTTTGTCTGCTCTTTGCATTTTCTGAGCATTTCAGGGTATGATGTAAGAATAGTGTATTAAAGTGAGTGCACACCCATGGTTTTATATCACAAATGATTCCATTTACATTAATTAACTAGTTGTAAGAGCTTAATGAATTGACCAGCAGATAAGCTGGCACTTACTGATTTGGACATAGATTGTACCCAATGAGTTCTGCAACTGTCACACAATGTTAGCACCAGACCTTAATTGTCATCCTTATTATTATCTTTTAGGAGTGGTACTGATCTATGCACAGAAGATAAAATGCTAAATTAATGCTATTTTATATTCTTCTCTATTTTTTGTCACAGAGTGGACATTATGTGCACAAATAAACTACCTTGATACTGTATACCGACAGTTTTATTAACCCTGAAGTGTTATTATCATAGTGTTAATAATATAGGTAGTCTTATGTGCATTATAGTAATACTACTATGTCATACTCTGTGGAACTGAGAGGAAAGATATGTAGTAATTCTATTTTTAACTATACATACACTTGTCTTTGTCATGTTTCTATATTGTCTGCAGCAGAAGTATCCAGAGTTCCTTATATCAGAAGGGCATTTTCTGGAAAGTGAAGATATGCCTGTATGCATGATGTGTGTAGAGAATGCATGTATAAGAACTCTCTAGCTGAAATGTAAAGTAACCCAGAAAGCCAAATACAGATCAGCTTGAATTTCTTGATAATAGATCATTCCAGGTTTGGGTTTAAACGTGTTTCCCATTCTGATGTGATTTACTGGGCACATTTGCCTTTATTCCTTTGACAGAAGTGGTTGGCCTGCTATTTGTGTGAAACCTGACAGGCTAATAAATACAACTTTTGCTTGTGTATTCACTCTAAAAGAAACAGCAAATGCTAACATTTTAAAACTTCCCCATTATAGCAAATTAGATAGCTTTTATGTTTGTGTTTGTTATGACTGTTTGACTCGAGAGCATATTTGCAATGAAGGAATCTGATTTTTGTAAATCAATATAATAAAGCCTTTGATTTCTTTTCACCAAAGCCGGCTAGCTGTAACTTCGGTGTTGGTGTTTCAAGGCCTCTCACTGATATTTTAGAAGTCTGTGGTTGTTCAAGCTTCCTTTCCAGGCCCTGGGGAAATAAGAGAATGGTAAATCAAAGCACAGATCACTGTTTGCATTTATTTTACTTCTCATTATGACATGTATGCAAACACTTAAAATAAATAGGGAAAAGGTATAATCATGATAAAATCCCTTTTATAGAATAGAAGAGAATACTTAGTCTAATTTATTACACTTTTCCTTAGTACCATAAAGTCAGTTGAGTGTCTCATCAAGTTTGACAGTTCATTTATACTTCTGTGATAGTACTGTTGAAATAATTCCTGACTTTTTAAGTATAACCCAAGGAAAAAAGTAGGAATTATTTTCTGTGATCTGAAATGAATTGTAATTTCTTGTTTTTTTTTTTTTTAATTTCTAAGTGAGGAAGTTTTAAAAGTACAGATTGCAGCAAGGTACTTTGCTGTCACCAAAAAATCATTGTGCTACCTTTGAAAAACATCTTTCATTTTTTAATAGCTGTTTTGTTGTTTCTCTTGCCTGTGACAACCAAAATCCAGACTATAAGTGGGAAGTTGTAGTTAACCAAAAATTTTTAATATATATAAAAATTGAATATATATTTAAATTGAGTGAAATCTGAAGGACGCTGTTTGCTGCTTGGGTGCATCCTTTTGCATAATGTGGAGGAGAAAAAATTTCTGTCAAATTTAAACGCTGAAAAAAAAAGTTTTGCTACAGAATCCAACTACCATTGGATTTGGATGCTTTTGTCTCATTAAAGACATTAAAATGAGATACTCTCAAGCCCATCTTCTTTTACCACCATAGTCATGAGAGAGAATCTGGATCAACCTTCTTGAGTGGCATAAAGTAGTTTCACCTGTACTGAAGTCAACAAAGGGATAACAGATTATACCAGATGAGAATTGAGGGACAAGATTTTAGCCACCAGAGGTGAAATGATAAAAGCATCCCATGGGAGGTATCCTAGCCCTTCACAGTTTATTGATCATCTGACTTGTACATCTGATTCTGTACTGGTTATTTTTAAAATGTCAACTTTTAAAGCACAGGTCTTACAGAGAGGCCCAGCTTCCACTGGAAAATCTCTCCTTTGCGGAGTAAGCTCCAAATTAGGAAATTCGTCTTGGTTTGCTGAACAATTGCTCTAGAAGTTTTCATGCCAGACTCCATCCTCTTTAGTCATGGCTGTTCAAAACCATGTTGTTCACTTAACTTCCAAGCATCCCCATAGCTGACACGTTGTTCTGTTAGCTTTTTGTTTATACTGGCTTTGAGCGCAAGCAGTGCCTTATCAGTGTGCCAGGACTGCTCTTAGATTAGTCAGCAATGTTCCTGTAATGCTGCTTCACTGTGAAGAAAGCCCTGTCCCAGTTAGCTCAGAAATTTTAACTCCTTTTCTTGTGCTCCATCTCTGCTGTGTTATTGGTGTTTCAGACTGACCATTCTTTTTCTGCCCCATTCTCTTTTATCTAATTGCCAAAGTTTCCCTCCTGCCTTTTATTCCTTAATTCTGAAACTTCCAGCCTTCTGCAGTATTTCATCTTTTCAGTCCTTTTCCATCCTTTCCAGACTTCATTATGGCTTTTCAGATATCAGTGCTTTTCAGGTCTTGAGTAAGGTGGCACAAATCTAGAGCATTCCAGGTATAAACTGGAAAGTAAATGTAATGTTCATTTTTGATCGATCTTCTTCTACTCCTTTGCCTATTTAGAAGTATTTTCTGTAACTTCTTTACTGCTTTGAATATGTCATGATTTACTGATGACTAATACTGAAAGGGAAAGTTTCTTCACTTTCTCTGAATGAAGAAGTAAAAATGGAGGCACTTTTACACTAAGGTGTGCAAAACTGTTGTTTGTTTTCATGGAAAACGTGAAAACTATGCAAAGCACTGTAAAACCTAATAACCATTTCAAGTGGAGACTCTTTCAAAGAATAGAGTTTAAAAGAGTATAAACAATTCTGCTTTCTTTGTAATACTTCACTGAGTAGATACTCAGGATGAGGAGTGCCCATTTCCTGGCAGGATTATTCTTCAAAACTAAACTTGTTGTTTGTCTGTTTTCAGGAATACACTTTTACTGGTATACTGGTAAGTACTGAAATTTCTAGTTGGGGGTCTCTGCCATATGTGATTTTAGTTTAGCGTTGCAACTTTAGTAGTCGTCCTTGGTCACTCCTTAAGCCTTCGCTGCTTCTCAAGTAAAACACTGCCCTAGATGGATGAGCAGGAGCAAGAGCCAAGCTGGCTTTCTTTTTTGTTCCTCTGTCCTTCTCCTGGTCTAAAAGCACTATTGATGGCATGAGAATTTCTGCTGTGAGAGGGCTAATGTGAGTCCCTGCAGTCTCAACAAATTAACACATTTCCCCTAACAGAAGAATCATAAATGCTCTGGACATGATCTCAGAAACAAGTGGGCTAGAATTCCTCGGTACATCTCAAATTAAGAATGGCAACACTTCAGCTGATGGCAGCAGCCCTTCTTTAAGTTCCTGTTTTTAAAAGTGACATAAATGTCTGCCACAAAGGATAACTGCCAACAACAAAAAAAGAAGGTTGCCCCCCATGAGATGATGGTAAAAAAGCAGGCTATCTTATTTCCTGGTATTTTCCTTTAATGTTTGTGGTTTGTAAGACTTCTCTAATATACCAGTGTGCGGAAATTAGTCACTGAAAACCAGCTTGAAATTCTGTCTCTTAGTGAAAGTTTTTCAGTGATTCCCATTTTAAGACATGTTTTCAAAAATCAACACACTGGGGTTAAAACAAGCTCTTCTACCTCTTTTCATTTGTGCTACAAGCCTTTAAATATACTCAACAAGCATGCCATTTTGCAAGTACCTTATTTTCTTTCCACGAAATGTCAAAAGCACTGCAGGCAGTGCAGCTATGGAATATAATTGATATGGAAGTTCTCCTGAGACTGTTTTTGTTGTTATATTTCAAGAGAAAGGCTCTTGAGATTTTATATGAAGAATAAATATATATGCCTTTTGCGATTTGTTGTAGCTGAAAATAAAGTATTTTTCTACTAAAATGTTGGTATGTTTCCTGGAATTACTGAGCTTTCAATAATGTTTTTAGTTAATATTCTGTAGCTTCCTGTGGTATTCACCACAGCTAACTTGAGCTCAGGGAGTTTAACTTCAGTTATTTGTAGGGAGGTCTCCCTGGGTGTGCCCTGCAGTCATCAGGGATGTTGAGAAGGGATGTCCAGACCACAGCTCAAGGAGCACAGGGCAGGGTCCCACCCTGAATCTTCTTCCTGCTACAGCCTTGCTCTGTTGGGCACCAGAAGTACTGCAAAATGGGGTTCCTCTGAGTGGAGATAAACTTTAGGAAACTCAGGGTCGTATTTTTTCATTATCCATCCTTTTCCTCCTTTGGCTAATAGCTTGATGAAGCCTACTGTCAGAAGTCCTGTTTCCCACTACTTCATGTGATGTTTGGTAGTTGCTCATCAGGACATTCATTTTTCTAGTGCAAAAATGCATATCTCTCTGTGTCAAGGGGGTTAAAACATAAAGCAATCTAATGAGAATAAACATCCTGTATCACCTTTGGCCTTTTCAGAGTTAGTTGTGTTGGGGTGGTGAGAAGATGCTTCAACTAAAAGTCCAAGTTTTTAAATAGACTTGTTCTGATTCTGTGCTCCATTACACACTTCTCACACACCTTGTTTGAACTCCACATGGCCTCTTGGTCTCTTCCTTATTAGCTGATAACAAGTAATAAGAATGTAAAGGGTGTGTGGCATCAGGTTTGTGTAACAGACAGTAGCTCAGTGTTCAGTGATTTTTATAGTTATCTGTGTGGAATAATTTGGTTGAGGAGGTTAACTGTTTTCAATGTAACTCTTAGAGTTTTGAGACAGTAGTTACGCACAAAAGATAATAGCTGTGTCAGCAGTTAGTGGAAGTGCTGGAGGTAACCTTACTGTTAGCAATATTTGCAGCAGGAAATAACTGTTTGTCTTTATTTGTCAGTAAACATTGACTTTTAAATGACATGAAAGAGTAAGTATTGATTTCTGTGGCTTCAAGAAGTACTTAAATGTTTGTTTTCCCTTGTGTTTCTGAATGAGGTAAAGTTGAACCTGATGAAGTAGGTGTTCCAGTGTTAGATTTATTATTTGGGTCTGTAAAAATTCTTGAAAATGTGTTTCTTACCAAACCAATTTCAGCTCTCCATTTTACTAATTGTGGAAGGAAATTTTCATTACTGGAAAAATAAGGAGACTTACCCTCACTGTTTCAGAGAAGTGCTCTCAAAATGAAGAAGTGGGATGCTCATCAGCGGTAGGAGGTGTAATCAGACTGAATCTCCACGCAGACTTCTAGGGGTTGTTTTGCAGCCAGTATCTGCAAAATAAACTGCAGGATGCAGTTTGCAAACACTGTTGCAAATCAAACCCTGCAAGGTTTGCAGGGCTCCAGTTACTATTATTGCTTTTAGTAAGGCTTATTATCCTGTCACAGAAGTTGTAAGAAAATCCATCTCTCCACTTTAAACATGATAAGCCTTTGTCACCTACAATGCAATTAATGTTAAAAATAGCAGAGCGTCTGTGATAAGATTGTGACTTGCAGGCAACGAGCCATTGTCCAATGCTGGAAACTTATCCAGAGAGGCAGCCAGCCTGTAAAGCTCTGTCAGCTTGCTGATTGCTGTTTCTCTCGGAGTTGGATGAAATATTCATGTCTTTGCTCTGCTCTCTGCAAGCACTATTGATTTCTTGTATAAACGCAGCTATATTTAGTCTAGACAAATGGAATGTGGATTGCTGCTGAATAAGTGGGATGAAAGGCAGAGCTTTTGCTTGTCCATTTCTCTTGGTCTGAGGCAATTATTTATAATCAAAAGCAGTTTTCTCAAGTTAAAGGTGATTTTTTATAATTTAGCAATTAATTTCAGAACAAAAGCAAGCACTTAAACACAATCATTCTGTTGAGATAGTGGGTTAAGAAGGCAAATTATGCTCTGAGTTTTATAATAACAGTTACTAGGATTAAAAAAAAAAAAAAAAAGAAAAAAAAAAAAAACCAGGAAATGTTATGTTTGCAGAATGTTGACAAGAAAATAAAGAAAATAATGTTGTCAGTGAAAGAGATTCAGTCCCTCACTTTTTTTTTCTTGTTTTTTTTTCTTTTTTTTTTTTAATATCTGTTGTATATTTTGTGCTAGTAGATGTTATGGTGCAAATATAATTCAGTTCTGTCCATTTGTTATTTTCTTTGCAGCTTTACTGTTTCTATTTGCTAGACTTTTTCACTGTTTCATTTTGTTTTTTTCCTTGGAAATAAATACATCTCCAACAGGAAGAAAAGTAGAAAATATGTATACAGTCATATTCTCCATTTGTTTCCTGAAAGCATGTTTGTTTTTGGTTAATAATCTTATTTTTCTAATATAATAGTAGGAATTCCAGTTAATGTGTTTGTATTCCACTGTCCTCTAGTGGATGGAATCAGAACTGCCAAGTGCTGTTGCAGGCCCTCTGCTATTTTCCTGTTGTAAAAATGATATAAGTTAGTTTTTATTTTATTTCAACAGGTAGAGTTGCGTTCTGTCTTTTCATTTAATATGAAAAGCTGGACTTCAGAAGTATCATGATGAAAATCATCAGGTCTCTCTTTTCTTCTGCTTTTTAGTCTCTTCTATTTAGATCAGGAGATGGAAAACAAGATTCTTCAGTAACAACTTTAATACTAGATTATAAATATATACTATTATGGCAGCAGATTGAAATACTGTTTTTTGATTTTCTTGAAAGTTATACAGAGTATTAGGCCTAATCCATTCCAATGTCAGCGGTTACTTTTCAATGAAACTTTACTGTAACTTCTCATCTTGTATGTCTAATTATTTTCGTATTTCACGTGAGTCATTCCTGTGCGTTTGCTACAAAGCCAGATATATGCATAAATAGCTAGTGTGTAACATAAGCCTTGGATAATCTACGTGCTAGCTTTCACTTTTTAGGGAAACCTCTTGCAACCCAGTGAGAACTATTGCCTTCTTCTCATGCTGAAGAAGTGCCTCAAGTGTTTGTGGTTAAGCTGTCACAGTACCTATGAGGTTCTCAGTAAATACTGCTCCCCAAGGCTATGATGTGGTTTTAGAACTGGATTGCTTGTTAATCTATTTAGCAGAATATTAATCTGGAAATATTTTTGCAGAGAACAGAAAGAAAATAATAAAATAATTTGGTAAATTTCAGGTTGCTAGTAGAAATATCAGAAGGTTGCATACAGTATAGTTTGCATTCTTGCTGGCTCTGTAAACTGAGGTAGTCTGTAAGTGAAAACTGTTTTTCATCAGTAAGTATCATCTCTATTCTATTTCTCCGATTATATTTAAATGTAGATATGTTTTGTTGTTTCCCTTTCTCAGTGGATGTGAAGTCAGAGGTTCCTGTGGGATTAGAGCCTATCTCACCATTAGACTTGCGAACTGATCTCAGAATGATGGTTCCCATGGTGGACCCAATTATGCGTGAAAAGCAGCTACAGCAGGAGCTACTTCTGATCCAGCAACAGCAGCAAATTCAGAAACAACTGCTGATTGCAGAGTTTCAGAAACAGCATGAAAACCTGACCCGCCAGCACCAGGCCCAGCTCCAGGAGCACATAAAGGTAGCAACATTTCTCATTTATCCCTTGGTTTATTGCAAACTGTATGTTTAAGCAGACATGAAAAGCAAATGTCCATGAAAGATTTGTTGTGTCTGAGAGATGAACAGCAAGTGCTTGCTCCTATGTGTCTGGGTGATAGAAGCCCTTTCAAGAAAAAAACGTTGCCAGCAAGTTGGACCTAGCAAACCAAGGTAGTATTATTAGACTCCCTAAGCTCATGAAGCTGCTAAATGCACTGAAAGTGGGGGAAAAAAGCAATTTCCAAGATGTTAATTTTTCAGCCAGACTACAATATGGCTCTCTTCTCTGTGGGCACAATTCTGAGTGTATTAAGATTTATTTTTTTGGCTGCAATCTGAATTTATGCCCACAAATCAAACCAGTAGATAAGTATGTAATATTTACATTTTAAATGAAGGTAGGGCCTACAAGTATTTTCACTCTTCTCTGAGCTGCCTCACACGATGTTTAAACAAACAAACAAAGATATGTATGGAATTGCACATGTTATGGTAGGATTGCTATAATGGATTTTGGCTGGGAATTTATGTTCTTCCATTTAATTTTAATTTTTCCTTCTGATCTACTTGTCATTATACTACTGTGCAAAGCTTCTGCTGGCTGAGGCTGACAAATGCAACTGAGGACAGCAGCCATGGTTTGGTAATACTCTAGCAAAGACTATTATGCAGTATTCATGCATTTTTGCCAAAACAGAAGAGAAAGCACAGCAATCAGCTGCTACCTGATGTTAGAGTTCATTTCTGTGACAGCTGGTGATTACCTGTGCTGATAAAAGTCTGGGGAAAGGCAGTTAATAGATAAAAATAAGAGTAAGCACAAAAAAAAAAAAAAGCACTAGTGCTCTGTTATTCAAGGGAGTTGTTTTGACCAGGACTGACCTGCAAAACACTGCGAGCTGCACATTCTCACGTCTTTTTGTTTTGTGCAAGTTACAACAGGAACTCCTAGCCATTAAACAGCAGCAAGAACTTCTCGAAAAAGAGCAGAAACTGGAGCAACAGAGACAAGAGCAGGAACTGGAGAGGCATCGCAGGGAACAGCAGCTTCCTCCCCTCAGAGGCAAAGAAAGAGTCCGAGAAAGTAAGTGCTAATGTACCCTGAATCCTAATACAAAATTAATATATTCCTCTTTATCTTCTCCCTGATGAAGTGAACAATGAGAAGAGACCTGAAGCAAGTTTGTGACAGTTGAAGCTGTGCTTGCAGAAAGGCGGAACCACCTGTTGCACAAAACAATGCTGCTCTTTTGTGTGCAGATTTGGAGAACTGCAGGAAAGCATATTCTGACAGACTTGTAGATACCTGTCTCTTTTTATGAAATAGGAGGGAATTTGAAAGCCTAAAGCTTCACTTAAATTTCTCTCTGAAAAGCTTATTTCCTAATACAGATATCACTACTGAACAGCAACCTATGTTAATAGTGAGGTTATTTGAGCATTTTTTCAAGACAGTAAATATTATGAAGTGTTTATGAGTATCTTCACCTGAGACGTCTAAATACTTTTTTCTTAGTTACAAAGACAATACTTCTTGAAACTGCCCTTATTTCTTCAGATACCTTTTCATGAGATCCAACAGGAAGTTATTTCTAGCTCATATATAGCTCTGAGGTAAATGACGAAAGATACTGTTGGAATTTGATGCTCACTAGAGGGAGACAGATACAAATAATTCACATCAGTCAGGTCAGCTTAAAAGTCAGATAGTGAAGATACATTGTGAAGATATTTAAAATGAAACTGCCACATGTAGATATTGGTATCTGCCCTCCTAATTGAGCAAAAGATTCTAACTGAAAAAAGACCAAACCAGAAAAGAACTGTACATAGTACTCATGGGAAACATACTCCTGCATTTTTTTCTTGGGTGGGAAACTGTATCAGTTCAATAGTTTGCCATACTGTAGACTTTGGAAGTTAGTGTCCATGGGGCTTCCTTTACTTTGGTAAACATTGAATCATAAAAGCATCGTATTGCTGTGATGATGTTAGTTCTGTATTCTTTGGGGGAATCTGAGAGTACCTCCAGTTCTTTGTCTATGGAAAGTTTTCTGGTAGAGCATCAACAGTCTGAGGTTGTTCCTTTAACCTTTTTGGCCTAATCCAGATGGGTTACTTGCTCTCTGTAACATTAATAACTTTTCAAACCACCAGAATGTTAACCCAGAAGGAGGAGGGTAACAAACTCCAACAGAAAAGGATCCTATAAGTGATATGAAAATCAACATTCATCTGAACAGTTTGACTTTGTTCTCACACCAGAAGATGAGCAGCAATGTGAACTCAGTGGTGCCTTTCTCCATGGCTTGCTCATTACGCTGCACCTATCCAAGCAGCACTTGTGACACCCCCCCCCAGCCCTAGCATACACTGCTTAATGAATGGAGGAGGGAAGGAAAGTATAAATAGTGGAGTCTGAAGCTGAGGGGTAATAGAGGTACTTATGGGAATTAGGTCACAGGGAAATGTGCTCACCAGCTAACTGTGCTGTTGGGTAACCAAATACTTAGAGTATCAGTATTCCTGAGTCCTGCTACTTTCAGAGAATCACTTCTCTTCCTTCTCTTTTTTTTTATCACTGCTTGGGGAAAATGGAAAGATTTCTTTTTCTTTTATGTTCTGTTTACAAAGAATATTATGACTATGAGTAAGAAAGCATTCCCCATGGTGGAAGAGGGAGTTTATTTGACGTTGGCATGCACTGCCCTACCATCAATTTACAGAAAGAGCAAACATTCTTCACTGCTACTTCAAAATGACCTTTTGTCACTTGCTTTTTAGTTTTTTCATTGTTTTTGGATTTGGGTATTATTAGGAAATGATTTAAATTCTTTGAATATATCTGGCTCTGGATAAATGGCCTCATCTACTGATGTAATATTCCTCATGACTTCATTGATTTTCTGGTTTATGGCCAACTTTAGTCTTCTACAAACAAACAATCCAAATGTTATCTCCTTTTGACTGATTTCCACCAATGCTTTTTGTAGGTTACAAAGCTTTCAGCACTAAGGACATGGATTGTTTTTTTCCTGTTTTTTTTGTTTTTTTGTTTGTTTGTTTGTTTTATTTTGTTCTTTTTGTTTTCTTTAAAATGTAATTTTATAAATAAAGATGAAATATGTTTGATTTTGTTTGTCTTAGGGGCAGTAGCCAGTACAGAAGTGAAGCAAAAACTTCAGGAGTTCCTGTTAAGTAAATCAGCAACAAAAGACTCTCCAGCAAATGGGAAGAATCATTCCGTGAGCCGCCACCCCAAGCTCTGGTACACGTATGTTCAGTATTTAGTTGTTTCTTTACTTTATTGAGGTAGCTACTAACAGTAGACAATGCTTCTTCAGCAGGGATATTGGAAGTCTAGCTCCAAAACAAGATGGAAAAACAAGCAAGAAGTTAGCAAAATATGTATATGTAATATATCTAGCTGAGCTGAAGACTACTTGGTAGACAGTAATGACATAAGGTATACAGAGCAGACTGGTGTCTAAAATTTGTATAAACCTTTTATTTCAACTGCTTAATCTCTTGATGCCATCACAAATTTTCCAACTACACTTGCCATTTTTCCAAGCCTTTTCAATTTTTACACTTAGAACAATTTGTTTGACTTGCTTGGAGTTTGAATCAATCACAAAGCTTGTTTCTTCTTGAAGAGATGCTGTTTTCCAGTGAAGTTATTTGTATCTTGTAAGTAAATTACAAATATAATGGATCTTTTAATTCAAAACAACATATTCAGATGATGGCTGGACATTAATAAGAATATGCTTAGACGTCTGAAACAAGTGATTTTCTCAGATCCTGTTATGGATATATTATTTGTTACAACAGCTTACAATTATTACTCCTCCTTTTTTTCTTTATTTTTAACTAATTAATACATTTTTAACTTCTTTATTACAACAGACACATTCTTAAAAGTCAATTAAAAAAAAAACTTCAGATGCATTTCTAAAAGGATTTCAATATTATCCCTGAACTAACCTTTACAGGTCAAACAGAAATGCATGTGGTACACTAGATTTTAATCTAATACTTGTTCTTTTTAAAAAGCATTACTGAAGCACTTATATCTGAGCTTCTCATCTAGCTAATCAGAGCATTGTGATAATATGATTTAATACACAATTACACTGTTTCTGCTAGAGGTAAATAATTTCCAAATAATGTGTAAAATTCTCTTGAGTATGTATGAGTTCTGAACTAATGGGCTGAACTTATTTTGAGTCTTAAGATGTATGTGAATTATAAGTTCTACAGGGAGATGTCTTCTGCTACATGAGGGAAACTTTCAAATTAGTGCTTCTCTTTGACAAAAAACATAGCATTACATGATTAAACAAATTACATTGAAAAGAAAGGGAGAGGCTCTGTAAGTAAAATGATGTTTAGACAAGCACAAAGTACAAAAGTTTCCCTCTTTTCCCCTCTCCTCTACACAAAAATATCAACCCAACAAAAAAACCTGTCATTGAGCCAAATGATGCAATTGCTTTGTAATGTACTATTTACATGTTCAGAAAGATCTGCCCACACTCTTTCCTTCATTCAGCATTTGTCAGAAAGTTCTCTTCAGTTTAGAACTCCTCTGCTGACGTGTTATGTTCTGCAGAGTTGTATGCCCAGAAAACTTATAAAATGAACTTGAATGCAAGTTTTAACCTTCTTGTCTAAATGGTTTACATTTTTTCCAAGATATAGTTGTACCTCAGTATTTTTGATTCGTTTCATATACCACCCCTGTCTGACCCCGCAGAAGTTCCCCTGTCTTTTCCTTAAAAAAGGCTGGGTCAATGTATGTCTATTTGTACATAATAAACAAGACTTTAAATGGCTTTTGCTGTGCATCAGCTGGTTCATATTAAAATGCAACAATCTGAAATGGTCAATTCTCCAAACTGGTGACAGATCCTGTCTGTAGGTCAACATGACTCTTATCCTATGTGACTTTTATAATGAGTGCAAAAAGTACATTCTTGGGAATCCCGAGGAGTTCCATAACTTACTATAAATGTGAAATTTGTTACATGAACCTGTGGTTTGTGCACACTTAGAGGAACAAGAACATAAACACAGCTGAGACATGTGTATAACACGTGTAGATAGTTACTGCTGGTCACCTCAGTGACTGCTAATTTGTGACCTCTCTGTGTCTGCTGCAGGGCTGCCCACCATACCTCATTGGATCAAAGCTCTCCACCCCTGAGTGGGGCCTCGCCGCCATACAAATACACTTTACCAGGATCACAGGATGCCAAGGATGATTTTCCACTCCGTAAAACGGGTGAGTTAGAGTAGTTTATTCAATCCCCTTACCAAGATTTCTTTCACCCTTTATTTTAACCAGGCTGTCCACCAACAAGGCATATGTCATAATCCACAAAGCCTGTTCAGGATGTTGTTATGAGTAAGTTCAAAGATCCTGACTGTATCTTTACAAGGTTGGCTCAACCACATGGTATCAAGAGTCATTATTTCCCAGTGCTAACAGCTTGTGCAAGCATCAGTTCTGATGAACTTAGTTTCTAAACAAACCATAATTTCATGGATCTTTTGTGGTATTGCCTTTATCTCAGTTTTACTTCTGGGTTTAATAGCTTGCTCTCTCTTTTTGCATGGTAGATATAGTATCTGCTTTAGATGATATGCTGCCTGTAGGCACATTTTTTTCAGGACACTGAGAAGAGAATTCATGAAAAGAGAAAAAAAATTGATTAATGTTGTATTTTTTGTGACCTCGTTTGAGAAAGGCTATCTGCATATCTCTATGAATGTGCATACATGCATATGTTTGTATATGCTTTTTACTCATGAGAATGTCAAATTTACAGTAAAACGTTCGTTTGAATATTTCAGAATGCTTCAAAGGGTTTAGCAAATGAACCTTTTTTTCTTGACAGCAGGTGAACTGTAGACTTGTCTTTTTCTGCACCATAAAGCTAGAAGGATGATGGTGGAGTCCATGTGGCTGTTACCTCAGGTCTTTGGTGCAGTGACCGGTATCCAGGAATGCAGGGAGACACTAGGAGAGGAAAAAAGAAAAAGAAAAGAAAACATTAGGTCTCTTATTGCATGAGTCTGCTGTTGAGTGATATAGTTACATTCAGAGGGAAAGTCTAACCCCCTACTGTGCTAACAGCCTTTGAATGTAATTTAGCCACTGGGAGATTGAAAACTAAGTGCAAAACTGGTACTGACTTCTTTTCAAGTGGCATTTGGAAGCACTATACATTCTGAAAGAAAATCCAGTCTGCATCTAATACTTCAGAGTAGATTCTCTAAGCATGTATTATGTCCCCAAATATTTTTGAAAGAATGAAAAGCAAAATGCTGATTTATTCTGTCTGAATTATTCAAAGTGCATTGAAAAATATGGTGGCGGTATAACAAGACTCTATGAAATCTTGCTCAGACTGTTCAGTCTGATATACCCACACGTGGTTCTCTTCTTAATTCCACTGTACAACATTTCCCGTGCCAATAGGCTATACATTTTTATTTTTTGAACAAAAGAATACACTCTACAGCTTCTAAATGCTGTGAATTTATCTGAGTTTCTGAAAGCAAGTTTTAATTTTTCTTCCATGTTTATATATCTTAAATGTTATGATTGATATTTATGATGTGTCAAACTGTTGATCTGTAAAACAAAACATTTTCAAACACTGTAATAGTAAAGTTCTCGTGCAGCTGCTAATACTTTTATATCTCTGTGGGGGTTTCAAAATATTCCTTAATTCAATTCCCATTGTCTGCATAAGAGGACTATAATATAATTAAATCCAGATGTTTTCTATGTGTTATTCCAAATATTTGGGCATGCAATGCGTCAGTTACAAAACTGGACAAAGGACATGATGACTCTCTGAAAAGATATCTGAAGAAAATATAGACAAATACTAATATAATCATTAACGTAACTGCTTTTATGAAATTTACATAGTGATTCTGATAAGCATATAGAAATGAAGTGTAAAGCATGCTGTGTGTTAGCAAAGGAGCGTATTCAATAGCTCTCTGCATCCATTAAAATAGCAACTGTTAAATATCTTGTTTACACATTCAGTCTCTCCCTGTCCTGGATTTGTAATTCCAGCCTTCAGCTACATCCTCACAAAGGTTCCAATGATTGCTCCTCAGGTTGAGAGTAAAAGCAACAGGAACCAGACTGACACGAGTCAAATGACCCTAAACTTATCTGAGTGGTAATAGGGCCATCCTCCAGGCAGAGGGGACATTGTGGAGCCTGTGTCATCCTCATGGGACCTTACTAGACAAAGATGTCCCACGAACACTCATGTCTATGGGCAAGCTATAAGCCTGCAGAAATCTGACCTTTGCCATGAGGGGTGAACCTCTTTTCCTTTCCTTAGGGCTATGAATGCTTATTGCCACTGGCTCCTGGTAAACTTTCTGTGCTGCTGAACCTGCATGAAGTCAGCAATTCATATGAAAGTGAATCTTACATTCCTTTCAGCCTCCAGAAGGGAATACCTCTTATAGGCATTAATTGCAGTTTTGGTTTGCTTCTCACTTCTATTTTCCATAAGCATAATATGGAATACAGAGGTAGCTTTCATTTCAACTTTAATGTAATGCTCATTAAAGACAATTCTGATTGAATCAGTTACTCTAAGATCAGATTTAATGTGAAGCAAAAGTGTGATTCTTTCACAATGTTCTGATATGTTCTTCCCTACCAGGGAACACTGAGTGTTACACAGGCACTGCAAGTCCTGAGACCTTCTTGCTTGCTTTCTCAGTAATCTATGTAGCCCGGCCATGATGTATCAACTCCTTGTTAGTTTTTTGAAAATGAACATGGATGGACTATGGTTAAGGAGAAAATATTCTGTCCATTTTTGTCTGACATCTGCTACATAGGTGACTAAGGTAGTGCTTAACAGCTGTGCTGTCTGTATGCTTACAATGGGGTACTAAACTTAGTGTACCAGTGCACTGGCTGTAATTATTTAGTACCTCTCAGGCATGTGGATTACTCCCTTACAAGATGCAGCAGAACTTGCTAGCAGTAGACTTTGCGCAGCTTTAGCTGCATGGAGGATTGGGACTGTCCTAGGGGCTAGAGGCCAGAATATACAGCTCTTTGCACAGCTGCATTCAGATGCTTTGTGTTGACAGACTTTCAAAAAGAGCAGAGCAAGGGGAGATATTGCTTCACTGGACAGATAAATATACCATAAGGAGAAGCTATACATCTGTAGCTGAGAATAGAATTTGGCCGAAATAGAGTAAAAGCAAATTTTAAAAATGCCCAGGATTTTGTCATGGATACCTGTTGTAATGTGTGAGCTTTCTGCAAAACACCCAAAAGTCTTGAGCAGCACATGGCTCATTAACTTCCAATGATACTAATGTGTCTAAATTGCCCAGAGAGGTTTGAAAATTCCTCCCCATTACTAAACACTTTTAGAAATTCATACTGACTGCTGTAAGGACCTCTGATGGGAGCTGTGCACTTTTTAAAACATGATCATTTAATATAGAGAACTTTTGGTTTCTGATCTGCATAATTCAGTGGTCTATCTGGGAAAATATGTTTGAAGAGATTGCTGTAAAGCAGACAAAAGTGTAGCAAGTCACATGGGTTTGATAGTCTAGAGGTTCTCAAGGATAGCTTTTTCTTTTTTTTTTTTCCCACTTTCTTAAAATGAATACAGAAATTCTGGCAACTGCCCATAATGTTTGCATTTTCTTTACTCTGTGGCATTTCATTTTCTGTGTGTGGTGTTGCTGCAGAGCTCTCTAAACAAAGATACATGCTTTTCAAAAGTATTCCTAGTGGTGGAATTTCTACATTTTGCCTCATGCTTTGAGTTTTGTTGGAAGAAATTCCTGGGATTATCAGCATGTCAAGTATAAAGTGTTTTTTCTTTCATGAATTTAGCACAGTCATTGCAGAATGGGAATGTCAATCAATATTAGTATTTCTTTTGGCTTTATGCCAGTTGAATCTTTCTTTGTTCATGGACTTCATAAGCTTACAGTTTGCATTTTGCTTAGATATGAGTATCACTTGCAGTAGCACTATTTAAGATGATGTTTATGACTTGCTTACCAAAAACTGGAAGTATGCTCAATGGAAATGTAATGTGGTTGTTTTTTCTTAAATAGCGGATAGTACGGAGTTTTAGTTTGGAAGGGGAAAATTATGTAATTTAACACAGGAAAAAAAGAGGAGATGAAAGATAGTTTAATGTTGTGATGAAAGAAAGGAAGGAGGTTGTACTGCACAGTCATGAAAAAACTTTGTAAAAATGACATTATGTTAACCTGATTAGGCAGTAGAATAACAGCATAGCTCTTGTGTATTTAGAGTGAAAGATTCCTGAATAAGAACTCAGTAGATGCAATTTAAAGAAAAAAATTAATTTGAACATTTCCTTACCATCATTCTTTCTGCACTTAGTGACTCAATAATTTGCTGGAGTGGTTGAAACTGAGAAGAAAAACATTTTGTGTGAAAGTTTTTTTCCCCTTCCCTTTCATGTCACCAAATTCCATTTCTGTTTGCATTTTCTAGGAAAACATTCTCCTGTGAAGTAATAGTATATGAAAAAGCTGGATTTCTTTTGGTCTTCAGTGAAAAAAAGAAAGGCTTAGAGAATCACAAACCCTCAATTATTGTGTCTGCCAAAATGAAGAAGTCAGTCTTAGTAGAGTCATTATTTTTCTCTCTGTTTATAAGCAAGCACAACGAATGGGAGAGGCACTTTACTTATTGAAGCAGTGGAAGAAGGCAAATTTGATATTTTTTTTCTGATTTTTTTATCCTGTTTTTCAGTGATGCTAAACATTCCTGCCTCCAAGAGTCCTTGGTTTCCTTAGTTAATGAACCGTCTTGGTAAATTCAGACTAAATGATTTGACTGAAGAAAGTCACCAGCACTTACCACAGAGCAGGAAAATAGAAAGACATATCCTACTTTCCAGCCCTTCTTTTATGATTTCTGTTCTGTCATCAGACTTCTGTAGCCTTCCTAAATTCATTATCAGTACATTGAGAGGGCATAAGAGTGAATCTGAAGAAATCTGTTGCTAACAGCTTTTCCCAGATACAGTATCTGGAAACCACCAGCTCTTAGGAAATGTAACACCACAGTAACCACCATGCCATGCTATAACTGTCCCAAATCTGACTGCATTCTGTAACTTCCTACAGTGTGCACAGGAAGCAGTGCCATGTCACTCTAACTCCAGCTACATGGAAAGTATTCTGCGGCACATTAAGACCAACTACAAATGAATAACACTGTCAGAGAGTAAAGAGCTTGCGTCAGTATGCTTTAGTATGCATGCCAAGGTCTCCACCGGGGTTTAACAAGATTAACAATGATTACCAAAAAGACCATCACCATCTTTCCATCAACACTCGATTGTTCCTCCTGTATCCTTTCTTTAACACTTTTAATCACAGGAAGCCAAGGTGTTGTGCTGGGTGACTAATCGCACTTGATGACCTAGATAAAGATTTTTCATTGTATTTTTGTTTCAGTCCAAATTTTACTACTTGTATGTATATCACCTGTCCTGCCAATAATCACTCTGTTGTGTTAAAAGCTGAATCTTCTTGATGGCTTGACTGATTATATAGTCTTACTCTAAATGCTATCTTGATTTTCCTTTTGCTGCCCTTTGAGTAGCCAAAATTGAATTGCAAAGTTCTCTTTCGTGTTTTTACCTAAAGATTTTGTAACACTGTGTATTTTTTCAGAAATACTTTATAAATCAGTGTTGACAAGTAGCTTGCATTATTTGTATCATCACCTGGTGTAGGGAAACTGCTTTGGCTTTGGCAGGGGGGTTGGACTCAATGATCTCTGGAGGTCCCTTCCAATCTGTACAATTCTGTGATTCTGTGATCATTTTTTATAAGTTATCAGATTCTAGCCACCACTTTTTAACCTAAGGAAATTTAAATAGAGAACAATCCTAAAATCTGGAGGTTTCTAAGAGCACAATGTCTATTGAAATTTAAGTGAAATGATTGTTATTTGAAAAAAGCTCTTTTTGGATAAACAAGTTACAAAATATTGTGTATAAAATCTGAAATTCTTTGAAGTCAGTAGCAAACTTCAGTTAGATTTGAATGAGCAATTTTTTTCTTCTACTGTGTCTAGGGCAGGGACAGTTGAAAATTTTACAAAAAGTAAACAAGTCTAAAAGATGGGAAAAAGAGAGAAACAGAAGTGGTATCATATCATCCAAAGTAGAATATGTTGGTCAGTAAAGATTGCACTTCTCCTAACTCCTGCAAAATGCACTTTCACTGAAAAATCTCTTCAAACCCACAGTTCTAATTAAAGGTTTTAGTTGCCAAATAACATGTTCTAGCTAAAGCCAAATAAGTATCACAGAGCCATTCATGAAGATCGGCATAAGCTTTGTACTTTGCTTTTGATTTTCTCATGGGAAAGTAATATAAATGAGAGTGATACCTCCCTGTTGGCTTTAACTGTTAGAAATGCAAAGCATGCTGGATTTGTACATAATTCTCTTCCAAAGGAAAGGAAATAGCATTTCAATGGTTTTCCTTGGTGTCTCATTGAGTTATGGTGGTGCACAATTATTCCTGTTAAATTACTCTACCAGATGGAAGGTTACATTGTATATTTAGCTAATTAAGTTGTTGGAGACTGGAATTATATCCCAGAGCATAAGAACCTATCTAAAAGTAAACTTGTTTTAATTTGGTTTTGTTGTTAAGATACAATATCAATTTCTAAATAAGATTTTAAAGAAGTGTTTGTTTCTTTTTTGAGACATCCTTTCAAAAAGTCAGCCTTATCTGCAAAAGTCAGATGAACAGGCTTTTAATCTCCAAATAACTTTAGGGCCAAATTTAGCTTCATTTGCCTTAATACCTAGCTGTGCCTTTCTACACTTGATTTCAATGTTGCCTAGAGTTCTCATCTGTTAGGGAAGTAAGATATACTGTGTTTTGGTGCCCCTGTTTTCTTGGCATCCAGTACTGTTGTAGCAGAGTCCCTCTGCTGAAATTCTATTTTGCTTTTGAACAACCCCAAGTAGTACGCTTCAGCAAACCAGACCTGCTCCACTCTCATATACTATATCTACTCCCCTCCAAACTAAGGAGAAAGAAATCACACAATCATGAATTTTTGAAGACCGAAAATATACTTTGTTATGCTAATACCATCAATGAGTTATTGCTGCTGGATATTTTTTTTTTTTTTTAAATTAAAACCTATGGGATTTAGTCTATTCCTATATAGATAGATAGATATAGGTATATATCAATTCCTTTTTTTCTATAAGGCTTGGGGAATAACCTTATATTGAATGATCTGGGAGGAGTGACTGACACACCAGGAAGCTGTGCTGCCATTCAGCAAGACCTGGACTGACTGGAGAGTGTGGCAGAGGGGTCCTCATGAGTCAACAAGCACAGATGCAAAGGAGAAAGTAACTGCATGCATCAGTACAGGTTAGGGGATGACCTGCTGGAAATGAGCTCAGAAGAGAAGGACCTGGGTGTCTTGGCAGACAACAGCTTGACCGTGAGCTAGTAGTGTGCCTTTGTGGCCAAGAAGGCCAGAAATCCATTAAAAATAACGTGGCCAGTACGTTGAGGGAGGTGATCTTCCCCTTCTACTCTCATTTTGGGAGGCCACATCTGTAGTACTGTATCCAATTCTGGACTCCTCAGATCAAGACGGAATTTCTAGAGAGATTCCAGCAGAGGGCCAGAGATGATGAGGGGCCTGGAGCATCTCCCTTATGAGGAAAGGCTGAGAGCCCTGGGACTATTCAGCCTGGAGGATGGAAGACTGAGGGGGATCTTATCAGTGCTTATAGTTTTCTAAATGTAGGAATAAAGTGGATGGTGCAAGGCTCTTTTTATCAGTGTCCAGCAACAGAACAAGTGGCAATGGGCACAAACTAGAGCATTAGAATTACCATATGAACATGAAGAAGAGTTTGTTTACTTTGAGAGTGACAGAGCACTGGAAGAAGCTGCCCAGAGAAATTGGAGAATTTTCTTCTCTGGATTTATTGAAAATGTGTCTGGACATTTTCCTGTGCAACCCATTGTAGGGAACACACTTAACCAGATTGGTTGAATTAGGTCATCTGAGAGGTTCTTTCCAACCCCTAAGATTCTAGGATTCTGTGCTTTTCTAATTTAATTATTCTTAAACATTAATAATGTACCTAGGGGTTATGTTTGGTCCTGAAAAATCTGACACTTATTCATGAGAGAAAGTAACTTTTCCTTTGGAAAAAGTTAGTGATTCAATAGATGTTGAAGGAGGATTTAGGGTGAAGAGGGAGACTTGCTATATTTACAGAAAGTATAGTACTGTATTCTCATTATATCTTTGCAACTAGAACTGACTGGTGTGTATGGTCAGAAGTAGGGGCATGAATAATCAATGAAGCCAATAGGACTGCTGGTCATGCACAACTAAATTTGTTTGCCATTAAATTTGTTTGCCACTAAATTTTGCCATTCTAATGAGGGATGCCTTCTGTCAAATGACCTGCTTCACCTTCACCTGCTTTTTCTTCTATACTTCCTGGGAACTAAGATAAAATTTAGTTCCCATAATTACTATTAAAATGCAAAAAAAAATTACGGACTTTGAAGATGGACAGCCAAGATGAGAGTTAATTTTAAATTATCATTTTTTTTATTAGTTTGTGTGTCAAGACACCATAGTATTACTTATCTTTTAATCCCTTATTTATTATTGCAAAAGTAGTATTGTTTCATATGAGAGAAGATTAAGATGGACCTGACAGGGAAATAGTATGCTGCAGTTTTATTCTATTTGAAATGTAATGAAGACTCAGGAGATCTCATTGAAACAATCATATAGCCCAAATGAAAGGAGATAGTGCTTCCCTGCTAAGAAAAGAAATTATTAAGAATTGTATTAAGTCCTCACTTCTTTTGCCTCACAGGATACAAGCAGAACAGTTCTCAACAGGAAATATCTCTTATTGGTCAGCCTTTCATGAACAATGTAAAGATCTCTAGTTCTGGCTAAATGGACACAGCACTAAGTTATTCCTACTCATAACTCAGTAAGGCATTCCTAGAAAAATAATACTTGTTTGCATGGATAATTTTATATTTCCATACAGACTGCAATGAATAATGAGGAAAAGTTAGATATTCCAAATGGCTTCAGGGAGTATTTCATTTTTGAACCTTCTTTAGGAAATCAATGAAAAATTCCTAATCTTGTTAAATTGACTTCCTTAGCCTGAAGAGAGCTAAAGAGATCCTCTCTAATCTAATTAGCTGTTTTACCATGTGTTTCACTAAACCTGTTTTTTTATTTGGGGAATGGATATTTTCCTTAGTCTGAATAAATAAAGTGTTCTACCTTTTACAGAAGTAAAATAAAGCAAAGGACTAAAGGGTTTCACATATGAGCAGCGTTCCCCTTAAAGCAAATGGTTGTACAGGAAACAGTTTCTGTATAGACTGAAAACACATTAGGTGATGCAAGTCAGAAAAACAAAGCGTCTCCATCCTCTACCTCTGTATCTGGTACTCCCTCCTGGTTGAGACCACCCAGTGGTCAGATCCATGTAGTTCTTGGAAGAACTTTAGAGCAGATGTGTAAATGACTTTTTAGTCTCATGAATCTAATTTAATACTCTTTCAGAAATATATTTTTTTTAAATGACCAGAATTTAAATATCAATGAGCCTGGAGAATTGTTATGTTTTGGTATCTTCCAGCCTGTCGGCTAGTGGAGAGAATGTTCCGTATATTTATTGTTTAGTATTGTCTTGCACTGGAACGTGGCTCTCTACAGCAAAAATTAGACACGTATAAAACCAGAAAGTCTCTACTTGTCTTGCCCAGCTCTAATATATTCAGTGCTGGGGAGGTGGCTGCCTACAGGAAGCCAGACCAGAAGTCCAAATTTCCTCGCAGGGCAGAGAAAATTTATGTGTCTGCTAGAACTGCGTGTAGCAGAGGAATGACTGGGAGAGCATCAAGTCCCCTCCCAGAAGGACAAACTCATTCACAGCTCTCCACAAAGCAGCTGGGGAAGCTGGAAGCAGCTTTGGTCCATGACCTCTGTTCTTTGCATTTCTAGCTTTCCACCTGTATTCATATTTTTTATGAGCAAGTCCAGACTATCTCCTCATTTATCCTTAGGAATATGCTGCCTGCCTCACTGATTGGTAAACTGGGAAAATTCTCCTGAACACCTTGCTCTCAGGCTATGATCTTGGAAACTTACATATGCCTCTTCTGATTGTTTTCATCAAAAACAGCAGGGGGTATTTGATGTTTTCTTTGATCTCCAGGTCCTGGCATGGCCTGGACATGCAGGCTACTTTCTTAAGTATTGCCATGATGAAGGGAAGCCTGCATCATAGACAAGGAAACTTGTGTTATGCAGTGGATCCACAAAATGAATATATTTTCACAATGTTTTCTTCCATTTTGTTCCTCCTGCTTCAAGGGAAGTCACCATATATACCTCAGATTTATATAATGATCCATATTCGGTGTCTTCTAGGAAATTCTCATTTGTCATAGTTCTAGAAATAAACTTGACAGAGGTTAAGCCACTGGCATGAAAGCAATAATACTATCATGCTAAACAGTGTCATCTCATCATATTCTCTTGTAAATCCAAAGTTCTATACCCATACATATTCCACTTGTCCTGTAATTTACACTTTGAACTTTCTCAGGTACAGTCTTATCATGTGTGTTGGAAAGTGCATAAAACTTGTCTGTGCATGAATCTGTACTAGAATAATACAAAAAATAACCTCAGTGGGAAAAAAAAAAAAGAAATAAAAAGAGGACAGATACAGGAATAGAGAATAGCAGTGAAGAGATAGAATTACTTAATCATGAAGTCTTTGTTTCATAGTTTTTTCTATTGGCTTAAATACTTTAGAGAAGTATGTGTTATTGTTTCAGAATGATCTTAGTGCTAACAGATGGAGCCTGAGCAACAGGGAATGATTTATATTTCTCAAGTAAAACGTGAATTTTGCTGATGATTCTGCTGTTATAGGAATCTTTGTAGCCAAATTTAGTATCATTTACCTCAGCTGCCCCACAGCTCTTTTAAGCCAGTCTACCAGCCAAGAAAAGGAAATGCTTTCACTTTAGAGCCTTTGGAAGCCTGGACAAAAGCTCACTTTCTGTTCTTCAGGTTTCCTATATATGGCTTTCTACTGGAGATGAGGACCTGCTCACTATGCACTCTCTCCCATCCCCCATTTCCTGCCTGGGTTCATTAAATGCTGATTTGAAGTTGGCACACACTTTTCTGATACAAAAGTAGTACTGTGTTCCTGGAACCATTAGAAAGTAGTGCATTATTATCTTTCACATTCCCCTCATATATATGCCCTCTCTCCATGCATAGAATGGATTTTTATCCCTTCTTCTTAAATATCTGTGTGTTTAATAAAGAGAAACAGATTGAAGCTAAGCTCTGTCAAAAAAGAAAACCTCAGCTCATTTGGGAGCAACTGCCCCAGGCTGTATTCTTTAATGCTAGTATCTGCAAATTGCTAGTATTAAGCAAAGTGGAGTATGTGATGTAATGACTTCATGAATCATTTTCATATCTCTAATGCTTGTGTTTCAATGTCATGTTACTCAGGAGAGAATACTTTCCTTTTCCCTGAACAATGATAGTTGTTGTAATGAAATTAGTATAAATCCATATAGAAGTCTGTGTATTTTCTATTTTAACAGTGCAGTTAGTTACTTCTTTCTCAGTAGATAAAGCCACCATAGAAGATGAGAAAAGTCACAAGATGTTATCTTTTGTCTTCACCTAAAAAGAATTATCAACATTTTCTGTCCTGTTGAGATAACTGTAAGTCCTAAAAGGGAGTTCAATAACTGATTCTTGGATTGCTTATAAAATCTTCTGTTGTTGTCCCCTTACAGTCATTTAAAGAGTAACAGCAAGCACTAAAAAGAGGCATTAAGGCAATAATGCTGACGCTCTGAATAATCCATATTACTGTAGCACTCATTATTCCAAATTAGCCTGCACAGTTGCATAAACAAAGTCATTCTCAGGTTCATCTTTCTTAAAATCCATTTGAGTGAATCAGTCAAATGGATGCAAACTGATTCCCATCAAAATAAATAACATGGACTTTGATGACCTTTAAAGAAAATCACTATATGATTTCTTTTTTCCCTGTGAAACACATTCAAATAATATATTTTCCCATTTTCCATATGGGAACAGATTATTGCTTGTCCCAAAGTGCTAAATTGTGTAGAAGCACAAAGATTTGCAGACTGAAGAGGCTCAGCTAATAATGACTAATCCAGCCAATATCGGATGTATACTGGCTTTAGGTGAGTAGACCAATCATCCTATTGCCATGAAAAAGTGCAGCCCTGTTTTCTGCCGTGATCCCAGCCGTGTGCTCCTTTTCTCTCATTTCATGCACTCTGGCTCCTTGGTCTGATGCTTCAGCTCCCTGTAGTTGTAGAAATCTAACACAGCAAACCTCACTGCATTCAGCACCTTCAGCAGTTTAGAGCAGTCCTATTACCTCAAGAAGATGAGATATAGGACATATCATTTATCAGGTAGAATTTAATCTTGAGTATTGGACCTTAGTGGGGTGCTTGGTGTGCAGAAAGGTAGCCATGTGCATTAACGGCTGCATAAAGCCATAGAATTCATGAAGGATTTTTTCAATGTTTTTGTGATATTAATAGATGAAGAAAGAAGGTTAATTCTTAAGGGCTTGTACCTGCCTGAGAAAGCTGTTCTGCAGCAAGCTGGTGAGTAAATTTTAAGCCTCAGGAATTTTTTGGCACTGGCTCCCCAAGTGGCACTCCTGTTTCACATTGACAGTGATTTTCAGTGATGAGCATAGTCAGATTTGCTACTGGATTAATTATACTGAGCAAAGATTTGAATAATGTGCAGTAGAAATACTTGTAGGATGGCTATTGCAAAACAGTTATTTAAAGCAGCATCCCTCTGAAGACCAGTTCTAATAACTATGAGATGAAGTATCAAACCAAATACTCATTTAAAGCATAAGGAAAATTGATTACTATAATTCTTCCGCATCCACAACTAAGGCTATTCAAGCGCCATGCCAATATTCAGGTTACAAATTAATAAAAAATGTTTTTAAAAAAATTGCTTTTCACTTTGTTCACTCATTTGCATTCCAGAATTTAAAGGATTAGAATCATTCAAAGGTATTCTCATATAGGCTTTGGGCCAGTAAATGAACATTAAGCATGTACCTGTGTATTTATAATTATAATCTGCAGCCATATCTTTGAAGCTTAAAATACTTATTTTTGCCTTTTTGACTATCAGAGGAGTGTTGGCCATTGTAGGTTTGTTATTACTGCCTTCATGTTAGGAGTGCACCGAAGAACATAAGATCACTGTAGCGATCCAGACCTCTTGAAGCCAGCAATAATTGTGCTTCAGCTTCAGTGGATCATGTTGGTGGATGAAAAACTTAACAGGAGCCAGCAGTGTGCAGCTTGGAAAGCTCTCCTGGGCTCCATCAGAAGATGGGTGTCCAGCAGGGAGAGGGAGGTGATTATCCCTCTCTGCTCTGTCCCCATGAAGGCCCCAACTGAGTACTGTGTCCACATTTGGGCCCCCCCCCCAGTACAAGAAAGATGGGGAGCTGTTGGAGAAGAAGGAGGGCCACAAAGATCAGAGGGCTGGAGCACCTCTCCTAGGAAGACAGACTGAGGGGGCTGGGCTTGTTCAGTTTGGAGAAGAAAAGGCTGTGGGATTACGTCATTGCAGTCTTCCAGCCTCCAAACAGGAGGGGAGCCAACTCTTTACAGGAGTAAATAATGGCAGGACAAGGGGAAATGGTTTTAAGTTGAAGGAGGGAAGATTTAGGTTGGATATCAGGGGGTAGTTCTTTACTAAGTCTGCCCAGAGAGATTGTGGATGCCACATCTCTGGAGGCATTCAAGGCCAGGTTGAATGGGTCCCATAGACCCCAGGTTGAATGGGTCCCTAGACCAGGGCAGCCTGGTCTAGTATTAGATATGGAGGTTGGTGGTCCTTCCTGAGGCAGGGGGGTTGGAGCTTAATGATCTTTGAGGTCCCTTCCAACCCTGGCCATGGCATGATTCTATGGTGGTGTCATCTACACCACTCAGCCACTGACAAGTATTAAAAAAAACACTTTCCAGTTATGCACTTTGTCCTCTGGAACAGACCTTCTCAAACTGGTTAAATTTATTTAGTGCACTGAAATACGAATTCTTATTGCCAGCCATCAAGTCCTATCTAATACCATCTTAGAGGTCTGCCATGGCAGACATTTAAGAAAGCAGTCATGGAAGCCAACAGTTCTCGAACATTGGCTTTGTCTTTTGCTGGGAGGTTTATTTTATGATTTAGAAGCCAATCTTCCTCATGCTTTTTCATTTTAAAATCGGTGGTTTCTACTTAAGAATGATACTTCATCTTTTGTACAATGACTGTCTTCTCAGCTAGCTCATAAATTCAGACATTGGTAACAAATTCTGCTTTCTCTGTTTCTGTGATTGATTCACATGCAGAATTATGATGGGAATATGGTAAAAAAATAGAAAGACAATCACTGTGAGCATGGAACATTCATGTGGAAGTAAAAACTGTGGTAGTAAATGTTGCAGAGGATTTGTATCATGATAGTCTGTTTTGGGTATGGAAATATTTTGTGAATTTAAAGAGTATGGAGTAGTATAAAAGGAAATAACCATAAGTGCAAACTGAGTCATCACCTCTTCTTCTGAATGTCCTCATACTCAAATGATCTCTGTGGTGACAGTGTGTAGTATAATCTTATCCTATTACTGTATTTTCAGTTTCCTACCAAGAGGCACCTTAGCAAACAAGTCATCTCTGTCAGTAGAACCGTTTGTCTTAAATATGATAGTAACAGGTAAAACTGAAATTCTTTTTAATATTTTTTATCATTAAAGATTTCCAGTGGTTTTTTTAGTTAATATATCTTTGAAATGTACTAAAGACAAAGGATGTTTAAAGGGGGAACTTGACAAGGGTGTCAAGAGTATGTGATGAATGGAGAAAGGGTACAGCTGGTCACAGCAGCATTCAGGCAGTTGTGCAGTTCCTTTTCTCTCACTTGAGCATTTCTAACATCGCTGTTCCTTGGGAGCAAGTAGGACAACAGGAAACAAATGTGTGATATTACTTGCTGGGCAAGTTTGGAATTAGAAGAATAAGATTGAATTCCTTCACTGAACTGACAAATGGAAAAATGTTGAACTGAATGAAACATTCATTTATTATTTTTTTTTTCTGCTAACTTGTGCTCCTTTGGAGCTTTGTTTAGGTCTGTATGCAGGAGGGAGAATTGATCCCAGTTTCCATCTTTCTCTGTTTTGAGATATTGCTTAGCCAAGCTTCAGTTCCAGAAGGAGATATAAAAACAAATTCTGTTCCACAGTTATCTTTCACTAGCTCTTAGTAATCTGCTTGATAAAGGGTTTACTTATAAGAACAGATAAATGAGTTAATCTAATATCAAGGTAAAATATCACAGAGTAAAAAACCAAAGTATAGTTTCATGTCTGACCTTAGCATGAAAAGACTGTGTCCAAATGGAAAACAAAGGTGGAACTTGCCCAAGGTGCATTAAACATAATCCTAGGTTTTCTGGGAATCAATCCTGCTTCTTCATTTTCAGAGCATATATTTTTCTGTGTAAATGTTTCTAGGACACTGTAATAAATCTAGTTGTTTGGTGAGTTACTGAAAAAACATTGAAGATCTGGGCCTAGAATTGCTGACCAAGAAATGTTCTGCCAGCAAGTCTTGTCATAAGTTATATTTCTAAGAGAAATCAAAAGGCACCAGTGGAGGCTATTTTCTATTTCTGTCATCAGACCGTAATCCAGTTATAAGGTTCCAGGTTCCACGCTATATTTCCATCCAAGTATTCACCTTCAAGAGAGATAAAAATAATGTAGAATGCAAGTTTCATTCATCTATTATTATACCAATATTAATGGTAATTAACAGGTAACTTTAGATTTGAAATGGGATGAGAAAAAAACATAGTGGTTAGTTCTTTAGGGAGAAAAAGTATTTAACTCAGTGAGTTACAACTAAAATATATTTCTAACTCTTGCATATTCACTGAAATATCTTACTCTAATAGTTTAGTATCTGCCCCATGAATAAAAGACTGTGTAAGGAAACAAAAATGTTTAGAGGCAGAGAAAAAAACAAACCAACATTAACTTTATAAGCTATATGTTAAATATATACTTTGCAATTTTAAAAACTGTTTTTCACTTTAATGTTAAGGAAATAGCATAAAAGTAGTGTTTTCTCCTTTCTGCTGTTTACTGCTAGAGTTAAGACAGGTGGAGAACAGAGTCATTCTCATCAATACAAGTTCATTTTCAAGTTGTTACTTTGGAAGAGGAATAAAGGAAGGTGAAATGGAGGTGAAGTTGAAAGTAGTAACAGTATTGGCATTCAAAACTTTCCAGTGCCCTTCCTCTCGTTCCTAGTCTGTAGTCTATGATAGAGTTGTATGAGGAGAAGCAGAATAATGGTGACAATGGGCAGTAAAATCACTGCTTCTGAGCCCTATTTGGATTAGATGAGGTCCTGTAGGGAACACCAGTGGTATCTGGGCAAAGCAATAATTTGTCTTAAAAACATTCATTTTATTCTTTTCATTTCCAGCTTCAGAGCCCAATTTGAAGGTACGCTCAAGGTTAAAACAAAAGGTAACAGAAAGGAGAAGCAGTCCTTTACTGAGGAGGAAGGACGGAAATGTTGTCAGCTCATTCAAGAAGCGACTCTTTGAAGTGACAGGTAATGGAGAGTGGAGAAATTCTGATTTCACTGCAACTACTTGCAGACAGTATAGTATAGTATATTCTATTTTTTTGTTTACTTTTTTGTTCTGCTGCTGCTGAAAACAATATTAAAGAAATTGTTGTGCATGAGTAAGTTGTAATCTTCAGCTTTCTACCACTTACTAAATAGTTATTGTCCATTTGAAGGCCATTATTTGCAATGTGTTTCAAAACTTATGTTTTACAACAGTCAGTAGTAGAACAAATAAATGATAAATTATTGGTGGTATGAGTAATTAATCAAAGAGTAGGGATCCTAAGCTGTTCCTTTCATCAGGAAAAGTTGAAATGTTTTAATATATTATATACTTGACCACAGCTGATAGAATTCTTGGTAATTAAAAGGGAACTTCTAGCATGTAAAAATACAGCAGTCTCAGTATAAAGAGATTAAAGGGGAAAAAATGCAAATAAAATTTTGTCTTCTAGTAGTTTTTCTTTGAGTATTATTTCTGCCCTTGAACTAAAAAGAATGAAAGGCTGAATGAACAGTGGATTCTAAGACTTTCTTCCACCTGCTTGTCATTGTGGAGTTGTAACTTCTGTTGTGTATATTATTTTGCTGAATCACACCACAGTTCCCAAACTTCTGAAATTCTCTCATTTCAATGCTGAGGACCAGCATGTTGCCCTATCCATTGATCTGAAACAAACAAACAAACACACACAAAAAAAAAACAATCCAGCATTCAATATTTCTTGCTTTGACTTTACATTTGTATTGAGTACCTTTGTTGCTTATTTAAGTATTATTACATATGTTTGTACAGTGAATTGTTAAACTGTCATATGTGCCTGAATTTATTAGGAATATCAGAATTATGTCACAAAAAGATGGAGGTATAAAACAAATGAATTAATTCATTTTGCTGTTCTCACTAATGCAGTTCTCATGACAACTTTTCACAACTCATCAGGTGTAAAACCAAGATACATATTTGAATGTATCAAAGTAACTAAATAAGGTAATTTCTCTATAAATTCTGTGTCAGATTTTTTTTTTTTACAACTGATTTATTATTTCTATTTGCTGAAACAAAGAAGGAGAGGAGAGGAGA
>JAPSGF010000005.1:24018967-24160596 GCA_035772895.1 Perdix hodgsoniae
GGGGGGGGGGGGGGGGGGGGGGGGGGGGAGGGGAGGGGGGGAGGAGGAGGAGGAGGAGGAGGAGGAGGAGGAGATAAAAGCGGATCTGGATCTGGCAATAATTCTGAGCATTACAGATCACCACTTTTATTATTAATATCTGTTAGTACTGGACATTTTGCAGCTTTTATAACCGAAGCTTCCCTAATCAAACTTTCTGCTGAAGCCTTTTTTTTTGCCTTTATTTTAAAATCTCTTTTAACTGAAAATGCTTACTTATATAAAAGTGCTATTATAGTTATTCAAAAACAGAAGGAAAAAAAGTATTGGTTTTGTAGTGCTTTATGAAAACTAGTGAGAAAATAATGCAGGAATCTTACCTGACCAGCTATTATAGCTGGGCACTGATTCACTTCAATAAATTGAAATCGGCTCTAACAGGAAACAATAGTACATCCAAGATACTGCCAGGAAATCTCCTCTCACCATTGGTCACAGTGAGGATGTATTTTTGGAAATGAACTGAGAAAGAGAGAAGTGACCATAGCGTATTTACTGCCACATTTAGATACTTATTATTTCAGTTTCTTGGAGATTTGCATTTGAAATTTATCCCGTGAAACAGTCTTGTCTCTGCTAATGCCACTCTTTCATCTTTAACCTTGTCAGTTGTTACTGTGTGCAGAACTTTCATTTATCTCAGTAAAGAATTACAATAACTCAATACAACAATACACAGCCCTTTCTGTTATACATAGCTAATTATATTTTAAATCAATGTAACATACAGACTTTAAAATGCTATTTTAAGATTTTTGTATACTGCCAACATTCTTTTATATCTGTACTAAATATGCAGTGAAAATGGTGTATATTCTGTCATGTCATGGTACTTGTATGTGTAAAGATTTGACTGCCACGGGCATGTCCAGCACTATTTCTGTAGTCAGAGAATGGCAGTAGGCCTCATGAAATGATGACACATCATTGTGACTTTTGTAAGCCTTCTATCTCTGTCATTCTGATCTTTTACAGAGGCAGGATTCTATACAATTATAAAGAAAAGACTATCTTTTCTTCTTACTTTTTATAAGTCATATCTCTACCTGATACTAATTATCATACCATTTTTGTGAAAGTAAATAATTTAAATCACTCCTTGTGAAGCAGAGAGATCAGAAGGGAAAAGACCTAGAATATATTTACTCATTAGCACTGTAAAAGGAAAAACAAAAGAAATTAAGAGTGAAATAGAAATCTTCAATGTAAGTAAATAGCTCATTCATAACTGGTAGATACTTTTCAACAGCCAAAAATCCTACCCTTTGCCATACAGTATATACAACTAATCGAAGTTCTATGTTGTCCTTCTGGTGCAAACCATGAATTCATGTATGCTTCTGTTTTTTAGAATCCTCAGTCAGTAGCAGCTCCCCTGGATCAGGTCCCAGTTCCCCAAGCAATGGTCCGACCAGCAGTATAACAGAAAGTGAAACCTCAGTTTTGCCATCCAGTATTCAAGCTGAGGTAAGACTCTTTCTCTTCCTAGGGTAGATAGTTGCTCAGACTTCTAGACTGGAAAGATTTGAAACTTTGCTTTGATTATACCTACAAGCAGAATTATTGCAGCAGTTATAAAGTTATAATTGTTGGTGATACCAGGACACTGCATGCTGACAGCAGAGTATGTTATGAATGAGATAGACATTCTACAAAGGAGGCCAGCATATAAAGAGATTCTGGGTACAAAAGCAGCAGTGGCGCTACCACTGCAGTTGGAGGAAGCTGTGGAAGAAACTTGAAAGCATCTATATTGAAGGACATTTGGAAATAAACTGTGGAGGAAGGGCAGAAAGAACTAATGAGACAAAAAAAAAAAGTTTAACATGGAATGTGGGTGGGAGGAAATAGGGATCTGGCTCACCTTTCATGATAATTTGAAGAAGTGCACAATGCTGAACACTAATGAAGAATTTATGCTAGCAAAATAGTGCCTTCATCATCGGTGACTAACACGTAGGAAATGAAGCACTCCCAGGTTCAGATGCTGTCGGGGTAAATTTATTTAAGTACAGTGTCAGAGTTAGGTGACTAAGTCCTTTTTCACATCTGCCTTATATTTTAGTGCACCTCAGTTTCCTTATATGTATAGTTCTTACCAACATAACCAATGTGTGAGGAGCTTTGGATTCTTGTACTGTGAAGCTAAATTGTACATGAAAGGAATCTTAACTACTCATTATTCTGTTTCATTCAAACGTGCCTATAATGACAGGAAAGCAGATGGTAAATCAGTTGTGATAAACTTCATTTACCACAGATATCGTGCATAAATCATGCTTTTCATGGTAATTTTGTAAAGGTACAAAAAATCAATGAAACTAAAATGATTGAAATTCAGAAATATTCTGTATCCAGTGCCTATATCTATGGCAATTTTTATTTTTGTGGCACAATTTACTAATAATTGTTTGTTTATACTGTTTATGTTAGGAAAAAAAAAAAAACATTAGAAAACATGATTTAACAGATTTTTAGCTAAGGGAGCTATTTCTCTAGGTCAGTGGCAGGACATTCACCTCAGAAAAACCTGGAATGGGCAGTTCAACCTCCAGCAGCGACTTTTTCCCATAATGAATTAATTGTGTGTGTGAACTATGATCCAGGGGGCAGGTGGGTGACCTCTGCACACTGATTAGTAGCCTCTCCCTGGCCCGTAACCAAAAAGAAAAAAAAAAAAAAAGCATTGATGGCTAACATGTGGTCTTGCCTCATAGCTCCTCTGTATGTGATTAAAAAAAAAAAATTAAATGATGCAGAGCAAGATCCATCATTTGGATTAGATCAGATCCTAATTCAGTTGTATTAAATGATACATTTTTAGGAAATTTGTCATATAGGGATGTTAATGTTGTATTAAATGGGAAGTCATATTCAGTTGAATTTTGTCCTGACTTGAGGATACTACAAAATTCAATGGGAATAATGATTCAGTGTGTGTTACTTTGCATATTTTAGTTTCTGAGCATTTGCCCACAGCATTGAACCAACATCAGAAAAACATTCAGTCCAGTCAGACTGGCATTCTGTCTGGGGAGATTTGGAAGGGCTATACCAACCTTTATTTTCTGTTAATAGAACTTATCAGTCACAATTACTATGCCAGATATCCATTGTTTTAGTTCCATACAATCCAAAATTTTCAAACGAGAGTAAAAAGTTCATTTTAAATTTAATTTCTGTATTCTGGAGTCAGTCACTTAGCTTGCTGGATGTGGGCAGAGAAGCTGAAACTACTGACTTCCATTTCTGGGTACAGTCAGAGATTTCATTACCTCTCTGGTTACTTGACTGTTAATACTGTGGTCCTGTGGGCTCAAACATTTTTCCATAAAGCTCGACTTCAGTGCATTTTGATTTCAGTGGGATTTTCTTTGGTAGTTTAACAGCAACCAAATTGCTGCATATCTCTTTGCTAGTTTAGCAATAGCAGCCAGTTCTCAAAGGCTATGTATCTAATCAATTTTTCATCAGATACACAAAGTACTGAAGTTTCTAATAACAGGCTAAGTGTTCCAAAATCACCCAAAGTATCACTTGTTTTGCTGTAATCCTGAATGATTCACAATGCTGTTGTTTCATAATAATTGGTCTGACATTTGCAGTAAGTGTTGTGCTCGTATCTGAGTGGGTGGATAGCTGTGGTTTTTGTGGCAGCAAATAAAACTTTTTGCTGAGGAAAACCAGGTTGCTATGACAAAGCCATTTACCAGTAAAGCATGAGTCAATACCATAAATGATTACACTCTAGCACATAGACAAAATTAGAGCATTATCAGTAATGAAACAAATTTTTAAAGTAGTTTTGCCATACCCATTTGAATAATTAGACTTCTATGTGGTTTACCCTCTGGAGTACAGTCTGTTGGGCAGACATTTATATATTTCTGAATGTACAAAGGTGCACTGCATATGATGCACTTAGGCAGATAATATTTTACTATCACAGTTCCCCTAATGGTACTTTCAGTAACGTTTGTTAAACACTGGTTTCATTATATGAGACTTAAAAGTTAAACTCGAGATCTTAATTACACCTTATAAATAAAGTGCTTTTTTTATTAGGCCCAGGTTTCTCCAGCAGCATCAAGGTTCACCGCAGTAGCTGTTTGTCTCCTGTAGTGTGTCATATGCTCTCAGGTCACCTGCTGTGCTTGTGCTAAATCTTACTTGCATGAGAGGTGCAGGCAGTACTGATCCCTGCACAGCATGTCCCTTGAGTTCAGAGAGACAATATGCCATAGTCACGTGAACTAATTCGTTTTAAGAATGTGCAGCCTGGTCAAAAGCAGTGAAGGTAATGGGGAGTTTCTACTTGATGTCATTGGACTTCTGGTCATTTTATTTCTCTTTCATTTGCTATTTGGAGAGCAAAATTGCCTAGAATATCATATTACACAGGAGACATAAATTACATGTATGACAGATATACACATATTTGAGCTTATAAACAAGACTGAGACTGAGTTTTTACATGGTTTTAAAATAAAAGAGAGAAGAGTTAGTCTAGATGTTAGGAAGAATTTCTTTAATCAGAAGGTGGTAAGGTACTGACGCAAGGTGCCCAGAGAAGTTGTGGGTGTCCCCTCCCTGGAGGCACTCAAGGCCAGATTGGATGTGGCCCAGGGCAAACTGATCTTGTGGGTGGCAACCCTACTCCCAGCAGAAGATTGGAACTGGATGATTTTTAAGGCTCCTTCCAACCCAAGCCAGTCTGTGATTCTATAATTATATCTCTCCAAGTCGCAAGTATTTAAAGCCAAACCATTTCCTCTTCCCCTAATGTATAAATGTGCATATAAAGTAGGTGTTCCCACTTCTCAGCAGGCCCTGGCAACAAAATAGAGCACAATAACTAAATGTACGTGATAACTTATTATCTAATCTTGATGATAACTATTCACTGTTATACTTAGTTATCATACTTCTATTTCAAGAAAGAGGGTAGTCATGTTGGAAGGCTATTTTAGTCACATCAGGAAACAGAATCCATAGACCCAGTGAGTAAGTATATGGAGGAGCAATAAAGTAGTTGCTCTTTGGCATAATTTAGGTTTCAATCCAACCCATTAAGGACCACGACTTATCAGTTGTGCTGCCTCCTTTAGCAGTCATGCGTGATCTTAACGTGGGAATACATTTTGCTGTTATAAACCCTGTCATGGTTACATTTGTTACTTCAAATCACAGGAAGTAATAGCAACATTCTGAAAACCAAAAAGGTTTTTTGCAGTGGCTCTGTATAAATACTGCAGTGAATGAATAGAAATTTGACATTAGAGTTGCTACAGCATCCATTTGCAGTTAAATCTTCATAGTCTTCCTCAGTTCTATCTCCATAGTCTTGATTTATTTGGCTTTAGTCACGGTCAGAGGTGGATCTTATAAGGCAAGACACTGTTAGTTAGGAATTAATGTAACGTACAAGTGAAGCTTCTTTGTTTCGTATGTTATCTGTTGACATTCCCTAGGTACCAAAAGAAAATTACAGAGATAGACTTTTCTGTTTTTGTCTCAGTGATAGGTCATATCTCCAAACAAACTGTATGAGGAAGGTTATGTTTTGCAATAACATCCTGTGTTTTTGTGCTTAACCGCTTTTCATTGATGGTCTGTAGATGCATTGTATTAGCACAAAGTATTTTACAGAGTTAATTGATATTCCAGGTTTATCCAGGGGAAAATCTACAGCTCCCCACAACATGCTTGACAAGTTATTATATTTACTTTAGTCAAAGCCCGAGTGTGCAGTATCCCTCTTGGAGGTGGTCTATTATTGGAGTCCCATATGCTTTTTGTTTGGGAAGAAAGCAGTCACTGTGTCATACTGTTACACGGGGTATTCTTTTTCAAGGATGTTGTTCCCTTGGGGACCATATCATGCCAGAGTTCCTAAGTCTAATAAGACCTTTGTAGGTCTCATTGTGTTAAAGTTCTGGGAGGGAAGCAAGAGTTAAAGACAAAACGTAAGTCAAGCAACTATACTAGACCACATGTTGAAAAACATGACTGTTAAAGCAGGAACACAAGGGCATTAAAAATATTCCTATTGTAGTAATGTAATTTTTTGTATTTCTTCCCAATGAATCTAAAATGGAAAGGTGGAGAGTGATCTTTGGAGTATGCCTGGTTTTACGTGACATTAACTATATCAGCAATTCCAGAAATTATATCACAAGGATTTGAAACAAATGCTAAAGATTTTAAATTTAAAGGAATTAGGGAAGTTGTGAGGGGGTATTCCATCATCAGAGAATGATGGAATGCTATTATTTGTGTGCATGCAGAGATAGAAAAGGTGTATGTATATATTTTTAAGGGCTAATGTGACAGTGTGCCTTTCTTTCTACCCCAAATTCCCATGTCAATGGAAATTAATAATGTGCTTGAAACATCTTCACAATATGGGTAAATAAATGCATAGACAAGGTAGGAGCTATTTTTCATATTTTGTCCAAAATGTTATTAACTATGGTAGAGGTCTAATACATCCATTTTTGTGACACTTTTGATTTGTCTAGATGTAATCCATAATTCATTGGGTAAAATCCCAATGATCTTTTAAGTAGTAAAAGTGCAGTTGATGAGAGAAGAGATGGGCTAGGAATCCTCAATCATTTGGGTTTGAGTAGAAATTTGACTTATTAGCCAATGCATAATATTAGGTGTATTTAGATGTTTTCTCAAGAAAGAAAATATCAGTACTTTCTTTACAAGGACAGTACCTATTATCTGCAACCATGTTGTGATGCAAGTCAATCCATGGCACATAACTGCCTTTAAATATAGCAGCATAATAGGCATAAAGTATGTATGTATGTATATATGTGTATATATATATATATATATATATATATTGTTTTTCCTCTTTATTCCAGCATCTGGTTTCACAGCAACGCCTTTTGATACAGGATGAATCAGTGAACTTGTTGAGTCTGTACACGTCCCCTTCTTTGCCCAACATTACCTTGGGTCTTCCAGCTGTACAATCTCAAATCAGCGTAAGTGATCAATCTTAAGCCTTTCTACTTTTTCTTCTACCTTTTTTTTCTCCTACTTCTACCCCCCCCACACACACACACACACTTTTTCTTCCTACTTTTTCTCTGAGAAAACCTACTTTCTGCCTTTTCTCCTCTTTTAGCATTTTGGAGCATAAACAAACCAGAGTAGGTGCCAAACCTTCCTTTGCACTGGGCAGCATCTAAAATTTTAAGGGAACAACTTGAAAGCAATTCTTATTTTCTTATTCTTAATCTGAAATAAGAGCTGATATGAAGTTTAGCTAAGTATGGGCCGTATGTATTGCAATTATATCTGTAAATATGACAACAAACTTCAAATATGATAAAAAGTTCTTGAAGGAGACCATTTAGTATAAAAGTTCAGATTGTGTAATCCCTCCTACCTTGTAAAGCACAGCACCTGTAACATTCTATAATGAGATGCCAGTGCAAGCTGAGCTGAAGCATAGCAGAAGAAGAATCTAGCATTCCTGCAGTTGTTTGCTTTTCTTTGATCATATAAATTAAGTTTGTAGATATGTAAACAACATTTAGTGAGTAGTTACATTCATATGTCCTTTGTTCAATCTGCAGCAATCAAGTCTATTTAGAGCTAAGTGTTAAATTAGGGTGTGAAATGTATGAGAAAAGAGATACAGCATGTATTGAAATCATGTTGATGGATGTTAAAGGATCTTTAGATTAGCCAAATTTACAGGAATCTAGAAGTAAAATCTGAGGCTCAGTAAAAGAACTTCTAATTTTTATACTGGTCAAAACTTAGCCTCCTTGATTTCCTGCAAAAATCATCATCATAATAAGTTAGTTCTATACACCACTGTATATATTTTGAAGAAATTTTAGTAATTCATATTCTACAGAAAATGAATTGGTAACTTCTATAAAAATTCTAGATTTCCAGTATGTAAAAAAATATGTATCTAAACAGTCTACTATGGTTTGTAATAAGTACTGCACAATTCCAGTGCTAAATGTAGCAGGTTAAAGTTTCTTGCCATTTAATGGTCTTCTTAGTACCCTTAACCAATAGCATATTGCTGCAGTGCAGCATTTATAATCAGGTATAGAACTTTGAAAGGAAAATTGTGTAGGCTTTAAATCATTTCTCTAGAAGTCTTTCATGAGATATTTATAAGGAAATGATTTTTTTTTAAGGGATGGAAAATTTGAATTGATCATGAAAAGTAGTGGTTATTTTCCAGATCATATTGTCAAAAATTTCATAGCTGTTTCACAAACAATAAAATAAAATAAAATTTCAAAGTAATTTTAGAGCATTAAAAAAGGAAATGAAAATATATTTAATTTTCACACTCAAGTGATGTGAGCTTTTTGATGTAGTCAGCTGACCTCAAATATTACTTTCGGCATTTGAAAAAACAAAAGGGTTGATTTATGCAAATATTGTCTTTTTCTCTTACCAGAAGTAGTTGCAAACTGGATGTAAAGTTTACTTTGATGTTTATTCTCCCAGGAAAGGTGATGGCAGAGTATAAAGTAATCATGTGCCCCAAAAAGTTAGTTGTTTAGTTTCTTAGTTGCTGTTTCTTGCAGCGCTTGTTCCTCCTCCCTTTTCATCTCACAGTCAAAGTGCAAGAGAAAGATTTTAACTTTTTCTTCTGTATTCAGAAAGTATATAGAAGACCATCTAATCAAGTGGAGATAACAATGGCCTAGACAGTTAAAAGCAGTTACCAGTGTCGTTGTGTCTTGACAGGCTTCATCATCATTCAAAGAAAAGCAGAAGGGAGAGACCCAGACACTCAGACCAGGAGTGGCCTTGGCTGGACAGTATGGGGGGAATATTCCTCCATCTTCAACTCATCCTCATGTTGCTTTGGAGGGAAAACCAAATAGCAGCCACCAGGCTCTCTTGCAACATCTGTTACTGAAAGAACAGATGCGTCAACAGAAACTTCTTGTAACTGGTAATGATCAAAGTTTCAGCACAATAATCATTTTAGATGTTTTTAATGACATTTTTATTCTAGATGTTATAAAAAGATGAAGGGTGGGAGAAAAAAAAAGGATAGCATGTTTGTTTTCCCACTTCAGTGATTCTACTCCATTAGCCTCAAAGGATTCTGTGATTACAGTAAAGAAAAAATGATTACTTCATCACATTCTTTTGCAGCTGCTGAACTTCCTAGCATAGCTAGGCGTGTGGTACACATCCCACTGCATCAGCATTGATGCAAAGTTCTGCAGCATACACCCCCCTTCGTACTGAGGGATTTCTCTTCTATTAAAACTAGTAGTTTTTTTTTCTTCACACTGGAGTGAAATGTCATGGTTTTGCAGGAGCGGTTCCTCTTCATCCCCAGTCTCCTTTGGCAGCAAAAGAAAGAGTCTCACCTGGCATAAGAGCTGCCCACAAACTGCCTCGTCACAGGCCTCTGAACCGAACCCAGTCAGCTCCTCTTCCTCAGAGCACTTTGGCCCAGCTGGTAATCCAACAGCAACATCAACAGTTTTTGGAGAAGCAGAAACAGTACCAGCAACAGATCCACATGAATAAGGTGAGTTCCCAAAGAAAGTAATTTTTAATGAATATACATGTTGAAAAATAATAGTGAAGTGCAGATCCTGAGGTCATGTGGTAGATGAGAATAAACAAGTTCTTGCAGGAGTTCCTTGCTTATGCATAGTTTGTACACATGTGCATAGATCTTCATTTTCATTTTTCTGAAATGTGGTACAAGATTGGTTTATGTTTGCTGGAATCAATAAAACTACAATTCAGTGAATAGGGATAAAAAAAAATCTTCTAGGTTTAGATTACAAATGCTTTCCTGCTGAACACTGAATGATGTCTTACGGATACTATATTTCTCCTATCCAACTTTTTTTTTATTTGCCATTTTCAGTTTCAGAGTTCATTCAAATCAGCTGCTGAATCATAGTTTGGGCTTATTTACAATGGAATTTTGTGTAGAGTGAATATATAATCTATTTGAAGTAAATCAAGTGATCAAATTTAACTTGTTTTTATTAAAAATGTATTGATCATCTGAAGGAATTTTAACCAGCTTTTATCAAATCAACTTCTCTGTAAATTTAGCAGTAACACAGAAGTTTTGTTATCTATATGGCAATATAAAAATACCAGTTATAGAGAAAGAGAAGGATTTGCTATGGCTCATAACAGATACAGAGTTGAACTGTGCCTGTTTCCCTGTAGAGTAACACGTTTTTCTGAGTGGAAAGAAAGAAAAAAGGGACCAGTCACCATTAAACAAAGTACAGCAGTATCTAGATAGGCTTCTCAGGGGCAAATGTTTCTACAGTGAATGTGATGCCATTCCCTACTCTAAAATGAAGATATGCAAGTAATTAAATACTTCTAACTGAAAAACTTTTCTTCATTTACTAAATAATCTTCCAAAAAATGTTTGCTGGAGCTGCTTGACTAAATCAGTGTTCTGTACTTTTCTTGTTTTGCTTGAGAGTTATTTAGAAAGTATACAAAAGAACTAATTGCAAAGGAGAAAAGATGAAAAGCAGGACACTCAATCTTTGTACCTATGAGAAAATAAAAAAAAACCTCAATCCACCTTACAGGGTGAACTTCCCAGGGGGTACTGATTCTTTGGAATCTAAGAATTCCCAACAAAATTAGAAACAAACCTAGAGTTTAAGTACATAGTTTGTACAGTGGTTTGGTTATTAAATCTTGTCTTAATTAGAAAAAATGAAGACCAGAAAACTTCAAAGTTCAGTGTTGATCCTTGCATGTTAACCCCTCTCAGCTTGGGTGTTTTGATTACTCAACTAGGACTCCAGTTGGCTTTTCTTTGAGTATGCATTCCATATGTTTAATCAAGATGGCATATGTATATCTTGTAGCCTCAGGTTTTGAAAATATTTCACCTGCCCTCAGTTGTCTGAAAAGGATTTTTATCAGTAAAGTACCGAGTCTTTGTGCTGTTTGTGGGTATCCAGTGCAAACTGGTCGGTTACTGCTCATGCATTCTTCACAAAGCAAAGAACCACAGTGACATGTTTTTGTTAGGTCATATGCTTACTGACATACTTTCTACCATAGCATTTGGGCGTATGTGCTGTGGCATCTAGATATATTTGTCTTGAAAGTGAAAATTAAACTTGAGTCATATAAATATATTATATGTGATATAAATATATATCACATATGACTAGAACTGCATTGCACCTCACAAGATTTAGGCTGGAAAAGAACTAAAAAAGACTTCAATTGGCATGACAGAATGCTGTTTTAGTAACTTTTTTGTTTTTCCCGTGTTAAACTGCAGTGAAAATGAATGTTGAACAAAACACACTAGGAATATGCTTCCATTCTCATGTTATTTGCAATAAAGAGACAATACAATTCCTTCCCTTAAAGCCTAGTAAACCTAATTTTTATTGTCTACACTGTAGTCTATATACATGTGTAGATCATAGAAATTTATCCCAGGGCCTTTCACTGCCTTGAAATACCACAGGATGCTTCCTTTTTCCAGCTAGCTCAATTTCCTCTATCTCTACTCCCAGAGCAGATAGATAGCTTTCATCAGGACCACAGTCTCTCTTTAGAGCAGCAGATACCTGAGGAGGAGTAGGATCATGCTGCACCTACAGAAGCAGTGAATTATGTGAGAATGTGGGTAGTTTATCAGACTTACTACGGTCTGCAGTAACAAGGTTCTTCTACTATACTGTTCCCTGATCCAATCAGCTGTATAGTCCTAAAATTGACCGTGCTCCAATCACACATTTGTTCTTTGTAAGAAAACAGAAAGCCAAGTGCTTTCTTACTTACCTAAAATAAATGTGATTTTCTAAAAACTGGCATTTAAGGTAGTCAGTAGAGAAGTGGTGAGAAATGATCAAATCAGGAAGTGAATTTAAAATTATATTCTTTAAGTCTTTAAATTAAAGGTTTAGATTGAGCACCTGTTCTTGCATAATGCTTTTGAACCCCAGCAGCAGGATAGAATGTACTCTGTTCATTCTTAAACCTTACCTTTATTTGCAGTTGATGTTATTTATTTATTACCCAACTTAACACATTTCTAGAGCTCTTATACTCAAATGAACTCTGCAAAGCAGAGTTCTCTGAATCCTAGAATGAGATATTCTGGGCCATGTAGCAAAGCAATCCAACATCTCATTGCTTATAACAAATTTGAGCATGTATTGAGTGAATACATATATTTATTTTTCACTTTGCTATCCCTCACTATTCTGTACATAGGTCCTACAATGAAAACTCATAGAGGTATAATTCTCTCCTTGAAGTCTTGAAAAAATATTTAATGAGAAGTACTCAGACATTGTTTTAAAATGTTTTATAAGAAATACAAGGGCCATTTTAAGCTGACAAAACTATGAAATGCTAGTTGATCAAGAACTTAGAACAAGTTAAGACATTCTATTCTTTTTCCATTTCTTTTTCCTTTTCTCCTTATGTTTAGGACTTCAAGTGCTTAAGGAGTGAATATATATTTAATCTGAATCTGTTATTTAAGTTATTTCTCTGAGCTGAGATGATGTAGCACGTGTCAGCAATCCTTGAAAAATGGGTTTGGTCAGATCTTAGGTAACAACAAAAAGAGGACAAGTGCAACAGTCTCTCCCCACCCTATGGATCTTCTATTTATCTTCTATGTAATAGTGATTTCTTCCATAAAGAAGAAATCTTTAAAAGCATAAAAGCATATACTTCAACTGCAAGTCATTGCTGCTGTGAGGATGATAACAGGCAAAATCTAACACAGGTCAGGGGTAAAGGATCCCCCTGGATCATTTCCATTCTGAATAGAAACAAATCATTGCCAAGAGGTGTGCCTCTGTCCTTAATAACAAAGAGAAGATCCCCTATGGATTATTTCTGTTCAGCTCTCAGATGCCAAGCTTTTGATGTGGGAAATGGGATACCAGTGGGATCTAGTATGCTGACCTCCTAAAAACATGTTGCATAAGTTGACATCGTGTCCAAAAGTAGGTAGAAACTTGCATCCCAGCTTTCTGGGGAAAAAAATGATAATGAATGTGCAGTAACCTGAACTCTGCTTGTCTCAGGAGAGCTCAACTTTGCCGTTGTCAGCTTTAATATGCTTCTATCCAACTTGCAGCTTATTTCCTTGTAAGGCCCTTTGATCACCATTATAGAACTTCATTCTGCGCAGTAAAGGGAGAACAAAGACTAAAACCTCTAGCTGAAATTATTGCAATCAGGTACCAAAAGACTGCCACTACAATAAAAATTCTAAAATCTTGATTCCATTTGTGTATCTCTTTATCTAAAACGTTTTTGTGCTTCCACTTGCTGGGAAAAAAAAAAAAAAAAAAAGAGTTAATGAATATAAGTGCAAAGCCCATAGGTGAACTCTGAGTTTAAGAAAATCTCAGAAGTCATTATGTGAGCAGCATGTAAACAGAACTCTGAGACTTTAAATGCTGCTTTTGTGTACAGTGTTTTGTTTTGTTTTGTTTTTGTTTTTTCTCTGTGTATGATGAATAAAATCATTCCTCTGCTGAACCTAAACTGGCACCATCTTCTTTGGGACCAAGAATTCATTTGGTCAGTATGAGAACCCTACAAGTGTTCTTAAAAGAATGTGTTTGTTGTATCTTGACAATTCACAATTATTTTTCAATGATGAATTAGTCCTCTGTATTGACTAGAAACAAAATAATAGAGCTGTTTGCAGTGTGCATTAAAGTACAGAAATAGTATGGACAACATTAAAGATTAAATAGGAAGTGCCTTAACATTCCAGGCTGTTAGCCAGTTTAAACTATCTTTTACTGGGCAAGACTGCAAGGTAAAAATTATATGACAAAAAATGTATAGGAGCAAATATTCATTAGTGCTACAGAAGATTATCATAATTGGCCAATGTGTATTAATATAAAAATGAAAAATAATATGGGTTATTTCTATTGATTAATTGTTGGAAAATACTAGGAAAATTATTGGTTAGGAATATTGAAAAGAGCAGTTAACCACAGGTTCATCATTCACTCTTCTGATATTTAATGAAATCAGAATGACTGTTTTGATCAGGTTCAATTTGTGTAAATGAACCTTGTGTCATTAATCATACTGTAATCGAAGTCTGGCTTTCCAGCTTACCTTTTTGACTTGCATCCTCAGAAGATGAGAGCAGAAAGAAACACATTGCTTCTTTCAAGTATTACTCATAGTAGGGGAGTATATGGACAAGACTATAGTAGTGATTAAACATGTTTGTAACTGAAAACTGCCCAGAGCATTTTGTCCTTTATTAAGAACTAACGTTTAAGCCATAATGTAGAAGAATGATCTTGAAAGCTAAATACATCCCTTAGAAGTGTACTACACAAGTAACAAGAGAAAACAGTAAGCAGTTTCCAAGTTATTTCAGCACAGCTAACAACTTACATAGCTGGTCAGGGTAACCGGAGAGCCGTGGCGCAGAAAGAGAAAAAATGTTTCCATAAGCATGCAGATGAGTTCCTAGAAACAACAGCCATATGTTTCAGAAAGGATCAATTAATTAAGGAAAGAAATGTATGTGGTGGCTGCAGCAGGGTTTTGTGCTTTGTCTCTTTGTAAGCACATTTTATTTTAAATCCATTTTATAGGAGCTTGTTATTACAAAAGAGACACAATGACAGTGGCTGCAACTGGAGACCCTATAAAGTGGTCTGTTTCAGGGTCCAGATTATTTGTGCTTCATCTTCCATTTTCCTGTACAGCCAAGCAGGTTTGATTGTTTTTGATGTCTTTTTTTGGACTTTGTGTTTGTTGGACTCTTGCAGTTATACAATGGAGTTGATGTGTGTAAATGCTTCATCTCCTGCTGCCACTATTTACTTTGGCTCATGCATATCCCTTACAGTTTAATTTCCTGAAAATAAAAGGGAAATATAAGTTACATTAGCATGAAGCCATTTTTTTTTAGTAACTTTAGTTGGAATAGCAATAACAGGAATGTATATTGATTTAAGAAGACCTGTACAACTAATTTATTCATGAAGTAAACCACTCCTTTGTTATTATTTTTAAATGTAGCCTTACTAAAAATCAGATTAAGTAATCACATTCTCAAAATGATAAATGTGCATTAAAAACAAAAGAAATTCCTTCACTGTATCTGTAGATATATTCAGATAGCAATGGTAAGTGGAGATTTAAAGACTTAAAGTGAAAGATTTAAATGTTAAGTGTAAACAGAAGTATCCAGCTGCATTGTGAAAGGACTTGGGCAGTGCTTCATTCAGGGTTTATTTTCTGCTGTGTAATCCAGCTTTTTTTCCAGATAAGATAGAAATATTGACTGTAAACTTCTATCTTGGTGTGTCTCCAGATATGTAATTTGCTACAGTAGGGCAAGGAGATAAAAGTATAAAAAAAAGATGCTGCTGTCTTAGGAGAACTGAACAACATCCATTACTAATGTAATTACTGGAATAAAATGGGGGCAAGCAGTCTTTAAGAACCACACTTGCAAATACCAGGGTGTGGTGGTCATATGGAGATACTGTGATATGGGCTTGCTGTAGCTTAGCAGACTGAACTGCACGAGTGCCTTTTCAGGTTTTGCCCACATGCAGAGCACCCATTCTTATGCTCTGCCCTAGTAGAGGACAACTCTAGTGCCTCATAGCCCCTTACCTGAGGCTTGCTTTCATTCTTATTTCCACCATTAAGTCACAATATAAAGGATGCCCTTCATAAGATTTTGCATGAAAGCTGGTAGTATTTATGCACTTTGTAAAATCTCTTGTGAATATAAACAATTTAATCTCACAGAATTTTAGAAGATTTAATGTGTTTAGCTCCTCCTGTCATCAGTCTGGAGTAAATCTTCTACTGATTTCTGTGGTGAGGGAGTAGGCCCCAAAACAGGCACACTGCAAGCTGAAATGCATGCAAAAACCACACTGATCTCACAGCCCCTTTACATATGCTTGTATCTCCCCACTGATTTCACTCAAGAAGAATTTAAAGCATTCTATGTATAGATTATATACTGCAGGACATCACGTGTTGCATCAGAAAGCTCAGCAGCACTGAAGATCTGTGCCATACAGCAGCAAGAAGCATCTGACATTAAAGTGAAAAAGCATAAAAGGGGAGCAGCAATGAGTTAAATATGTGTCTTTTATGTGGACCTGTTCTCCTTTTCCAGAATAGTGCACCTGATGTCAAGTAACTGGCACATGGAATGTTTTACAGATGGATCAGCATTAGTGACTCTTGTAGCCACATATCTGTCACACAGATGTTTTAGTTGTATTTGATCGCTGGCCAGGCAGACAAGCAGCCAGGCTTTCCTTCTTCTTCATGCCTGAGGAGTGGAGAGGGATCACCCACAGATGTTACAGAATAGTGTACCTGGTCTGAAGCATGCTTGCTTCAGAGCCTTCCTGGTCAGTATCATCTGAGAAACAACTGGATCTGACCTGAGAAATTTTCCAGATTCTCCGTATTAAAAGGAGATGCTCTGCATTAGTTGCAGTACTGAAGTTTCCTCAGCTTAGAGCATACCACCTGCAGAGTGAGGGATGCATATGTTGTGATTCTGCAGTGTCCACAGCAATTAAAAGGAATTTTTACTTAATTCTTTTTAGTAAGTCATTTTGCTCCCGTTACCCCCAAAAAATCCATTTGCAAAGTCTTCAGTAAGAAAGCATAAACGAGATTTGATTGCAGCACTCAGGCATCTGGCACCTCAGCAAAGCTTTACAATGGTTAACTGTGTAAAACCAGCATTTTCTGAGTAGCTGTACTATATCATTACTGCTGAGACAAGAGAACTCGTACCGTGCATGACAGTGGCTGCAGTCTTTCCAATCAGGGCCAGACATCCTTGCAGTTTCTGTGCCAGGGAGTGACACCAGTTCTTTGTCATTGCTCCTCTGTGTCTATTGGGGCCTGCATGCAGTAATTGGTGGATAAGCTTGTAGGAACACTCCTTGATTTACTTATAGCAAAATTTAACCAGATTACTAATTTGCTTATTTCTTAGAATTCTTTTATTATTTTGGGTTGGGAAAAATGAACAGTAATTTAGTTAAATAAATTTCTGCATTTTTGTTTGAAGAGTATGAAGGGAAGCTAATTGCTCTTGATTACCAGCAGCAACAATGTAATAGATGTGTTAAAATGCTTTCATTATTCTGCCCAATTTTTACTTAAGTATTACCATATAGCACTCATTACATATGTAGTATTTTCTATTGCAGCATAACAAGTGACCTTTAACTTAGGAACTTTGGTTCTTCTTTTCTTCATAAACTAATATTCTAGTGATGCAGAGCTTGCACTAGAAGCTGTAATATTGTTGGTATCTAGTACTTCCCAATGTTCTACATTGGCGAAAAGAGTCAGTAACTGTTCCCCCTCCATCTCTTTCCAGATGCTCTCCAAATCCATTGAGCAGCTAAAGCAACCTGGCAGCCACCTGGAGGAAGCTGAAGAAGAGCTGAATGGAGACCACTCGATGCAGGAGGAGCGAGCTCCTGCTGGTGGGGCCAGCATTAGGGCTGAGAGCAGCGGTGCTGGTGAGGATGACAGAATAGGACAGCAGGCGGGGGCTGTGAAGGTCAAAGAAGAGCCACCGGACAGTGATGAGGATACTCAAACCCAGCAAATGGAATCTGGGGAGCAAGCTGCTTTTGTGCAACAGGTAATAGGCAAAGATTTAGCTCCAGGGTTTGTAATTAAGGTTATTATCTGAACATTACATGCATTTTCTAGGCTTTGATGAGCAGTTGTGTTTTGATTTACTGACCTAGCAAATCCTGATTTAATATTCAAAGAATTTAACAAAAGCAAAGTGTTGTATGCACACTTCAAAACATAGCAGAGCTCATCCTTATGGCCATTAATGAAGCAAATACCCGTTGCAGGCAATTGCTATACATAAAACTTTGCATATTAGATGATAGAATTTGTATTAGGACAGGATTATATTACATCGCTTAGTTCTAGTGCAAGACAACTCGTATCACCTAGCTTGTTGAGATCAGCTACTGCTGGACTTAGTTTCCAGACCTGATTGATGAAACGTTCTTCTCTGATTTTGAATCCTCTGAATTTTGCTTTCAGCTATCTGTATATAATGTATCATACTGTAGTCTTGAACACTGTTAACAAACAATAGGGTAATTTTCCCCCACAGACAGGTACTGACTGCTACAACAGTGGTCCTAGGTTGGAGTACAAAGTATAAGTTAAGGAACTATACCAGGTGGATGTAAACATGCAAGGCAAGACGTTATTTGAAAATTGCATTGTTTTCTTTTTTACACTGCTTAATTCATTTTTCATTCTGTCTTATTTGATGATACTATCCACAAAGACACCCTTAAATCAAGCAGATGCAAATACTGGTGAGAGGGAAAATGCAGCATTAGGTTCCAATCAGATATTACAATATTGAAGGAAAAGCACAGAACTGTTATCGTTATTATCTGATATCCAATCACTTGCTTATTGTTTTAAATAAAGACTAATCATACAATATTGCATAACCTTTACCACTAGGTCTCATGGACAAATCCTAAAATAAGAACCGTGTAAAGAATGCCGACTCGGTAAAAGGAAACTTCAAATTATCTGACAGTGTTTTGCAAATGCTGCAGAATGAAGTGCATTTGTGCAGCCTCTGCTTTCAGAGAGCTGGTGTCCCTTTTGTTGCTCCAAAATCAGACGGAGCAATGCTGGATGCAATGGCAGGCACTGTTTATTTAAGTCAAGACTTTGTCAGGTCCCTGCTGTTCTCCTCGAGAAAAGTGATTCTGAGAGGGGGAGCAGGAAATGCCTTATGGAAACAGGAAGCCCAAGTGATTCATGTGCTGAGGAATGTAAGGCAGGGGGAACGGGGTAGTGTTCTTTCTGTTTTTAAAGGCACTCTATGAATTGATTTATTGTCAAAGAAAATAACAAAGCGAGTAGGGAAATTGTTAAGGAAGCTTTCCAGTGAAACATTTCCTTCATATTCCCTTTTGATATGTTTACCTTGTTTTATAGGTTTACTTTTGTTAAGCTAGTTAAAGATTCATTGTATTAAGATCCCCTTTAATATGGATAATCCCAAACTGACCTGGAATCCTTGTCAGTTTTTTTTCTATTAAAAAATATTTATATTTCTAAAGCTAAGGTATTTTAAGGTGCAGTATCCTCTTTCAAAAGAGATAGTTGTTTTGCCAAATGTAGAAATTGTTCTGACATGTTATTAGCATATGTTGTTTACATGATGCTCTAATACTATTGAAGCTCTTATAAAATGTTGCAACCTATAAAGATACATTATCCTTTTTCCTAAAAGATCTCAAATCAACAGCTAAGCAGTTGCTGTATAGTGAAAGACCTCCTGCAACTTAATGATCATCTTAGATAGGAAACACACATTAATTGACAAAATGTAGACAACTTTTATGTGTGCTTTATATTGGTCTTGGATGAAAAAATCACTTTGCGTTCACAATGAAAAGCATATAAAAATGAAATTACATATTTTTCCAATTCTGTATAATTCTACTTTTCCTTGAAGCCAAACTTCAGCCTCATCAAAAGGGATAGTGCATCTTTTAAAATACATTTTATCTGGGGAGAAAATTGCAAATGAGAAGACTTTTGTACAATATTGTTTCCAAAACAATGTATTCACAAAGCACAGAAGATATTTTTATAATGCCATTCAGGTGAGAAACCCCAATAGATTCATGGACTTTCATTTCAGAATCTCTCAAACTTGGATAAAATTGAAATAGAGAAATTACCTGGAACCAGTGAAAAGGAAAACCGGGTTTAAAAAAAATCCCATATTTCTAATTGATAATTGTCTTCTACATTTTAAATCTACTGTATTTATTAGAATTTACACCCTTAGAGGTGATCTCTTGTTTTGTGTTGTAAATATATTGTTTGTATGTTCCCTTTTTTTGCCTTCTGATATAAGTCTCTTCCTTTCTCAAATAAAGTTTTTTTTTTTAAAAGATCACCTTTCAGATATCTGACTTTGTGTAAAGCTAATACCTCAATTGTGCTTTTGCTTTGTATAACCAAATATGTTTGCTACACATTGTTGAAACAATTAAAGCTTTCAGGAGCAAGGTTTTTATTAGACTATTCTTACAATGATTACACAAAGTCTTCCTTTTAGTCTCTTGTTTTATCCTACATCAGCCATTATAAGTTCTAGTGAATGTGAAAATAGTATTGATGCATGCTCATTTTCTCATCACGGCATTTGTCTTGAACATGTCTTCGCAGTGTCATGTTAAAAAGGTAAAGGTAAACCCCAGTTTATTTGCTCCCAAATTATAAAAAATTATCCTAAATGTGGGTGAATGGAAATAACTTCTTAGAACACAAGAGGTATTGAACCTGAGTATATACTGACCTTTTTGACATTCCTCAAGAACTCTGCAAAACTAGAATCAATCTGTAAATATATTTGGAAGGAGGGAATCTGCAGACTTTACAGAGTTTAAAGCAATTCTGGGAGAAAATGAAGTCCTACCATGAAGAAACACCTACGCACTTCCTTAAAGATGTTCAGTGCTTCACTGGTTGGTGACATTTCCCCAGATTTGCTTTAGGTCTGCAGAGAGATCTGTACTACATAACTATCTCCATTGCTAAAATACATGCATTATTACTACTATAAGAGTTCAGAAAATTGTTGCCATCAAACTCCTTTCACTGTTCATTTAAGTAGCAAATGATTTTAGCTGCTTTGATTGATAGAATTTTAAATAAAATACAATTATTTAACAACATGAGCATATAAGAATAAATATTTTGTAAATCAAATGTAATTATTTTTAGTGATATAACAACAAAGTAATGTTTTGCCAGTAATACCCAATAGACACAAAAAAGTCAAGTTTTAGCTTAGGAAATCTTAAGTAGCATTAACAGAACAACATTATATTGCTTATTTAGTTGATTATTATGTATTTAGAACCCTGTGCCTGTAAGTAAATCACATTTTCAGTGGTTATTTTCTTGAGATGCCATTTGCTTAAATACTCATGTTGGAATTAGAAGAGCAGCCTTAAACACTTTGGTTTACAGCATTCCTGGAGGCTACAACTATATTTTTTCTGAATTATTTGTTTACCATGCATAAAAGCGCGTGTAATGCAAAAAAGCAATCATAGTGTAATGCAATCCACAGGTCTTATTTTTTTCTATGATAAATATTCATGTCTGTCCTGGGCAGCCTGGTCTAGTAGTTGGTGACCCTGTCCATGTCAGGGGGTTGAAACTGGATGAGGTCTTTTTCAACCCAGGCCATTCTATGATTCTATGATTCTCTTTTTTTTTTTTTTTTCTGAGCAGCAGATAACATAATCTGTCCTGTTGTCCAAAAAGTAAAGTCAGCATAGATGCCAGTTTAGAAGTAATTATTACCAAATGAGGCAAAATGCTTTGGAATATTTATATACTTAAGAAAAACACAGCTTACTGGAATGTAGATAAGGTAACACTGGCCTTATTTTCATCTTCTGATGTTAAAAAAATAGCATTAAAAGCCAAATGCCACAGCAAATCAGGAGCATTCCAGACACTACCACCACTCATCTTTTCTTTCAGCAATTCATTCATGCACTACCTTCATTTTGTCTTCATTGTCATCAGGATCACTAAGACTTCTCTATGTTATGTAAGCGAACTATACCCCGTTTTTGTCTTCACTGGCATTCTGAGGTACAATCTATAAACATCAGTCCCCAAACATCAATCTAAAATTGTTTACTTATTTCTCCCCATTATAAACACAACTTGCAGCCAAAATTAGCTAAGCCAAGTTAATTTCCTTATTGTATTCTGTGCCACTAGCAGCATGTCCTACTTATCCACTTAAGAGATGTTTGTTTGCTTTTCATTTATTTGTTTAGTTTCTAATTTCCTTATGTAGTTCCCATCATCTGGGTCATAGCAGTGCTTCTGTACCTGGTTTTCTCAGTGGAGAAATATGCTGAACTACTATTCAGGCAATCAGAAGAAAATCATGATAGATCATTTTATCTTCTATAATGCTTTAGTGAAATCCCACTGTTCTGTTGCATTTTCACAGACTAATTTTAAAATGCTTTGCATTTGGTTGACTTTGTGCTTTGCATTTTCTTTTTTCCTCTGTTAACTCATCCTGATTTAGAATTAGAACAAAAGGCAAATAAACACAATCAGCCCAAAAGGCACAGCCAGTGACAAGGCTGGATGGGGGCATTTCAGGCTTCCTGTCCATGCTACCTCACTCAACCATGCGAGTAGATCTGGGAAGGATATTTCCTACACAGTTCTGCTTTCTGGTCCTGGTTTGCTGAACCCTGATGACATGCTCTTCTAGCATAGCTTTTATTCTGGCCTCATACATCTGAGCCCATGCAGGCTAACCTCCGAGGCTGCTTGTGGGTACACACAGCTATTGGAGATCCCAAAGGTTATTTCATCAGCAGCTTAAAGTTAAAGGCACTAGCTTACTAACTTGAAATCATTCTTCATCAGTGTGTGATTCTGTATGAAGGTTACGTGGGGACCTTAGTAACTAAGAGCTGCTTTAGCAGACCAGATATTTATTTAGAAACAATGCAGTGTCTTAGCTGATTAAATTAGATGGTTTGAATCTGGCTGTGACACCTTTGTGGCTTTTGTTTTACCTTTGCATAGTTGCTTTGGAGTAATAGACTAATGTAGCTGTGAAACATAAGTAGGGTTGGTTGGGGATGTACTGTTAAAGTTCCTTGATCCTTCTAAGCTGATGGCAAATTACAGATTTTTTTTTGCCTGGATGAGTACTATGAAGCCCTAGAAAGTCTTTCTTACCTGTACTATCTCAATTCACTCTTTTTTCCTTCCCTGGGCTACTTTCATCATATCATTTAACTATGCAGCCAGTAAGAGAAGGCCAACCCTGTACTGTAATGACCTTCCTCAGTTCTGTCACTGCACAGGCCCAAAACAACCCTGAAATAACACAGGCTGGCATTATGGTTTCTTGAGTCAAATTTTGGCCTTAGGCTACTGGGGGAAGGGTTGGGGGAGGTTGGAAGGAGAGGGCAGTGGTGTTGGATTTGTTTTGTGAACTCATCTACATGAAGTCTCTGAGTATTTAGCCATCTTTCTCTTTTTGCTCTTAAGGGTCTGTCTATTAAGTTTTTAAGCATGGTCCTTAAAAAATGCAGTTCATTATTAAATGCTACAGGAAGAATGACTCATTTATCTTTATTTGACAATTCTGTGTGAAATTCCACAAGTGATTTGCCTTTCCCAGTTGGATGTAGAAAATGATCACATTTTTCAGAAAGTACTGAATCCACTTTCCTAATGAATGCCAAGGAGATGACTGTTAATTTCATTTGATTCTGCTGCTGTAAACCTTCAATTACAGAGTACAGTAAGACTTATTCTATCACTTAAACTGAGAATTGAAATGTGTGAACACAATGTGACATTACAAAACATTATTTCATTTCATTTATATCCACATAGAATCTTGACAGTGCTTATATTTTTTGATTCAGCATTTTTCACACTTATCCTTTTTCTAATACTTACAATATAGCAATTTGCTAGTTCTGTTACTGCTCCCTTTTGTCAGCAAAAGCAGCATATAAGAAGACCACTGAGGCAATTAAGCAAAATTACTTAATTAGGGGTACAAACTAACATGAATGAAAAGGATGTAAGTCTAGGTCCCAGTAATTATCACTTCATGTTACGACAGTCAGTTGATGTTACTTTCATATCAATGGGCAATTTATCATTTCCTGTATCATACAGAATGGGTTTTATTATTATTATTATTGCTATTGAAGAGAATTATGTATTCTTGGGAAGCTGGTTCTTTAAATGCCTTATGTTTGACATCTGAATGTTTCTCTTTCTGACAGCCAGGCAAGTGCACACAAGCAGGTTTTCCTCGTTTCCTTCTCTTAAAACACACAAATGAATAAATGTGCTCCTCAGTACACTGCTGGCTAAATCTTAATAAAGCTCTGTTGCTTAATGTCCTGGAAGAGCAGCTCAGCCTGAATGCCTTTGAGACATAGGTGCTCTAATGCAGAAAGCAGTTCATAATCTGTCTCCTTTCATGGTCTAGCCTGTGACCTTTGGATCCAGGAGACTGAAGAGGTATTTCTCTTCAAATTGCCTGTATTTCCTCTGGAGAGAAAAAAAAAAAAAAAAAAAAAGTGGAAGTTACAGTTATGAGAGTGCAGCAACACTATGGGATTACGAAGGCTTCGCTTGAGTTCTCCATAAAGCATCTAGTGAAGCATCAGTCTCCAGTGCTTTCATTAGTGTTTTCCTTTTGCACCCATCAAGAAGGGTACTGTGATATTTTCAGTTGGCATTTAGCAGATATGGGGGTAAAGTGCTGTTGAGAAATGCTATCCCCCGTGAACAGAGGCAGTCAGAGAATAGTTGTTCCTAAACTTGCTTTCCTCTACTGACAATACAAGTTTAAGAGTTGCTACATATCATCAGAGAGCATGGTTCAGCCACTCAGCCACCTGACTGCACAGGTGATAACCAGGGTTCTTCAGGATTGTAATCCTCTTTGATAGCTTGCCTTAGGGTATGAAAGGCTCCAATCTCTTCACAACTTCCTCTCCAGTCTTTTTAGAACTTTTTTTGTTCTCACCGTTTATTTGCATTTGTGCAGATCTGTTGTCATTCTGCATGAATTTTAGTTTTCTTAAGGTATTGACTTTGTACAGAGAACTTTAAATCTGTTGATGTTTCGGATAGAAAAATGAATGCCAGCTCTGAATACTGGTACCACCACTGCAGGCTCAGCTCTGGGATTCTTCACTGGAATAGCTCTGCTTCAGCTGCTTATGCAGAAAGTAAGGCTTGTCATGGATGCTAACAATTTCAGTCAAAACACTTGCTCTATTGTGAAAGAACACTGTGAACTCAACTGGTCAGTTATAGGATAGAATCAATGTTTGATTCTCTTTTTTGCTGTTATGGCTACCTGCCCATTTTGTGTCATTGCAAAAGGCTATTAACTTACAGATACTCAAAACATGGTAGATACCTTACAGGAAAAGAAAATTTTCTGAAGCTCTTTACACCTTAGCTTAGCATCAGCTCTGTACACCTTACACCTTAGCATCAGCTCTATTGCCTCTGTGTGCTCTTCTTCTGCATGACTGATTTATTCAACTCAGAATTAAGGTCACAAGAAAGAAGGGTCAGTGTTTCATGCACAGCAAGTTGTTATTCATGTAGTGTTGGTTTTACTCTTATTTTTTTTTTTTTTTTTCCCTGCTTTAATATGGATGCAAAGTATTGAAAATGAAAAATTGAATCAGGTGAGATTCTAAGAAATGGTAATGAATTTGTACCACAGCTTCAGCCACTTAAGGCATGTCAGAAAAAAGGGACAGCATTCCACTGAAGTAGATTGCATCTGACCTACAGAACTTTCTAAATGCAACAGGAATTTGCATATGCAGTTTCACAGATCTAAGTACACTGTGGCATTATGAGGGCAAAGAAATGATACTAATTTTCCTCCATGGGTTCAATCTCTGTCCAATGAGAATCATAGGGAAAGCAGCTCCTTCATAGATAGAGTATGCTCCTAAAACAGGTAGTGTTGAAGAAGCACCAAGGCTGAAAGTCAGAGTTGCTTTCCAAGGATGCATTTCGCAGGTGAAGAACAAGTACACCCAAAGCTACCCGTGTTTCTCCCCCTCAGCAAACAACCCCTCCTTGTGACATTTCTAGCTCCTTCTCCCACCTGTGGCCTGAAGGCACATCTACAGGCATCTTCAGATCCTCTGCAGATCTCTCTGAACTTACCCCCTTCTGACTAACAGAAGTCAAGGGTGGATGGCAAAAATTAGATCCTCTTCAGAAAGGCCATGAGTTGCCTTCAGTGCCACTGCTTCACCAATGTGCTTGGGCCCCTCCAGATGGCAAGATGTATTCCTCATGTCAGCAATTCTGTGAGAAGTAGTGGTAGAGGAAGGCCAAGGAGAGGGAGAAGCAGCTATAAAATGTCCTACAGCAGCTCCTGCAGTTAGGGTTGAAAGCCCTCCTTGTCTCAGCGAGCACCTCCACCTCCTTCTGATAATGACTGCATCACCCCAGCCAGAGGCTAAAGGCTTTTAGTTGATGCATGGGTTATTCAGAGACCTTTCTCTAGCTTTTTTTCCTCAGAAGAGAAGGCTGTAGTGAGGAATTAACTGCTCTGCCTTTTAACTGTTCTTTTTAACCTATTTTATAGGTTTATAGGTAGGTCAGACAAAACAATTTAAGTTGAAATTCAACCGGACCTTTTTTGAACCTCCTGGTTATAGCACTGCTAACACAAATTGTCAATTCTCACATTCCTCTCAATGTTATCTCCTTTAATGATTTTAGATTTGCTGTTTAACACGGGATTTCCAGATCAAATAATGGAGATTAGTTATTAAAGAAAGCGTTCAAAGGAGTATAAGAATGAAAGTCTCAATTCCTTATTCCAGGCTGAATGTGGCTCTGGGCAGCTTGCTCTAGTGGTTGGCAACCCTGCACATAGCAGGGGCGTTGAAACTAGATGACTGCAGTCCTTTTCAACCCAGACCATTCTATAATTCTGTAATTCTATGATTATTGTCCATACATATTATATCTTGAATTTTCTTTCAATAGCTTGAGAAACACTTTAATAAGTAAAGATTGAGACAAGAGCATCAGTTCTCTTTGTTATCATCTTTGTTACATACTTTTAAAACATAAATTTACATTTATTTTTCCACCTGGAAGACTTTATTACATTGTTTACATCTTATTACATTACTACATTTTATTACATTGTACTATTATTAGTTAGTAAAACTTAATACTTCAGTGAATTGAAATCAGGAACACTGAAGTTTCTGTTGTTTCTTATCAGAGCATTCGGGGTTAAGGAAATAGATGAAGTGAAGATGAAATATCTAAACTGATTATAAAATTAGCCACTACCTATTGGACCATAAAGCTTCCAGATACATTTTTCTGCAATTTAATTTGAAGGGAAATTTTTTTATGCTCTGAAATTCTTTTCCCTAAATTTGTAATTCTGTTTATATTAAAGAGTATTTCACAGTTTACAGAATTTTCTATTTATATTAAATGCTCCTGTATGTCATCTCCTAAAAATCTCAAGGACTAGATGTTTAAACAGAGACATCACTCATTAATTCTTCCTTCCAAACTGATTTGCAACCTTGTCCTTATTGTGCAAAATAATAACAAAACAAACAAACAAACAAAAAAAGCCACACAATTATTTCATTTGACATTATCAATGTCTGAAAGATGAATCAGGAAAAGATGCATAAGTTCTAGCTCGTCTGAATGGGGCAGGCAGCAACAAATAAATTCAGGGATGACAGGTGATGTTGCTGACTGGCAATTCTGACTGTATTACGATATGGATAAACACACTATCTTTCTTAAGAACCACCCATGAAAACAAAGTAATTTGAAATCATATTGCTGTGGAAAACAGAATTCAAAAAAATTCCTTTTTGATACAGATTTAGAGGGCCTGATTATTGCAAAAGCCTGGGAGAAGCATGTTAAAACCTCACATCATAACATATCCAAGATGTTTCTCTTAACTTTATGGGAGAATTTTGTTTTTTTTTCCTCTGAATCAGTGCAGCAGCGCTAGCCACCAGTGTAAGCCCAGTAATGCTTCCTGAATGTTCACATGCTCAGGGCATTTTGAGCTGCACCTTTACAAATAAATAAATAAGGAATGAACTTGTTCAGCATTTCAGGCCTATGACCAAAGCCAGGGAGCCAGTTGAGTATGCTACTACATTCTCTTTATTTTTGTGGGCATCATGCATTTTTAAGATGGCTATACATTTCCTTGAACCAATGCAATATAAAAGATTTACTGTTACAGTTTGTGTGTGGCCAGGCAATGGCATATGGAAAACATGTTTCCTGCTATTTAATTTAATTACTCTAATCACGTGCCAGCCCCGGGCATGTCATTCTGGACCTCTGAGGCTCTTTGTCTGTCAAAGAGATGGACAATATCTTGGCTTTGTTTAGTTGGTCTGCAGTCTACAGATAAAACCACTGAAATACTGACTGTTTGTTTAACCAAAACTTTGCATTTAACCATTTGGCTTTGATTTTTTGTTTTACAAGGGAAGATGACATTTTGGCCTTGGTGAGCTGAAAAGTATGACGAAGAACTGTCACTTTCAGGCCTTATTAGATGAAAAAGAATACTCCAGCCTTCTGGTCAGAAATTGGCTTTCATAGCAGAAACCTAAGACAAACATTGCTGTTATTTTAGAGTTGCCTTTTAACAAGGGCAGCTGGAAAAGTCCTGTTTATAATTGCTTCATTCTAATACAGTTAGCCCCTCACTCGCCTGTTTCAGTAGATTTGAGTTTCTTTTATTTTAATAGATGAAACAGTAATGGATGAAACTCTCATTTAGATTCCATTGCAAGCAATCATTCCAATAACACTGCATCGAGGTACAAGTTAGCTTTTATGTTAACACCATACAGTGATTTTTATTTAAGACTGTAGCTGTAAATTAGAGCTTTAAGTCTTTTGACAAAAAAAATTTAAAAAAAATCAAAAGCAGACAGTCAGATTACGGTACTGTGTTCTGTTATGAACCCCAAATCTGGAGAGAAGAGAGAAATTAATCACATACTTAGCTTTAAGTACGTGCTTAACACCACCATTTCCTTCAGCTGTAAGTGAGTGCTCAAGTCCTTGTTTTCCTGAGCTCACAAGCAGCACTAAGGAGTACTTAAGAGTCTATGAGGACATGAATTCTAACAGTCATGTTGTAAGAGGGAACAATCAGAACCAGCTTTGAATAGAACTGAGTTCTAACTCATAAAGAATTATCACATGTAAAAAGACTTGTCTGTTTTTGAAGGCTAAATTAACTCAGTTTCTGTAAGTTTCCTTCCCCTCAAAAGCAATGCGTAAGGATGCATTCACCCCTCCATATGAAGTGTATGAATGGTTGCAATAGATCTGCACATTCAGAGGAATGCAGTCTATGGGATGGGATAGGATACAAAAAAATGTCAAGTGCCCTTCTGAACGGAGTATGGCAGAGCTTACATATTTATAAAATATCAGAAATACACAGCTTTACCTTTTTTTCGTCTTTCTTGATGAATCAATGAGACACGAAGAAAAAAAAAAGATTCCTTTAAGTTACACAGTACAGCAATGTATAAAAGTTACAATATATTGAATTACAGCTCCCACCTCGCTTTGAGTTAACCACTAGATGACACTACTTCCCACTTACTGAACAGGTGTGAGCATATGCTGTGATCTTGTGTACCAGTTCATAAATATTTTCACCCTTCTCAAAAGAATATAAAAAAGGAACATTGTACAGAAATTGCCTGCATCTTTCTGTATTTTGATGTATCTTCTATTTTGTGTTCATTCAGGCAGATCTTTGCATGTTTCTTTGCATGATCTAGAGAAAAAAATGGATTATAGCTCACAATGCAAGCCTTTAGGGTGCTGTAACTTAGCAAGCTGATGATAGCTCTACTTAGAAGAAACCAAAGGAACTCCAAGAAAAACTGAATAAGTTGGAGTTTGTGGAGAACATTCCCCTTGCCTCCCCTCCTTTCCTGCCATCCCCAGGACCCTGAAAACAGGGCTGAGATGTTGGCATTTGTAGTGTGATCCTGAAAAGACAGCATAGAGAAAAAACGTGAAAGGAGTCAGAAAAGAGCTGCACTATTCAAGTCCAAAAATGACAAACTGTGAGGAGAGGGAGAAAGACACAGAAGCATGGTCATACATAACCATGAGGCGGCGGCTGCTGCTGCTGCTGCTGCTGCTGCTGCTGCTGCTGCTGCTGTGGTTTTTAAATTAGGAACAATGAACTTTCCAGAAGGATGCATAGAAAGAGTCCCATATTTCTGAAAGCCTGGTTTTCAGAATCCAGAGGGTCGAAACTACTCGAAAAACAGATTCCCCAAGGCTATATTTATGCAGCTGAACAGCATCATGCACAGGGATGTGAGGATATGCAACTGGAGAAAGAGCACCTTTAGATACACTTTCATTTTCAACTATGTCAACAGGCATCTTGCTCTGTTATGATTCATCTGAATGATTTATAATATACGTGCTATAACTGTAACACATACTGCTTGTGGTATGCTTCATTGAAGGAGAATTTTATACAGCCATAGTAAAACAACTTTAAAATCTGCCTGTCTCCTAGTAGTGCCTTAAGGTCTAGACACAGACAAAAGAAAAATTATTATCCTTTGGTTTAGTAAACTGGAAAAAAATCTTTGTCCTTGGGCACTCTAGCAGAAATGCTAAGTCACAGCTTGAACCAGCGGTTGAGCACCTGATGGAAAGGCAGGGCCAATCCAGGGGAGCTCAAGTGCATGCAATGTTTCTGAGTGAGCAGAAGGGCTGGAGCCAGGATCTACCCTTTTGCAGACCTCATTTGCAGGTTGGCCCTGAAGGCAAGGGTATCTTGCTGGAGATCTTTGCCTAAGTGAGGCCTTCTAAAGGTAAGCAGATTTTCTTCTTTTGTTTCTTTAGCTGCAGAGACAACTTGTTCTTTAGCTTGTTCTCACTTGCTGCAGCCTGGGATTCTGCCGCTCTGCTACTACTGTTGTACTTTCCATCACATTATGGCATTAAAGGCACCGGTTTAGATCTTGATCCCAAGTGACTGTGATACTATGGATTAGATAAATCCTCATTTTCTGTCACATTACTTCTGTGCTCCTGTTGTAGGGAACCTGAAAGAAAAGTGATGAGACTCCTTGCCCTCATGGGATGCTCCAATCTGTTTAAGTTTCACATTCTACTATGACATATTGTTTTATTTTTATTTTTTCTGTTTTCATCTAAGAGCTGTGACTAAAATGTTGATAAAGCTTTGTAATTTTAAAATATGAAATCAATATTGTGTATATGCATCACTACAGCAGGAAGCAGCGTACTTTTGCTAGTAAGCTATTTTTGTTGTATTGGGTTTGCCCCAAGATGCACATTCAACTGCTGATTTGTAAGATTTCAAGAATTTCCTTAATAGTGATAGTTCTGTTGTATTTGTGTGGCAGTGCAGCTAATGTTTCCTGTAGTACTATTGAATATTTGGGAATTATGTGTTGTAGCAGAAATGCTGAGTCATAGCCTGAACTAGTGATTGAGCACCTGGTGCAAAGGTAGGGCCAACTCCGGGGAGCTCAGGTGCATGCAATATTGCTTCTGAGTGACCAGAAGAGGTGGAGCCAGGACCCACCTCTTTCCAGACCTCATTTAGGGGTTGGCAGCGGAGGCCTCTTTTTGGAGATCCCTGTCTATCTGAGGGCTTCTGAAGGTAAGCAGTTTTCCTTCTTTCCTGTGGTTCTTTGTCCATAGCTGCTGCTGCGTTTGGGCTTGTTCTCATTTGCTGCAGTTTAGGATTGTGCCACTCTGCTATTGTTGCTCTACTTTCCATCACTTTATAGCATTACAGCGTTACATGTGTAAAATCTGTTCCATTCAGAACTTCATTCTTCCAGCTTATGACAGTGTAAGTCCGTAGTTCCTATAAATGATACATCAGATATACTGTACTATATCTGAAAAGTTATGCTTCTGAGTCATCATTTGTCAACAAAAAGAGGCATGTTTATGTGTTTGCAGGTAGCCCAGAGACTTAGCTGAGTCCATGTAAGAACCGAGATTTTGTCAGCACTTCAAGGTGTCCAAGTTCCCAGGAACAATAGTGTTTGCAATCAAGGCTACCTAAATTGCAATCATTAATAGTACAATCAAAATCAAAGGTATAGTTTTATCCCTGTACATGTGCTGTTTGACCAGATTAATTTACTGAGGATAACAGATCTGAGAAGAAAAGACATCTTATTTTCAATATAAAACAAGAGAGAGACTAGGAAATAACACATTAGTCAGAGGTTTTCCTTCTGTATCACAATGCAATCTTGTAGTTAATTTTAACAAGTATAATTACTTATTTTGCGATCACATAATTACTTAATTTTTATTTCCTCTACCAATCCTGTGTTCTTGTACTTCATTTTAGACAGAACACTTATGCAAATTATTTCTTGTATGTTGATTTCCTGTGGTTTCTTGAATTTGTAAGTAACAAACCCTTGAGCTCTCTATAAAAACTGTTTAGGAAAGGAACAAGCTCTGTTTGAGTCTAAGCATGAGCTCCAGGAAGTTTAGCTGGAGTTTACAGAAGCAGGCAAGACAAGAAAGCAGCATATTTTCAGTCCGGAGTCCATAACACACTGAAATAAATATATCCTGTTGATGCATTACTACTCTTCTCTGCTCACTGTTATTAAACAAGGATGCTCCAAAAATAGTGCTTCCTATTTAATTATGTTGGCCCATAATATCAGAGGTGGATGTTGCTGTTATGATAGTAGAAACTGAATTTTTCCACCAAAATTCCATTACATGTTGTTTCTATCAGACAGATGGCAGCAGAGGGGCAGTCTGACACAATGGCACCTGCTGTGCAAGTATGTATGAACCAATGGTGTGTCACTGAATTCCTTCATACAGAAAAGAAAGTGCATTCCTTGACATTCATTTCCGCTTGCTGAATGTTTATATAGATCAAACAGTGGATGGGAGCACAGTGAAATGGTGGGTGTGCATTTCAGCAGTAATAACCATGACATGATAGACAAGCCACGTTCTGCAAACCATATCTGTCAAACCATGAAGTGGAGAGTGTCTCAATCAGCTCATCCACACAAATTCAAAAATAATGATTAGGGAACTATGCACTGAACTGACTATTGATTTCGATGTGTTGGAAATTATGGTACTCCTTTAGAATGTCAAAGTTTGCACTAAGTGGATCCTGAGAATGCTCACACAGGAACAGAAATAACCTCTGTTGCAAGGTTGTCGGACCTACAGAAGCACTACAAGACTGAAGGTGATGGTTTCCTGGATTGTATAATTAGTGGTGACCACATGTGGTGTCACCACTATAAGCTGGAGTCAAAGCAGGAGTCCTTGGAGCGGTGACATGTGAGTGCCCCACTGAAGAAAAAGTTCAAGACACAGCCCTCAGTGGGTTAAGTGATGTGCACTGTTTTTTGGGATAAGAAAGAGGTGGTCCTTCTGGATTTCCTGGAACCCATACAAGCAATGAACTCTGACCATTACATCACAATGCTGACTGACTGAAGGCATGAAAACATCAGGCTCCATACCAGATTAAAGACCATGAAGTACAATGCCAGTCTCGGCTGGACTGTCTTGTCATACCCATTGTACAGTGTGAATTTTGCATCTTCTGGCTTCCATCTCTTTGGACTGGTGAATATAGACTTGCAGGGGCAATATTTTCTTAGCAATGGTGCTGTCACAGCAGCTGCGAAACAGTGGTTCACATCTACTAGTATAGCTTTTTATGACCATAGAATGCAGGCTCTTGTTCATCACAGCTGAAAATGCACAGGTAATGGTGATGACTATATTGATAGGCAGTGTTATGTAGCTGAGAATTTTCTCTATCAAACAGTATTACTGTGCTCTTGGTATCTGTTGTAGTTATTATAGGAATAAATAGGAGGCATTATTTCTGGAGTAACCTACGTAGAATCGCACTGCATCCTTACACGTTGCTTTTGAGGGGAGAGAAGGGGGTTTTTAAAAAAAAAAAAAAAAAAAGAAAATAAGCTTTGTTCTCTCCATCTGACGTAAGGACCTGAATGCTACAGTGACCAAAAAAACGCCATCTTTCAGAGCTAGTCTCCTCTCTTCCTCTGGTCTGTGGAGCCTTAGGAGGAATGCAACTTGGTCATACCTGCTACGTGTATTTAGTAGTAGTAGTAGTGCAAAAGGAGACTGAAGGAACAGTTAGCCAGACAGCTGTTGGTACAAAGCTGCCTTCACGCCTACCTGAAACAAACGTGCACCTTTTGACAACTGCGGTGAAAGCACTGTGAATAGATTCTAAAATCACTGTTTGGATTATCATTTTAACTGCCTTCTTAAAACTTTTATTTTTGTAATAACACAGGATTTGTAGTAGAATAACCTACCATCTTACCGCCTGTGCTAAATTCCAATGAATAATTCAAAACACTGTTTCAAAGCATTTATCCTTTTTCCAACAAGAAAAAGCAACAAAAAGTACACTCCCATGTGTAGCTCTTCAGGTAGTTTTCACTGAAGAGTTGTTAGGAGTTATTACTTCCCCACACCTTCTGTAGCATCAGGAATTCTATTTAATGTATTATGAAAACAAAACAATTGGGGTTAAGCAAAGTCCTAAGACAACTTAGTGAGATTTTGATCTTGATAGGTAAGAACTTGCTCTTTCATTTTCAAATCTACTTTTTAGCAAAGGCAGCTAAGGTGATGTTCTTCTTGACGTGGAGTCACATATGGTGATAATTCCTGCAAATGAAAAGACACATTTCTGAGCTCACGAGAAGACCCCACAGGCAAAAAGAAAACACTGTAAAAAACAAGCAAAACAAAGAAAGATAATGAGGAAAAAATATAGGCCAAACACTGAGGAAAAAGTGAGCAGCAGATAGGAGAACAAAAAAGAAATGACTTGAAACTTGCCAGAAGGAAGCACTTGAATTGGGAAAAATAAAAAATAGCCCAGAATGAAATGAACCTAGTGAGATGATTTACATCTACAGCACAATGCCTTTCTAACAGCTGATTGTTTGACTAAGATTGTTGTAATAGTTAGTTTTTACACACTTGAGGTAGCAACTTTTGTCTAAGGCAAAAGATTTATAGTTTGCTCTGGGTATAATGGTATGAGAGGAGGTGGCTTCCAAGTGGGTCTGTGATTTGTATAGGGTGTCTTTGGTTTGGTAGGTGGTGTGTTTGTTCTGTGGCTGGAGTTCACTAGAAGTTGTTTGATGCACTGGCCAATGAAAACTATCTTGAGAGAATGAGAAGCCAAAATCCTCCAACTTTCAAGGAGAGAACAGAACAAAGTACTTGTGTGGATGGAAAAAACGATGACAAACTCCATGGTAACATGAAGTACATCAATTCATGGGGTGATTTGTGGTTTATCACTTAAAAAAATATATATATATTGACCCCAAATTGTGGTAACTTTTAGTATTAAATGGATCTCTTTTGAAGACTAAGCTGCAGGAGAAGACGAGACAGTAGTTTTGGAACAGAGCCCCGACCTTAGAAATAACACTGTTGGTTTGGCTCTGCTTCCTACATTGTTGCCTAGCTTTAAAACTTTTCAGCAGGACTTCACTGCAGGCTGGTGACCAGTTTGAATCACTGCGGAGTAGATTAACACAGTGTTTTCCCAAGTGTCTAATCTCATCTTGGAATCAGAACACAAACAAGAGCAAAGCGTACTTAAGATCCAAGAAGTCCTTAGAGCAAGCTTGCAGTTCAGCCCTGCCAGCCTAGCATTTCCTCAGGCTCATCAACATACCTTCAAATTCCCAGAATTTTTTGAAAAGTTCTGACATTTCTACTCTGACCAAAAATTTTACCTTTGCCTGTAGTATAGCGCTTGGCTTGCCTGTGAGAATGGTGTTATATTTGTAGCATCTTATCCTAAAAATCCTGCTTGCTGAATCCAGCCTGCTTTTTGTTGCTAGAAAGCAAGTTTTTGGAGGGGCTATGTCTGTACTGTTGGTTTTTTTTATTTTTGATTTATTTATGTTTGATTATTTTTTTCCCGCTATTGTAACATTCCTGAAATCAGTGAAGAGCCTTGCTGTTCTTTACAAGCTTCAGAGGTAGGGGCTGATACTGCTTGGAAACTTGCTAACCTGCTTGCATACTGATGCCAGAAGGAGAGGGGGTGAGAAAACTCAAATTGGGCTCTTGTCCAGTTGCTAACCAGTAAATTCATTTATTGTTGCTGGATTTGGCACTGTGGAGTAAAGATACTGTCATTTAAATTGTCCTGTGCTGTGTGTGAGGATGAGGAGATGTCAAAGGCATTGGGAAATGTGGCAATCTCTGATGCCAAAGGGGACCTGCACAAGAAGGGTCTACAGTAAAACCTGCGGTAGAGAACATCAGAGCATGCGTAGAAATAAAGAAGGACTAGCTACACACTAAGCATGCTTCAGCTCAGTTCAAGTCACTGGCCATTGCAGTGTGTATGAACATACTTTAAGGTTGAAGTGAAATCTCTAATGTGCTTAGGTAGCCCTTCTAACAATGCCTGCTTGCCTGTATATATGTGTGTGATTTCTTTATAGATCAATGCAAGTTAAATGCAGGTGTGCTCTCTGATATCTAATGAAAATTGCTGTGTATTTATGTGCACAAACAAGAACAAAAAGGAGCTCACAAATCCATATAAGAAATTTCCATCCATATTTTAAATATGTTACAAATTAAAATACACATTTTTGTATGTCATTCACTGCCTTTTCTTGTGTTGCTGTTAGGTCAGAACTAAAAAATAAATAAACAAATACAGGGACTGTAGTAAGTACCAGCATATGAAATTATATGTTGATTTTTCCATGGACTATTAATATCTTGTTACTGAGACTGTACTGGTTGGTGGTTTCTGGCTTAGTGGTGTTTGGCTTTTAGGTAAAGGAAAGAAAGGGGAAAAAAAAGTACAGCAAGACCTCCTGCAATACGAATACTGACCTCCAATACTATTTTATGTGACTTATTTTTGGTTATTTCCATATATTTGCTGTTAATGGGACCTGGAGATAATGTCGTCTTAGACTGTACACATTTTTTTGTGCGTGAGCAAACAGTCCATGCAGAAAATGCTTTTATCTTGCTTACAAGTTTCACTGGTATCAAGATCAAGCCTCTCTTAATTTCTTGATCCTGGGTGGAATTCCAAGGGACATTCCAGTGGGTAATATGGGTAATGTAGGAGAATATGTAAAATTACCAGCAAGGAGGAGAAAAGAATTTTCTGCAGCAACCATTCACAGGAGAGGGTGAGAAAAGCAGTGAAGGAGTAGTGCCTGATATGTTCTGCTAGGGCAGTGCCATTCAGACACACCTAACTCACAGATCAGTCAATCCACTGATTTCCTTCTCCCTCTCTTTCAAAAATAATTCTACTCCTAAATATCTAACAACAAGATGTTGATATTTATCTCTAACACAAACTTGAATTTCCCTTTGCTCATACAACGAATCAGAATCAAGAGAATGAAAATGCTACTTTACAGCTTGTAAAGGTTGGTGTTATTTAGTTATTGATGTAAGTGCCTCCAAGAGGGACTGCACTGGTAGGGGTTTGCTAATCAAACACAGAACCTTTTGCCTTTGAGTCACTGGATCAAATCTGTCTCTTGTGGATAGTGACCAAAGCTTGCTACAGTTTAAGATTTCAGTGCCTCATATAAATGAAATATGTAGAAATTAGAGATTGAAAAGACCTGTTACATCTTGCAGCCTATTCCCCTACCAGTGCAGTTATTCTCTCTAATGTAGTTCCTGATTATGGATTTTTCCAGTTACTAGTATGTTGTGGGCATGTTGCAAGGCAAAGCAGCTGGTATTAATTGATACCTGAGTCTAACTGGGTCCTTGAGGACTCTCTACACTAGCACTGGAGGGCAGGAGGACTCTGCAGGCACCTCACTGCTGCTGCACCCTGTGGAGTCATGAAGGAGGCGAAAGCTTCCCACCCTGTTGTAAAATACCTCAGAATATGGGAAGATTACTGAATCTCATTTTCATTGCCTTACTTATCTTTAAAAGTCCAACCAGTCTCCTTCCCATAACCAAGCAGACAAAGGTCATAGTTCTAAACAGTAGCTCAGGTAGCTAAAGGAAAGGCTAGATTTTAGTTTAGATGTTGATATGGACTAAATTTTTTCCAAAGAATGAAAGAGATCAGTATAGAAAAGCTTGCTTGGGTCGTCTTTTTTGATTTAAATGAAAAGTTTTGAACCCCATTATCTTTTACAACTTCCATTTGCAAGTAATTAAGCATGCTGCAGGATAACCAATATTGAGTGCTAAGGAACTGCATACTGACAATATTAAAGCTAGTTGTGTAAGGTATTTAATGACACCCCAGAACCAGCCAGTAACAGTGACCCATTTCAAAGTGATGTAAACATGTCATAACTTAAACCAGTTCTTATTCTCTCTACAGGAGTCCAAGTGGGGCTGTTTTTACACACCCACCTTGAGTGCCTCAAGGTGCAAGTTACAGCACAGTGTAGACTACAAGTGAGGTTTCCTCACCACTTCTAATTTTGGCCATATGTGCCTGTCCCACAGCTTTTATAATCCAATGTTTCCTGCTAGAGATGCTGGAAATACAAAGGCAGCCTTGAAACTATCAGAGTATTTTGAGGAAGAGCGCTGAGAGCTGTTTTTCCCTCAGCACAGCAAAGCCTGTAGTGCCATGGAAGGTGATGTGGTGGGGTTGCCCTGCATATGCTGCGTGGTGCCCTGCAGGTGATGCTGGGTCTTGCTGTCACCTCCTGTGGCATCATGCATTGTTCCTATCCAGTGTTTCCAGGTATCCCACAAAGTGCAAGTCTCCTCATCTGCACTGTAGCTAACTGCTGCTGTGTTTCTGGAGTCAACTCGTCTCTGATATTCACGGTACAAAAGTTTCAGCTGCTGAAAAATTCAAGCGGTTATAAAGGAAGATCCTTTGGGCTTCAGGAATTTTACAGCTGGATAGCTTAAGAAAAGTTGCAAAAAAATTAAAACAAAAGAGCACCTAGCTGGAGTACACTCCGCACTTCTATTCCAAGGGCGGTGGGGGGAACAACAAAAACACCAAACAAAAAAAGCAACCCTGTGTTGTGAAATGTCTTTTTGAACACATTTAAAGAATGAAATTGAGGGTTATAAACTAGTAGCCAACAAAAGCAAGAAAGGCTGGAATGTTGGTAACCAATTGCAAGCACAGGATCCAAGCAAAACATCTTGAATTGCTAGTATTGTAATAAATTATAGTTTTCACTTTTGTATTCTGCAAGTGAAAACAGCACTAAGTCAGGCCTGCGAGAAGAAGAGTAAAGGTTGACCCTTCCAGTGCACCCACACCCCTACATGTAGAGGAGCTGCAAAGTGGAGCAGGGTATACTGATGATGAAAAAGGAGTACCCATCACAGTGTGAGGGGACAGATCCTACTCTCATAAAATGGTGTTCCTGTGTCACTGAAGAGTTAATTGTCAGGTAGCAATAGATGAAAGCCAAACTAGGCTCAGGGATGGTCTGCTATGGTGGGTGTTATCTCATTTTCTTCCACAGATTAATTTTCCCCTCTTTAACTTTAATTAGATAAAAGTCCAGGGGTGGGATGTGGTCCTGGAGTGCTCAGAGGGCAAGAAATGGTCAGGAACTGGTTTCTTTCAAACTCTGAGTAGCCTATTTGATAACTGATACTAAGCACCCCAATTGGTTAATGAATGAGGGGTTCCCGTGAGGTAAGTGGCTAGGAAATTCAGCCTCCCCCACAAGGATCACGAATATGTAAACTTCTGTCCTTCAGTTGGGTGTCTACTGTGGTTAGGAGTAAGGGTGATTTATGCACTATCTGGGTCCTGGAGTGTATCTACATTGATTGACTCCCTTGATCTTGACATCAGTCACTTGGGCTTTCAGAGAAAGGGGAACATAGGAGATAATGAAAGCTACATTAAAGAAGACATTGCTATTTATGTAAATGTTATTTTATCTTCAAAGACAGAGCTATCTTTCGACAGAAAGGAGATTTATTTCCTACTTGAAAATATTAGAAAGAAAAAGTTGCAATATATTTAGTATTGCATAATATGAATTTTGAATCCCTAGCTTTGATCCTTTCTCCCTCTTGGAGTTTGTTTTTTGTTGTGTTTTTTTTTCTCTTACTATATTGTATCATACTTACAAACTGTATTGCATAGGGCTGGCAAACACACCAATTGCTTGTGCAAGGAGACATCACCCTCTCTTATATGAGTATAATCAGAACAAAATGAAGAGAAGGGAAGAATTTAGAGTTTGGAGAGTAGAGATGTAGAGAAAACATTTGGAAAGCTCTATCAAGTAAATGTGGCTCTTACACATGCAAGTCCATGACAGTAGAAACCAGAACATTTAAATAAAACTAAAATGAACCTCACAAATACTCCCTTAGTGAATACCACCTACATAATGAGATTTCCCTGACTGGCTGCCAGCCTCTCCTTGGCCCCAAGAGCAGGGGGCAGATGTGGGGCATGCTGGGACTAGGAGGAAGCTGTCCTCACCCCACTCAGCAGGTAACCCACCAGCCTGACTGCAGCACAAACATCAATTAAGGCAGCTTTGTTGGAAATGCTGAGCAGAAAAGTAGTTTGTGAAAGGTTAATAATTGCACAAATTCTCCTGGGTAATCTTCTCCAATCCTCCTCCAGAATACCTAGTTTAAGAGAGATGTTTACAAAATCATGAAGGCATCGCACAAAAAGGTGTGAAGAATTGTTTTTCTCCTGATGCTGTAACATCAGATGTGGGAGTTTTTTTCTGAAATGACAAGGAGCTTAGTTTAAAACAGACAGGAGTTTTCCTTTGCACTATGAGTGCTGAACTTCTGGAATTGGTTACCACAGGAGACTGAGGCGATCGTAATTCAAAATGGTATCACACAAGTATATGGACAACAGGATCATACACAGATAGTAAAGAGGAAGAGATGCAACTCTAACATTTATAGGGCAAAAATTTGAGATGCTGTCATTAAATAGCATCTCTTGTTGCTGTGGTCTAAGAGAGTATTCTTCACAATGGGCTGGTCTGATGCAGCAACATATTTCTTATATTCTCAAATCTGATTTGGCTCTGTTTGGTGCTACAGTCATAGAATAATATGGATTTTTCTTATAAATTTATGTGTCTTTCTGTCTAGCTTGAGGGGAAAGCTCCTTTCTGCTTTCTTTTTCATGAGCTGTGAATTAATCTCCTCAAGATGTACCGTCAACAACCCCAACAAAACAAATATCCTTCCTTCTTATTTCAGCCTTTCCTTAGTTTCAAATTTGTCTACAGTACACGCAAAATGTAGTATGTTCCTGAGACTTACTCAGTTCTTAAAGTCAGTCTGAAAATGCAATAAAGTTCACAAATCACAAGGGAGGGAATTTATAGTAAGGAATCATCTTATTAAATATGTGAAGAATTAGGACAAGAATATAAAACCTTCAAGGTAAAAAAGAAAAATCCACAGTAAATCTTTGCATTAATTAATATGTTTAAAGGAGAAGAACATGTGAAGAAATTCTTAGTTGCTAAGTCCTTCATGGTATGTTTGGTAACTAGCAGTCATAACATTTGTACCTCTAAGTGGAATATGATCCTCTGTCTGGGACAACCAGTCATTAATATGTAACATGTAGAGCTAGGATATGTCTATAGTACTGAATAACTCTTTTTGCACTGAAAACATTGGGAAAATGATATAGATCAAGGAGAGAAGGGAAATGAAGGTTTTTTCATCTCATGCTAAAAACTTTCCAATTCTGAGCATGGAAACATGGAATTTTACCTTTGAGAGAGCAGCTTTAGTTTAGTAACAATATGAGGACAGTGAATTGTAATTATGTTAAGAGAAACCCCCAGAATGAAGTGACGTTAATATCTCTGTTTAGAGTAAGGTAGCAGGTAGTAAAAATCATTTCTGGACAGATAACACCTACAGTGACAGATGCAGCATTACAGTAATTCTGCAATATTCCTTAATTTTTATTTTTTTTTCACTACTTAAGTCTACATGTGTTAAACTCCACACCTAAAAACATCTTAAAAATCTAATAACTGAAGCACAGTAAAAAGAGCATAAAAAACAACCCTCTGTCCAAGGAGCTGTTCTCAGGGTTTCTCCCCTGTGTGCTAGGAGGTTTAGCTGTACTTGACTTTGAGGTTTAAGCTCTCCCACTTCCCTACTCTTAAATAAACAGTAGTTTCTGGCAATCAAAGAAAACCACACCTGACCTTATATTTATACCTGTGATTTCTTTAGGTCTGCAATGGTATTCTGAGAGAATAGAGAACTTACGAGCAGAACTACTTGATAGATTTATTGGCTTTTTTTTTTTTACAAAAGTAAATAAATGCAACTCCTGCACTGGAGTGGCTGAGTTACGAGATAAGATCTGCGTTGATAATCAGCCTCTAGCTCAGATGATGAACTCTTCACTTAGCGATCAACACTCCAGAGCCATACAGCCATTCCTGAATTGCAGTTCCAAAGACTCCTGGGAGTTGCTCAGAATTGCAGGCAAATCCCTGTCACCAACCTTCAGAACATCCACTGGGCAAACAGCCCAGATAAGCAAATAGTTTGGTCTAATACACACACAAGCCAGCAGTGCTAGACGAGAATCACACATGTGCACAAAATGTGCTCTAGACAAAAATATCTACAGAAAACTGTGTTCATGCTTTGTCAGGGTGTAGCATATACTTGAGGTGATAAATCATCTGTTTCTCTTCTCTCCCTCCCGTGGCTGCACAGGGATTAAATACCTCTATCAACCAAGTCTTTTAAGTTAAGTCAACCTTTTAAAGATTCCTCTTTCTTAATGCTTCACCATGCATGGGTTCACAAAATTAAATTATAGTATTTTTATCTGTTTGGGATCAGTACTGTTTCCTCCTCCTCGTGTTTACTTTCTTTCAGTAGCTGACATCAAAATGTTTTCTGGAATGCTGAGACTAAGTAAGTTATGCTTAACTCAATATCTAATACAAATAGCCCTGGGGAAGCTCCAGCAGCTCAATCATAAAAGCTACAGTTTCTTTTAATAGCTTGCCACACTTTGCTGATATTATATTTCTCTAATCACCAATCTTTACGTGCCTTCCTGACCTTGGAGCTCTCTGTCCAAATGACTTTATGGTATCAAAGGCTTGTGTCATTGGAAGAATGAATGGCTTTCATTTTTCTCCCTGAAACTTCCGGTTCCTGGCATCTGCAAAGAATTATTCCAAGCAGTGTTTTGCTGCCTTGCGGCCAGTGCCCTGTAGTGGCCTGACTGATGGAAGTGACTTTTCCCAAAAAGGTTATTGTGGGCAGTGGTGGGCGGGTGCTGCTATTGGTGCGCAGTCAGCTCTGCTTTCTCAGCTGATTCTGTCCCACCATCAAGCTACCACAAACATCGTGACTCCACAGCAATTAATTACTTCGGGTATTGGAAGGCTGCAAATAAAGGGGGTATGTACTGTTAGATAGTGGAATATAACAGTAAACAAAAACCTTCCAAAATAACTACAGGTTCAGATGCCTTAGTGTTACAATAAAGGTGAAGTCCTAAGTTCAAAAACTCTTAAAGAAATAATAATTGCAGGGAGATCTAGAAGATCACTCAGCAGAACTTTCTATATAAATGTCCAAAAATTACAGTTGTGTTGCTCTGAGCATTTCTAGGCCATGCCAGTCAGCGTTTGGATCCAAATTCTAAGATATTTAGCCTTCATGATTTCTCTCTTTTAAAGCTGGATTCTTTTTCTCACCATATACGCAATAAAACAACCTAAATGAAACTCATATACATTTTTCTTTCATTTTATTATTCCTTTTTTTTAATTTTTTTTTTTTCCTATGTGAGAATAGAATTTTTTATTTTCAGGACATTCTTTACACACTTACAAGCGTGTTATGGCTTTAGCTACACAACTACAATCAAGCACTCTTAGTGCTGAGCACTGAACCTTCATGTTGCAAAGGATAAACTGCTAGAAAACTTAGTAGTTGGAATAGATAAAGTCAGATGATGTAAGGTGACAGAAAGTCTCAGGTTAGAAGACTCCTATAAGCTCATATAGCTGATCAATACAGATAAAATTTGAAAATCCTGCTTTGTCTTTTAATAGAGAAGATTAAGACATAATCCATTTCTGTGGAATATTGTATTTGAATTACTTAAATTAAAATCTAATTCAAAGAATGAAAACAAAACATCCTCAGAGATCCAAATCCTCTACTTGATCCAAACTTTGCACCCCCCAGTGCCTCTCACTCAGCAGCATGCCTCTGCAACCCTTAAACGGAACGGAAGATCTCTTCTGACCACTTTTCCCCTTGGGGAAAGGACAACCACCAGGCACACAAAGTTTATGAAGCCAGAAGGAGTCAGCCATGATCCCCAGTTCAGGACTTCTCACTCCCTTTGTTCTATTAAAATGTAAAGATTAGGTGACACAGTTCATACTTCAGGTTTAGGCATTAAATATGTGCAATGGTCATCTCAGGCTTTATCCTTAACCCATAGAAAAAGCTTATGCTCTAGAGAGTGGTTCATTCAACGCGTTGCCTACAACAAGACTCACAGCTTGTTTCCCCTCCTTTGGCCAGAGTCCTGAAGGCAAAATTAGATGCCAGTGATGTGAATGCCTAATATAAGCAAAGAGGAATTCAACAACTAGCTCCTGTGTCAGAAGTTCTTCATTTCTTTTTGGCAAAGACTTTCAACAGCCCTAGAATCTCAATACCTTCAAACCTCTGATAGATTACTCATGAATTAAGACAGGTTTCTCCTCCTCCCATGTGAAATTACAGAATCACAGAACAGTTTAGGCTGGAAGGGACCTCTGGATGTCAGCTTGTGCAACCTTCCTTCTCAAGTGACAGTATGTTATTTTGACCATAAAACTAATCTTGCTGTGAGCAGTCATTGAATATGAAGCAAAACTGATTTCAAAGAATTTGGCCCTACTAGCTTGTGTAATTTCATCTAACACTTTTTGTAAGGAAAAAGTGTGTTGAATTTCTGGGTATTACAAATGGCCTTTCCTCCTGAGTAACTTCAATCCTTCCAGAGGCTGGAAAGAAAAGGGCTGGATGTGCTGAGGACTGCAATGACCCCCAAAACACAACAGATTATAAGTTTCTGGGAGTCCTTTGCCAAAAAGCTTCTGTGTGAGTCAAAGAGGTGATCAGCCTTCCTCTACTCACCCAGTCTGTTCAGAAACCTTTTGGTTCTACCTTAAAGCTATGGAGCAGGAGTTCTGCAGCGTGTCACTTTGTAGTGCCTTATAACTGTCATATTTTATAATTTTCATTGCTCCGACTTTTCTCTCACTCTTTTCCAAAGCCAGCACAAAACAATTCTGACTGTACCTCCACTGCTATCTGCTGTAATAAGAAACACTGAAAATCACAGTCCTGCATTATTTCTCCATTACAACAATCAGAAGTTGAGATTATTATTGGTGTTATGCAGTTACTACAGATGTAATAGCTACAGGAAGGACTAGGAAAATGCGATATCTAATCCTAGTTCAATTGGATTCATAACTCATAGTTTTTCTACACCTTGGTTTCCCCAGATATAAAATACTCTCTTTATAGCAAGTAAATTACAAATTAATTTCATGATAGCATTTAATAGGATTGTATCATGCAAGGAATGTATTTATTGGTATTCGCACAAAAATTACTATAGAGGAATAAAGATCTTCTGAGTAAGGAAAATGCAAATGTAACAGCATATATATTCCAAAAGAAAAAAGTGCATTTTGATTTTGTGTGCCATTTTATATCTATCTGAAGATTATTTAAAAAAAAAAAAACAAAAAACAAAAAAAAAAACAAACGCAAAACCTTAAGAAATTCTAGCAAAAAGATTTAAAAACAAATAAACCATTGGCAGATAATAGGGAAGTACAGCTTTATTTTCAGCATATTAGTAGCTACAGTCTTGCAGCACAAACATTTCCAGGCACTAAATGATTTCATTTGTCAGAGGCCCTAAATCTGAAGTATTTGGGGACAGCTATAATGTTATCTTGAGAGAACACAGGACCAACATAATTAGGAATAAAGAGGTAAGAAGCAGGGGAATTGCCTGCATAACTTCACTTTGCAAAATCCTCCCATGGAAGGTGGCAGGTAGGAAATCTGCATAATAACAAACTTGTCATAAGACAAGGCCAACTAAATACAACAATTAGAATTAACATTTTGCTTTGACTGGTTTCCCAGATTCCCCCTTTTCCCCTTCCCAGATTTCACTTGATGTAGTTAAAGCTGTGGGTATTGATTTTGTGCAATATTTTCCAGTGCATTTTATTCTAAGCATTATGTGGTTGCAAGATGACCATTTCTCTTTGTGGACATTGTTTTAAGAAGCTTCTATTGAAGTGCAAAACTTTTCTCTCAGATATCCCAATGAAAACCCAGAATACATTTCTTGGATTCCCTTTAGTCTATCTAGACTTTGATCTGTATAAATAATCCAGTCTAGCTCCCCAAAAGATTTACAGTATATGTACTCACATCACTCTGACTTAATAGTGGAGATTACCTTCTGCGCTCTCAGGTTATTTTTAGAACTACTAGAAGCCCTCTGCTCTCTGGCTGTACCAAAACAGCTCGCTAGATGCTGGATTTGGTCTTCCCAGCTGGCCCATCCACTACTTCCTGTCTGCTTGTGCTATTCCAGCTCAGTCAGATTCCAAGACAACCTCTGTCATGCGGTCACTCTGCAAGGGGTGCTGTGGGCCATGCTTTAGGGACTGAATCACCAATGGAGCTGATCTTCCTCACTATACTAATTGTGGTAACGCTATCTGAGCTGGCCTTTAAACCTGATACAGTACTTCTGAGAAATAAGCAGACATCATCTGAAAAATGAGCCATTTTTAATGCAGAAAGTGACTTTCATATTTAGGCAGTTCTGAACACAAATATATCTATACTGTGTGTTTTCTCTTGTCTCAGAAAGGAAGGAGATCTGATTAAGAAGTAACAGGGCTCAGATTAGTATATACCAGGGTGTGGTACTTTGTTCTTTTTAGCATGTAGAATTATTTTCCTGCAATTTAATCCTCTGCTTAGGATTTCTTACTGGAGAAAAATATTGTGTTGGCTAACACAGTGGTGAGATTCTTTTGCAGTACGATCAAATCAATGAACCACCTCCCAGAAATGCTGAACTGGGACAAATGTTCTTACTACCCTCATTTCTCTTCTCTAGTTAGTCTTCTTTTTAGTCTCATAGTTTCTAGCTCTTGCAGTTTTCTAACATCTTATGACAGCTAAGAACTCTGCAAACTCAAGTTCATAAAAGATCACTTTTGGTAGAAAAAGAATAAAGGCAAATAATAGGCTGTGGAAGACATACAAGGTTAATAGCTTTCAGATTTTAAAAACCATAATGAAAATGGAGAGCACCGACACAAAGACGAATCTGTAATGGAAGAGATAGGACCTTAGGATGTTTGGTCCTTTCAATTCTGTAATATTGCTACCCTGCTCTCCTCCTTTTTAATCCCATCCAGTCCTCCACACATCTCCTTATGATAGCAGTGTAACCCCTAAGTTCTTTTACAGATGGAACATCCTTGAAGTACATTGTGATAAAGCAAGCTTAAAGTTCAAATAAATTAAATAATCATTTGCATGAAATTTAATAAGCATTATGGTATTTCTGAAACGTACTTTGCAACTTGAGGGCCAAGATTTTCTGAAAGAATAAGAAATAGGAGAATTTATTCTGTAGTCTGCATTACAGAATTAATGCTGTGTTAGCACATACTATGTTCCACATTTCTTTTTAATCCTCTGGTTGTTCCTAAATCAGCAAACATAAAGGTTTCTCCTTCATTTTCAAATTGCCCATTCTGGCAGTTCTCATCCTTGTTAAAAGCAACAAAACCAGTACTGAGAAGCATTTAGTGGGAAAGTGGTTTCAAGAAACATTTAGAAGTAATCTTTAGGTGTTCAAGATGATTTTCTTCAATTTACTTGTAAGTTGATCTTACTATATATATATAAATAAAAAGCATAGCAAGCTGTACCTGGTGATTGCAGAAATAGACATTTACCCAATGTTTTTTATATTTACAGAATAAATATACTTCTTTAAGTAAAGAGACCTGAAAAAATTACTTTGTTAGTTTCTCACATTTCATCTCCAGCATCCTTCCTATATTCAAATCCTGCATTTTGTAAAGCTTTGAATTATGTCACTGTTTAACTATAAATCAAAATTACTCTTTCTGCCAAAAATCAAAGAAGCAATGAGCTAAGAACTGCAGAGATAGAAATATTTTTGAAATAGTTCAGGATATTTGCAAATTCGTGTATGTTTTCAAGAAACTCTGTAGTTGTTTCTACAAGCATGGAGAAAGATATTTTAGCCATAATGAAGAAAGGTGTAAGGTTTGGTAATCTCTCTCTCTGAAGTCTTCAGAGAGGCAGAAATCCTCCCACAGAAGTCTGGAACCTGGTATTCATCAGGTTGCAGCTCTGCTGTCACTCAAGTGACAGTAGAAATGGATGGATTGTACTGAAGATCTGTGGCGTGGGCAGTGTCAGTACAAATGCCTGTTGGAGTTTTTCCATTAGATGCATTTAAGGAGGTGATCTATGGAGAGGGAAGAAAACACCATGGCTCTCCCTCTATTTGCTGACTACATCATCTGTTGATGCATCACTTTTTGACCTGATATACGTCCGTGCAAGCAAGAAGGAATCTGCAGAGGGCTTCAATATGCACATGTGATATACACAGACATCAACATATTAGTGTGTATGGATTGTATAATGAAGGGCAGGGTTTTTCAAAGCTTTTCCTTTATATTAGACCCAAATAATTTCCATTTATTCTACAATAAATCCTGAAGTCAGCAGACTTGGCTATAAAACTAGTGCATAAGTATGTAGAAAACACAGATCCTCAGCAGGGCTGCTGCTGAATTTAGCCTGGAGGCAACAGTTTCTCTCTGTGAAGGCCAAACTAATGATATTTCACTTAAAAAGAAACCATACGGTCTGCTAAGAAAAATGGTTCCAGTGAAAAGCAAAAAAGCTGAAGTAACTGAAATGATCTGCATAAAGTAACACCAAGCTCATTTGCTGATACTGTTGACGAGATTTGGAAACAATTTGGATAGATCTTTTCTCATTAATTAGTTTTGGTCAGCTTACAGTTTAACAGAATGACTGTTAGAAAGCCTCTAGAACTAGATGGTTGTAACAATCATGAACTAAGATTATAAAGCCAATTTATTCTTCACATCAGTGTAAAAATAAACGAACACCTGATAATACTGAAATTTAGGGCAAGATGTGTGCAACTGTATTTTGCTATTGGTATTCATTTCTGCTCTCTTCTGCATTCTTTTATGCAAAGTACCAAATGATTTTGGGAAAGCCTTGTGCTATTTATAGTAAAGTAATTGTAGTATAACAAATCTTCTAAAGACATTTTTCAAACAAAAAGAAGAAAAAAAGAAAGAAAGGTGCGAGATATTCTGAAAACTCTCCTTCATTGTACACCCCAATTATTTATGTATTTATTTTTAATCTCTGGGAGATTCAAAAAGGGAAGAAACGATTCAGCCAGGAGTGCAAGTTTTTAGGAGGTGCTGCATTTACTTTGGATGTGTGCTGCACACATGGCAGAGTCAGCAATTTAGCGGAAGTGACAGAAGTCAAGTAGCTGCCAATGTCAGGAGTGGGGAAGGCAGATCTCACAGGAGTGGGAACCAAGAGAAAAAGCAGAAGTTCAGCTGGGCCTTTGGAATTTCCCACCAGCAGAAGGTGGGAAGCAGTCTTCAGGGCCCACCTCGTTGCCAGTCCCAACACAGTTTACCATCACTCTCTTTTCTCTGAATCATACCATACTTCAGCGTAGTGACTTCACCATGGTAAGTGAAGGCCTGTCAGTCCATGTGGCCACTTTGATTCCTCACTTATACAGATGCTTAGTTTTTTGGAAATTTCCTATCTAAGGAATGTAAACTTGACCATTTCGCTTTGAAACCACAGGTCAGCAGACCACCTATCTTCTAGAGCAGCAGTAAGTGCAAGAGATAGGACTTCCGACCCTGCTGCTATCCTACAACCTGGCTGTAATCCCAGCCCTAACCCATGTGTTTTGTCACATTACTCAAGGCAGGGAATGCATCCCTGCTTATGACTCAAAGCAGGAGCACCATTTTGTCACTGCATCAGTAGTCGTCATTCTTCCCCTCCTCTTTAACACACAAAATAAAGCGTTTCCAGTTTAATGATCTGTTTTGCCAGCACAAAGGTGCCCCTGCCCTGAAAGGATAGCATGTCAACTGAGGGGCAGAGAACTCTGCAGGAGTAGCTTTGCTGCTCCAGGAACACAGGTGGAAAACAAAGCTGTGTGGCAACCACCCCCTAAGCAGTCACTGATGTATGGCCACAACATGTAGTAAGCCCAACCCCAGCAGCAGCTGGAATAAACCTTTTTACAGTCTTCTGGAATGCAAGGGAAGGCGGATGGGCCACAGGGTGTTTCTTCTGTACACAGCAACCTGTTGCCCAAGGCAGGCCTTCTCTGCCCAGGATACTAGGCAGATCCAGGATACAGACTTCATCCTGGTGTTTCGTATCTCACCCGACACTCAGTTAATAGCACTTCATCACTGTTTCATTATTTTATAGTCAATACGGAATTCTTTGGACTACAGAATTGAGTTTTCTGTTGCAGTGAAAGCTTTTATCATTTGTGAACTAATATACACAGATGCCTCAACACTATCTTCTGCACCATTTCCTCCTGCCTACTCTTCTACTTGCCCTAAATCTATTATTTTATTTTCAATGTGTATGTCAGTGTCTGTACTTGCTCTTTTATTTTTTATTTTTTTTTTCCCCCCCATGGAAACGCTGACTGAATTTGTGGCTGGCTATATATTTCAGATACTAATACTGATTATTTTTTTCACTTTTTTTGAAAATGATGACTATTAACATTTGTGGCTTTACATGTGACTTCGTCAAAAATAGCATTGGTAGGGTTTCTTGGTTATGTGCTTTCTGTAAGTGATAGTAATAGAACAATTTAAAAGAAGACCTCGATGTCTTCATATTTAGGGACATCTCTATGACTCTAGACTACCGAAATAGAAATAAATCATTTCTGCACTTTCACGTTTATATGTGCAAATATTTTCAGAATATTTTATGATCTATTTTTTCCTCAGTTCCTGAATACAACTGCTTACAGTTTCATTTGAGGAGAGCAGGCAGAACAGTATTCACAGAATTACCACATCAAAGGAGCTTCAATTTCTGTTACACTAGAACTCGTTTTGATACTGATTGCTTAGGAATTCATTGTGTTCTTCATTTTTTCCTTCACTTCTGGAAGTAATAGGATAATCCTATTAATACTGTCATAAAATCAATGATTTCTGTCAACAACCTTAGTTTGAATCACATGAGAAGTTCCTAGGTGTCCAGGACTTCTTTAAGAATCAGTCTTCGGGTGATGATGTTTTGTTTTGAGCCACAAGCTTCCACTGTGGGCATCTTGAAGCACACAGAGCTCAGCTTTACGTTAATTAGAGGCTGTCTGTGTGGGTGAAGTCACAGATCAGCCTAAATACCAATGCCTTGGATGCATCCAGCTACTGCAGAATGGGAAAGGAATAGGAGAGGATGGCTAACATTTGAATGATCTTTAACATTTACTTGACAGCACACATTGTATAGTTTAGCAGAATGCATTATAGGGACAAGAACAGGCAGCTACAAGCCTGGCTACAAATACATGGAAAACTATAAGCACTAAATTTGATAATAGGAATTGTAAATTTTGAAGTTTTGAAGAGGAAAGTTCTGTATCATAAAGAATAAAAGAAAAGAGCAAGTCCTGACAAGAAACATACAGATATCCATACTTAGGATTATGATATAGGCATAGAAATTCTAGAATAATTAAGCTAAATACAAGCATATCAAATTGAATTCAATAACAGAGCAGCAAGAAAAGTTATTTGTTAATCCCACTTTTTTTTTTTTTTTCTTCTTTAAATAGAAGGGTATTAAAACATAGACCACATAACATTCCAATTATATGCAGACTTGGAAGACACCAGTTCTTATAGGCAGTTAAAACAAGAACATTCATTCAAATCTTCTCAATATTTGTATCATCAAGTACTAAAATGCAGAAGTCACATCTACACGTACAGAGGATTCACACCAACACAGATTTCTTCTAGCTCACCTTAAACAACAATCCCTACAGCAGTATGAAACAAAGAACAAATATTTAGATCCCACACATCCAAAATAGTAATTTTCTCTTTAGATAGTGATTCTAAAAATCCCCCTCAAGATAATTACTGAAGGCCTGAGCTGGTTTCTTGGGAAGGTGAGGAATGGCCTGAGTTTCCTTCAGCCAAGGCCCTAATTGCTTGCCTCTACTAATGAACTAATCTCGGACACCTGGAACTAGCAGGCTCCATGCTGGGCAGACAAGGCTCAGGTTACCTAAGAAATGCTCCAAACATATTTGCACAAATCACTAACCCTGCAGATGTGTAAATAGCACTTTTGTCATATTGCTGGAGAGATGGACATGTGTTTGCAGTGCTGTAGCACATAAAACCTGAAGATGAATTCATTGTGTTGCACTAATCCCTTCAAGAGGCCAGGTGGGTTGTAGGGGTGCCAGATAAGTGTGTTGATTATCCACATTACTCTCTGTATTAATCCACTTGTCTATGTGACACAGAATATCACAGACATTCACAGCATAAATATATAGATTGCTGGAAAAAGAATTATGTGCTGCATAAATGCCTGTTGTCTGTAAAATGTAACCTAATCAGGAAGTTATCCGAAAACCTTGGATAAAACCTAAACAAGCTAAACTGTTAAATGCAAACTGCCAGAATGCACTGATTCACCAACCAGTTGATCCTGGAGAGCAGGGAGTGCTTTTGCCACAGGCAGCAAAGTACTGCTTGTGCCTTTACTACTGAGCACTCAGTCAACACTGTAGACAGTAATGCTAAATACTCATAAAGGAATTTATCTACTTCTGTTCTCCTTTGGGAAAATACTTAACACAATAATGACCATGCATTCTTTTCTTCTGCTTTCCAGTCACATGCACCCTCAACAAAGGTCACAAAGATGTGCATACCTTAGAGAACAAAAATAATCCCCTCTGAAAATTTATCACAATTAAAATCATTAGTGAAACTAAGTAAAGAAAATAAGGCATTTGGGTATTTCAGGGAAGAATTCTAAATGTTTTTTAATGCTTGTAAGGAACAGGAATATATAGACCTGTTTAGATGCTTCCAGATATTTCCTGAAATGGTGAAATGTATAACACATAACACCATCCTGTCTTCATCATTAAAAAAAAAAAAAAAAAAAAAAAAAAAAAAAGCTTGGGACTGTATTTAAAGAAAGGGAAATGGTTCATGTTTCCAAACCAAGACACTTCTTGTAAAGTCTCTTCTGCCTACTCATATTTTATTTATTTTTTATTTAGTCACTTATGACAAGGTCTCAGATGATTTACCCTTCCCATGACCTTACATCTTTTCACTGAATTGTGACCTTGGATATTAATGTGCGTTTTGAGGCTGACTTTTTAAAGCATTTGTCCTCAATTCAGATGTTACTAGTGTACACTCATTCTCATAAAGGCCTCCCTTCTTGCATGCAGGGCAGACATTCTAATTTCCCATAAGCTATGGATTCTTTCTGTACTTGGGCCAGGGGTACTCTCGCCTGCTTTTCTACACAGCTTGATCTGCTGCCTTGATTTGTAGCATTCAGCAATGCTAGTTTAAAGAGAAGAAAAAAAAAAAAAAGAAAAAAGCTATCTATACCTTTACATATAGATCTGTCTATCAACATATACCAGGCCTGGGTGAGAATAAATAGAGAATAGAGTCTGTAATTCTAAGATACATGTGTGAATTTCAACTGAATTTGTATGGCAAATTGGTTTTGAAATCTCTTTCTTGAATTCACTTTGAGTTGAGAATTCAAATTAGATGCACAAAAACAAAAAATAGAAGGAAAAAGAAATGGGCATGGGAAACAGTTGTGATCTGTGGAGTGATTGAACACCAAAGGTCTTATTGACTTCAGCAGGGCCATGGCTTTGGCCTTTGTTGTGCTAGCAAAAGTTGTCATCTGTTGATAAGCAAGACAGAGGATGAAATCTACTTTTCTACTCTGTCCCAATCTTTCACTCTTGCCTATCTTTCATTAAAGTCTTTGTCACTGCCTACTGCCAGCAGTAGTTGTGACAAAAAAAAAAAAGATGGTCCCAAAGTGGGATCTCATGTAACAATCTCTGAATTTCTAAGTGATTTTTGAAAATGGATGTTCGAATTATTACTGTTTTCCAGAGAGCTCTGGGGACTCATAGTTACTTAGCAAATTTGATACAAAGTAATAAGGACACTGCTCTTTGCTTTCACTGCTATGGGAAGATGTGATTTTAATTTATTTGTATAGGATCATAAAGTGCATGTTCTAACAGTGTATTATGTATTCAAGATATTAGAGAAACTTTGGTCTTTTGTAACTCTCTGCATGTGAAGCTGTCAGGGAGAACTGACAGGTTGCCTGCCATCACCTCCTCTCCAGCTAAGTCAGCAGCCCACACTGTCAGTGTGAAAACATCTGTTGAATGAATTTATTGACTAGGTCTTAGGAGCCTTTTTCTTTTTTTTCTCCACACTGTTTATTACAGCCCTGACCTAATGAACTTAATTTGTTGACATGTTTCCCTCAGTGTCTTACTTGATCCCATCTCACATTTCTTTCTACTGTGCTGTTTTCTTGGCAACAGGAGTTCCTGGCGCATCAGCGTGTCCAGCAGTTGCAAATCTACCAGGCTCAGATGGCTACAGTTGGCATGGCGGGATTAGATAAACATCGGCTGGTGTCCAGGACTCCATCTTCCCCCACTGATTCCACATTACCTCACCCAGCCATGGACCAGCCCAGCCAGCATGTCTACACGACTGGTAGGATTCCCTGAAGACTACTTCTAATACGCAGGGCAAATGCATTTGTTCATGTAGGATCAACAGATTTAAATGCCTTGAATACCTCCTGCAGCAGTGCATTCAGTTTTAGCCTTACTGTTTCTTGGTTTTATGGTGCTGTACTGGCTTCAAGTCAACCAGTGCAGCTGATAAATCACAGGGTTAATATTCACACAGTCATAAATTATTATCATTGACTGGCTCTGGCAATATAGTAACAGGTGCATTTTTTGTGCCTTTAAGTCATTTATAGGTTTTTCTTTCATTTCGCTATCCTCTGGCTTCTTTCTCCATGTTCTTATTGCTTGTTTTGTAAAGAGGCCATCAATAAGTTGAAGAAAAATCTCCAGTATGTAGGATAGCTGCAGAATAATTCTCCATGTCTTCATTTGACAAGTGAGACTACACTACAAGGTTTATTCCCCTATAGAAAAAGCAAAGTTGCAACTCTGACTGGAAGGGAATATTGACTTCAACTCATGTGTCCTCTAGCAGTTGTGTGGAGTCTCTACAATAGAAGGCTTTCTGATCAGACCTGGATATAGTGAAGGGAGTATCTCCTACCAGTGTGGTCTAGGCTTTTCAAAGTCAAGGGATTTGAACACTCAAAATCATCAGTGAAGAGAAGAAAATGATGACAAAAAAATTCTTTTAGGTAACCTAAGCTGTTTTTGAAAGTTTGAATCTCAGCGTAATATTGCAATATGCTTATTAGCAAGTTTCACTTATTCTCTGCATAAGAAATGGGAAGCGAGTACTTAGATACACTGTTTATTCAGGCTTCTGCCAGAGGTATTAATTCTTTCACAATAGTTATAAAAATCTGTCATACTCTAGAAGCTTGCATTTCTTGAGGCTGCAATGATGCACTTAGGGGGAAAATATATATATATATATATATCCTTAAACCACTGCAAATGAGTGAGTGGACGCAAAGTGGCATCCAGAGATGAAAAGAGATAATTTTTATTTTACATATAGTCAGTGTAAGAATTTCACTTGTTGGGTGAGAAACATTTGGACTTTATGGAAGGAAATCTGCTAATTCACTTTCCATGAGTTTCTGCAAAAAGGCCAGCTGTGCAGAGACAGTGTTATTAGGGCAGGCCACTGCTTTTCTTGATGTGGTTCATAGAGTTCCCAAGACATCATAAACTCATTCTAAAAGACTCACAGAAGACAGCAAAAGGAAGCTCACTGCATATATGCTTCAGTGTCCTGTTCTAAAGTCTGCAAATCTTCTGGAGGTATGGTGTGATATTATATTTCACAGCACAGCTTTATTTGTTACTAATTTCTACAGGGTTTTCTCATTCTTACTGCTGTTTTTCAGAACATTTCACCTTCTTCAAAGCATGCTGTTAGACAACAATTTTTAAGCCTCTTGATCTCCCCCTCTTTGTTCAAAATATTATTTAAAGTTGCTCCAAATAAAGAATTTTAGAAATGAATGAGTATTAGGGAGCCATACTGGGGAGATTTTGCTTTTTCTGACTTAATGCAAATTCAGTTCCTTTTGTCTAGTGTTCTCTATCATTCTATGGCTCCGTGTTGCCACCACTTCAGTTTGTCATCAGGGACACATTCTGACCACAGTAATATTGGTGTAAATCCAGAATAAATCCACCAGTCTCAGTGGAGCTGCTCAGCTTTACACAAGGAATCTGAGAGCACAATCTGGCTGTGTAGACATTTGTTCTGGAGAGACAGAATAACCATCTTTTATAAATATTTCACAGCCGTCTGCAATTGAAAACAGTTGTCTTTCTCTCTTTTTCTTTTGTGGGGGTGGGGAGATTATTGGCTGAATCCTGTTAGGGAAATCCTACAGCCTATTTTTAGCAGTAAACTCTACAACATCTATTGTACCAAGCACATGTGCTCTGCAGCCAGCAGCAACACATCTGAATTACTTGCGCATCCTAAATCGATTTAGATGCTTGGAATAAATGAAAACATATCTCAGTCTTTTCTTAAGTTAACTCTGTTTATAAATAAATTGTTGCACTCTTTAGTGTCAATAACTGACTATTTAAAAGTTTTTTGCCATTCAGTGCTGACTTGACCAATTAAACTGAAATTTGATTGGACAAAATAATTCACGCACATCAAGATTGCATTTTTATTTATATTCTATTGTCTATGTAACTCTAGCTATATTTCTCTATTTTGGTCTCTATCAGTTTGGACTATGCAACTCTAAGGTTGTACGAAACAGAATAAAATGACTGCAGAAAGAAAGGCAGACAAGCAACACTTTTCAACTTTTAAACTATTTTTGTCAGTAATTAGAAGCATTTATGTTCACTGAAGTCCATTGGATGTCAATGCCTACTTTGCCCAAGTGCTTCTGAAAATCCTATAGCATGTTCCTTTACCTTCCTGCTCGGGCAGAGGGATGGGAGGTAAGGTTTTCTTAATTAGCAGTATAATGGCCATTGAATAGGTCTACAGTCTGGGTGTGCAGCAGACTTTATAAGTCAAAACTGTGGGTGCCAAGATAAGGAAAGATGAACATGTGAGCATGCATCTATTTGCATGCATACTTGTTATTTCAAATAACTTAGAAGAACTGATGATAGAGCTTCAAAATTTATAAACTGTGCAGTGCAAATAATGGCAGAGAAAGGAAATTATTAACTTTTTTGGCAATACCAGCAAAGATTTTAAGCTGCATTAGTTTATTTGTTCCAGATTCCCTGGTTCATTTTTCTTTCTTTTAAAGAAAATAAGCTGAAAAATCTGTACTAGAATTTATTGCTGTTGTACTGTTTTGCATGTTGGATCATCTTAGCATAAAAGTAGTTATGCTACATGTAAATATTATTTTTGTGTTCTCCTAATGCTAAACATAACTGTCATAATTTCATTTTGACACAGCATGATCCATAAGTATTGGATCTAAAGGGCACGAGATAAGTAATATGGCATATATGTCAGCCTACCTAGAGCAGCATACTTTAAAAATTATGGCTTCTAACGGAATCAACTCAAAAACTTAGCTTTGCATTAGCCACAATGGTTACAGATTCCCATTCAGCAAAGTTTTTAAGCACTTAATATCCATTCAATTCTTTGCCAAATAAGGGTGGTGCTGAGCATGTTCTTGAATCTGTACTTTAATATTGTATTTTCTTCACTGGTTGACTCTTCAGTAGCAGGCTAACACAATTTTCCCAGAACTGTGTTGGCATAGCATAGTTCTATTGGCTGATACATAAAAAGGAGGTTTTGAGTACAAAGTTTTGCAGCTTGGAGAAGTTGTTAATTTGAGTTCTTTTCAACCGTAAGAGGAAGAAAAATGTTTCCCAAATAAAAATGGCTGACAGGAGTAAGAAAAATATTTCCAATTCTAGACATTTCTGTGGGATATACAAACAACGAGTAAATAAATAAAATTCTATTTCAGGGCTCAAACTTGGTTTAAGAGCCTTGAAAACTGAAGATTTCATTAGTTCTTAGCCTAGTTTTTAGAACCGCTCTCTTCCTCCAGGTGCACAGCTACAGAGCAATGTGATACTGATATCTCTGGCTTAAAAAGTTGTTCTCTCCTGGGAGAAATGAGTATAGAAAATTCCAAACAAGCCTTGCACTGTGGTATAACAGCAGGATTTGGTCCTAACTGAGCAATGGATGGAACAGAAAAAGGACGCTGGCTGCCACTGCTGCAGCTCTGAAATTTCCATTTGATATACTTTGAAATCCGGACTAATATATTGTATCAATTAAGTAGTAAAAACACAGCGTCACTGTCATTGCAAAATGTATTTTAAAGGACTTTTCTGAATGATTCTTCTTGGATTGTCATGAATACATAATATTTCCTTGTTATACATAACAAGAATAATACAACAATATATATAGAAGAATATATATATTCTTCTAAGAGGCTATCCAACCTCTTAAAGAAAGATAAAGAGTAACACTATTTTTTTCTATTCATAAAACATATAACAAGAAAACACTCCTTTTTTTTTCTTTTTGACATTCATGTTTTTAGTGTAATTTTTGAGCATCTTTTTTTAACTTTCTTGGTTTAACAAGATGTAGCTTCTAAGTCAAAATTTGGACTCTCTGAAACAAAAGAGGAATTAAAGATCCAGAATTTTCATCTTTCTTCTACTGGTAAATAAAATCCAATTATGCAACATTACGCATGACAGGCGACTGAATAATTCACATTTGTTTTACTCTGTTTCTTTCTATGTTGTCTTTTCACTGAAGGTGTTGTATATGACAGCCTGATGCTGAAGCACCAGTGTATGTGTGGCAACTATACTAATCACCCTGAGCATGCAGGAAGGATCCAAAGCATCTGGTCGAGGCTGCAAGAGACTGGGCTACTAAACAAGTGTGAGGTAATAAAAAATAAAGACCAGATACGTGACTTTTTTTTCAAGTGCATTGCATATTTGTTAAATCCAAAATCTATCTTACTTCTGTAAGAATAGAATGAACTGACACAGGAATTATTTAGATTTAATTGACTATATTAAAATAAGGCATTTCAGTAAAGCACACTTTCCAAGTGTAAAGCAAAAATTTTGCACAATGAATATCATTATCCGCATACATCAGAACATAAAATCCAGCTACACCTGTGTTCTTCATCTTGGTATATTAACCACAGACACAGACCTTTCAGTAGAGCACCTTTTAATTTCTTAAAGCAGGTAACAGGTTTTTTTGTTCTGAAGTAGTACAGAGCATTGCTTGTTTAAATGTAGTTTCTATCACTTCATAAGCATGTTTCACCTTGTCTTATTTCAGGCTATAGTCTGTTTTCATAAGCATTTACATTTGCCTGAAGTACGATGGGTACCAAGACAAAAATAAATATATGCAAGTGCAATATAATAAATATTGCAGAAAATAATATCAAAGCAACAGCGGACCTTTATTCCATTTCAAAATCACGTACTAAAATATCATGCTTAAATAAAATATGAGATCTCTCAGATTCCTATATCACCTGGGCTACTGAAAACCAGCTTTTACTGCCACTCACTGCTTCCCATGAGTTGTACAGCACTGTCAACTTCTGCAGAAGCCAGTGACAACTGAAGGTGCTTACTGCACTGCAGCATAAGTCAACAAAGTTCAACAAGTCTGCTTATGTTTTGCAGGATCTCCAGATTATTGGGTCTCAGTCAGTTACTTTCATTATATATTTAGGTTTTTACAAAGGCAAAAGAACTTGCACAGCAGATCCCTGTTTTTTTTTTTGTTGTTGTTTTTTTTTTGTTTTTTTTTAGGAATTTTTCTGCATGTAGCCTAGCATACTGGGCAGTGAGATATTGCAGGCACTGGAAATGGATTTGTTGTATACAGTCATCTAACTAGGTAGCAGCACTCTAACAGGCTAATGGTTCTGTGGTTTTTTTTTGTTTGTTTGTTTGTCTGGTTTTGTTTGTTTTGTTTTGTTTTTAGTTTGGATAATTTTTCAAATCTTAAAGACTTTCTTTCAGCAAGGTCATTAAGCCCAAATATCAAATAAGTGGTTTCATTGATGGGATCACATACTTAAGAAGTAAGTTAAACACCCAGTTGAGTGCTTCACTAAATGAAGGCCTAGATACCTTACTGATTCTGGAATCATACAGAAAAGTCAAGAGAGGGCAAGTAAGTATGTGGGTCACTCTGAAAGTAATTCTTCGTATTTATTTCCATAGAAACCAGAACAGATTAAAAGACCACAATAGCACTATTTAGTGGAGCAAATTTTCAGCTACAAAACACTTTTTTCAACATAGTCCTCACCATCAGCTGCCAGCAATGAACAGGAGCCTGCATGTCACTCTCGTAAAAATCTGCACCAGTGGAGGTGACCCACTGTCACTGTTGCCATTGCTGAAATGCACCACTCACTGCCTCACTGTGCTCTTATCCACTGTTTGGTCTCTCTAAACTTTCAGCAAACACCAGTGAATGTCAATGACTGCCATCTTTTTTCTCATGGAGGAATTCACTTCCAGACTTTGCTTCATACACATACCCGTGACAGACACCATTCTGTTAGACTGCCCCTCTATACTATCTGTCATGAAGCAATAAAATGTACTGGAATATTTTTGGGAAGGTTCAACCTCTGCTACCCTAAGACTAACATCTGCCTCTGATATCATTAACCAACATAATAAAATAGGAGGCATTACTTTCGGAGCAGCCCTCTTGAAGTGCAGCATGCCACCTCGTATTATTTTATTCAGCAATAAATAGATGTTGCTAACAGAAAATTGTGTAGATCTGGAAAAGTTGTTAATTGGTGAAATAATATAGGTTAATTCTGAAGTTCAATATGTCCTGTAAGGTTTTTCTTATAATTCTGCCATTTCAAAAATTGAAATGTAACCTAATGAGTCTTCCAAAATCCCAAATGAGAAGAAAGGAAGTAAATCCTCACGTTGAATGATATTCAGCTTATTTTGACTCCCACTGTGTACTTAGAAATGAAACTGGAATGTGAAATGAACTATTACATGCAACCTCTGGTTATAAAACTTTGAGAAACATTGGTGTGCAGCTCATGCATTGATCTGATGTTTATCTTGATTCTCTTACATAGCTAAAGACAGGATTACATCTGATGGTGCAATCTGTTCTTTGCTTCACTGAATTCTCTAGCATTTGCTCAATAACAAACTCATCTTCAAATCTGCTTACTTCTAAAATACAGAAGAATTAAAATGATTTGCTTCAGTGTTAATTTGATTCTTTAAAAAAGTTATTCAGACAAATATCTGACTCATATATCACCAACGGAGTAACAACTGCGTTATTCAAGAAGTAATGCATTACTACAGTTAAGCTGCATTCTAGAATAGTCCACATTGAAAATACACAGCCAAAGCAACACTTGCACTCCACTGTCTCCTTTACTTACTTCTGAATGTCTCCTCATGGACATTAGTATTTTTTATGTAATTTCTCAATATATGTTTTGTATGAGTTTCTGTCAGAAGGAGTTTGGGTTAAGGGAAGGTCACTGGGTTAATTTTGCCAAGACCAATGCCTGGTGCACCAAGTCTGAAGGATGGTTCAGGAAGGCTGCAGTATCGTTCTTTGTCTGATGAGGAGCTCCAGGATCAAAACTAGCTCAGTCAGGGGTGGCTCAGATCTCTGCACTTGCAACATGTGCATTTTTAGCCAGAGGATCATGTCAAAGGGCCCTCCATATTTTGTTAATTTAGCAAGAACCTTTAGTTAAATGAACAGTGCATGTCTGTATGATCTGTATTACTTCTATCAGGGAAAAAAACTAGCCCCTGCCATCCATACATGTGAAATCAAACATATTGGCTGACACAGTTTATTATAGTCAAAAGATGAATCTGGGCAAAGTAATTGCTCATACTGTCCTCGTAGATAGAATATGTAAAATGTATCTTGGTAAAATCACAACAAGATTTGACTGGGGTATTTGAAGCTGTATCTTCTCTATGAAAAGTAGTGTGGCTGGATTTGTTCTCCACTACTATGGCCAGCTGGCATTGGAAAGCCCATATTCACACTACCAGGAGTGTACTCTTATGCCTGTGTCAGTGCCCAAGCCATGTTTGGGCTTTTTTTTAGGATAGTGCCCATTGCTGCTCAACCAAAATGGTGTGAAGGGCCCCATTAACAACATAGCAGTACAGAGGATTGTGTTTCTCTGCCTCTGAATGTTTCCTAGCACTGCTCACTTTATGAAGGCTGCTCCAAAAATAATGCCTCCTATTTCATTATGTTATACCACAGCATGAGAGGCAGATGTTGGTGGTATGGCAGTAGAAGCTGAACTTTCCTGCCAATATTTCATTGCATTTTGTGGCTGTGTGAGAGATGGCAGCAGATGGACAGTCTGACAGAATGGTGTTTGAAGTCATGCAATTTTCTCTTCATAAACAGCAGTGCATAGCAGCCCTACCTTTGGGACAAAAGAAAGGCTGACTGTTTTGGTAGTGATGTCTGCTTTTCACTTGTTTTATGGAGAGGTAGTATTTACATAACTCCTGTGGGGCCTTAATTTATGCACAAATGACTGACATTAGACTACCCTGATCAGTACACTTTTGGAGAAGAAAAGAAGAATGCAGACAAGGTCTCACTTCATGCTCCCACCTCTCCTTCCTTTAGGGACTGTGGTTCAGAACATTTTCCTCTTCAGCCTGGAATTTGATCTTGGTTGGGCTAGTTTTCTGTAATGGTAGGCATTACACCTCCTACTGCCTATATCTCATGGACTGAAAGAAAGAATTTAAAGTTTTAAAAACCTTTGTTTCTTCCAGATCACATGATCGAAATATATTTAAAAAAATCCTATCCTCTGAACCTCAGCTTTCCACTAATGAATAAATAATGCAGGAAAAGTCCATGAAGACGCTTTAAGAGCCAAACTCTACTGTTTAAAACATATTCAGACTAGGCACTGGGAGATCAAAATACGTGAAGATAATAACTGCATCTCTTTATAGGTGCATGAATGTGAGAGATACAACTGGAGTTCCCACAAAAAAGGAGAGAAAGAGATGTACTGACTAGCAAAATACCTGTATTATCTGTATGTTATGTTTTGTTTTGTTTTGTTTTGTTTTGTTTTGTTTTTTTAATATGAGAGAATTGAACTGTGATGAGAATTCCCTGAAAAATAAGACCTTGTCTGAAGACCTTGTTTATAAAGGATAGCCTGGGAAAATTTCACAGAAATTCTATATCCATATGAATATCTGCAGTAGAGGCAAGACACATACTGAGAGACCTGAGCGAGAAATATTGCTTAAGCTAAGTCAACAATTCCTGTTAGTTCAGCAGAGAGAAACAAGTGGTGTCACCTTTGTCTTTGTGAATCTCTGGCTGTGCAAGAGTTCATTTTGCTGAAAGGCTAACCAAAATCTCTTGGTTAATAGAGGTTATTTGTGTGAAACTTTAATGGTATATTTTAAACACAAGACCAGATTAGACAGTGCTTTTTACCTTAAATTCTGTGAGAGATAAAACCATTTTCCTGTTCTGGGGAAAATAACTCTGGCTCTGGACTGTTCTTTTGAAGCACTCGAGTACATTTTGCTCTCCTGATACATGCAAATGTATCCATTAATGGGGGAACTGCATATGGCAGGGGAGAAAGCACACGTTAGAAAAGAATGACTTGCCCTCTGTTACTGATGTATGCTAGTTAAGCCCTTTCAGCCTCCCCGAAATGAAATATGTTCCACAAAAATATGTTCTGTGCTATTTCACCTTTTTCAGTTGCTTTTTATGCTTATTTTCTGCTTTTTAGTAGGCTTTAAGCTTTTGATAACAGCATGGGCAGTGAAAATGAAGGATATAAAATAAAAATGACATGTATAAAAATGTATGTCTAAAGTTATACAAAGGCATGATATATGATTGGATAGCTCATATCAGTGAGAGCCATAAGCAATTACTCTGCATAACAGATTTTATATAATTCCAGACACTGGCAACAAAAGCATGTTATTAGATGTGCTTTTGTGTATCTTCTAAATCCTGAAATCACTCAGTGAAGAAATCAAATAGCAAATCATGTAAAAACTATTGTTCTTTAGCAATTATCACAGGTAATTTTTAGTATACCACATTTTTTTTTGTGTGTGGAGCCTTAGATAGATGTTACTGAAAATAGCCTTACCTGCAGGGATAGAACAAATGTGGGATGAAAGGAGTAATGAATGAGGAGGTGTGAATACAGAAACAGCACAGACGTGCTGTGTTTACCCTTCCCTTTTCTCCTGCCAGTTACTGCGTATAAGTGCAGGCTGGTGCTCTGTGTAGGAGCTGGAGAAGCCTTGGAGAAAGGACAGTACTGGGGTCTGCATGGCCCAGTTCTGCAGTTCAGCTGTTGGCTGTGCCCCAAGAGCCTCACTGCTAGGAGTATCTGGGAAAGGACTGTTTCATGCTGTATGATTTCTTCACTGAGCCTGTTTCTGCACAACCTGTTTCTTCCTAGAAAATATGGATAATCAATATTGGGTAATAGGTAGCTCTTCAGCAGAATACTGCTCCACTTCATTTTGGACATTCATTTTGGAGATGTCACTACCAGACCCTACTCTGTTAGTGCAGAGCCATAGGACACCATGCAGCTCCGTGCTACAAGAATAATGGGTGGCTGTGGGTCTCCTTACAGTTAGAGTGATATAGCATTTAAGAGCACTTAAAAAAGAGCCAGACAGTTAACTGTCTTAAACATATCTTACAGAGCTTTTGTGTAACTTGCAGAAAATATATGACCAGACAGTGAGTATTTTACTCAAGGTTCTTTGATGTGACTTCCATAAAATACCACTTTACTTTTCTTTCATATTTGTTTTAGTTGTTCTAGAAACCAGCTTTCCTTTCTTGTTTCACTGTGAAGAACTGGGCATATAGATTTTGAAGCAGCTTATTAGAAAGACAGAACTTAATTAAAATGGATGAATAAATAAATATTACCAGTCACCTCACTTGTGAAGCAAAAGACTTCATCTGACTCAGAAGAACTATTATAGAGTGTACTGATTCCACGAAGTAACATAATGTGCTGATTTTGATTGTGCAACTGTGTGTTTAGAGGTTGTGAATACATTGCTACAAATCCTCATGTGAGACTGGGAGAGGCCTGAATAAACTGCAGATGAAAAAAGGGTTTATTAAGTCATTTAATTCCTGGATCATTCCCTAAAATGTTTTTTCCATTGTTGTGTCCAGACAAGTTTTTAACACTACAAGGAATAGGGCTCCCACCATAACCCTGCATGGAAGCTTATTCCACAGTTATCTACATTCAACTTTTAGGGCACTGTTCCTCGTTAGAAAAAGTCGCTGCTGCTTAACTCGATATAAACAGGGCATGATTCTTCTGGCTGTCCCTGGGCAACTCCTTTCCTTTCTATGTTTTCTCTAATGCTTATAATACTGCTTTCTTCTCCTAGTAACGATGTTGGTGCTTCCTGATATGCATGAGTGGATGATGGATATAATGACAGCTTAACCTATAAAAAAAATAGATGCAAGCAATATTTCTGTAGAAGGTTAATCAGTCTAGTAAAAATGAGATGGTCTGTTTAGGTAACTTCTGTACCTGTTTATTTGTAGGCCTTGCCAGTCAGACAGATCCACATTCTAGACTGTGAAAGGTTTTGCCCTAGGTGTTCAAAATGACCAGCTCTTCAAAGAGAGCCTAAGACCTTAAAAATAGTCTGCTTTCTCGTGTTATTCAGTATCAAGATGAAAGATTATCTTGGGACCAGAACTTTGTTGACAGTGCTGTTTATTATGCCTGAATCTGAACAATATCTGCTTCACGTTGTTGTTTGCAAAGGTACTTGCACTGGCAGATAAGTAAATTTTTATGACAGGCTGTAACTCCAAATACATACAAGGAACAGATCTACTGAATAAGAATGAATTAGTCTTACTGTTTCTCCCTTCTTTCCTATCTACCTCCCTTTCTAAAGTGATTAAATGTGTGTAATTGATTTATTGAAGTAGTCCCACTCTTTCCTTTTTTTTTTTTTTTTTTTTTTTTTGATTTAAATGAGGAGACTACAAGCTGGAGAAACAGTTAAAGAGACAAATCTCACTTATAAAAACATAAGGAAGCAAGTGGGTCAGTATCTGCAACAAGAAAAATGACCCTTAGAGATCAAACATACATTCTAAAAATAAAAATAAGAGAAATATTTTACTTAAGAATGTAAACACTAATTTTCTTCCTCTCCCTGGCTCTCCTCGTGGTGATCATGCTCCCCCAACAGCATAAATTGCAGTAATTACAAAAAAACATGAATCTGCATTCAGAACACATCTGCAGCTTCTGCAGGTGTGAATAAGTTTTTGTTCTTTAAAGAACAAAAGTCAACTCTCTAGTCAACTCTCTGATTTAAGAAATATCTTACATTTTGGTTTGTATTTCTTAAAATAATGTATAGAAGAGTCAGAATCTTTTCTTTCTCTTGTACTTGAAATCCTTTATTAACTCTGCTACAACTTAAGCATTTGTGATAAACCACATAAGCATTTGTTTTTCATATAGCATTACTTTAATAAACAAATCAGTGTCACATTCCTGCATGACACAATTTCAACCCATTATTAATCATACTAAATGTTATTTCAAACCTTTACTTTTTTCTTTTTTCTTTTTTTCCTAAATATTGTCAGTGGAATATTGTAGGCCTCTGCTGTTTTCTTTCAGCGAATTCGAGGTCGAAAAGCCAGTCTGGAGGAAATACAGCTGGTTCACTCTGAACATCATTCACTGCTGTATGGCACCAGCCCCCTGAACAGACAGAAGCTGGACCCCAGGAAACTCCTAGGTCTGTACAGGCCTCTATTCTACTGAGAACAGCACATTCCAGCACTGTCATTAGTCATAGCTGGTGTCAGTTTAAAATACTTGGCAAGCAGTGTGACAAAAATTCACTTTTTCCAAATGCATTGCTATGTGGAAGGAGAATGTTACAATGGAAGCCAAATATAGATTAGCAGAATGCACAGGCTGGAAAGCACAAAGAGAAGTTTCTTCTCATTTGCTTCAAAACTGTCAAAACATTAACCCTTTATTGTAATTTGTTCTGCATCATAGATCGATGGCAATTTTGAACACAATCTTCAATCTCCTTGTGTTCTCTGCTTTGAAAATGAGAGTTTAAGATACACTTGCTTGTCAGAACTGCTTGTTTGCTCTTCTCATTTGCTTTATTTCAATGACTTCAGCCATGCTAAGTGCAGATACCATGCCTGAGTCTTGCTATGAAGTGAACTTTATTTTAACGCCTTCCCTTTATGCAGAATATCATATATTTCTGAATAACGGGGAATGGACTTATTAAAATATTAAATGGACCTATGAATATACAGAATGCCATAAAACTGTCAAGATTTTCATATAAAATATCTTCAGGAACAGCCAATGCTCATCCTAAGCTCTCATAGTAGAAAAGTAAGGTTAAACTGGGCACTGTCATGAGAAGAGCAAGAAACAGAGCCTCTTCTTGCACCTGCTACAATGACGTGAAAGGAAACACAAACAGGGCATTTTGAAAATAATCTTTGAATAAAATCCTGCCTTTTCTATCTCTGCACAAAAGATGAAACACATGCTCTGCTATTTTTAATACACATATCCTAAAATGTGGAGATTTGCCTAAATGTAATAAAACTCAACCCCAAAACCACAACACTAGCCATCAAAAGAAATTGCTGTTCTAGTTTTATTAATACATAGCAATTATTTTGCTTTGGGAAGAGTTCTTTCCATAAGGTAAACCATGGCTTCAGTGAGCCATAAAATTAGATAGGAGAAATGTATTGATCACAGTAACATCTAAGTTTATACACCTTTGACAAAACAAAATCAAAGCTAAAAAATAATTACAACATGATAGGTTCTCAGAAGCTAGAATTTTCAAGGTAGGAAATCCCCACAAAACAAACAAACAAACAAATAAATAAGAACTAAATTATTGCAAAATGAAGAATCAGAAACATTTTGATTTGGGTTCATCAACATTGTCAAAATGTTCCATTTTGATAGAGTCAAGCATTTCATTTGGAATTTTTTTTATTATTTTGATTCATTTTATTTTAATTTTTACATTATTTAATATAACATACATTTATATGAAGTCTTGTTCCCATTTTGGACTGTTATGTGGGATGGAGTGCGTAGTTTCAGTTATGGAGGAAAAAAAGTAATGGACCCAGGTATTCTTGCTGTGTTTCTACCTGTGTATACAGAATGCAGAAAGCTCTGTTTACCTAATCTCAAAATCCGTTTATTTGTTCACAGTTCTTTACTCAACACTTGTGCCTTTGTCATTTGGCACTCAGTCCAAAACATTTACACTGAGTTTATATCGAGATCACACTCTTAGCTCATACCCCAAGTGTATCTTTGGCTGAATGCCCTTTTCTGTCTCTGTAAGATGTTTTTTTGCTGCCTCTTGCGTGGCCTTTTATGAAGACAATGGTCAATTAAATACCCTTCCTACATGCTTTTGCATGTGCCTGGTTTTTTGGCTGGAAACTCTAACCATTTAAGCTTTCATACTCATATATAAAATAACTTAATTATCTTTTACATTTTTCCAAAATGCAGTGTGACTGTTCCATCTCTCATTGTCCCCAGTTCAGTGTGGTTGAACCTAAACAATGCTGACATTAAAATTAACATCTTGGTATGGTACAAAAATTCAAAATGATGTGTAGTGAAGGAGAAAAATCCAAAGGAAATGTTTCTCATCAAAAATGTCATCAACAAAACATCATCTCATAACTTTCCCATTTCAAGTAAAGTGCATTCTTTTTCCTACAGAAATTGTTCCATCAGATTATGGTTTTGCATTCTAATGAAAAGGTTTTTGTTCCTTCCCTTACTCCTCTGTGCACAAAAAAGACAGTCACACTTTGTTCTTCATTTAAGCCTCAGAAAAATATTTGTTCCCTGTCCCTGTTCAGAAGAGGACGTTTACATTTTCTGAAGGTCTCTTCTTGCTCACATGAAGTTTCTGTATCTTGTAAATAGAAAAGAATCACCTGAAGGGATAAAAAATATTGAGTGACTAGAAGTAGAAATGTGCTACCTGTCAATAAGTGCTGATTTCTCTGTTAAGGTAAACTACTCTGTTCTGGAAGGCTGTGAAGTAAAACAGCTGTGAACTACTGAAGTCAGTGAGAATTGTGTACATAGATATTGTTCACATACTCTTCATGCTTTTAGAGTATAAACTGTCTTGAACTCCCAGCTTTATTTTCTTTATATCAGGGGTTGCCAAAGCAGCTATTGCAAATGATTGCTTCAATTTTTACACTATCATGCAGTTTAGCTTTTAACTGATCATATTTCACCGTGGTGTGTTAAACAACATGTTATGTTGCATTACATTTTCTTGACGTGAATGAAACTAATATGGAGACTGTGTGTCACATCACATTATGGTTTCATATGACAGAATACAATCTTTCATACCACTCTGAATGACCTCAAGGGCAGAACAGTTTGATTGCTTTTTGCCTCCTCAACCATAATTAATAAAGTGTTTCTAAAAATCAAGTTTCCTATGATCACAAGTTTTTAAAAGTGGGAAATACCCTGTCAACACATCCCTGACAGTGAGGCAATATTTAAACTACAACTAAGGGATGCATTTATAGAGCATCTCTGCAATTGCATTTACTTCCTTAGAAAAAATATCTTCGTTCTTAAAGGATGATTCTGGAAGCAAGTGGATCCCTCAAACTGACACTGTTCTTTACTAAATGGTGCCTTTTAACAAGTAAACACATTTTTAGTGGATATTTTTCTGTTGATGGGGGTGGTATTTTTTTTTGTTTGGTTGTTTTGTGTGTGTGTGTGTTTTGTTTGTTTGTTTGGTTGGTTGGTTGGTTTTTGTGTATGTTTTTGTTTGTTTGTTTGTTTGTTTCCAGAAAGGGAGCGTTTTCCCATCACTCTTCTTGCTCATCAGACTGTCGGACCTGAATTGCAAATCTCAAAAGTGGTATTCTTGGCTTCTATAAGGGCTTCCTGCTTGGCCACCTAGTTTGACTAACAAGCTCCTACTACCTTCATGGGTTGGCATTTTTGAGTACAATATTTCTAACTCTACCTATGAATTTTTGTGGTGAATCTTCTCTAGATCTTTCTTGTCAATTGATTTGCTTGTGACTGCAAAAACCAACATGATACAAAGCCATTTGTCTTTACGTAAGTCACTCTGAAAGTAATGTTTTCTATTTATTTTGATGGAAACTACGACACATAGAAAGACCACAATAAAACTACTGGATAGAGCTACAAAACACTATTTTTCAACATATTCATCACTGTTAGCTATGCATTTTCCTCCAGCAATGTGCAAGAACTGGCATGACATGCTCATCAAAGCTTGCATGGCCATCCAGAACATGGCTTGTTATTCACATCTCTGTCACCACTGCTGAAATGCACAACCCACCACCTCAATGTGCTCACATCCACAGTTTGCTCTCCGTAAATGTTCAGGAGGATAAGGGAATGTCAGTAGGTGATGTTTTTTTTGTGCCCAGAGGAATTCAGTTCCATGCCTTTGCTTCATTTTCTTCTCGATGTCAGATGCCATTTTGTCAGACTGCCCCTCTGCTGCCATCTGTCGCATGGCAACAAAACATAACAGAACATTGGTAGGAAGGTTCATCTTCTTAGTGCCATAGCACCACATTTGCCTCTGATGTTGTGGCCAACATAATAAGATAAGAGATACTACTTTTGGAGTTGTCCTCACCTACTGAAGTATCTCAATGTCTTCTTTCTATTATTGTCTTATGCTGGATGTATCCTAGATAAGAAAGGGTGGTACTGGGAAATATCTACTATTTATCAAATTCAGCTGAGGCAACAACTCCAAGCACAATTCTCACTATTCATCTTCAGGGTTTGCTTTTTACTATTGATTTTCATTTTCTGAGAAGTGTTTTGAGATCCTTTCTTTCTTAGAGGATAGCCAAGTGATGGTCTCTGTCTCTGTCTTACTGGAGATTTTCTTGAAGTTCTTTTAATGAACTCTTGATGTTTTTCTTATTTTGAAAATTCTATCTTCAGCTTTTTTGCTCTCGTACAATAAGAAATTAGTATCCTGGCAAATTTCTCGATGAACTTAAAAGGCTTTATGATTGTTTTTCTCTGTTTTAATGCTATCCATTGATTGATTTTAGTGTCTTTCCTCACCATCTGCTTTTCTGTTTCCCATTTGTGTTTGTTGTTTTTAATAGTGTTTACCATGTACAATGTGCCCTGCTGCACAGAGATAAATGAGAATTCATCTGTTCTCTCTTATGCAGTGGAATTTAAGAAAAAAGTGTAATCACTCTATATTCTAAAAATTCCTCCTTTTATCTCAAATTTCAGTCTGTGTTTCTATTAACATCTGTCACTTTTGTAGCACTAATTTTTTAGTTAGCTGCTCAAGACTTTTTGATTTTCCCTATAGCAAAAAGTGAAAAACTGCTGCCTTCATTGGTCCCTGGATCTGCTTAGCAAGAAATTTGGAAAATCCTTCCATACCTCTGTTCTGACAGTCTTTGTCAGTAAACATTTCCTTGCGTTTCTGAGGCCATTAGGACTCTCAGTACGAGAACTTTGCATAGCTGCTGCACCTGCATTTCCCCGGTTGCTCCACAGGAGGTTTTGTTTCGCTTCTCTAGCACACTGTGCAAACTGATCAAAGGCTTCTCGTCGGTTAAAAATACATCTTGGATTTTACTCAAAGTGTAAAGCACTTTCTTCATCTCAGACCTTTCAGTCTGGTCTCCCATACTTCAAAGATGATGGCTTATAATTGTCTTTATACATTTCATTGGCACCTGCTAAACATGAGTAACTGCAGTGTTTGCCCCTTCCATAACAATGGGTGGCTCCTCTTGGTAACTTGAGTGATTCACTATCTAACGCTTCCTCCATATGGGAAAGCCACAAAACCAGTTCTGTGATATGGCAGGAGAAAAGTCTGTGTTCTCTTCCACAGCTGCCTTAGGATCAGATTACATACTTGAATAAGAATGGCATCAAGTCCTGAGATTCTTACCCTGTTTTGAAATTATCCTTATCAAGCGAAACAATAAGTTTAGTGGTTCAAAAAAAAGAAAATGTGAACAAATAAAAAGTGATTATAATCATTAACTTTATCACATTATCTATAAAGCATAATAAGCTAGAAATTAGATTCTAAAACCTATTAAGTTTATGTTCCCTTTGGTAGAATGTATACACTGAGCATTACTGACATAAATAATGAAAAAAAAAAAATCATGTTATGTTTTAAAATGTTAAAACATAATAATAAAAAAACATTAAAATATTCGTTAATGGGATATTAAAAAGATAGACCCCTTCCTAGCTATTTGAATAGCTGGGAAGATGAAGACAGCAGTATGCAAAGGAGAAACTTTTTGTAGAGCTGAAGTTAAGAAATAGTCATCAGTTGCATGTGAAGCTTAACGATGTTCCCTCTGTTGTCAGTGAAAAGAAACAGGCACTTCTCAAGTACAATTCATCTCATCAGTCATCCAGGCTGGGGAGAGGTGCCTACCTCACTCCACTGGCTGTGTAATAAGCTGAGATGAGTACCGTAGGCAAGCTGCTTATCTATTCAGCAGCTAAAGATACCAGGTTGGCTACTAGCCCTACTTCAGAGTGATTTCTTGTGAAGTTGAGTTCATTACTTATACACTCATTAGAAACCCTTGCTTACCAATCTTAGGATTTGTCACTGCAAAAAAAAAGTAATTTAAATGTCCCATTGCTGATTTGCTTTTGAGGTATTAATCAAGTTCTTTATTTTCATTTTGTGATGCCTAAATTCAGAAATCAGAATTACAGTAGAGATTGCTGTTCCAGTACTCAACTGATTTTTTGATAATTGATACTTACTGTTTCTTTTTTTTTTTTTTCTTCAATATATAGGAAACGTGTCTCAAAAACTCTTTTCCTTGCTGCCTTGTGGGGGACTTGGGGTAAGTAGATGTTTGGTTGTTCTTTCAAGAGTGGACATCACACAACAAATGTGTTGATTCATAGATTCCATAGCACTGTTTTACTAACAATTTAAAATCACAAGAAGTTGATAAATTTAAAGAGGAATCCTTGGACATTATCTTACTGTTTTCAAAGACATGACTAAAATCCATTACAATAAGCATATGAAACAGATAGGAGCATGTTTTGTGGAAGTGTGCACATTTCTTATTTGCCCTATTTTTTAATTTTTTTTATTTTTTTTTTGCATGTGGTCTATTTTTGAGAAGAGTAATGTGTGCAATTGCTTCTAGCAGAATGAAATGTGATAAAGCTGCTTCATGTATTGCTGAAAAGTAAATATAGTTCTGCATTGCTTGTAGAGCAGAAAAAAGTACCAAATTACCAGAACAAATTCATTATGAAATACAAGTGTTGAGTATTAGTATTCAATGGGCAAAAATTTATAGATAAGGATGTGTTGAAACAGTAGGTAAACGATTCATCCAAATTACTGAAAACATTAAGAATGGAGAATTTCTACTGATCTTGATGTCATGCTCATACTAAATTTAAGGGAAGATAATAGCAAGATAAATCCTTTTTCATGCACAGGTGTTTCAGGTATTTTCTTTTTTTTTTTCCCCCACTTTCTTTCTTTTTTTCCCCCACACAGCAGTTTTCTACACATTTGGTTCAGATCAGTGCATTTTTTACTAATGTCAGTGAAATCAAAATGCTGATATTACTATGTATGGATGGGCTGTCTGAGTGATGCTATATACTTTAGGGTTTGGGGTTTTTTTTACACTTTCTCAGTACTCAGGAGTAAAAACACAATCTCTGGAATGAAATGAAATCAGAGATATAGTTCAACTTCCAATACAAATTTCTAATATTTTATTTACTTTTATCCTTCACAAAGGATAAGTTCCATGCCATAGTAAACTTGTTTATAGTTGGTGTTTTTTTTTCTAATACTGAGATACTCAACAAATAAAATATTTGTTGTAAGATTTTAACTCCCAACAATAATAATTCCATTTGAGTTTTCAGTATTTAGTAATGTTTGAAGATTTCTGTACTGTGAGTTATAGAGAACGAAAGGATCGGGAACTGGTAATCAATCAAATTCCTTTACTGTGGATTTAGGCTTTCTAAGGATTCTAATCAAAATCCGGCACTTGGTGATTAACAGCTTGCCATACTTGAAAATTGGAGATCATTCCTTTGTATGGATCACCTAACATTCCATGTAGTCATGTAGACATGCATGTACACATGCACCTCTGTGTATTTCTGTGTACAAAGATACATGCACACATGCTTGTGTACACAAATTTATCTATAAAAAAGGTGAAATTAATTGTCATCAAAGTATTTTTTCACAGTTACTGCAGTAATTAAGATGTTTAGAGAGGATTAAACAGGAGAGGAATTATGAAAGAATTTTGTTCAGACTTCTGAGAAGGAAAAGCTGGTGCAAAATTTCTTGACATTTCTTTTTGAGGGCTTTGGAAAGTAAATTGGACTGTGGTATGCTTTGAAAATCAAACTATAAAAGGTTTTTCTACAAAACATGTTACTGAGACATAGGTGACTTAGTACTAAAATATCATAAATAGAAATGGAGTTTGAAGTCCTTTCAAATCCTTTTAGTAATGAAACTGTGTTGCCTGCTGTAAGGAAAACACAAGATAATAATCCTCAGCATAAATTAGCTTTTTAAACACTTGAATTTATCTGTATTGTCTTGAGTGTCTTTGCTTTATTTCTGATTTAGAAACATGGAAAATGGATTAAAGAAGCTATTGTAGAAATAGATCCTTTATTTATATTTTTCTACTTGGCTTCCCTTTCTACATATTATCATTGTCAGCCTTGCTGTGGGCCTCTTAAAGAAATGGGTTGTGACCTTTTTCAAGGTAAATAATCAGATTAGGAGCTCTCTTTCAGTGTTATTTAGCTGTCTGTTGATTAAGATGAGCTCTGGGAAAGGGAGCTGCTTCAAACTGTCTGGAAAACAATTCCTACATTTACTTTCAAAAAAGGTGGTAGAGAGAAAGAAGCAGCATTGCTATTTAATGGTTTTCAACTTAGTTGAGAGTTATGAAGCAGTAATCAGTGTGAAAGCCATAGTTCATGTAAAGACTGTGAGGAGTTAATTTTTTTTATTTTCTATGTTTGTTTGCTTGCTTAACTGTTTATTTGTTTACTAAATAAGGCAGTGAGAAAGGCTATTACAAAAATAAGAAAAAAACCTTAGTTCTTGCAGAATACTTAATAGCTTTCTCTTGATTCTCCCACAGAGATATGGGAACCTTGCTGACTGTTATTAGGCAGCCTTTCTATTTTTACATAGATGTGTGGTTAAACTACTCACACAGGAGATGTTCCCATCTAGGATTATTTCTCTTCCCTGCCAGGTTGTATTTAACATCAGAATTCCCATTTCTTAAGGAATGTTGTTATTACTGGGGAGATCATAAATGTTTCTGGGTGGGGACCCTCACACCACACTAAAGCTACACCACTGTTGAAAGGAGCACTGGGGCAATAAGACAGAGCACAGGAGGGAGCAAAGGCCATGTGCCTAAGTATATAATCTACCTATCATACATTAATAAAGTGAAGTCCTAGCACCCCTTTTACAAAACTTATATATTTCACATGAAACAATCACATTGACAAAATGTGAACTATTCTTGGAATAAGGATTGGAATTTAAGACTTCGTAGGCATTGCAGGCATAGTGAGCCGATGGGCAATAAAGATTATTGGCATGAACTTGGGATGGCTTGCCTTGTTCTGAAAGGACTTCAAGGTGCAACTAACCTTCTCAACCCTAAATTCCACTATATTGTTGATTTTGTTGTCATCTCTGTCTGTTCTAATAGCTCTAATAAATTGCAGCCAGGATGACGGATCCTCTCTTTTTGGATTTTGCAATTGCAGAAAAAGAAAACTTTATCAAGATTTTTGAATTTTTTCCATAAAAATGTTCTGATATTTTGGGGTGCTCTTCCATTGCAATTCTGAATTGTTTGCATCAATACATGTAAAACTACTGCTTACTAATTCAGTAAATAATTTTCATCTCTATGAATATATTTTCAAGTAGTGATAGTGACTAATAAAGTCGGAGTCACTGGTGAATTTTACGTGGACTATGCCAGAATTTCTGAAGAAGAAGGGAAGAAAAGAAAGAATAAGAGACAGAATAACTAATAAATATCTCCCTATTCAAGAAACCAAAGATGACTTATACTGACAGCCAAAGTGAACAGATCTAATATATATAGAGAAAAAAGGAAGTCTATATCTGACCTCCTAAATTTACCCATAACAGGTTTTCTTTCAATGACAGTTCATTTTTCATCTGAGTACTATCTAAAGTTAGCAACACATCTGCTGAAGTATGAGATTTCCTTTTTGCAGTAATGGTTTTTATTCTGTTTTTTTTTTTTGTTGTTGTTGTTTTGTTTTGTTTTCAGTTTCAATGTTGCAACAGGCTTAATTGTTATTAAAAAGTTCTAATACTGGGGGTTGTGATTCCTTGCACTAAAGAGACACTATTAGCTCTAGAGTCAATGTTTCTAATAATAACAGATTTTTCTTGTAGCTTGTCAGAGGTTTGGAATGTGGAAAGGTTTCCAGGAGGTGGGTAAATTGCAGGTGAAATGGCCAAATGGGGAGAACAATCACAAATTACTTTCTGGTCCTGCAAATTATCAGAAAATGTCATAATTTTTCTTCTGTGAACAGCCCCTAGAGATATAACTGATCATTTGGTCAGTGCATCCATCTATTGCAATTCCTCCTCTTCTGCTGTGAAAATGACAAAAAAAGAAGCAGAAATCTACTTTTAATGGGAGTAAGTTTCATCTCTTTGCTTCAGTCTGTCACTAAAAATAGTGGTTGTTTTCCTGCCTGTTTGACCTGCTGCTGTGTGAAGAAATCTTGAAGTCATTTCTCAGCCGTATTTTTTTGCCTACTTGATCGGCAAAAAAACCCACAAAAGCAAAGAAGAGCGGGCTTTTATGATAATGTCATCATCGGCTCCCAGCTTCAAACGCTTCTGCGGCTTTTGAATTGTCATTTATAACTTGGAACTGAACCGACCCATAATTCCCTTGATGCATTTAGAGAAATTGATAACAGACTGCTTCTTTTATGGCTCAGAGGAGGCAACTCCAATCACATCACTATTGGCAGTCAATATTATTTTCTGACATGGTTGTAAAAGTATAAAGGGGCTTATGGCATTTGTTTAGATGAGGAATGGGCTCTCAAGCTGTGCTGGGGTTTATGGGTCCAGATTACTGAGTAGCAAAGGGAATATGATGTTTGCAAACAGGATATGATTTTATTTAAGTTTGGGTTTCATACGTTGTTCCCTGGGGATAACTCTGCAGACAGAAGAGAATTTCACTTTTATCATATGAAATTGGGCAGTTGTCCAATCCTCCCCCTTCTTCTCCCCCTCAAAGACACTGCTCCAAACCTGTAATATGTAAAGTCAGATTTTTAAATTGCAAGAGGAGGAGATGGGGAAGAATACCACCCTGTAAGAAATTAGACTTTTACAGAATAAATCTTTAGTAAGCTTAGCAATGTTGTCCATGAGCTAAATACTGAGCTATCTAAGTGGCTAAGAATGGCTTGCACATATTAAGAAAGCCCATTGCATTTCCATTAATTTTGATGTTGTATTAAAAGAGATTTTCTGCTAGGATAAACTGGTCTTGTTTCATTTCTGGAGTACAGGTTAATTATTGCATACTAGAAAATAATTTGGCCTGTAACTATTAAGAAATTTAAAACTATGAAATCTCTCTTTTCCAAATTCCACAAAATATTCATAGTATCTCTCTAAATATTATGTATGTTGATTTTGGGGCAGCCAACTGGGACAGGGAGGTGATTGTCCCCCTCTACTCTGCTCTTGTGAGGCCCTATCTAGAGTACTGTGTTCAGGTCTGGAGTCCCCAGTACAAAAAAAAACAGAGACTCGCTATGGTTTGTGCATTCAAATTAAATATCACCTCCACATACGTGTTACAATTAATGTGTGTCCTTCCCCTGTATCCCAGATTGTACCAAAATAAGCATAGTCCTGTCATGGTATCAACCAAAGAATAAGTCTGTTTCCTTGGACTCAAAGTTACACAGTTTTGATTGTGTGATGTTTTCTGCATTGGACATCAAAATATGCAGTGATGAAAGCCATCCTGATGCCACCCCAAGGTTCAAAGTGCAGTGCAGGTGAGTATGGAAATGCAATGAGGGCTGGAGTTTTGTCTCTCAGAACATTCAGGGTACTTAGTGACCCAGTGCCATTCCAGACAAACGAATTTAGGCTGGCCACAGGACAGAGTAATACTGTGTAATGTACTCCCAGCTGCTCTGCTGGCATTTTTTTTTAAGGTGGCACACCCACTGTCAATTCTGACAATTCATAACAACCATTTACCTACTTCAGTTGAGAATATTAAGGTGTGATTGTGAAGACTCACTAGTTTAGCTACATGTACATAATTTCAGAAAAATTACTGAAGCATTCAAAATGACAGCCTGTGCATCCTTGCTTACATACATAGCCACTAGAAAACCATGAATGACGGTAGAGCAGGATTCAGTTTACCTAAGAAATGAAGAACTAGCTGGAGGAACTCAATTCTTTCAATTGACAGGGATGTTAAGCAACTAAGTTTTTAATTTTAGACACATTACTTTTAGAGGAAAAAAGATAAATATGATCTGATCAGAAGAGGAAATAATTAGATATTCTTTTGTTAGTGAGGTGCAGAGACTTAATCTGCTCATCTGGAATATACAGCCGTATCTCTGTCAGAGAGGATAGGCAGAATTTAGCATATCAATATGGTGCCCATAACTAAAGGAAGGAATTTAATCAGACTTTGTCCTATTTTTGTCCTATTGTGGCACAGAGATGTCTCTGTGCCACAGAACTTGATGCTTAGATTAGTGAGAGGTGGAACTGTTTAACTGAGAGACATAGTTCTCTGACATTGGTGCAGGCAGGTCAATTTTAGAAATGTCCCAGTCTGCTTTAACTTTCAGCAGGCAAGGGTGGAAGCTCAGAGGTGGTAATCTGCCAGCTCTGGCACTAAAGCTGATCTTGTCAAGCACAAGATTTGGTTTCTTAGTTGTTATTATTATTTTTTTTTAACAGATTGATTTTCCTTGATAGTAGATCAGATTCAATTTAAACAAAAACACACGACATAGAACAAGGAAAAACATTGTGAAGCTAATGAATTATTATCAGGTACATTCTTCAAAGATCTTATTTTATTCATTTCCTAAAAATCACTGTTGCCAAAGTCAGCATTATGCAAAAACAAGCAAGCAAACAAACAAACAAAAAAACCTCTTATTTGCTAGGCTTACATGTACATATGTACATATATGTACATATCTATATATGTATGTTAAGTGTACACAGTGGAATAGCATTATATGCAATAGCATTGTATACAAATTCAATCTCTCCAGACTTAATCATGTACACATAGATTTGCTGGAAATTCGGTAAATAAAACAGCATTCACATTCACCTTTAAAATTTGCACCATGTGTTTATGGATAGGATTTAGCTCTTAAGACAGACAGAAAAGCTCTCTGTAGAAAAAATGCTCATGTGGTACTTGTCTGAATAATCATCAGGTGTCCTTTGACAGAAAGATAATCTATATCCAGAAGAAAGCTGAAATATCATATACTGCTTGAATGTGCTCAGGCCAGTTTTTTGTTTTTGTTTTTTAAATAAAGCTTGAATTGGGCACATAAGTCTTCTAATTTCTGCAATTATATAGATTTGATTGGTCATACATTGTTTTATCTATTTGCCCATGAACCTCCTGGAAACTACAAGATCAAACATAAGACGGCAATTGCACAAGCATTTTCGCACACTAATCCATTAAAAACTAAAACAAATGTCAAGTTAAATTAATTGAGTACTCAGGGCTAGGTCTGTAAGTGCAGTAACATTTTTACAAGCATCTGGTGATATATGCCATGTATCTGAGACTTGAATCTGGACCTAAGTGTTTTATTTATGAGTTTTTTCTAAAAACAAGTTCTAATCCACATCTAATCCATGCTATCCTCCCTCCATTCCCCCTACCAATGATCCACACATCACCATTTCACTAAGATTTTTAAATCCTTGTGGGTTTTTAATGTGTGCTGTGTGAACCAGAGATTCTGAATGCTTCAGAGGTTTAGGACGCTGACTGAATCCGACTATTTTGTCAGAAGAGGTAATTGTATTCTAGTTTTAGTTTGGCTTATCTCCATTATTATTCTCATTTTGTATACAAAGGATTAAATTTTTAATACAAATATCACACATTTACTTGACTTTTTGCAAACATTCTGATGAATTGTTGTATGGAAATACGAGTGGTGCATTTATTTTAACTGTGGCTAAGCACCACCATCAATAACCGTGCTAATAACCAAGGAATTCAATTTTTAATTTCTGCTTAGAAAAGTTTTGCTAGTATTTACAGAGATTTGGTTTTGGTTTATATGGTTATATTTATAAGTTTACATAGTTACCATTATAAATTAGATCACTATTATCAGCTAAAACTTGAAAATGCTATATATCCAGCATATAGTAGGTACAGGTACACTCAGCATTTCTTTTTCTTGTACTGAAAGAGGGTTTGAGGTCAGATTTAATAGCCTCTAAAATTATTTTTAAAAGTTACTTTTCATGAATATTATTGCTGATAAATTATTCTACTGAATTACGCAAACATAGCAGAAAGGTCAATGCAAACTAAATGAATTCCACCTTTTTTCCAAGCAATGGTTTGTGAAGATCCTGTGAACTATTCATCCCAGCAGGATATAAAGATTGCATCCTCTCCACAGTTTGTTTGTAAATCACACTGAAAGACAAGAAAGTGAGAAAAATTGATATCCTGAGTACTCTCTATGACAAGCAGTTTAGATTAAAGCAGTTAGAAAAGCCTTTGACAGAACAAGTCTATGATACAGCTGTAAAGTAACAGTAAAAATAAAGGAAGCTCTCAGTACATATTTTTCCTAAAGTAGCCCACTGTTCCTGTAAGTGGGATTTATGGAAGAGACGTCAGCCATACAAAATTTTTCTTCTTTGTTCCTTACTGAGAGATGTGGCTGACAGGCCATTCATTAGAGATCGTTCCTTGGAGATGATGTGCACACCTTCGCTTCTTTAGTCATGGTGAGATGAAACAGCAGCTGAGAAGCACACTGAGAACCTTTTGGTTCTTAGTGGAAATCATGGAGGTGATGAATGAGCACTACTACATCAGTAGGAGTGGGAAGTGAGAGCTATGAGTTTGGCATCTGGGAAGCTGCACTGCTCATGGTCACAAGCAAAGTGTTCCAAACTTATGTGCTGGCATTCAGTGGCACCAGATCTTTCCAAGAACATCAGACTCTGCTGGCAGTAAGAGTAAAATGCCACACACAAACAGGTTGCAACACTTTAGGAAAATATTTCATTTCTATTTTCATGCCAGAGAAATTAAAAAAAATCAGAGATGGAAACATGTTTGCTCTGGCGTGAGTGAAACACTGAGAATGAATTATTTTAAAATGAAAACAAATGAATTTGCTCTGCAATACACAGGTTTTATTGAATTTTGGTATCACTGAAGAGGTCTGGGTCTCCCATATAATTCTCTCAGAGAGTTTAACCAGTTCATTTAAATAGCTACAATGTTGTTATCTGCATAGATTTTATTTAATTCCTATTTTATAACCATTGATATCAAAGGACGGCATTTTTAAGTAGTAGTTTTTCCATATTCCTCTTGAAATATTTCAACAGAAATGCATATTGAATTAAATTCCATCTAAGAATAGTTGAGCCCAACCTCTGCTCTTTAAAGAAAAGGGAATCAATAATTTTTAACTCTGAAGAAGTGCTGCTTTTTACCTATTTTGTGCACGACATTGTACATGTAGCACAAAGTCACCACTTTTACTGATCAGTTTTAGTAAGCAGGTAGATGACAGACTGCATTTTTGAACCATTCTTAGAGAATAAGGAGTGTATCTCTGACAAGGACATTTGGTAACTCTTGGAAGACTTGTTTTCATTTTTATGATAGCAGCATCTGTGCAGAGAATAGAGGACATAGTGAGAGATGTATTTTTAAATTCCTTTTAGTATGAAATCAGAGTTTCATTGTGGAAGCTGTATTTGAGTTAAATCACAAATTGTGTGTCACAGAGAAATCAAACTCTAGGATTCTGTGTCAGAATCTATCTCAGAGTTGTAGCTTTTGCTCTCTTATATTACCACTTGGTTATCAGTAGAGATGTATTTAAGATGTATTTAAGCCTCAGAGATTACTGTTAGTTATTTGAAGAAGAAAAATAATGTACATATAACTTATGTACATGTACATATAATTTACAAATAATGTAAGATAATAACAGGTGAATAAGACATGTGGCATGAAAAATTGCAAGGTTTGTCAGACTGTCATCAGCAAACCTGGTCAACAGAACTGTGATGCAGGGACTATTAAACTCATCCTGAGAGGTTTCTGGAGGAAGAACAACTAAAACAGAATGAGGAATACAGTTTTTCTAGCAGGGGAAAGGACAGGTAAAACTAAAGACATTTATAAGAATGATGTTAATGCCATTTTTCTTGCCTCTCTAAAAGTTCAGATAAAAGAAATAGTAAGATGTGTAACATTTCAAATTTTAGCCACTATGGGGATTTCTAAAAGTTTCTTATGTGTACTCCCTCAGAAGCATTTTGATGTCCTTCCTCTCCATCTTCACACAATGTGAACAATGTGTAAGGAGTTGTAACTTCCAAACTTTATAGTCAGTCTGTTTTAATATGAAACATTCCAGTCTTGAAGTGGTGCAGAGCAAGCTTTCTACCTGCTTCAACATCTTGGCTGTTTCTTAGATTGTTTTCAGTTTTCAACTTAACATACTGATACTTCTTGCAGGAAACATTCAAACATTCATAATTAGCTGTTTTTTTGTTTTTAGGAGGGTTTTTTTGTTGGTTGGTTGGTTGTGGGTTTTTTTGTTTGTTTTTTGATTGTTTTTTGGTGGTTTTTTTTTTTTGTTGTTCTTTTTTTTTGGAGAGCAGGGAATTTCTGCACACAGTGCATGAGACACAAGTTGCATTCAGTCAGGAAAAATTACCTACATTTCTTTTCACTTAAGTCATTCACTTCCTCTTTAATGCCTCCATATCCACTTCAGGGATAGGTAGCTTAATTTCTATCATCTGTAGCTTTACAGAGTATTAACTTTGCTACACATGCCAATGATTGAGCCATACTAGATGTGCTTGAAAAAGCCTACACCCTGGACTGCTCATTCAGGAAACTCAGAGTGAAATAAACCCATATGTGTGTTTAAAAGTTTATTGTTCAGGTAGGGCTTGTGTTTTCTGGCTCTTGCTGATATCATGCCCAATACGTATTTGAAGAGCTGCAGTAGTGATAGGATTTTCATACAACAGAATATATGGCCTGTTCATTCTTTTCTTCTGGCAACATGATGCTTTGAAAAAAAACCATTCTTTTTCATTTTGGTTAGATGTTAAGAGTATTCTCCTGTCCTGTTAATTTTTAAAAGAATTCTTAAAGTAAAATAATCCATGTATATAAGCAGAAAAAAAAAGTTTAGTTTCTCTGTTAGAATTAAGCCATGAATGCTGAATTTTCTGCATTTTTTTTTAATATCTAAAACATAGAATCAAAGGTGAGATAGATATTTTACTAAATTCTTAGGCTACACCAAAGCGCTTAGAAAACAAAAATGTCTATTGAATTTCATCTGATTTTTTAATAGATTGTGATTTAGAAAAATCACATTTGTCGTGTATATTTTGCAGCAAGTTAGACTTTTAGATAAACCTGGTCTATACATGAAGGGGAACCAGAAATCACTAATCTGATATCCTTTCTTCATATGAGATGCAATTATTTCAACTCACATGAATAAAGAAAGGCATGTCTAGATGGATTTTGCATAGCTATATTTCATATACAGCTTGACAATTAGGCCAGATAGTAGCTGTAATTTTAATGGATTGGCCACATATATCATTGTATTTCAACAGCAAGTTACAAAGTAAACAATGAATGGTGTTAAAAAGAAATCTCTATTTAAGCTCCTGAAATATCTCAGGCAATACATAGCACTAATGGAGATATCAAATGGAGTGGGATGGTATTTTCCAGTTATGACAGCTGAAGTGTTGGCTGTAGGATGAAAGCTTTTCTGAACTTTTTAATAAGCTGTTCTCTACAGGATGTTCCTCAGAAATTCAATCTGATTTTTGCATGAACACGAAACAGAATATGACATCCAAGCTTATAATAATGTAAATTGTCAGGGTAGCTATATTCATGTCTGTATGTTACTTATAATATTATAACCCTGTACAAAGATACTGGCTAACTTTGGCTTTGAAAGTTTACATTTTGTTATATGCTTCACACCCAAGAGATCAGCTAAAGTGTTCTAAATTTCCTGTGCGCACTGAAGTGGTCATTTTTGAAAATTCCTCAGGAAATTCTGTTTTATTGCTTTTTTGGTTGCCCATCCAGTCCAGGTACAATTAGCAGTGCTTCCAATAGTCTGAGCAAAATTGTGCAGTGCAAGATATTTGGCCTTACTGTCCTTGCTCAGTCTCCTCACACTCAGCTCACACAAGCAGAACATGATAAATGCCGTATCTCGGCCAATACTCTGTGTTCAGAGGTTGGAGAAATTGCCGTCTCATGTGTCAGAGCAGACAACTGTCTTGAAGGGTGGGTACTCTCAAACTGTGGTTACATTTTTAACTTAATCAACCTTCCTGGAAATGAATCATAGTCCCTTTGAGGATGCAGGCTCTTGCTCGTGCTCTGGTTTACCTAGCAACTGCCACTGAATCATTTTCATCAGCCACTCCTTCATGTTATCCTTAATTTGTTAGCCATAAAAATAGCAAGACAATACTCCTTCCCAGACCTCTTCATGATATTTCTTTATTTTAAAGTACTGCACTGTGTTTTTCAAACTTTATTATGGCTTGATTAAACTGATTTAACCAATGACCTCTACTTACTTATTTCCTTATTTGTTTTTAAAATAAGAATTGATTTCACAATTGCTTTAAAGTAGCAGAGAGAAAACCTGGATTCTACCTAATTTTAAATATGTCATGATTTTTTTTTACTATTTGATTTCTTTATTTCTTGCTGTACTTTCCTGAGTTACCTGCTGATTCCTGTCTTACTCTAATAACAACATAATAAATCAACACATATCAAGCTAATGATGCTTAATTGTGCAATATTTTGAGATTCTTGGTTGAGAACATAATGTGCTGTTATTATTGTTATTCTGAACTTTGCAGTGCATGAAGCCCATGCTTTTTTATTCAGGCCCTCTGTGAACAGGAACTATTTTCATTAGTTCTGCTGCATGCACACAAAGTTGATCAAAATCACAGAAAACTCAGGTCCAGTAAACTGAAAAATAAGATTGTCTTAGTCGCTTGAAATATTATTGTAACAGTAATGGTGAAAACATCTGGCAAGTGTAGAGAAGATAAAACTACTTTCTGTTTCAAATGACTAATCAGAGAATTTCCCAGAACCTCCACAGTTGAGGATCAGTTGCATCCATTTTCAAGCTCTTAATTTCTTCTTTTATTTCTTTTTTTTTTTTCCCTATATTTCTTTTTAAGGAAATTAGGAACAGAAGCTGATGGTTCAAACTGAAAACATGTCTCAGTGTGATTGGAAGTTGTCCAAATAGCATCTGCCACAGTATTTTGTCTATCCCTAAACGTTTTTCTTTACATGATAAATTTGTGCAGTATGATACAACCAAGTGCACTTCTCATGGAGCATCAAGGAAGTCTGGCTGCCTCTTTAGATAATTTTTTCAGACTGTTTCACACCATCACGTCAGCTTGGCATAATGTAATAGAAAGGATATGCAACATTTCATCTATACTTTGGTGCTTGTTTCAGCAAATCAATAGTTACTAAAAATAGATTTAATATGTAAAATGTTGGGACTCTCATTGAAGATGTAGAGCAGAGCTGCTTAGCTTTATTTACAAGATTTTCTTTATATTTTCTATTTCAAATATCTTTATAGTGTTTTATCTTTCTATAATATTCATGTAAAGTTTTATGGTGACACTTTCTTGTTTAGCATGCATGCATGCATGAGATTTTTTTCTTCTTTAACCAACAACACTTCTCTGTTATTAAGTGAGACCTATAACCTTTCAAAACTAAGCCATCAAAACTTGAAATATATCATTTGAATTCCATTTTATTTTTTTGTCCATGGTAAGACTAACTAGCGAAATTAATAAGCAATGATTTCAATCATTTAAAAATGATGCCTGCACGGGTCAGAAAGACAAGAGATGTTACTGCTTCTTTTAAAACCGCATAATGATCCAGGCTGCCAGCCAGTTTCTGGTGGCACACTTTTTTGGGATGGCAGTGCCCATTGCAGTGGGATGCCATGTCCCTTACCAGCAGCCCTGTCCTCTCCAGCATGAGGGAGGACTCAGCACAGGGCGTCTGCTGGCTGGTGAGCAGGACCAGGCCCAGCCAATGTAACACTGTTTGTAATAAGAAATCTAAACACAGAATGGCAGTGAGGCATGACAGGAATGTGTTTCCATTGGAGAAGCCCGTGCAGAGAAAAAGCATAAGCAAAGCCATGTCCAGAAGGCCTTTCAACTGGCCCGGATGGAAGACTAATGTTATTGTACATGGGCTGTCACACTGCCAGCCCTCCCTCATGGGTTTGTTTTCTCTCATGCTCTCCTTCTTCCTCTCTCTCTCCCTCTCTCCTCTGCCCTCCTCTCGGGGCTGGCTGTTTGCTCAGGTGGACAGTGACACCGTTTGGAATGAGCTGCACTCGGCCGGGGCGGCACGCATGGCAGTGGGCTGTGTCATCGAGCTGGCGGTCCGCGTGGCCTCCAGGGAGCTGAAGGTGAGGTCTGGGCCATGCGGTGGGTGGGAGGCAGGGAGGGCAGGGGGCTGAAGGCAGACCTTGTTTGCCTGCTCTGCTCTGCTGGGCCAAGGGAGGAGAACTGAGAGGATGGCCACCAAGATGTGGCAGCCCTAGTGGCTACTTGAAGCTGCTGGTGGGACTCATCAGGATCTATTTTGCCCTTGATGCTCTGAAATAACATTGTTCTCTTCAGAGTGCAGGGTTCTACAGACCGAGGTGATGTTACTCTTTATGTGCATGTTGCTGACAATTTGCTGTGGATCTGCCTTTTGAAGTGATTTGTTTTAAATATGACTTAGTCACATGCATGACATCAGGATACCACCCAGAGTGGGGGGAGGCAATCACTGGGTGAACAGGCTGTGGGGGAAGAGGGATGCTGTTGACCAGGAGAGTAATGATCCAGAATACACCTTCCGTGTGGCAGCTCCACGCTGACTGCCCCTCGTTGTTCTTTCAGGCTGCCTGCTTGTCCCTATCTCCTTTCTGTATGATCTGCAAAGAATGATGTACGAAATCCAAATTAACCCCAGTCTAAACAATTTATAAAAGTTCCAGACCTGACGGACTTTGACATTTTATTTGGTATTTTAACAGCCCCATTTAAAGGTACACCATATGCAGCCCGAATACAGTCTTGCCCCAATAAACATTGTTGGAGCTAACATGTCTCCTTAATGAGACTGATTGTAGTCTTTCCAGTTTAAACACTAATGGATTCAGTCCTGTTTCCCAAGTCAAGATACAAATAAATATTTTAGAAATAGCATTATACAATGATTTTTTAAAATTCCAATATGTAATGAAACTTGGGAATTTGCTTCCTCTACATGTCTCATTTCGGTCAAAATATATTAGCTACATATCAGATGAGGGTTACATATGTTTATGTGTATTTATAAATAGAATATATATGTATGTAAAAGAGCATTCAAATGAAACACAGTGATATATCCCCGATCCAATCAAACAAGATTACTAAACTTTTCTTTTCAGATACTAAAATCATTAGGCAGGTGCTGCACCAAACCCGTATAAATTTTGAAATCTCAGATCCGCTCAGGAGAGGGTATATCAGTATGGGATCCTGTTATGTACCTTCCTTGATTATAGGGATTTCATCCCCATTAAACTTTCTTAACACATTTGGATTCAAAACACAACTCATAGCAAATTATTTCCCCTCAATGGCATTAATGAAAATTTTTAGCCAGTTTTTATAGTTTGTGACTATAGGCCATATGACAGTCTAAGATGATATACAGCAGTTTTGATTAAAATTAAGAGATATGCCCAAGATGTAGTTGGCATAAGCAGGACTGGTGCAGAGTCTTTACTGCTTATCTCTGTGCCTTTGTGGTGTCTTTCCACAATATGAATGCTCTTGATTATTTATCTGTGTGAGGGACAGCTGAAACAAATCAAACATCACCCACTGTGAGACCTTGGTTGCTACTGGAATTGCAACACTTTCTAAATAAATACTTTAATATTAATTTGTTATTATTTGTTATCATTATGTGTTAATTGTTATTATTTTTACTGCAAAAATATTGTTGGTCCTGAATAGAATCTTTGCAGTGGTGAGAACTGGAATAGTCTTATGCATCTTCCAGTTGAGAAAGAGAAAAGATATGCCAAGTAGTTGCTTTCCCCAAATCGTTGGGAAAAGAGGAATAGAAAAGGTCTGCTATGCAAGTAAGTTGGGCATACTCATGCTATTCTGGGCATACTCATACCATTCCTAGTGGGTATTTATCTATCCTGCTCCTATACTTCCAGCATGGAACTCAATGACTTAGGTGACTCTCTGAACTAACAATCCATATGTGTTATTTATAATTTACAGTGAAAGAAACCCATGGAAAAGTTATTAAGGACTAGTCAACAGACAGCACTGATATTGACATGAGTTATTTTGACAGAGTCCTATGTTTGCTTTGTCACTGCATACAAACCTGAGTTTTGCTCAGACAAGGCGACCTCTGCAACATCATATGGCAAACTGCATTAAGGATTTTTTTTCAGTGTATTCTGGAACTTTGTAAATGGTGTCCAGGTTGAAATTTTAGTTCACTGCGAGATTTTAGCTTCACAGATGTTCTAATCTATTTTTAGGATAACTTTAAATGTTACTTTTCCATCTTGCTCCTATTTTTTGTCTAGAAATACATATATTGCACAGATCATCTATTTCTAGTACAAGGAAAATGCCAATTCTTTAGCATACTTGTGAAGATCTGAGGGGAAGTAAGTGAAGACTCTGCTTCCATGCACATTCATTCAGCACATATGCATGTGAGGCAACCTTCTGGAGCACTGAGTGCGATGGGAATCTGCAAAGATCTGCCAGATCTTCAGAATCCTTGGATGACAAAAAATGCCTTCCAGTATTGTGTGTAAACTGTAACAGCTCTAACAGCAAGATGACAGCAGCAGAGAAACGTGCTGTTAGTTTTTCCCTGGAAGTTTATTGCCATGGATCACTATCAGATGGTGTGCTGTCAGTTTTTTGTCATCTTAAGAAGAAAAGTAAATTATGAGACAGGACACACAGACTTGTTCTGAAATCCCAGAGTTCCCTGAGAAGTGCTCCATGTCCTGCAGTTCACAACATCAGACTTAAAATGTACAGCAGGAACTTACCACAGGGCAACGCTTCAAACAGCAGCAGAGGAGGCAGTGGATTATTTCTCTGCTCACTGCACTGTAGAATGAGATCCAACATGAATGCCTTCCTCTGAAACAGCCAAGGCAAAATTGGGTAACCTTAGAGTAAGACTTTCCAGCATAGACAGAGTCTGAGTAAAGAAGCCTCAGGAATGAGAAACTGATTAGTTCATTTAAAACTGCTGTTTTGATGTAAGAACTTTCAAATTCTAAGTGTAGTTGCGTATACACTGCTCAAATGTTTGTTACAGCTAGATTTATTATCTATCTATCTATCTATCTATCTATCTATCTATCTATCTATCTATCTATATTTTAGAAGACTATTATGAATTTCCTAAAATAAAAATGAAATAATATTTTATTTTGTGGATATATATGCAGTCAAATTTAAATAAACAAAAAGGGTTTACAATATTGGAGTGAAACATCTTCTCAACCAAGATAATAGGAAGTAACAAAGTCCATTTCAGGAAAGAAAGGACTTTTCCATGCTTACTCCACAGTCTCTGCTGATGTGTAGCTAAGAAAAAGAGTGAGACTACTGTGTGGGAACTGTTGTATCATAGCCTGAACCACTGATTGATCACCTGAGGCAAGGACTGAGCCAGCCATGGGAGCACAGGTGAAGGCAATTCAGCTGAGTGACTGAAAGGGGTGGAGCCTGGCTGCACCTCTCCTACACCCCATTTAAGAGCTGACTGCCACAGGGAAAGGATCTCTTTCTGGAGATTGCTCCCTTTGGAGTTTTTTCTGTGTGTCTAGGGTACAGGTGAGTATTTATTTTTGATTGTTTCTTTTTGCTGCAATAATTTTTCTAGTTATAGAACCTGTAAAAAATATCAGTCTAACCACACCATTCTGTTATTTCTGTATTTGTTGAGTGTTCAGACTACACAATCAATTACAAAAGTATACAGAACTTAAGGAAGAAGAATTGAGGGATTCACTGAATGTTCAGACATGAGTCAAGCTCATACTCAAGGCAAATATTCTGAATTTTCTGAGAGTACTAGGCCCTTTTTCTCTTGTTAGTACTGCAATGTTTTGTTCATTTAACTTGGAGAGCATTCAACAACTTATCTAAACAGAGTTGGAGTTCTTTTCACTGGAGTTTAAACCCCTTGAAAGACATCAGCTTCCATTATCTCCCTAACTAATGGGAAAAATATCAATGGCAGTGTTAAGGACATAAAACAATAGTGTTTTTAAGTGCAGATGGCTTGTCCATTCTCTGGGGAGTCTTAATTCTAGATTGTTCTTATTTATTTACATCAGATTGATAAAACTGCCCAAAATCAAGCATTTAGGAAGTTTATTCAACATTATAATGAACACTCATGGAGGTTAACTGAATACAACTTTAAGATAATATTTAAGAGAATAAATTCATTTTTCATGAGTTTGTATTGGCAGTATTGCTGTATGATGTTATGAGCTTAAAGACTGCATCAAGATTGACTTTTTTCAATCTTTTTCAAAGGGTATATCTAATAAAACCCACTCTATGCAATTGGAAATAAGTTTCCATTAGAATGGGCACCTCACTTCTGAAATGATTTTCTGCAGTCTCAGATATCCTTATTCAGTACTATTATAAGCTGGAATTAATCAAGCGTAGTACACATAAGAATTATTCTGTCGTTTACTTTGTATATCCTTTAAGTATGTCAACACTAGTAATGACAGCACTCTTTTCTGTGATAGAAGCAATTAAGTGCCATAAGTTTTTAATATGACAAATTTGAAAAAGACCTTCACAATTAATATCAAGACCTGGTAGGCATATAATTTAAAAAAAACTATGAATGAACTACAAAGCAATTTTGGAATAATTACATAAACAAAATGGAAGTTGAAAGAGTTTGCATTCACTTCATGTGAATTAAGAGTAGCACAAGCCCTTTCTCCTCCTTATCATATATGTGTGCATAAAAGTGGAAGCACATGCCATGTGTAGAGTTGCCCTGTTGGTAGTCAGGGATCATCTAACAGAATGAAAGTAGTTGAAATGAGTTTCCTCCAAACCAGAATATATATATTCCTGGGATGGTTTGTTCTGATACATCAGGTTGAATCAATACCAAAATAAATCTCACGTGTTTGGCTACTGAGATTCTTCTGTCATCTGCTGAGTCATTCCCAGATAACTAAATTGAACCTGAAATTCTCAGTCCAGATGCACGCTTTTCAAGGTCTTTGTCCCATAAGGCTTTGGATAGATCACTCTAAAATTGTGCTAATCTAGTGAATAAGCAAGATGACTTAAATTAATACAACTGCCCCCAACTCTTAATTTTCTACTCTTGAAAGGATTTATATAAAAACAATCATTCATTTTTCTTGAAACTGTGCAGCATCTATTAGAACACAAATTCTGAAGACATAAAAAGCAAAATAGGCTGAAAACAAATGTCTTCCTGGTCCTACGATGTGCTTCCTCCAGTAATATTTCAGGCCAGCAAACTTTCCCTGCCTCTTGGACCAACAACAAATGTCACATAACTCTACTAGCTACCTATGGAAATCTCCTTTCCTGGGAAATGCCTTGTGCTCAGGCATCCCAGGGATAACTCTCTTTATTACAGGCTCTGCCGTACTCTCATTTCTACCTCCTTGTCTCATCTTCTGCCCTGTAACCCTCTCCTTCTGACTTTCTAAGTAATGTGTAGCAGCTGCAAAAGGAAAGCTTTTTTTTCTGCTGCCTAGGCTCAATATTATTAACAATATCTGATGTGTAATAAATAGTAAATATTTTATTTTGCTAGTGTTACAGATACGATTGATAAAAGATGTCAAAATTACCAATAAAGTCTTTTAGATGGTATTTTATTTCCTTTGATTTTGCAAATTACAGAATTACAAAACTTTATATGGAACCATCTCCTAGCAATTATGGTTATATTTATATCTGAATGACTATTATTATTTCATATAACAGTACAACTTTAGTTATATGTGGTGTGCAGCCTATCTCCATGACCACTCTGTTTTTAAAAATGTTTGTCTGCCTTTCCCATCATGGTTAGCATTAGCTTTGGCTTAAGAGGCTGTCACAGTTGCATGCATGTTAGTTTGTGAGCACTAGCTTTTCATGTATATTCTCCAGTACCGTTCTCTTGGACCTTCAAAAATGCAGACAGGGAACTCTTTGTTTCCATAACTCAACTAATTGTTTAATGTTCATTTTTTGTGGTCATGATTTCTACTAGCTTCCTCTGCAAGACAGAATGGTATTCCCTTATGTCCATTATTGTTTTCTTGGTGAATACACATACTGCTAACACTGCTCTGCTAAATCACGGGTTCTTGTTCACTGCATTCGTAGACCCCCAGGGCCAGATACTGGCTCCTGCTCTGGCAGTATGAATAGCTTGTAAAGTTGTCCTAAAGAGGTACCTGAGGATTGCCTCGTTCTTTCACCTCCCTTATTCTTACTCTCCCTGCTGGATGGTATAGCTTGGGATCATGTTACAGCAGAAGTGACCTGGTAAGAATATGGTTACCATTTTCAGGGTACCACTTGAAGAGGTTCTTTGTTGGCAGCTGTGACTGAAAGCAGGTCTGATGTTTGTTATTGTAGGAGTTAAGTGAGTTAGAAGCAGAAACGAGGTTAAAGATGGCACTAAGGCCACTTCACGGTTTGCACTTTGTAAAGTATACTTCATGGAGCACCTTTATAAAGTTAGAAGAAATCTTATTTCTTTAAATTTAAATGACAGTATACATATATAACATAAGGCATATTAATTCTGACAAGAGGAGTGGGATACATTCATGTATAACTAAACCAGTTTCTACAAAGAAATGAACTATTAGTTTGTCATTTGCTCCTGATTCTAAAACCTAACCTTCATAGAATCATGGAATTGCTCAGGTTGGTAAAGACCTTCAAGATCATCCAGTCCAACCTCAATCTAACCATACTACCCTAACTCTTACAACCCACTACTGAATCATGTCCTCAAGCACCACATCCTGTCTTTGTGCATGCCTGAAAAACACTGTGGATATTGAGCAGTATGCAAGCAGTAAACATAAAATGCATTCATCTTTTATTTTGTTCTACAGCATCTGTGTACTTTCTACCCAGGAAAGCTTTTCCTCAGGTTCCATTTACTGAATTTCCATGAATTCTGAAGTTGTATAGATATAAAAGCAGCAATACTGCCCATCAGCCTTCTGTAGACCTGGGGACAGCCATGCTTAAAGCTATGAACCCTCTGCAGGAGGAAGCTGCAAAGCACAGAGCTTGTGTAATGCGGAGTAGTTTTCCCCTGCTTGCCAATTCCCATAACCAGTTCAGCTCAGATGGCCTTGAAGTATCATCCAAAAGGGTGGTGATGCTCAGCACTTGGACAGTCATCTCTTAGTGAGAAGACCAGGAGCATCTAAAAATCTCTTGAGCACTGACATTGGATCAGGACATGTGGCAATTGACAGGCCCTCAGCAGAGATGTGATCTGAAGTGTTCATCTGCTGCTGCTTTTTTTCCTCTTGCTGAGCTGCTGTGTGAATATGTTTGAGGCAAATAGCCTTGTTCCACTCTGGCCTCTCTGGCTTTTTATGTGAATGTTAATTTCATAGTGATCTTTTAAGAAGGTTGGTTCTCTGTATTTAAAATCTTTGAATTGTGAAGAGAACAGGAAAATATGATCTTATATTATCACTATAGGCATCAGTTAATCCTGCTGCAGAAGGTATGATTTGCTGATTAGAAGGAAAAAAAATTCTTCTGCATGGAAATATATGTCACCAGCTAATGAAAACTTCTTCCCCGTTTCTCAAATGCTTATCTGCATCTGATAAATTTCAAATCACTTCCTAGTTAATACAGAATTCCCATGTACAGAGCATAACAAAAATAAAAAAAAATTTATTAAAAACAAGTGAATGTCTAAGAATGCCATTTTTGAATGCTGTTAATTTTAAGACCTAAGGGCTAGATATTTTAAGGGACTGAGACATGTAAAAATAAGTGATTTTGACATCTGATTTTTGGATGTAGAGTTTTTAGTGTCGTTCTGAGTTAGCTATCTGCTCTCTGTATGAAATAAACAGAGGTTCCTGAGAAATCTGTCCTTAACATATATAACTAGCGTATGGAACAGAGTTCTACTAAGAAATTACTCATCACTAGGGATTACATTTGCCTATTTTCCTGACAGCTTCTTTGCAGAGATACATGGCTGGGAAATGCTAAGGATAATCACATAATGGCTGAGACTGGAAATGCCTCTGGAGGTCATCTGGCCAAAGTAGTATAAAGCTGAAGCTGGTATGCACTGCTTTTCAGCAGTGCCTGGACAACCAGCCTGGTTGCTGGCTTTCGGTGCACTTGGAATTTGGGCAGACCAAAATCTCCCTTTCCAGACAGGGGAAGAGTGCCTGCTCCTTTCCACAGTCACTATGTGTTGCCCCAGGGAAAAAGATCCCTAGCTTTACTTTTATCTCCTTTTGTCATAGAAATACCAAAAGAACTCTGCTGTAGATGGTAAGTCTCAAACTCTGAAGTAACCTACTGTGTTATGGTGATGTTTTGAATACTAATGTTGGAAAGGTTCAGGCAGTGACGTTGTAGATACCCAAGCATGATGTGCAGCGTTCTAACACAGCACCATCCAGGAAAGAAACAACAGTGCTATTAAAGGAAATAAGGCTACAATATGGGGATGTATACCTCTATTAATTGGAAAATGAACATTCAGCTACCTCCCTGGGGTCACAAAAGACAGTGGAGAAAGCTGTACTTCTCAGGTCTGCAACAGATCTTCTATGTAAGCTGAACTTCAACAGGATTCGTTTTATTCCTTGTTCAAATATGTACAGATTTTGGCATGTGTCTGTTTAGGCTTTACTCTTTACTCTCAGATTTTACTAAAGGTAAGTATATAATGACATAGACATGAATTCTGTTTCTAATGTTCATGTCTGTCAGTCAGTTTAATGTTCTGTCTACATATAAAGGTGTATGTATCCTGTTATAAATAAGGCTTTATACAAAAATGCTTTAAATTCATGTGTATTGGTTCCATTTTCAACATACTGCATTTCTATCTCTAAAGCAAATTTTTTGTCTTTCCATCTACTGTCCTGATCTCACTGTCTGGTATTTAAATATTACCCAACTAAATGAATTAATGTTCTTCTGGGCTAATACATGATGAGCTCATGAATAGCTTGAAAAAGGAAGAAACAAAGTGTTTCATCAATTACTTGAAAGATTCTGTTAATATTGTGTGTTGGCTAGTTCTCAGTGTTTGTTAGAATTTCATTATGTTACTTGCTATATCCATAAGGTATTGTTCTCATGTGAATACTGAACTTATTGTAATGTTATACAAATAAACAACAAAAGCAACAACAAGAAAACGCCATATAAATTGTCACAACAGTAATGGAAGTGTCTTGGGTGCTCATGGAGAACTGGAATAGCTAACTAAATTGAGATCTGATTGCAGAAAATTAGCTATCTGCAACAAAACAATATTTCTGAACAATCTTGTCAAAATAAGGAAACAGTAATGAGAAGCCTGTAGTGTAACTGTCATGTTAAAAGGAGAAGGGTCATTTTTTTTCTTTCTGTATGTTCCCCCAAGAACTCCTGCCAGAGGTAATCATCTTAGTTATATTGATCTCTCGGGAGTGCTGATAAGCTTACAAATAATGAGCTGTGGGCAGCTTTAATCCTTGTGTGGATTTTGTTTCAAACTCTCAAATACTGAGAGTACAAATAGAAAATACAGGTAGCATGAAGTCTTTTTCCTAGAAATGACCTCTTCTCTGAGTATTCTTTCCCATATTCATCTGTACATTCCTTGCACAAATGTACTTTGTCTTTCCATAAACCTAGAAGAAATTGATTTATAGAATTGTTCTCTAAGTCATATTTTGTGTGAAAAGGAAATTCAGAAAAGCAATTGAGGCATCAGTGCTTTATCAAACCAGCATAAACCTGGTTTGATTCTGAAGACTAATGCAATCCGTGATGCCTTTTTTATTGATGCTGTGTTTGATCTGTAGACAATTTATCCCCAGGAATGCTTGCCTAAATATGAACATATATATATTTATATAGTTTGCCTTTTTCTTCTTGAAGTGAGGATATCTAATTCAAAATAAGGCATGATATAAAATCCCACAGATTCTTTCAGTGGTGACCAGCACAATCACTCTTTACATATGTACTCTGTTTGCACTGTAGTTTAAGTTTGCTGTAGTCTTATAGAAGCTTGGCCAGGGCTGCGCAAAACTTTGTAACTGGCTGCTTAGATAATGAAATTATATAAGATAGCCTGTTAGTAACCTTTTATAAAGCAATGTCAGTAAACCACATAGGTAGATAATTGTGCAGAGACTCGCACATATTCTTATTTGAGTGAAAGTTCAGAAATCATATTCATTTCATATGAATACAGACTGAAACATTGACACTTAACTAGCTTAAGTATATCTAACTGTCCTGTTGTAATACTGATGATTAGAATATAGAAATATTCCATCCTTTCCATTCCTTCCTACCTGAAAATGTAGCGTTCAAACTGGTAGTCTTCTGCATACACATAGCATTTGCATGAGACATTTTAAAAATACAAGTTTGTCTGATGCAATCACATGCAGATTTTAGCTTTTTATTTTGGTATATGTGTTAATTCTCACTATTTTGATGTCAAATATATAGCTGAATAGAAGAGACCAGCTATTTGAGGTAGTTGAAATAAAGAGTAAATTTGTTGAAGGTGTTACTCTTGAGTCTGTTGTAAGAGAAATTTGAAGAGAGAAATCATCCCTTTAATCTAATGTGGCTACAGTGGCAAAAAAATCCTTCATCACTGTTCCTAGTGTTGCCATCTGTGAAAGTTTTATGCAATTTCAGACTGTGTGTTAGAAATTGCCTTTAAGTATTAAACTTGTTAGCCTGGCAGGTTCTCAAGTTTAATTTATAGAATACAGAAATATGGGATGTTCATTGTGGTTCTTTTTCTACAGATAGGAATTGCACGTGTGAGTCTGAATGTATCATTTTATCCATATGGAATGTAGTGTCAGCAATGAATAATCTTTTAAAAGATATACTTCAACCTACTTTCAGTTTGAAGAGTCTTGATCTAGAGCAATGTAAGATAATACAAATTTAAATCAAGAATAGATTGTTTCTCTGCTTCCTTTTAAATCTGAATTCTAGGCAGCAGCTTTGATAACAGCTTTCTGATCCTGCCTTTTCCTGCTCTCTAGGTCATATTGTTTGTGTGTGTATGTGTATGCTTGTTTGCATATTTGTGTCTATATAGACCACTATTGACAAACATATTATTTCTGGCACTACTGTGAAAATGTTATTGAATAGAAAAAAGTGCTCAAGAGCCTCTAATAGATTTCAGTCCAGTCTGTCTGCTGCCCTGTTTTGCACTGAGTCAAACTTTTTTTTAAGCTGATAATTGAAAACCTATCTTGTTCTTACAGAATGGTTTTGCTGTTGTAAGGCCCCCAGGCCATCATGCTGAAGAATCAACAGCCATGTAAGTACCAGGGAATATTGCCCATCTTGGAGCACTAAGGTTACTGGCAATCACCTGTGTTGTGCATGTCTCTGTAGATCTGTAATTGTTAGCAGATGACTGAAAAGGCTTTCTAGATACTCCCAGAAGCAGATTTATGGCCTCAGAGATCATATAGCATTTTTAAAAAATGCTCTGAACATTATTTATAGCAGTTTTCCTGACTGATTTGCTTTCTTATTTCTGTTCTTCTCTATTCCACAGGGGGTTCTGCTTTTTTAATTCGATTGCAATTACTGCCAAATACTTGAGAGACAAGCTAAATATAGGCAAGATACTGATTGTAGATCTGGTATGTATTCTTGACAAGCATCAAGTTTTCACACATCTAGATAAAAGATAATGAATTTGTATTTGTCAGACTTTCCTGCTTTTAATACCTACATGTAATAAAGGTGTGTATTTCCTCTGATTTTGGGAACTCATTAAAGCCAGGATGGCAGTACTGAAACCATAAACATCTATGTTTCACTTTAATGGTGTTAACTGCAATTTAATGAGAAGAAGGCACAGATCAGGGCAACTTTTATGGTCCTTAAATGAATTGATACTTCCACTGTTAAAATAACCCAACAGAACCCAAGTTTACTTCTCCCTACAGAATACAAACTTTAAATAGTCTGATGTGCTTTGAGGAATGCTGTTGCTTTGGTAACAAAATTGGCCATTTCTCCCAGCTAGCAATGATTCAACTTGTTGTGTATGTTCAATATTATTAAACAAATCAACAGGTCATTCCTTCTAAGAAGTTTGCAATTCATGTTTGCCTGCTTTTGATGGTTCCCTTAGGGAAAGCTATGTGATTAAAAATCTACTTCATAGGATTAGTCTTGTATTCTAATAGAAGGCGTTCTTCCACAATGCTTAATAGTTTTAACAAATGGATTATTTAAATGCAGATGACATTTGGCATGTTGTCTATATTATTTTCATGAATAATGAATTGGAGTTCTGCCTTGCACTGAAAAGATCAGCCCAATGTACAGCCCAAAGAAAGTTGAATGCTGATTTATGAGCACCATTTTTGTTTTCTTATAGTTCATGAGGAGGTGTAATAGGGTGTCTGACAAAGCATAGACAGGAAATGAACCTTGGCATCAAAACCTAACCTGTTACATCTGCACTTAATTAATTTTTGCAGGTGATAAAAGATTTAAAGACAAAATATGTTACAGGGTTTTTGAAGTGCAGTGCTTAATAGCCTAAATCTTGTTCATATCTGTACTCATAATTAAATCTTATTGTGAAGTCATGGCCTAACCATCTAGCACTTTTTTTCAGGTAAACGTTCATACTGGTAGCTGAAGAGAGCCAGATAAGGGCAGTGTGAGAGAGTAGCAAGGGAAAAAAATAGTTGTAAAGTAAATATATAGGTAATTTAGATATTCTTAGAGTGCTTTTTTAAAATATGTATCATCATTCTACTATCACTTAAGAACATTTAAAACCTACAAGAAACCAGTATTTGTTTAAAAAAAAAATCACCGTATATGGTATCCATTTGCTGACTTAAATCTTACAATTAGTTGACTTTTACCACTATAAATGCTATCCAAAAATTAGCTGTTTGTTATTGATATTAGGAAAGAAAATACTCAAAGTTTGAATCTTGTTAATGTTTCTAAGTTTTTGTATTGTTTTTTTCTACTGTGTTACATTCATGTAGTCAAGAAAAGAAATTAGTTCAATTTGACCTATGCAACCAATAAGCACTTAGTTATTCAACTTCAATTTTGCAAAGCAAGGTTAAATGTGCAAATCATTACCTGTACAAATGATTACCTGTGAGGTTTCTTATGCTTACCCAGGAAAGTGGATAGGGAATGTTCAGCCTCTCTCTGACTCTATTCCATTTGCTAGAGTATCTCAGCTGGTGAAATCGGAGCAATATATGGCTGATACAGATTACTTCATTCCTGGCGCAGATGCAATTCAGTCCCTAGCCTGCTCCATGGCCATTGCAATGATGCATAAAAATTCAGATAGAAAATTTCTTATATACATGAGAACTATGGATAATTCTCAGTCCAAACTGAATAACATTAATGGTGATGTCCCTGTGTCCACCAAAAAAATGTGGGCATCTGAAAGAAATAATGGAGTTGCAAATATTAGATTTGAAATTGACCCTTGAGATTATATTTTAATAGTGACTAGCACAGCAGGACCCCATGCTGGTTGGCAGCTATGCATGTTACTACAGTTTAAGTGTTAAAATGTAATGGTCAGTCTAAACAGAAATCTAGTTAAAAATGGAGTATAGTCTTTATGGTCACTATATGTTCATACAGAAATTCTTAAATTTAAAGTTTTTAATCTTTATTTCTTTTCTACACAAGGTCTCTCTGTCATATTTTCTTCCCTTATTTCATCTTTTGAATAAATCTTAATTTTTGAACTGACCTATGTATCCTGAACACGTTTGATCTACTAAGGGCAGAATTTGAACGCATTTCTGATGTGGTAACATCCATGGTCTTAAACGATGCATTTTGTTGTCTAAACTGAGAAGTTGCTGCTTTTGAAAGTAGAGTAACCCTTAGTGAAATTAAAGTTTAGACAAAAATGCTAGCCTTGAGATTTTAATACTACTAATAAAGCTTTGTCTGCCCATTTAATTTGTTTTCTTGTTGTTTGAAAACCACTATAGCAAAAATATATCCTAAGTATGTTTGGAAAAGAACTAATTAAAATCACAAAATGAAGTACTCCTACATTTTTAAGCATCATGTCTACAGAAATATCTATATTGCCACCATTGCTCCTCTGATTACCATTGAATTCCTGGTTCCAATATCATCCATACTTATTTATATGGTAGCAAGATCTGGGTCTGTTTTGGTGTAAACCAATTAATTCTGTCCCAGATGAAAACTGGATGTGTTTCTGGGATTAGGCTACAAGCCACATTTGACTTCATTTGCCTACTAATACTATTCTGATTGCCTTCTACCCTCCAACACCATCACACCAATGAGTGCTGCCTTGCACCCAAACGTACAGTTTTGCTGTGACTTTATCCTTGGTTTTTTTTTTTTTCCAAGTATTTTCAACTGGGAGAAAAGCTAATCATCACAATTTTAACCCCAGTAAGTCCTAGAGGAGACAAAGTCAAGATTAATGCAGCATGGATGAGACTCACTCTATGCAGAAAGCCTTGAGCTATGTGTGTGACAGCTGTGGGCTACATCAGCTGGCAAAGAAAACAAGCAGTGAACAATTTTTGCTGTGCTCTTGACTGTTTAGACTTGACTCTTTCTGAAGTCCAGGTATCCTAGAGAAAATGTGACTTGTTTCTCTGATACTGAATTTGTTTCAAACCTCGTAGCATTTGTAAAATATGTAGCCTGAATGATGCTGTCATTGTCAGAAATTTTAAAAGGATCAACTAACTGTGGAGAATGAACAATACATATAATTTTTCAGCTCTTAAAAATCCCAAGGGTTTACAAAAGTTTAGTGTAAAATTTTGTATGTCTGAATGTACATTATGATAGTATAACTGTGAAAACAAAATTTAAAAATATGAATTGCATGTTGTGATTCTTTATTACGCTGATATGCAGCCAGAATTTTTTTTCTGGTATTCTATAAGCTCAAAGTATGAACACTGGCCAAGGTCACTCCTTGATTATGGAAGGCACCATCCTATCGGCCACATAATTTAATAGCTAATGAGATCATATTCCTATGTCTTCAACTGTTGCCATCATGATTTTGTAAAAGTGAAGTATGAAGTCCTTTCTGCATCTGGCATCTCTTTTGATGTGGATCTAACTGCTGAGGGACTTCTAACTGAACTGAATGTTTCAAGAAAGCCAATTTACTCAGCTGGTCGCAGAGCCCTTGACCTCAATAGTGGAACTTGGCAAATCAATGAATACACTTATGTTTAGTGTTCTGTCAAGAATTGTGAAAAAGCTCTGTAAACCATAGATCCTTCTGCAAAATACTAGTTTGTAGTTTAAACATTAGTCTTTCTTCAGAGGCCAATGAGGCTAGTTAATTAAGCCTGAGGGGTTATGAACTGTTGGCAGTTAATAAGTCATAAAATTCCTCCATAAAACAGGATGCTAGATTCCATCACTGAGGCAAGGAGTACAAAGAGCTGGTGTATAAATATCTAATTGTACAAAAGGACTGGGATTTCTCAATGACTGCTCATCTGGAGTCTCCAGGGCATGCTCGCTATGGTTTCCTGATTTTTAGAAGCCAGTTTAAAAAATGAGTGCATTAAAGAGTAATTTGCCTGAAAGTTCAGGAAGTATGGGGTGGTGAAGGGAGGGGGAAAAGGAAAGACAAAAGAAGGGCGAGGGAGAGTAACAGAGGGGGTAAAAGAAAGCAGAGCTGAGCTCTCTACACTGAGTTGGATGTTATTACATTTGTCATCTGTTTTCTTTCTCCTTTAGGATGTTCACCATGGCAACGGTACACAGCAGGCTTTTTATGCTGACCCCAGCATCCTGTATGTTTCCCTCCATCGCTATGATGAAGGCAACTTCTTCCCTGGCAGTGGAGCCCCAAATGAGGTTAGGTTTATTTCTTCAGAGCCCCATTTTTATTTGTATCTTTCAGGTAATTGCATTGCATGATTACCCCTAATTTTCTTGTCCTTCTCCAGTTCTTAAAATTACACCAGATGACCAAATTGTCCACTGGGAGCATGGGACTAGTGAAGAACAAGTGCATAACCCAGAGCAGTGCTTGTCAAATAAGGCTGGCTGATCTGATATTTTGTTTGATGTTTGTTTTTGAAGCACACACTATATATATATATATATATATATATATATATACATATATATAGTGTGTGTATATACACTATATATACACTATATATATACACTATATATATACACAATTATTTCCCTCCTCTCTTTTCCTCCTTTTTACTACTTTTTTGGCATTTTCTTCCTATTTTTTCAGGTTGGAAGTGGCCCAGGTGAAGGTTTTAATATAAATATTGCTTGGACAGGTGGTTTGGATCCTCCCATGGGAGATGTTGAATATCTCACAGCATTCAGGTCAGTACCTATTTCTTTTAAAGCTTGAAAACTGGTGGTGATCATGAACATAAACACATGAATAAGAGTGACTATAATTTTAAAAGACAGGAGAATGGTAAAACCCATGTTGAAATTGTTTTAATACTAATATCCCAGTGTGTGAAATCTTAGTAAAATTAATAAGTGGGTAGTTCAGTTTAGTTGTCATTCACATAGATGTTAAAAAAAGTCTAATGATTTGATCACTCATTTATTTTATTATTATCATATCATGCCATTACAACGATTGAGCTTTCTAACATCTCTATCTACAGAATTTAAATGTAAGCAACAATACCAGACACAAGAAAAATGCTGTTCATATTGATTATAGTTATGTGAAAGTATAGCATGTACAAAGCACTACTAAGTATGGTCCAAACCCAGTGATCCTCATTAAATTAAAATTCTCATAACTGATGCTCATATGATGCTCACAAATTTGCCTGTCGTTTTCTCTGAATTTCAGTGAAAAGTTTGTTACTTAAAAGTGAAAATCTCAATAAGAATTATAGGAAATGTTGCACTCGTCTTTCTCTTTGCTTTCAATAGCTCATTACAAACGAAATTTCATTCTCTCATAGGTGATTCATCATAATCTTTAGTCTTTTTCATGGGACTGGAGGGGATAGAACCACTTTCAAACATGCTCTGTTAGACTTTCAGTAGTCCTGTTTTACACACATTATTGCCCTTCGTTGTTCAGCAGTTCAGTGGAAGGGTTTAGTGAGCACTCACCTCTCATAATTGGATAAATGATGCATGTCTGAAAAGAGATTTCAGTTAGTGACAGCTGACAGGCTGGAAAGGCAATGAGACAACTTCCATATGAGATCATGTCCAAGAATTTTAGTTTGAAGAAATGTATTTGCCTTACGTAGATTGAGTTATGTTCTTTATAAAATACATCATATAAAGTATAAGCCACATTTTTGCTTTATTTTCTGAAGTACTCCTGTTTTGTCCACAAAATAATATGCAAAGGATCTGTTAAACAACATACCTGAATTGAAAGTCTCAGACACAAAAATGGCCTAGCACATTCACAGTGTCACACAATCATTGTGGAAAGAAAAGCTTTATGAGTTTTATTTACAGCATTTGCCTGCACTTAAAAATATATATATATATATATCTAAACAAATAAGTAGAGGTAAGTTTAAAATCCTCTATACCTTGATGTTGCCTCAAGCTCTTTCCAAGACCTTTATCTTCCAATGTATTATTTTTTTGTTGAGATTTTATGGAATTCAGAGGACTGGATGGTTCAAATATCTGATATCATATCAGACATTAATCACCCCAGATTTCTTGGTCTTGATGCAATGTAAGTCAATAATGATATAGGTTATGTGATCATGTTAGCACTGTGGAGAATGATGGTCTAAGAAGACTCATATAAATGACTACAACTCTAACTGGAATTCCTTCTGTCCTGACAATAAATACTTGGATTTGAAAAATCTTTTCAAACATATTCTTTGTAGTTCTAGTAAAAGGCACAGTCATGAGCACTTTGAAGCAGCTCATACTACTGTTAAGCATTTTAGTCTGCTTTGGAGTTAAGAGGAATTTCAGTCTGCAAATGTTTTGTCTTGCAAAATAGCACTATTCAGAAAAATAAAATTCATGTAGACTTCTACACAATGACTAATCATTTGCAGGCATATCACTAAAACAAGTGCTTAATTATACTTTTTTAAAAGCAAATAAATTCAATGTAGGAATAAAGTTATCCTTCAAAAAATTGCTGGTGGTTGAAAATTCAATGTATTTTAAATTTTAATAGTAATAAATTATTATTATTATAAATAATTTCAAATTTAATTAAGTTAAATGCACAATTAGTATTCCAGTTAATGTGGGCAAGAGCTTATTGTTAAATAGTCAGCTGCTATTTTAAATTATTTTCTAGAAATATATGCTGTTGACTAATTATAATACATGCTGCCATGCTTCCATTTTTCCAGAAGTACTTAAACGATAGGAAGTGTTTCTTTATGTCCTAAGCTCCTTTTCAGCAAAGACGGTCTTTGTACCATCTGTAATGCTTTTGATACGGATTTTTAATGACTATTATGGCATCAGTGAAGAAAAGAAATTTGTAGCATGAATACAAATATCTATAAATTATGCAGGATAAAGCAGATACCCAATTTCTCTGGGTTTGCTCATAGCGATAGGTAAATTTACAATTACTAATGATGAGCCAATCTTTCAAACAGAATCTATCCTTGCTATGATCCAAAATAACGTAGTGTATACGGTATGTAATATGCATTATGAATTTGGCCAGGACAGAATTATGAGACTATGGTCAGGAATGAGAACTCCACAGTGCAATCTTTTGCCATAGACAGGAAGGAAGGTAGAGTCTTGGAGAAAACCAATAGGAGACCTAGTAAACAAGCCATCAAGTCAGCTGCTGCTCAGGAGCTACAACAGGTCAGTTTGTATGGAAGTATGTAGTACAATTTGTAGTTAGGAAAACGAGTGTGTTATTTTTTTTAAATAAATTTAGAGACAGAATTATGTAGATGTTCTTAACAAAGAGATGGGGAAAGTATTGGATACCCTCATTTCTGAGAAGAGGAAAATGAAGAGACAAAATTGAGAGATTCTCTTCATATTTACTTCCCAGCTGAGAGAAAACTTATACAAGATTCAGTCCCTTGCAGAGGCAGGACAATGTGCTGTTTAAATTCCTTTCCAGCATAATGAAGGTGTCAGGAATTTTGAAGGCAGATGGAGCTGAGCTGGAGAGCAGTTGAAGCTTCCTGCTTTCTAGCAACTTGGAAGATTATTTATTTGAGTTCTTAGGCACTGAGCTCCCAAGAGGGTTCACATAGGTTTTGTTTTCTAAAGAGCGGAACCCTAGTATCTTCCTAGAATTGCACTAGGCACTTATTTGAAATGTCTGCAACTATGATACTAGGTAACTCATTACTTCTTGATTGACTATCAGATTTTATAGCAGAGATGCTTTTGAATGATAATATCCACATAAATAGAGACCAAGTCTCTTTTTATGACGCTAAAGATTTGCTCAGGTATTGCTATATATGATGATGTATTAGACATCAGGAATTGTTCTTATGGAATATTCTTCTAGAACTGTACCAGCATTTATGCACACACATACATATAAATACATGTAGCTGAGTATTTGTAATTTTCAGCTGCAAAAATGACTAGATAGATCTATTCAAATCAAATCCTGTTGTGACTTAATGAGATTTCACTTCAATGTCTTCCTCCAAGCTGTCCTAGAAAATATTTCTGCTTTTTTGGGAAATAAAAACAATTGTTGTATAAAAATTCAAGACAGTTGAAGATTAGTTACAAACATATCACAGAGTAATTACTTCAACAGAGTGTGGTGGCTTCTGTGGGACACTGGTAGGAAACAGGAGACTGATTTGAGTCTGCCATTTAGCTGTCTGTGCTACATGGAGAGTCTTTCTTGTGCTCTTAAACTACCTTTTTTCAAGTGTGGATTCAAATTTAAGTGATTTTAGATGTGTTAAAGATTTCATTTATAAAGTTGGATTTCATTTCATTTACATTCTCTTACTAGAAACTGAATATATTTACTCATGTTAACTGAGAGAAGATAGTAGAAAATGTGGGAGGCAGAAGTTTCTGTAGAATCAAATAGAAGTGCATTACTTAATTTTGTCAGAAAAGTCTTGTTTGATATTTAGTGTTTGGCAACTGTTTTATCTTCAGAATTCCTTGAAAGAATGTTTTTTTTTCTGAAAGGACATTCACGTCTTTTTCCTTATGATATCAAAAATGCACAGCTCCTTACCAATATTTTCAAGGCCTCTGGCTCTAGAGAGTTATGTTTCATCATTTAATTCCATCTATTTAAGTCAAATGTTTTAATCTCTTTAAAAATATAGAAGATAGTTGCTGTTTACTGAGATGATGATTCTACACTTTATGAGAGTGTAATCCACACTCTTCTGCCAGCAGCTATAGAAAAAACAAGAGGGATGGTCAGATATTAATGTTCAAATAATTACTTTCTTAAGCTACATGTTATACCATATGCTTTCAGTAAATGAGGCAGAAGGTCTGTGTTGTACACACACACATGTACATGTATGTACTCAGAGTGTATAGTTGACAGAAGAAATCTGTGTAGAGCAAAATATAGCAGATGCAGGAGGAAATGGAAACAAATGTGAGAGCTGAGAAGGGTGAAGAAAAAGCAAGAGACAGAAGGAAACTGAGTGTGCCTTCCAACTGCTTTGTACTGCTTTTATTCAACAAAGGAGTTGTAAATTTAGCGTAACCAGCCAGTATGTTCTGGCTGTTTTGCTCTACTCCAGAGTAGAGTAAAACAGCCACAGCATATCAGTGAACCTGGTCATTAAAGCTTATATAAAATGAAATGTGTGTGTGTGTTTCTTGGAATCGTTAGAAATAGCTCATGACAATATTATATTTGAAGCTGATTTTTACCAGTCCTGTATGATCTTAATTTAATACGATGAGTAAACTTAAAAGACATAGGAATGAACTTACATATCCATGGTTTAATTGTAAATACAGCACAAAATTTATAAGTATTTCAGTGTAATTAATTCTTTTAAAAAAAAGAAAATTCAACATCAGTCACATTTGAAAGCAATTATGTTGAAGTGTAGAAATGAAAGAAAATAAGGGTACACAGGGAATCTTACTTCCTTTCAGAGAAATTATTTTGGTAGAAAATAAATATGTTTAAAAATCACTGTGGTCTAAGCCCTGATAAAAAGTAATTAGAAATGTTCATTTCAGTGTTATAATCTCACAGGGCATAATTAAGATTATTTCAGAAATGACATGGATTATAATGACTTTTTTTGGGTCTTAGTTTTGTATTTTCTGATCTGGTGATGTTTTGTTTTGATATTTATGTGAAAAATATTGTAAATACATTTTTGTTCTTTTTCAAATATATTCTCCTTACTAACTGTTCTGAATATATAATATTGCTTGCTTTTTGTTGATTTTTTTCTTACTTTTAAAGTTACAAATTCATATATACACTCAAAGGAAATGAAAGAAATATTAGTGTGTTTTATCTATACTGTTTCATGTAAGTATAGATAGTAGACATTTGTATACATTAATTTTTGCATAAATTTGCTTTTATAAATTTTTGTTTGCCACAGAATTGGATATAACAACTTTAATCACTTTTCTATATGTTAAAATTCTGTATTCATTTATTCTTCTGGTACTCAGAAACTGGTCTTATGTATGCGTGTCTGGAAAGAAAAATTCCTTTTTTATCTCAAACCTCCGGTCTTCCAATTTCATTAAAAATATATGTGTTTGTCTACCATCTGAGCAGATTAAGAGTACACTCTTGTCTATGCATATCTATTATTTAAAACATGTTTGGATTCTCCTCACATTCCTTTTTATTTTTCTTCTCTGAAAAGTCAGCATTTCTTGTTTTCAGTCTCTATTTAGAAATATATCTAGTTTTTTATGATTGGAATTGCTCATCTCTGAAACTCTTCTATTCTCTAGAAGTAAGCTTAATGTACCACATGAGGGCGAACCATCGATTTATATTATTTTGAATATTATTATGGCTTTATTTGACATCTCCCTTTGCAAAATACTCTAGCTCTTTGAACTGAAACTCTGGTTTCTGATAAATAGAACAGAAGAATGTGGGAGACAGAAATCAACATTTTTCCTAGTGGTACCTAGCTTTATTTACAGTAAGTCATAGAACAATGGCATATGATTATAAAGTTTAATGAATTCCACTAAGAATAATTTTGAGACAATAATTCTAAATATTCATAGCTTAATGCTGCCAGTTCTATGGCTACAATATCCAGAGACTTCTGATAAGGTTATATCATGGCCTAAAATCTATGTTAAGATTCAGTTTCTCATTATAGAACTTGTAGTGAGAAGAGATAAAAACACAATGTGGAAAAGGAAACAAAGATAAATTAACTACTCAGTATCATGAGTCACAAACAGAAGTTATAAAGATCCACGATCTTCAAAACCTTAATCTATTGTGTTATCAGAGAATTCCATTGGTGATCAGCTCAGACTGGCAAACTGCCATGTTAATATTAACTAATGGAAATAAAAATTTTATTTATCAATATTTTCTTTTAAAATAACTAGCAAGAATTACCCCCAGAAACTGTTATCTCTAGTTTACTTGTGGACAGTGGTGGGTTCAACACTTCATAAAGAAGGCGGCAAAATCTTTGAGTCATATCTGCAGGAGGCAAGCAATGATATACCCAAATGAAGATGCATGTTATAAAAAGCGCTCATTGTTCATAATCCTGCATTCGTATGTGTATAGTACAGCTTTATGCAGAAAAAATATAGCTGAACACAGTACGGTTATGGAAGCTCTAGGAAGTGTACGTAATGGTATCTGTGTGTAGGTATATAGTTTGCAGTCATCCACAGCATTCCACAGTGCTGTGAGTTACAATCAATTGTCAATTTCTGAGTTTGTCAGCTTCTACCAGGTGTTGTTTTATAAGATGGATATATCAATCAGAGGTCTGTCTTTTCCATCTGTCACAGAAAATGTCTGAGCAGTATTCAGATAAAGGTATGTGAAACACCTAAAAAAAAAACCAACTTCCTGAGCAGTTCCATTTGAAGAATTTGGGAAGAGGTTGAAGATTTTTGGAATATTATTTTTAAAATCTGTTTAGAACATAAGTTCCACATGTAAATATCCAGTAGTCTATGGATCAGTGGCTTTGGAAAAGCTTTTCATTGTGACTTTTTTGGATATAATGATAAATTTTAATGTTTTCTTTATCTTGACAAAAGTTATAAGCATGCAGCCTAGTACTGTATTAGATTAGTACTTATTAGTATTGACATTGGTTTTGGTAGTGGTGTTGGTAGTACTAGTGTTAGCACTGAGAGAAAGTCTCCTTTAGGATATTGAGAAGCAGAGTTAAAAGCACTTGAAACTCTAGCATAAACAGCTTTTCAACATTTTGTTATACTTCAGAGTTCATCAGAAAACTAATCCTGGCAGCACTGTTAATATCCTGCAACCCTTTGTTTTTCCTTCTTTATTTTTATTTGGAAAATCTTACTACTTCTCACCAAATTCCTCAGTTTTCACTTTTTCTGTATCAGGCTTTTAAAAACTACATATGATGCTCCTTTCATGCAATGGAACTAGGGAAATGAAACCTTTCGTTACATAAATTAATTAGTACCAACTTTTCTACAGATGCACAGCTCCTTTTATTGACATGGCAGAAAAGGGGGTGGAAGAGAAAGGATAATAAAATATGGAATGCGTCAGGTTTATGTGGTTCAGGTTAAAAACTTTGATTAAAACCTAAGCTGTACATGGTCTGTTGTTTGAAAGTGCCAAAAAGTACCTGAGCTCTTCTGCAGTAGAAAAGTTTCCCAATTTTTGCCAAGTTAGAAAGATGAAAGAATAAAGGTGCATGGATAAAGAATTGACAAATATTTTGATGAAAAGATGAGAAATACCACTAAAAACATCCTGGAAAAAATTGAAAAGCTGGAAGAGAAGGTATTTTTACTCTAACAGTCAAAATATCTGTGGTATTTAAAATAGAGATAAATGTTAGGTTTGAATTAGGAGTCCTACAGCAACACTGAGTGATTGTGTAGATGTCCAGCCTCAATTTAAATTTCGTTGCTTTATAATAACTTTTGGGAACTACACTATAGCCTATAAAAAATATCCACATGTTCTCTGCTGGAACAGCTCCAGACTATAACAGAACCACTAGATTGCACCCTGGTGCTTTATGTATTGTTTAATTGTTTTCCTTTGGTGGGTATTTTTATTAAAAGCCCATTATCCAAAATCAGACAGAAGTGTTGTTACAAGAACAGCAGAAACAGGGGCCTTTCAGCTGCAGAGTTCTTATTCATGTCTTCTTTAGCCAGCTTAGCTAATGAGACCTCCACTATTCTTCTTTTAGTACTTCAAGAAAAAGAAACTGATATTTTTATTTTCCTCCTTTCAAACATAAGTTGGATTGTGAGGTTGTGTGCATGCTCACACACCTGGTGTGTCTGTATAACATTGCATAGATACCTCTGGGGCATGTATGTGCTTGTAGATGTTCTCATAATTTTGCATCAGTAACTCCTTGGAGAGTGTTTTAATGTCTAATGATTTTGTGTACATATGCTACTCTTTGCTTGTAAAGAAATTAAATTAAATAACAAGTCTTTTTCATAATAAAAAGAAACAAAAGCAACAATAACAACAACAAAAAAAAACAACCAAGAACACATTCTCTAGCATGTAAAGCACCAGTAATTCCAAAGGAAAATAGAAAAATCTAGCAAGACACAAATTTTGAAATCCTGAGTTATGCTGAATAGCACTCTGCTCAGTGCTGCAGGATCTTAAGAGGTTTCATGTTACTGGTTGTTGCTGAAGCGCCAATTCTGTTATTATTTTTAAGTGAGTTCTTAATCTTCCAAAAGAGATGTTTAAAACTACAAAAACACATCTTAAAAATAGATATCTAATGAAAAAGTTCAGGGAGGTCTGTGACTCGTGATTATGCGGTATTAGCACTGCTTGAGCCACCAGTAATCCTATTAAATCAACACAGCTTTGTGAAGAGTAGATTGTTACTTAGAGTGAGGGAATCTATCAGACTTCAAACTCCTACAAATAATATAAGAAAAAAGCTCAATCATGCAGTAATTTACCATGTTTGGCATATGTTTGTATTTATTTTTTTTTACAGGAAATTAAGCCTTTGTCTTGTGATCAAAAATACTTAATTTTAGGTATTCTAGGGTCTGCTCTGCACACCAGCATTAATTAATTAATGGCTAATATATAATGTTGATTATATTCAACAGTAACTACTTGCAAGTGTCATCATAGAAACTTTGTGAAACCAAAGGCAGTTCACCAAATGTGACAGGAGCTGATCCTAGATAATTTGGCATGATTGAGTAATTAAATCTTTCAAATTATAAGCAAACATTCGTATGATTTATCATGACCTGAAACAAAGCAAGCTTTTAAAGTTTATCTGACTCATATGTTTGCCTACCACTGTCTTTCTTCTCATAGTATTTTGGGTGTCAAAATAAAATTACCAAAATTCTGAATTCATGAAAAATTAAACTGGAAAGATTATAGTGCATTCATTATAATGGGGCTGAAAATAGTTATGCCTTGGGGAAGGCATAGCTGGGCAAGCTGCTTAGTATTTTTTCTTTGTCATGCTACAGTGTACATTCATGTCAGATAATATAATGTAGAGGAGTGAAAGAAAGAGGAAGCTTATTTGGTCCTTTTTTCCCCATCAATAAATCCACTGGTCTTTGCTGTTTTCTTTCTCCTACGCTGGGTGTGGTGTGAAATACTAAGTAGAGCTGACTAAAGACAGCAGTTCCAGTAAGTAGCAACTGTCCATGGTTTTGACATGCAATTTTCTTTTGCACTGGAACAAAAGCAAAATCATTCTAAAACTTCCAATGAAACAGCTAAGTGTATGTTTCATTACCTGTTCGGATCTGGCCTTATGGTGAGCACATCACTCTAGGAAGCAAAAAACTAAGTGAAAAAAACTCATCCTTGAATTATTAAAAACAATTTTTCTTTCCTCATTCTTACACATCAGGGACTTGAACCTGACCTTATCACATTGGAAGTTAATGCCTCTACTGTCAAGCTATTTGAAATGTATTTTTATTTTCCGTACTCTAAAAAAGGTTACCCTCTGCAAAATATTAGGGATCCACACATACAAAGAGATTCTATTTTAGTAAAAAGATATGTCATGAAAAAGTTACACATTTCATCATGCTTTATTAATCTGATGGGAGAGTGCCTCCCTATTACCAATTAAGATGTTTATAGAGTAATAAACTATTGTTAAATTTCTGCAAGTGCTTCTATTCTTATGTGATAGGGACTTCTCAATCCCCATGCTTTATTAACGCCTGTTTCACTCCATTTGTGATCAGCTTTCTAAGAAAGCAGGTTCCCTCTGGTTCTGAAAATTACAATTTATCATTTATCACACACCTATTTTCTCTTCCTTTATTTATCTATTTAAATTTGAATTCCTCTCATAAGAGGCTATTGTCACTGGTGATAGGATCATGTTTCCCTGAAAAGTAGAAGCACTGTTAGCGCTCTGTCACTCTCTCCTTTCTCAATCTCTGTCCTCAAAGCCACTGAGTTTATAGATTGCTGTCTGTCCTGTAGTTCTGCTCTAGACCTTCTTCAGATTAGAATCACAACCTTCCTTTCCTCTAAAACAGTGCTGTATTTCCTATATATGATCAGTAGCTGAGTTATTACATTACTAAGTTCTCCAGAATGTATAGTTAGGAGCCACTTACACATAGAGTATATAGAGAGGAGTCATCTTTTTGTTCTTCCTTTGCAGTCTAATACAATGAGATTATTGTACAACAGTATTTCCAGTATAGTTTACTAATAAAAATATGTTATTATTAGGGATAATAGTAAGATTTAAACAGTTAAAAGATTGATTTGGGAGATGTTTTTGATTGGTAGAAATAAGAAGGGAGGTAGACTGTCTGCAATCTGCATCATATTGCATGACAGGTACACACACCCAGCACTGGGAACGTTGGCTGAATATGGCACACAAGGTCATGCAAGCTGGTGGAATTCCTGAGACGAGGTTGACATTTTCTCTTCAAGTCCTCGGATCCGATATAGAGAAGGTGTCTTCCTAGGACTTGAAAGGGGGAGATGGAGAGACTGAGTCCTCTAGACCAGATGAAATATGTGCAGTTCTTTGTTTTCTTTGTGAATGAGCCGATTTTATGTGGAACAGTGTAATGTGGTCCTGTATTCTGGAGTTGTTCCTGTTCCAGTGAGACATATGGATATGTACTGGTAGGATTCAGTCCTCCAAACAAGCTTTGGAAGTGTGATTCTCCTCCTGTTTGTTTAGCTCAAGAACATACATATTGCTCAGTATCACTGCTGCAATGTCCGTGATCTCATTAAGCCCATAAGCATGCATATCTTGTTGACATCTAGGGAAACATGATGATTATCAACAAAATGTGGAGCCTGTTGTACACTGCAACACTTCAAACAATAAGGTTATTAAGGGTAGAATGTAGAATGTCACTTGCAGAATTTAAGCGAGATATAAGAACTTCCTAAATTTCTATTATAGTTTTATTTCCAGCACTATTCTTTAACAAACTAAATAAATTACTGCATGTATTGGACCTCTGAGGCTTGGGGCAAAGAATGGAAAAATTATTTACAAAAGCTTGAAAATATTTAATCACTAGAGGCAGGGGGCAACTGTGTTTTAATTAGCAGTTCCTCAGGCTATTGGCTGGCTGGAGGCTTTCTCAAACAACCACACAAACGCACTGAATAGCTGTTTGCCAGCCTTAGGGTCAGGCCTGAGATGAAACAGATAAGATAATTGGCTCTAATGAAATCCAGAAGGCCTTGGCTTTCTTGTTTGAGCTTGGATTTGAAAAGTGCGTGTGGAAGTGAGGCTTAATTCAAACCAGTCCTGAACTAGGCCCATTTTTCAGTGACTTTGATATTGTTTGAAGTTCTGAAAGTGTTCGCCACACCACTAGCCTGCTGGGCTGGGCCTCCCCGGTCACCTTAATTACTGAGCTTTATTGCTGACTTTACTACACAGGAAAGGAGCCATTATATGTTCCATCAACATCAGCTCTCCTCAGATTGGAGGAAAGGGCAGGGTGAAAGGCCACTGTAGGAAGGCAAAAACTTCACTTTGAGGTAGTCAGATCATTTACCCGTGTTAAATTTCACTGTGCTATGTGCGTACATTCCTCAAAACACAGAAGCCCAATTTCCATTTTTTTTTTTAGCAAGTGATTACTTTTCAAAACATTTTGTTTGTGTCTGATTAGCAGGAGGGGACATTTATTCTGAGAGGTGGAAAAAAAGGCAAATTTTAACAAACGCCTAATTAATCATCACAGAGGAAAGAAATCTAGTTAAAATCTGTAATAAAGAGAAATTGTTCTTAATGCTTCTTTGAAGTGGGAATAAGTGAGGAAACCCCTACAGTGTGTTTGCAGACCTGACACCCTACAGAACCTACTCCTTGCAACTAGCCTGATATCTTGAGGGTAACTTGTAATGTGCTCTGCAAAAATAGAAGGGCGCCTGTGAAGTACTGTAATGGCAAGCAACAGTTGAGGTATTTTTGTAATGTTAGTTCTTAGTTATTCTCTTCATGATAATTACTTTCAGAGTTTGGTCCTAATCTTTTTAGCTGCTCCAGCTGGTGGTGCTGCTGGAAAAAAAGAAACTGGGTGAACCCATGTGCATGAATGAATTTTCAGATCTGGACACTGTAGTGGAAGAGATGTCTGTTCGGCTTCAGGAGTCAGTGTCTGAGGCCACGGAAGTTCCTAGGAAGTTCTGCTATTGGGAAACCCAGGAGAACCCCACAAATGCTTAGACATGTGGCTGAACGTATTTACATATTAATTCCATGCTCCCTAACCAGTTGGGCTACTAAACTCAGTACAGCTACACATATGCATTAATGCTTGCAGGATTGGGCCTCCTAAGACTAATTGCCCAGTTTGCACTTGATCCCATATTACCAATACTAATATATAATAAAAGAAACACTGATGAGTATTACTTGCTGGTGGGAATCAGCCTGTGAAGTTCAGATCAAGATGCACAAACTGTATTTCCACGTGCTTGGGAGGAAAATCAGAAAAGACCAAAAAAATCAGTTTCATTGCTGTCCATTTCCTTTGTTGTTTTTTGTTTGTTTGTTTGTCTTGCTTGTTTGTGGTGTTTTTTTGGTTTTTTTTTTAATTGTTGTTGTTGCTTTTAAGGAGCTAATAGTCCTGCTTTTCTTAATAGCTTGAACATAGTCTTCATTAAAATTAGAAATGTCACAAAGATGCTTTCTGCAGAATATACTGCCCTTTCCTTAAGACACCAGTTTCACAAAGAAGACATCTACAGTTTGAGATAGTTCCACCTTGTGTTATTTTATGAATAATCTCTGTGCTATAATGCAGATTTTACATCTGTATGGAAGATTTTTTAGTACAAAGGATTCCTATTCAAGAAGCCTGAAGGTTTCTTGTTTTTCTTCCTTTTCATATGCCCTGTCATTTTAACACATTGTATGTTAGCAGAATAGTGAATTGGTTATACACTTTAAAGAAAAGCAGGAGGTTTTAGTTTTTTTATAAATATTTTGTGAAATTTTACCTGTTAAACCCATAGCTAGTATCACAGGGAGCTAGTTATATGTATATTGACACACATTTTATTAGCATTAGGCTAAGACAAAATACCTTTTGAAATAATCATAATTCATTACAATTATCAGAAAACAATGATTTCCCTTCTAATACAAATGGTTGTTTTGTGAGAAAATAGTAGTGTAGGTGTCATAGTGTGAGAGTTCCTGTGAACAATATTTCCAGATGGATAGATGTTCTGCTCTTTATTTAACAGTAGAATTTGTTTTCTCTCTTTTTTAGTAACTATATCAAAAATGAATACTTCCTTCCTGATACTGTGCTTCTTAAGATGCAGTTTGCTATCTGAAACTCAACAAAACTGTAGAAAATTTGCTGTTTGGAGAAATCAAGATTTTTCTTTTTTTTTAACGGAAGAAGCAGGGCAATGATGTGCCACTGAGAAGGTGTAGGGCGTAAGTCTTCTGTGTCTGAGTGTACTTTCAACTACATTTCCCACATTTTGTGGAAATTACTGGGATTTAGGGGAGCATATAAAGTGATATAAAGATATTTTGGTATATTGGAAAAGATTTATTGACTGGGAGAAGTGGGACTACATAATCTATTAGTGATTTAATTCATACCTTACACATATGCCTAATGATGTCTTCAAAAAAAAAAAAGGAATAAGAATATGAAATCTACTCGTGATTTAATCTGACCTTTGCACATCTGTCTGCAAACATTATACAGTTGAGCTTGGGTGTTTGCTGTAAGTCATGCAGGGGATAGTGACTGAGGAAGTTTTTTACTGCAGGAAAGAATTCCCTGGATGCCTAAGCCACTTATTAATGTTTCCAACAATGTTTTTAAGATGGTAGAATGCTCATTACAAAAAGTGTATTTTTAATGTAGAGCTGAGGGCCATGTACTTTCATAATTTGCATCTTATACTTTAGTTACAATTGCTTGTAAATATGCAATTAAAAAAAAAAAAAAAAAGAAATCATAAGAAAAATATTCATAAAGTATCCATTATCTGTTGTACTGGTGTTATGTTGTATATTTCCAAAACACTGTAGAGACCACACAGCAATTCGCTGGCTGAGCCAAGACTACATGTTGGGCCCCACTGTCTTCACTAAATCTGTGAAATTTCTGCATTTTTAAAATAGAGTTAAAAAAAAAGAAAAAAGAAAGTTTGTTAAATATCATTATTTTGTAAATCTATTACCATTTTCTTAAAATATATATTAATTCTCTTTTTCATTATTCTTTCTGTGTGTCATTTTAGAAAGCGTGAAGAGGTGACTTGAACTAGTGGGGTTCATTAAGTTGCTTTTAGATGAAGTGACCATTACATGTTTCAGCAGCACTGTATTTTGTTGTTCATAACATCTTGTTTTTTTAACTCTCTGATAATAAGAAGGTAACTTGAAGATAACTGACACTAAGAAGATTTAACTGGATGCTGGTGCTTTACGTATTTATGTTATCCTAGCTTGCTTTAATGCAAGCCGTTTGTTGGACAGGTAGCAAACAATGGAAGAGTTAAGAAGGATATTACCTAACTGTAGTATACACCTGTGGATTTTGACTGTGACATTTCATTATTGTAATCACTAACAATAGTGAGAATAGTTAACTGCAGAGGACTTTTGTAGAGGATTACAGTAGGTATGTAATTCTTTTGACTGAGGAATTCAGCTGGATCCATTTTTCATATCATGGTATATACTGCATTCTCTTAGATTACTTGTGTGTGATGTGGGAGATCAAAAGATTGTACTTTTATTTCTGTGACCACAATAAACTTGAAAAGAATAAAAGGAGATCATTGTGAATATCATATGAAACAAATGGGGCTTAATATAATTTGGAGAAAATGACAATTAGAAGAAAAATGGGGATATCGTACTTCTTTATCCTTCTTAGTTGTAGTGTGAAGTCTTGCACCTGCTTGTTAGCAAGGTCAGATTTAGGATTATGAAAAGAAAGGGAGTGCTTTTACTTGTTTTTTTTTTTTTTTTTCTCCTAATGCCTATGGTGCTTTAATTTAATTCATATGTACAGTATTCCAAAATAACTACAGTGATTGATAGTGTTGTAATGAAACACAGGAACATGCACACAAATTTAATGTTTCTTTTAAGATTTAAAAAGCTTTGCTTTGCATTCTATTTATAATTGAGCTTAAAATCTTTTTAGCCGAAATAAAATTCTATTTTAACTATAACATATACCATTGCTTTAAATTTGCAATCAAATATCCTAGTCATCTTTAAAAGTGACTAATATTTTGTGCCTTTGACAGTTAAAAACCAAGCCATTTTTATTTAATGGAAGCTGTTGTATAATTGCAGTTCCATACTATTTATGCCATGTTAGGTTATGCAAGAATTGTGAAATAAGCAAAGTGCCAAGGCATGTCTTGTCCATGTGTTATTATCTTTGTAAAGTTCAGATAATTATTGTTATAAAATATTACAATATTAGCTGCCCAGGTTGGACTATAATTTTTGCACTGAAAAATCAGCAGTGTACAAGTCATTGAGAAGAAACAGAACATTCTGCATGCTGTGTAGAAACAATTTGTACTAGTACCTTAAAAGAATATGTGGGCGACAGCCTCAGATTTTGAGATCTTAGTTGAAAACTTTGATTATCCAGTTGTGATTCACTTCCTTATGTCCTTTCTACTTTGAATACAAAGAGACATGACTTTATTTATGCATGGAAGAACGTTGAGCTCCTCTGCTGTCTGACCTTCTCTGCACCAGTACCTCAAGACTGGCTGGAGAATAGCATCAATGGAAAGTTTCTTAAAATGATTTATCTGCTGGAGCTGTTAGCTTGATTTACTCGATAGTATCAATGTGGTTGTGATTTATGGCTTCTTACTCACATAAAAGCTGGCATGCAAACAGAGGATTTTGGGGCCAAGATCAGGCATCCAACCATTTATCTGCAATGTAGGCATCTCCATATGAGCAAGATGCCCAAATACCCATGGTGATTCAGTCAGCTGAACTGAGGGAGCTGTGTACTTATAAGCAGGGATATACACTCCTTACTTGAATAATTTTCTAGTCTTCAATGCCTGTACTCAGCAGGACCTTGATTCAGCTTTCAGAACACGTATCCAGTACCATGTGAGTGCTTAAGGAACTGATGTTTACTGTTATGGCCGACAGCTTTGGCACAGGATTTCTGTGAGATCTGTTCCCTTTCACATTGTCAGCAGGTGGCCAAGAAGAATTCCTCTGTATCCCAAAAGCTGCTGAATACCTCCGCATGGATAACTGAGATGAATATCTCCATGAAATGCAGTGAGAGTGTAGATCCTTAGCTCACATTCAGAATCCTACTTTTGCATTTGGGTGCTATTCCTGGTTAAATCAATCTCTATTATAGGTTATGATTATGGACATTCTTCTAGGAAAATTCAGTTAATTCAGGTTTCATCTCAGTCTAGTTAAAGATGTTGTCCTAAGGTAGTGTCTTGCAGTATGCCTATGCTTCCATACCTGCAAAGAAGGAGCAGATGTGCTCAATCCAGCTTCAAGCTACCCATGGAATGCCTGCAGATGTAATTCTCACGGACTACATGTGCTAATTGATTTTTCCTTTACTAAATTGTGTCAAAATGTAAACAAATATCCTGTAAGTAGTTCATATCTGTCTCCAAGTTTCAGGGTAATACAGTGCACTGAGATAAATTTCCTTTTGTTGGGAACGTAACAGACAATATGAAACTGAGTGCCTCTATGGCAAAAGTTTTTTGGTATCCCAGCTGTCTCATTTCAAATCTAGCACAGACGTCTTTGCTTCATGCAACAGTGTGCAGTACAGTCATATTCCCTGATATGACAAGGTTATCCACTTCCATTTATTAATGAAGTGGGAGGTTTGCCACTTCAGTTGTACAATTTTTCTTATATCCTTGTATTGCACCTTCCATAGCCAACACTGTCAGCTGCTTTTAGACCTAAAAGCATGATAATAATAGGGATGAGGTTGTACTTTAGTCAGGTTGTACTATATACTCCTAAAGAGACTAACTCTCAGCAGTAACCCTTTCCAGAAATTCAGAGCTGATGATATTTATGAGTGTTTGGAGCAGTTGAAATGTTGGCTAGAGATCTTTTAAATAACTAAATTTCAACACATTCCCTAAGGAGCTGAGATGGAGATCATTTCAGACCTGTCAGAGGAAGATCATACCTTAATTGTACTTCATTGTACTATAAAAAATGAGACCTCTCCACTAGATTTAAGAGTCAGTGGTATTGTGATCTGTGCGAAATGTTAGAGGAACTCACATGGGATGTTACAGTGTGTATGAAATACTTTTGTCAGTGACACAAACTTAAAAATAGTCACATAAATGTGATGGTTTCTGCAATTGATCTTTTCTAAAAGTATCTCCAGCTTGACAGAGAGCATCTTTTCAGTTTGATTTATTCTGTAATAGAGTACACTCTGGTGGCTGTCTTCCAAAAATGCTGTCCTGAATATCTGTTTATAAGTAGAGCAGTTCCAAATCACTCAGTTCATGACTCCAGCATTTTACTGCAAGATAAATACTACTTTGGCTGTGGCACAGATGCCAGCCTTTAAAATAGAGCATCTCTGAAAATAAAAGGGGCTGATTTCAGTAGCAACTGTTACTCTCTGAGGGCTGTATATTAGCACCTGAGCTTTAAAAATCAGAGTACAGTATGCCAACACTACTAGTACTATTTCTTAAAATCCAAGTTAGGCAATTTTTGCTGTCACTTATCCTTTCTCTATTCAGTAGAGAATGCATCACTGTAAGCAGCTGGATAATTCTTTCTCCTGTCTCTGACAGTTTCCACAACCAGAGAGATTCTGCAATGGATGCAGCATGCAAACTGCCTCTCTAAACCCATTTGTATGTCCTACAAAGTTGTAGAAGTCTCACAGGGATTTCCAGAGGTTTTCTTCATAGGATGCTAGTTTGCAGTGATTTTCTTCATTCATTGACACAAGGAAGGGCAAGAACCTACTGTTTGTCCCACCAGTGCTTGAAAATGGGCCTTTGGACAGCACAAAAAGGGCAGAGTTTGAGGAATAAAAGCCTCAAGTGATGCAGTTCTTTGCTAGACACCACAACAGATGCTAAGTCTCATACAGTAAGTAGGGCTTTCCAACTTAAGGAATGTTTATTTGTAAGAGATGCATTTCCTGAAAACAGGAACTGTCTCAAGGAAAAGGGACACGGCACAACTGAACACCAAAAGCGATATTTAAGTGTCCAGCCAGTATTCCCAAGTCTGAGACAGAGAAATGCGTAGGTAATCCTGTGAATTATGCACCTGTGTACCCTTTAAATGATGGACCAGATGCTGAGGTGATGACCTTGTCAAAGTTCCTTTCGCATTGCAGTTCTGGATGTCTTTCATGGCGTACTGTGCTGAAGGGATCACAAGGAAAAGTGCACAGATATGAGAAACTTCTGAAAGCCCCAGGAGTGCGTGAAAAAGTACACACTGCAAGATTCAGTGCTGTACTTTTTTGAACATTTGTGAATGTTCAAAAAAGTACAGTGCTGTACTTTTGTGAACATTTGTTCTTTACTAAGAGAGAAAAAAGTTTTGGTCGACTCTTGCAGGAAGTTTCTTATTGAATACAATTTAAGGATTAATTATTAACTCTAATCATCAATGGATTGATTATATCTTCACAGCAGGCAGAGAATTAATCCTGCTATGCTGAGCAGTTTTCAGTGAATAATATGGGTATTTGGATCCTGATCCTAGAATATTTTAAATTAATATCTTTTTTCCTTTTGTGAGAATCATATTTTTGCTTCTACAAGGGCTGCTCCAAAAGTAATCCCTCCTATGTTATTATCTTGGTCACAATAACAGGGGTAGATGTAGGTGCTGTAGTAGGTAGTACAGGTTGTACCTTCCACCAGTATTTCATTACATTTTGTTGCTGTGTGACAGATGGCAGCAGAGGGGCAGACTGGCAGAATGGAATCTGACATGGAAGTGTGTATGAAGCAAAGGTATGTCATTGAATTTCTCTACACAGAAAAAAAATTGCACACACTGGCATTCATCAACTCTTGCTGAACATTTATGGAGACCAAACAGTGAATAAGAGCACAATGAAGCAGTGGGTGGTACATTTCAGTAGTGGAGACAGTGATGTTTCAGCAGCTGTGGAACTGTGGGTTTTAAGAGCACACATGCAAGCTCTTCATTGTTGGTGAAAATGCATACCTAGTGGCAGTGCCTGTGTTGAAAAAATAATGTTTTGTAGCTGAAAATTTTCTCTATAAACTAGTGTTATTTTGTTCTTTGTATCTGTTGTAGTTTCCATGGAATTAAATGTGAGGCATTACTTTTGGAGCAGCCTCTGTGTCACTGCAGCTTTAATTGATTATATTAACATTACAATGAATTTTGTTCAACAGATACAATAATTTGCAGCAATAAATCATTCAAACCTTCCTTTCAGAAATTAGTGAAGTGTGTACTATGATATTCTGCTTACCTGTATACAGGTAATAACAATACACTATCAATACACTGTACCTTAGACAACATTCAAAAAACTAATGTGCTTAGGTCAGTGAAGGACCACCTTAAAAATAAATAAATAAAATAAGTTAAAATGTTCTGAAAGTCCTCAGTGTCTATCACAATGGAGCTTTCAGGTCTCATTCGTTTTCCACCTCAGTGAGATAATCGGGAAGTAAATGGTGAAACATAGTGCTGGTCTAATAGTAATGAGCAAGTAGATGAGAGGAAACAGAGTAGAAAGAGAATGTAGATGAGACATAGGAGGAAAAGATGAGAGAGAACAGATGGAAACCAAAAAGCCAATGAAGTGTGAACGACAAGACTATAATGATTTGCTCAAGACATGGTGGATCTAGTCTGGATAAAATAAGAAAAGAAGCCTATACTCTCAGTCCCACTTCAGAATAAAACAAATCTTTAACAAGACTTTAAAAGGATTAAGGCAAAACTCTTTTCATCCTGGAATTAAAAACAGAGGTTCTATTACAGGATATTCTGATAGTATTGGTGACCTTGAATAGAAAGATTGAAATAAATATCAAAACATTTACATTTTTATACAAGCCAAATTTCACCCTACTAGAGGTCTAATCTTTGCTCGTACATATTTCCTTTTATATTGTATAGAACCTAAAATTGATCACAGAGATAACATCAACGGAACTTATAGTTTTATACATATGTCCTGGAACACCATTTTTTCTCACTTTACCCTTATCTAATAGTTATTCTTTGATCCATTAATAATAAATCATTTGTTGCATATATATAGATAATCAACATTTTTAAATTTTAAAAAAATTGAATGGAATATTTCAACTTATTGGATGATAATTTTTGGACTGTTAAAGAGCACAACACTGTAGCAACTATGTATGAGGATTTGGCTTCACTTGCAGTTAGAAATGGAGCCAGAATGGAAGATTTACGTGTACCCTGTAGCTGATAAAACAACATATGCCCTTTTCAAATTTAAGTGATTTTTCTCTGTATGGTTTGTACATGAATTCTAGTATTTTAATATTTTGGAACTGCAGGAGTTTCTAAACATCTTTAAGCCATTCTTGAGTTCTATATGCCAGCAGTGAGCAATTCTTCTAAAAAGAGTGCTTCTTAGATTGCAAGCTGAAGAGTATTCTCTTTTGTTGGTTTAGTCACTGATTTTTTTAGTTTTATTTTTATTTCATGACCAGGTCAAAGTTCTCCTTTGGTGATACAATGAAATTTAAAGAGAATGGAGAAGAGCCAGAGGGAATATGAAAACATCAGTCTTGACAGGATTAGCTTATTTTTCAGTCCTCTTTGCTCTTTGATACTCCTCATCTCTATAATTGCTTTTTTGGTGAAGGAAGCAGTGCAATTAGCTGGTGGGAAAGTTGGCTTGTTTTTCGTCATGGCAAGTAGGACTTGACCCATCCCCATTCCACAGTCAGAACTCTTCAAATATAACTGTTTCCTTCCATGTTTCCACTTGGGCTGACAGGTTACCAGTATTTCTGCTATCAGTATATCAATTGTTGCTTGAGATTGGAGTTAAATATCAAGATTCACAATACAAACACTCATATCGTTTGCTAAAACAGAAGTAAAATAAAGAATTAATGAACTTTTTTTTTGAAGGCTATGACAAATTTGAAATTGTGCTACTGTGATGTCTTTTTGAAGTTATCCTGGATAAATAATGTCAAAAATGCCCATTTTTTAGGCAATGTCTGTCAAGTTTATTAAGTTGATTTAACAATTAAAAAAAAAAACAAGTAAATGAGAAGAAAAATATAAAATTCTAGAAATATAATTTAATTTTTTATGCATTTACAAATGTCAGAAGGTGTTGAAATTAGAACTCCTAAATCGAGAACAATTTAGATATTTATGTAACAATTTACACATTTTCTAACTGACCTTAGCATTATACTAACTTGAGTTCTTTTTTTTTTTTTTTGTCCGGAGATTGAACTATCTTGCAGAAAAAATAATATAAAAATTACAGATTTTAATACATACTTTTTCCTTACCAGTTCATGCTGAAGGGCTGACAATTCCTCTTTATTTAGGTGCCAAGAGTCTTCTAACCTTTCTTGAAGAGGCCACAACTTAAAAACCTATTGGATCACCTCCCATGTATTAGCAATGATAAAAACTTCCTACTAATCACTGTAATTGCACAACTCCATTTGACAGGTTTGGCAATTTTATGTTGGAAGAGTAATTTTAACAAAGAGTAGATGGGAACACAGTGCCAAATTTCTCAGCTGGTTTAAAATTACTTGTTTTTAAATATAAGTTGGCAACTGAGAGTGAAGAACTCAAGCAGCAAAAAATCTTTGCAGAGTTTTTGGGACTGTTGATAATCCAAAGGTAACAGCATGAAGAAAATGCTGCTTTAAAACTAGTAATTTGCACATTTTACAAGTTCTGTTGGTAATTTTATATAAGGAATTCAAAATGACAAAGGGATTTCCTAAATAAATAGTAACTTTTTTCAGTAAGCATGCTAATGCTAATTAAAGTTGAATCCTTAGAAGATAAATGAATATGAATTTATAAGGGGGTTGTTGAATACTTGGAAAATAAATGTTTTATCAAATACATTTTGGCTTCAAGAAAAGTTCAAATTTTTGGACAAAATGAAAAATTTAGATTATATGATAGCTAGATATTGTATTATCTATACATCAAACCAGCAAAAGGTTCTATTTTTATTTATTTAATATGAAGTATATTTGAATGTACTTTTGATTTACATTAATTACAATGTTTTCTGAAATTTTACTGTTGTTTTCTGATACATCTAATCTAAGTTATATTATTTTGTCTGTCACTTCAAGACATAAGCGCAACAAAAATAAAGGTAGAAGTGGAAACTATACTTAGGGATGTTTTTGTTACTAGTTTCAACATTGTAAATTGAGACAGACATTGAAAAAAGGAACTAGGTGATTCAATTCATTCTTACATTTTCTTGAAATTATAATCAATCTCAGTTTCCAAGGCAACTGACTATATGAGGATGGACCAGCCAATAATGGAAAACAGCTTTCTGTTTTATTACTGTAACATATGGTAGAAAAAGTCTTTTTGTTTCATGCTGTTGAGGAGACTATCCAATTTATCACCCCAAATAGAATAAAAAAATGATTAAAAGAGGCGTGAGTAGTTCAGTATTGAAGCAGAAATGCAGAGATGTAAGTTCATGGGGGAAAGGCAAATACAGAAACATCAAAATGTAATACTTAGATGCTCTTCTGCTGAAACCTAAACTTCATCTTGATTTTTCCTCTGACCTTCCTCAGAGGTCCTGGCAACATGAAGGGTTGGTGTAAGTGATTGTATTGGCAAATGGGTTCGTATTATATCAGTATGACTCTCTCAGGGTGAGTGGAATTGCCTTTTTGCTGTGAATTGCCTGGCACAAATAAAAGGCTTCCTCCACGTGCACCACTGAAAGAGGTGTGATTGATGGAGGACCATGAGGCATACTACATTTCTTTTGCAGATGTCAGATAGAGTCTACTAGGAGAAGTGTTGGTTCCTTGAAGTCAATAGAAGCTTAAATAAAATATCAAATCATATCATGATATATCTACATTTTCATGTTTTCTGACGGTTTGAGATTTCAAGTGCTTTACTGCTCGCTATTTTTTCCTTCTTGAAGCCATGATATATTTATTCAGCAGTTAAGATATTCCCCTTTTTTTTTCCCATTCTTTTCAGATGTGTTTAGGAAAGTATTTTTGTTTACCAGAATTTACTTATTGATCATTTTTTTCCTTTTTTTTGGAGCTTGTCCTGAAGCTGGCACTGTATCTATTAACCATGAAATCTTCTGTTTCAGATACCGGATTAATGTAGATTCCTTTGCTACTTTCTTATTTTATCAAGCTACCTATTTATGTAATTGCTTCCTTACTATTTTAAGTTATTTTCCATATGAAATAATTCCATTTGAATTTCAGTATGAACAACTATTTCTTTTTCATTTTACCTAAATATGAACCAGTGTTCCCTTTGTCCTCATCGTGCCATTCCTGGCTTCCTATTTCCCTAAGTCTTAGTTTCCTTCTTTCTTTAATTTCACTTTTTACATTTTTGGTGTAACTTTTGCAAGAGAGTATTTCATATTTTAAAATACCAGCCTACCTGATGATACTCCCTGGACAGGAACTGGTTTTGTGAGTTAAGATTTTCTAATTGTATTCAGTTCAGTTAATACTTAAGCATAGACATTTACTTTTCTCTTTCTTTGGAGTCTGCCATTTTTCTTTCTTTCTTTTTTTTTTTCTTTTTTTGTTAGTAAGAGAAGAGAGGAGATAGAATAATATAGGTTAGGATAATATTCCTCCAAACTGCCCAGAGCCAACACTAGATCACATTTCTAACCAAACAGTAGCTGAAACTGCACCAGAAAAAGTTGTAGTTTCTGACACTGTGTGGTACATAGGAATTATTGCTTTAGATGCAACTTGTCACCCTTTCCCACAAATACCTTCTTTCAATTTTGTATGCATGTTTGGGAGAGGGTAGTTGAGGGAAAAGATATGAATATAAATATAATATATATATAAGAATATAGAAATGTTCCCTTCTTATTTACCTCACATTACCTGTAAATATTTCCTCTACATCTCTTAAAATTATATCAGTGTGAGTTCCATTAACTGTTATTCATCTTAGGTAAAGTGAGAAAACTTGATGCTTCTGTATCATATAAAGCCTTGGTATATAAAGGGTGCTGTGATTTTGGTGGTCAGAATGAAGTCCAGCTGGTCTTTTTAAATATAAAATGCAGTAAGGGAATGGGCTAATATGGTCCTAATTTCCAGTGTCAGAGTTATTGCGAGCTGAGACAAATAGATCTTTAGTTATCAATATGGAAATTCTGGATGCTATTGCTGCCTGTTACTTCACTGTCTTTCTGCTTTAGTCCAGAGACACTTTCTAATCTGGTTTGGGTGTAAGAAAATGTCCATATGTTTCTTTTCTACCAGTATCTGTTGTTGATCAGGAAAAAAACAAGAGGAAGTGACATATATCTGTGTATGTTTGAAAGAATACCTCTGACAAGCTAAAAAATCAGATTAGCCATATGAGCTATTATCTGAATATTATTAATTCAGTGGTGACAATGTAATATATAAAAATAGTGGCTGTCCAGAAAATTTTGAAATTTCTATGTAAACCACACATGCAGAAAATAACATTAGAAGTACCAATGAATATACAGAAGAAATACAAGATGATGCAAGAACACACATGATAGAGAGAATATATAGACATCTCTGAGTAAAAAATGAATTCAGCATCACATGCTTTGTATTCACAACCATGTGATGAATGCAGCATGCAAAAAGATTATGCTTTGACAAATGGCTTTGATCTTGATGAGTAATGATTTCTAGAAAATGTTTGTTATCTTTACATTTTTATAACATTTACATTCCAGAAATGTAGAAAATTTTGTGGTAAAAGTATTTCTTCCAAGGGTTTTGTGTCTTTTATCTTCTTGCATTACTGATCCCATGAAAAAATATGTCATTCCTCTATTATATATCCCCAGGCATGCTGTATTAGATTTACCCCACTGTTTCTCCCCACATCTCACTTTTACAGGAGTTGAAAACTATCTTAAACTTTTCGACTATGACAGTGATGCCGTAAAGTGCATTGCTAACACTGCAAACTGATCTGTAGTATGAGCAATAGTCCAAAAGTTCAGGTAGAAAATGTATGAAAAGTATAGAAAAAGTGAGTACTTCAGAGCTCTCTTCTCAGATTCATGAATATTCTTATGCTTTTGAATTTACTTAGAACACTGTATTTTCCTTGTTTTCTCCAATTTCACCATTCCTAAGGAGTGTAAGTAAAATAAATTCTACAAGTTCCTCTTGTGCTGTTTTTAGGTGGCTAAGGAATTTGGATTTGTTAGCTACTCTAAAAAATCACTGAAAAATATGCTCCAGTTAATAAGATTTTTTGGAAATGTGGTAAATTGCTAAGAGAGGACACCATGCTATCAATTACTTTATGAACTCTATAAATCCAACAATCTGTGGCAGGTTTTTACCTCTGAATGTAGCTATTTCCAGTATTTTAATGCTTTTTTTCTTCTTTGGAAGGATCTTTTGGCTATGTAATAAAATTTACTGGAAGCACTGGACTGTCTCAGTAGTATTATTTTGTTAAAGTTTTAGGCTGAGTCCACTGATTTTCATCATAAAATGCTGTTGAAAGAAGTGACTTATCAGAAAGTTGAAAACAATATTTTGTTATAGTAAAAAGCATATACTGTAATATTCTCTATCTTGATAGAATAGTACTGTTTTCTAAGCTCAGTTTTAGAGCCGTACTAATTTTAAAACAGAACTAAAAATACTGTCAAATGGGATTATTAACTTCATGGCAGAAAAATTCTGAAGATTGACTCTCTTTTTGAAAGAATGAAGTAAAAACAAAAGGACACCACATTGTCTCTTCTGATAGAAACCTGTTACATCATGAAAGCTAAACACTGCCTTCAATATTCTCTGAAAGTAAAATTTGTCAGTATATAGACATATGTTATTACAACTTCCCATATCTGTTAGAATGGCTTTAGTAGAGAAATTGTTGAATTTATATGGTGGGATTCCGTAGTTACTGCATTTTATTTTTTCAGCTTTGGTGATATTTTTAAAGTCATGCTACATTATATATTGAAGCTTTGTCTTTGTAAATGAAGTCTGTATTGTTCTTTTCTCATACATGATCTTCAGTTGCATAGCTCCTCAAAGCCACATCAGTCTTTTAGCCACCAGCTAGAACATGGTAAATATGTTTGATTTATGCTGCACAAGATGGCATTCTAGCAAGTTGCTTTATCTGCGATATAAAAAAAGAAATAAATGGTAAAAAGATAGTAAGCTTTTTCATAATTTGGCAAATATTTCCACTAATAAGACTTTAAATGCAGATTTTCTTATCCAATCACTTTTCTGAGTAAAAATGTTCCATAAAGAGATATTCTGCATGTGCTGTCTTGGCCTGTAAGCCCATATAACATTTTATATTTGCATACTAGACAGCTGGAAGAATTTGATCCTTCCAAGGAAACCTCTCCTTTCAACATATAATAATTTAGGGAGACTTAGGCACACAGTATTAGAGCAAACTTTCCTCAATTTAGCCACTCTCTTTACCTAACACCGCTGAAGTTTGGATTTCACTCTGTTATCAATGTGTATATGAACGTAGATTGTGTGTGTGTGTATGTGCATTTGCCCGCGTCTTTAGAAGATGAATAATTTTGTTTGGCAACACTATTAAGCGAATTCCCCGAAACAAGAAGTAGTATTTTTCTCATGCTTTTCTTGTTTGCTACTTCTTTGTATTTGGATTCATTTTGTATTAGTTCAAAGGCATTGACAAGTATACTGTAGATCAAACATGGAAGAGCCCTTGTAATTACACTGAAACCCCCTTTCTAAGTAAAAATAAAAATAAAAAAAAAGAAAGATCAGCAGGCTGAAGGTTACAATTCCTGTTGTAATAAAATTTAGAACTCTTGCATGCAGAATGCCAACCTAATTTTTTTTTTTTTTTTTTTTGGAGGAACCCACAAATAATAATCTTACTCTCTGACAATATCTTCAATAGCCAAAAATAAATTCACCAGTGTTTCAGAAACTTTCCATTAGATTCATTAGGTACTCCTAAAATTCTACCATTTGAAATTTCTAAATTGGAGGCATTCCTGGAAGACCTTGACCCTTTAAATACTTTAGCATGTGATTAAATTAAACGCTATGCACAAATTCCCCTGTAAGGAACACGGATTAAATGTGTCCATGTTTTGTATTGATGTGGTAACTTTTGCCCCTTGACAAATAAAAGAAAAAAGATTGTATGGGAATTGCTGACTCACAGTCTGAACCACTGATTGATCACCTGAGGCAAGGACTGAGCCAGCCATGGGAGCACAGGTGAAGGCAATTCAGCTGTGTGATCAGAAAGTGTGGAGCCTGACCGCACCTTTCCTAGACCCCATTTAAGGGCTGACTGCCACGAGGGAGGGGTCTCTAGTTGGAGATCTCTCCTTTTGGGGTTTTCTATTGTAAGCCTAGGACACAGGTGAGCATTTCATTTTTTATTGTCTCTCTCACCACAATAAATTTTCTAATTATGAACCTGTAAAATGCCATCCTAACCCCGGCACTCTTTTAACTGGACATTGTTAATTGTACAAAGATATTTTGCATCTCCAGAAAGCAAATCAGGCAACTATAAATAGTAGCAAGGATGAGAATGTTGACTGTGCTTATAAAAAGTAGTGAAGGAATAAAATACTAAAAAGGTATAAAAGGAAAACATAAGAATGAAGGAAAGATAAAAGTCAATAAAGATATGAAATATATAGAGGATGAAACTAATACAGGTAAAATCTGAGGAAATTTGACATGCTGTGGAGGGTAAGTTCAGAAAACAACTAGTGATCAGATAGCAGCAAGAAAGGAGTTCAGGGAGCAAGTTTTCAGGTATAGTCTCAGTGAAGTTGGGCTGGCAGCAGGACAGGCATAAAGAAATATTAGAAAGTTCAGCTAAAATTTTAGGAAGATACACTAGTATAAATTAAATATTACAGATGGAGAAAAGAATCTCCAATAGTTGTACAATAACACTATAGCTTTCTGTGAGGACTGCCATTTCTTGATATTGTGTTACATTAAAACATATGCACAAACAACATATAAAAATAATAGATACCATAAGTTCCACATAAACTATCAGGGCAAACTTTTAAATTCTTTCTGATCTACGCATACAAGAGTGCATTCAACAGAATACTTAAAACTGTGTACTTTTAAGGTAAGACAACGTAGTGATTGTTAGAAACAATATTTTATTTGCAGCATAAGAAACTTAAATATTTCACATAGAGCTACATTTCTTTTTTTCAGACAAAAAACTTGATCTCCATTTGGGGGCAAGATGTCCACTCTAAAAATACTTTATGTATATACTTTATTCATCATATCGATCTAGTATACTGTGACAAATGAGTGCTTTCATAGCATTTTCCAGTAGTTAAAGTAGTGGACTTAGAGAGTTCTGCATTTTTCTGTCTGAGTTTTTCCAAGGACTGCTAAGTAATGCATTCAAGTCTTTTACCAGCTCATAGTTCTAGCTGACCCACTTGGGAAGAGGGTACAAGAAATGCTTGCTTTAAAGCACTGTGCAATCAGGAACAGCCGCACTGTTTTATACTGGCTACAGTTTGGGGCCATCCTATTTTTTAATGTTCTGACAGTACTTTAGGATAATTAGGTGAAAGTACTGGTAGGTTTTAGGGAAAGAACAAATAATTTACTAAGCAATTCCAGTGTGCAGTTCTAGAGCATTGTGGATTTTCTTTCTTAGTTACATAAATTGCTGTCCTGGGCTGGGTTTTTTGCTTGCTTCCTTTTTAAATTACCAACACAGCAAAAGAACTGTATCTATTTGCATCGGCTTATCTTTCTTTGGAGATTTCCAGCTCTTTGCAGTGGTACTTGAAAAGTCACTTTTGGGCTGGGTACTTTTCTGCAGTCTCTTCTGGGAGAGCAAATGTTTAGGAGCATCTTAACCATGTGCTGTAAATGTACAAAAATAGAATGGAAGGATAAAAGGAACAAGATCAAGTAAACAGAGTCCCTTGGTAGAATCTCTTTAATGTCTTGCATCTGATGTTCATATTGGTGGGGAGGGGTGGGTCACATGCTTGATGTTTTCTCTGAGACTACACCCAACTGGAAACCATCCCTTGGCTTCTCTGCGGACAGCGGCATACCCAAATGGAATGTATTAATTCTTTGGGGAAATCTCTTTAGTAGGAGAGAAAGGAATCTTTTCAGTTTCTCAGGCACATGCTCTGTTGCGTGTGCTGTCAGGCTTAAAGGGGAACCTGCACTACCTGGAGCTGGAGGACACAGTTTCATTGTATCTGCAAGGTTTAGAATGGATAAATAACTTCTGGTGCAGCTGCTCAGGCTTTGCAGATTTGACATGTTTATTAATGAAAATGTGACAGAAAAGAAAGAAACAGTCAGCTAAGCAAAATGCCCCTGTAACTCTGCTGTCATCATTAGGTGAATACAGTATACCAAATATTTATGCTTCTATATGATTCAGGATCAAGAAAATAAATATCTCTTTTATGTGTTTTATTTTCTTTGGAGAAGGGAGTAGAGGAGAGTGTGAGTCATAGTGGAAGAAAAATATTCATTTATTTTCTGACAGAAACTACTCACTTTGGAGGAGGATCCTAGCATTAACTTCTGTTTGCTGATAACCCCTGCAGCTTGGCTGCCTCTAGCAAGAAGCTGACAGCCTGCCATTCCCCATACTGTACCTGTCTGGTGACCTATGGCCAGAAGCTAAATCATATTTCTTGCTTCTGCTGTGGATGAGATAACTGTTTCTACCTAGGTCTGAGTACAGAATAGCTATGTACCCTTGGAAAGGATTTCTGATGAGCAGAGTTTTGACCCTTCACACCATAACAAATCCTGCCAGCTGCAGTCTGACTTCTGAGCATAGGGCTGGTCTGAGGAATTTGGGAAGGTTAATATTAATATCTATTAGTGTATGAACAATACTAGTGCTATGGCTTTTTGTGTTTTTTTTTCTTTTAAGGAGCTTTTTTTGCCATGATCTAATTCGGACCTTTCTCTTCTTAAGCAATTCAAAGGATAAATGCTATGATCATTGAGCTCCTGAGAAGGCATTTGATGCATGATAACAGCTTTAAGCATTTTGATGTGCCCTTCAAAACATATGTGAGATGGAAAAGGAGTAAGATGCAGACTCACAATTCTCTTTTCCCAAGAGGCAGAGAAGTGTCGGGAGCTGTCCTGTCTGTTTAATCATATTCACTTTTCCAAGGTAAAAGTCTCACAAGAAGAAATGAATTTCATGTTGCTTTTGAGTTAAGAAGTCCACTGTTTTGTGTAGACTTATCTTTTTTTTTAATAATTGTTAGCCTCAAAATGACTTTCCAAGGACAGCTATTCAGGAGTAATGAAGGGGCAAAAGGCTGAGAGGTGGCAAATGCCAAAGGATTTTACCTCTGTCCTTGTGAAATTTAGTCCATGTTTAAATATTTATGCATTTAATTTGATTTCCTATGACACTTCATAGGATAGCAAAGTATCTGTCACACTTGTGCAAGAATTTACACATGCTATAAAGAAGTACTTCTCAAAGGTTAGAGAGATCCTACCTACACAAATTCCAAAACAAAATGCTATGATGTTTCCCAAATGTTAGCCTTCTCTTCGAGGCAGACATCTCAAGTAATTATTCCAAAAGGGAAAACCCATGAATGCCTCCTAGCTAGTGTAGAGGAAGACTTGGGTAGGAATTCAGGGACTAAATGTCCATCTGATCCTCTCTGCAATTGAGGGACTTAGTGCTCTCATCTTTTTAAAAGGTCAAATAACAACCTTGCTTGCTGTAACAAAGGTTGCAAACATCTTGGGATGTTTTAGTTGAAGAGTCCAGCATGTTACTGAAGCTTGAAACAGATTAAATTTTCTATATCATCTTTCTTTTTAAGAAAAAGTGCTTGGATTTTCTGTTCAATATAAAATCAAGAAAAATGTATAATCTGGATAGGTTCTGGCATTCCAAATCCCTCAGTGTTGTGAAGAATAGAAGAGACACAAGTGACAACTCTGGTCTTGTGAGGCACAGAGGTGAAATGAACAGTTGGACTAGATGATCTTGGAGATCTTTTCCAACCTTGGTGACTCTGATTCTCTTCTAGTATGTAATTTGCAGAAAAGCAGTAGTAAATTCTTCTTGTATTTGTAAGAGGAAGAGTACTATAGCAAAAGTACGGTGCTGTTTTTCTGGTGAAATTAAGCATATACTTCTGTGTACATTTAAAAAAAGATTGTATTTATTGCACAAAAATTCTGAGGTCTTATTTTGTTACATAAATTGAGGTAATACTGAAAGCAGTAACATAAATAATTCTATGTGCCACTTCTCATTATTATCCTTAAATCCTTCTCTCTTTCATTGAGATCCCCGTATTTCCTTTCCGTGTGGATTTATCAATATGATACTGTTTAGTACTATTAAATATGTTGTTATAATTATGATAGTAGCTTGGTGCATTGTGCTGGAAGACTTTGCTTTCAGTAGTTAATAATTTTGCTAGTGTTACCCAGCGTAACTTGCAGTTTCCTTGTTACACATCTATCAGAAAATTATCTTGTCTGGACAGGAAAATGACTAAAATATTTTTGTTGCTTACAAAAATGAAATTAATGTTTGCTTTGTTTAGCCCAAGTAATTAAAAAATGTTCTGATATCTTCACACTTTGGAGCAAGACCTTAAAATGTGGTAGATGTGTTGTAGGTTGTAGGTTTTCCCAACATTTCAAATGACTCAGATCTCAAAAATCTCATTCTGCTTTAGCTTGGTAAGTTAGTGCTCTGTTACCTGAGTTTCCAGAGATGATTTTGGCTTTGAACATGCTCCATCCTCAGACACCAGCGAGCATTGTCTGTGCTGTACCCATGGTGCTGCCACTTTGATGTGGAGAAAAACAGAGCCTGACTTGAATTTGACAAAATGTGAATAAAGAGTAGGAGGGCAAAAGCTAAAATGGCTGCAGATAGGGAAGTTCTACACAAGGTCTCTCCTTCTTTCACTGTGTAAGATATATGGTGGTATGAGGATAGATGAAGTTTGCATATCAGCCACAGTCCCAGTTGATAATCAGGATCTGTGCCACATGTGTTTCAGACTTGGGGAAGTTTGGGAAGTATGTGTTGCTTCAGACACTGAACGTATAATTAGAGTATCAGAAGGTATGTATATAAGAAAGATAAGATGTGATTACATAGATCTTTTTTCCTGATGTTGCTCCCTAGCTAGGGGATTTTGGCCCGTGGAAATGTTTAGTCACTGTAGTATCTAAAGGAACGTACTCTGTGTGTTACATATAAATATAGAATAAAATACCTAGAAGAGATGTAATCTGTCCTCCTGCCTCAGGACCATATCAGTTTGTGCCTATAGCAGGCATAATAGATATTACTTTTACCTGTTATTGAAAGCTTCAGAGATACCAGTTTAAATCTTCTTAAACAGATCATTGAGAAGATTGTCTGCCCTTGATATTTTTATAAGGTTTTTCCAGTGTCTGAACTACAGCTTTCCTGCTATGTCTTCATATCCTACCCACACTGGAAATGCAGGACAGGTTTTTTTCTTTCCTCTTGCAGCAAGCACTTATATATTTATGGACTTCTATCACATTTCCTTTCATGTTCTGTGAATCAAATAGTTGTTTGTTTGTTTCTACTTAAGTTACACTTCTTAGAATACTTTTCTTTACTGTTATTCTCTCAGATTGGTCTGAGTCCTTCTTCGAGTGCAACACCTGTTGCCAGAGCCCATACTTCAGCACAGACCTACTAACATGTAATGTGTTGTGCGTCATTTTTGCCTGTGAACATTCTTAGTCATGGGCTCACTGAAATCACCAGAAAAATGAAATGGCCTAACATTTATTTTTCAATACAAAACAATTCATTGAAGCACTGTATGACCTGTTAGCAACTTTTTGTTTATTCTGAATTCTGCTTTCCTCTGGCCAGCAAGTAAAAGTAATTTTTAGTACTTTCCTAGTATTAAAAATAACTTTGAGGAAATCAGAACAGAAGAAAATCATAAAATACGGATCGACAACTAAACTGAAAACAAACTACTAAAATTCTGCTTTCACAAAAAAACCTTTTCAACAGAACAGCGTTAACTTTGGCCTAAAGTTTTTTTAAATAAATATCTTAATACACATAATGTGACACATATGCAAAATTCATCTGTAAATTTTGAACTATGTATTCTGACTGGGATTTCCTTGGCTTAATAGGTTTCAGAAGAAAGCCATCATTATTTTTCTTTTCTGAATTAACACAGACATTACGGGCTCAAAGACTATCACAATAGGTGCAGAAGCTGCCCTTTTGCCTTCCCTTCAGAATGGCAGCATGAAAAAAGGCATTTCCAAAAGCAGAGTGTAAGGTTATATCTTCTCCGTCAGCACAGCTTCAGTGCTTTGGATTTAGAGGAAAGCTAAGACAAAGCAAATGCCTCCTGAAGTTTGTTAAGGAAGGGGTTAAAAATAGTGGAATCTTTGTGACTGAGAGGGGCTGAATTATCTTCCTGACACCAGCAGGGGTTGCTGTCACTGGTTTGTGGTTGTCACATTCCTGTTATGCTTGACCTTGGAAAGGCTTGACAACATAATCTGGATTTGATTAAGGGAATTTCATGTTTTTCCTTTGCTAGAGTCACCCCCCACCTCGACAAACATTTAAAAATGTTAAGAAGAAAAAAGTTTGGAAAGCAAACATTTTCCCAAAAGAAATTTATAGTTCAAATTTACACCAAGTTCGCACTAACTGGAGCAGTCCGGGTTTCCACTCAGGCTTTGAGCACTCTCTGTAAACCATTAGTCACTTCCCTGGAAGAGGCAGCTTTTTATAGGCATCAGGGTAAAACAGGCACAGATGTGTGTGTAATGTTAGAGTCTCACATGTACCTGCCTTTTTTCCACCCTAAATTGTAGAAGAGAAAAAAGAATCAAATGATATGAAGCATCAGACTTCGTTTGGAGGACAGCTATGATTGGCTTAACTAAAAGAGAATGTTTTTGATGCACAAAATCTTACGTTGTGGATTCTTGAGGTTGTGGCAATGTATAGCATGGAGATGGAAGTTCTTTTGATTTTTAACCAATTTGTGCTCTTCTCTCTACAGGACTGTGATCATGCCAGCTGCCAATGAGTTTGATCCAGAGATTGTCCTGGTATCAGCAGGATTCGATGCTGTAGAAGGCCATGACCCTCCACTGGGCGGCTATAAAGTCACAGCTAAATGTAGGTATAATCTCAGGATACACTCTTCTGAGTTGGTACTCTTTCTGAATAGTATCTTTACTTGAAGTCCAGGCTACATCCTTATGTCCGTATGTGAGATGACAGAGGTGCAGTGGAGGGCAAGGATTCTGTTCATCTCTGCTCAGCAATATTGTGGCACTTCAGGACCTCACCCAGCTCACGGATGACATAGAAATGAGCATGTTAGCATTCCTGGCTTGCTCCTTTATGTTCCTTTTGGCATTTCTGTCTCGGCTTTTTAAAGTATTACTTTTCTGGCATTCAAATAGCATTTTAGAGGTTTCATGCTTTTCAATAGGCCCCATTTTCCAAATGCTTGAGTAAGTTATTTCTTTTTAAATGTATACTGGAGATTTTAAGCATTGGAGGCCTAGATCCAATCTCATATTGCTGTTTTGTTATTGCAATCTCTTCAGCTTGATGGCACTAATCCTGAATTACATCAGTGCTCATGAACGCCAAATTTTTCTAAAAGACTGCTCTGTTGGGTCTCAATATCTTGAGGTATGAAATGGACATCCAAGAAGTGTGTTCAAGACAGTTTTAATACAGGTCTATCTGACATGTCTCGTACATAGCACTTCAAAGTCACAAGCTTTACTGAGTACTGTGGCCAAAATGATCTGAACCTGAGACACTGATCATGGCTGGATAATGTAATAATGCTTGTACATTAATGTGTAGTATGACATTGCTATGCAGAGATCAGCTTCCATGAAGCAATGCAAAATGGTTTCCAATTCAGTACTGTAAATAATTTTCTTTACCATATCTTAAGAAATACCATATTAACATTTAATTAGTTATTAACTATTGATCCCCGTTGCTAATCAAAAATGCTTTGTGAAAAGTCTGAAGTAATAAGAACTAATGTCATTCAGTATGCTACACAAATGGGCTTCAGCTCAGAGGGGTTTTGTACTTTTGACCTCTCCCCTTTTGTTATATTCACATTGAATGAAGTTGGTATTTACTTCAGGAGGACCAAGGAACAGGCACAAACTTCTTTTTGTTTGTGTTTAAACTGTGCAACATGGAGGTTTTTCTGAATGTCATGCACAACAAGTAGGTGAAGAGTGAGGATGTCTATTCATAGTGATACGCTGTGGAAAGTGAGCATGTGCATAGAGCAGTGCACAGTCCTCCTGCACATGCCCACATAGGTGCTAGATTACACCTGGATTGGAACAAGAATGCCTCTTTGACTGCAAGAAAGATGTACAGAGATCTTGAACGGTTTTTAATCTTAATGCAGTGGCTGCATTCAAGAAGAAAGAAACATAGTATATTTTAGATTGCATGTTTGAGCACCACTTATCTATGCAGTAAAATGCATGTAAAAAAAATTGTTAAAAGATTTACCCACTTCAAATTTTTTTTTTTTCTGAACTATAATTCATTAGAGGCACAATTTTGTGAGCATTGGATAGTTATTTGGATTTAGCCCCTGAGACGGCATGTTAAGTATTCTTTAAGTATCCATGATGCTCCAGCTGGATACTCTGGCATACATTATTCCTGCAGTTAGGATGTTTTCACATAAGTTTCAGCAACTTTCATATAAATTGCAATAATGTTCATATTTTCTTCTTAGAATAGACTGAATTTCACATGACAAAGTGTTGAATGTTTAAATTAATGCTAATTTCCATTCATTCATGAATTAACACCACGATGTTTTAGGAACTAAGTCACAATACATCTTTAATATGCTGAAGATCCATAAGTTGCACATGTCTGTAAGTAGAAAAAGGTGATTTACAGTAGGTGACTCTTGTTTAAATTAAGGGAAACACCTTAGAGAGATTCAGATAATGATCATATACCTGAGAGATGAATAAAGCCTTTTGTACAGAGCCAAAGGAATTTATTATTTCCCCAAAACAAAATTCTCTGCATTCCGCCGTACCTTTTGTAGAATATAACATAGTATATGTGGTATGTAGAAAAATGAAGTTTATTTTTAAAAGATCATTTAAATCTGAAGAAATCTCCATCTTAAAAGCTACAAATATGTATTCATACAATTTTTTAAATATTTCTTTGTAACAATTAAAAATCATGCAGAAGCAAGTAAATGTAAAGATTTCTCTGAAAATATTTCTTTGTAAATCATAGAGTCCTTAGAGGTGGAAGGGACCTCTGAGGGCCATCTTGACAAACTTCAGCATTCAGTTATTCAATCTTCAGCACTTTCCATGCACTTAATACCTTGTATTTCCTGATGACCCAATACAAATTTCACACACGAAAAATAGGGGGATATTGACATCAAATTTACTAACTTTGTTAAAGACAGGTAAAAAGACACTGGATTTTTTTTATAAAAATTATATTCTGTCTTCAGTAACAGCTAAAAAGTTAAAGTATTTACCAATCAGCATTTCCAAGTAATAGCCAGAGGATGAAAATAACAGATGAGATCAACTACAGCCTTGGTGTAACTGCATAGCAGGCCACTACATAAAGAAAAGTTTGGTCTACTTAATCTGTGCAGTTTTAAATATGTATGCTATAAACTGTTTTAAACTAATATTTTAATTTTTTTCCTGTAATGATATATGATCTGATTTACTGAGCAGCTATCATTTATGACTATTAAATACATCAGCAACAAATGCATATTTTTGCAGCTGATTTTAATGAATGGATCTGATGGGTAGGGCAAGATTTCTCACAGTATGATGACCTTCAGCTCCTCTAGTAGACAATAGCATGGAAAAAAGCCAACTAAAATCAAGAGCTAGAAGATAACTCAATTTATCTCCAGTCTCATTAAGTAACTAAATCACTAAAGATTTTTTCCATTGGGGGGGAAAAAGGTGTTTAAAAGAGATCAGAATTGGGGTTAAATCTTTCCTTCCTTTCTGCACGTCTTGTTGTTTCTTCAAGTTACTTTCCACAAGTAAATGTTTTTTTCCAGCTGCCTTTGCAATCCTTTTTTGTTGATATTTGAGGAAAATTTTTTTCACTAAACTAATTTAAATAACATTTACCTGTCTGCTGCAAAATGGAAGTGAGAATAAGCATAAACTAAAGCACTTATTTCAACCCTAACTGAGGATTTCACAGACATGTTTTCTTTCGGTTGCTTCTTTTTATCCCTTATCGATTTCAAAGGCAGCGTTACACATGCACAACTTGAAACATATACTTGATCTATGTGTATAAATGTAGTGATGGATTTTATAATCTGTTAAGAAAAACATGGGCTTCAAAGACTTAAGATGTGGCACAGTATGTAACTTTCTGGTGCCAGGAAGCTTTAAAATCTTTGGTATGAGCTACATTTCTAATATCTCAGTAAGGAAAAACTAGCTCTACAAACAATTTCTATTAGACCACTTAGATTAGGTGGAAATTGTATATTTCTGAATGAAAAATCCCTTCATCCAGAATAAGGTGTCGTT
>JAPSGF010000005.1:24160696-24188003 GCA_035772895.1 Perdix hodgsoniae
CCCCCCCCCCCCCAGAAAAGAAAAAAAGGGACCATGTCTGAAAAGGAGTTTTTTTCCAAATAAACTTTTTCTTTTTTGATGAAGATATCCTTGGTAACAAACTGCCTATGTCCTTAAGGCTATCACAAAGTCTAACATGAGGAAGCAAAGCAAAGAAGGTGAGGCATGTGCTGGTCCTGCTGACCCAAAGTCTTGGACAGTGATAGGAGCCAACTCTTGCTCAGGAGGAGCTTTCACTTGTGATAGGCCTGGATCATGTTGCCAAAGATATTCAAGCCACTTACCTCGGATTTTACTTTCTGTGAACCTGTCTTATGACTCAAGCTCAACTTAACTGAAACAAAGGGGAAAAGTGTTTTATTGCTAAGTGCGCTTTTGGTGCCACAGCTGCCTCCAAGTTGCTTGGTTACACTGGTTCCCCAAGCTCCATTGTGCAGATGTGTGCAGCAGCAGAGCTCTCTTCCTCGCAGCTCTCATATCCAGAGTAACTATTGATGTCATTGAGATGCCTTTGTTTGGATGTGGTACTATAAATGTGCTTTAATTTCACTGTAAACTATAATCAACTAAGAGGAAACCTTTCCTTAGTTCCTGACCTAATATTTATTTATTACCAGAATTGAGTTATATTTTTAATAAAATAACAGATATCAGTACAATGTTACATACTGTAAAAAAAAAAAAAATAGGTGCATAAAGTTCTTTTTTTGTACTTGAGTAGTAAAAATGGTACTGACAATAAAATATAAGAAAAATAAGGGGCAAAGAAAGGGGATAAAGTGGTTTTGTACTTAAAATAGTAAAGAGGTGCCTGAAGAATAAGAATCTACTCTTCCATCTTGTCCTACTCCTCCTTTGGAGGAAGTATTGAATATACAAATGATATATTCTGTGTTTTATTTTAGAACTATTTCTTACAACCTCTGATAAAATGCACTGTATTATCGTGCCATTTGAGTTCTGTGAGGTGTATGGGTCTGAGAAAGAGCTTCCAGGTCAGATCATAAATTTGGAGGCAGTTAGATCCTGTAGAAGCACTGCTTTTAGATTTTGCCCTGCTGATTGTAGAGGTTCACCCTGTAACATTATCCTGAGGTGAAGTACTTTCTCTTTGTTTTATAAAGCAGAATAATGTCTGCATTAAAGTCCCTGCTATCACTTTACTGATTAAGTAAATATTCTACCCAATTGCTCATTAAATGGTAACTATTCCATAAAAAGAATAAAGTAAGTAGAGATGTGTCAGGCAAGACTTAAGAATTTTTCAGGGTACTTATGTTTGTTAAGAGCTATAATTATTTACTGGAGTTTTCTTGTTTTACTCTTTGTCCAAAGATGCTATTTGACACCAGAGTGCAAAATAAGATCAGCAATTAGCAATAGGAAAAGATACTGCTGCATTCATGGTGTAAATCATACCTGTCTAGTATTATGCCACATTCATGATACAAGGTTGATGCTGTGTCTAGGATATACCTGACTGAGCTGATTTGTAACTTAGAGACTTTATTTAAGCAAAGTACAATAACTCCCTTAATTTATCAAAAGCTACATAATGCTGCTATATACTTTAGTCAAGTGAGATCAATTCAAAAGAAATACTAAAGCTATGAACAAATTTCCCTTCTCAGAAGCCCCTCATCAGGCAGAACATAGAGAGCTTCACTGTTAGAGTAATGCAATCCATCTGACCAGTCACACAAGAGGAAACAGTGTTTTGAACATCAAATTATTTCTAAGGTATATATATCACCTTAAGTCATGGAATAAAAAAAAATTAAAAATAATTTTAAAAAATGCATAAAAAGAGTTCCTGACTTACACATAGAATACAAATCTTCTGTTGAGCAATATTATCTTGTGGTATGAGCCAGTGCTTCTCAGAATACAAGTAGGAGCGATCAGGTTAAATTTGGGTGTCTGTCCTTTTGGTTTCTGCTTTGCCCTTCACACTTCTGTTCCAGCTTCCTAAAGGGAAGGAGTAATTATTTTTGATAACAAGGTCTCTCAGTGTGGCATACAACTCTGTAAAAGTGACCTAGCATCTGGTGACAGGCAGTTCAGGACTAATGTGTTCAGTTATAAGAATGAGGTAATTGATCTCTGTAATAAATGATCTAGCAATGTGTATTGTCATCACTCGAATACTTTAAATGAGACTCCCTACAATGTCCTTAAAAATAGGTATGCTGTGGCACACTCAGGCATTAGAAGCTTGACTTTGCAAAATTTCTGTTTAATGACAAGTGTTTTCTTGAGTCTTCCCTATTGTCCCACTATGCATTAGAATTCTGTTCAGCTTTTCACTAAGTTTTGTGTGCAGTACATATGTTAGAAATAAACCGAAAGAATGGGCTAAAACTGCACATCCCAAATTCAAACATAGAAATGATCTGGGTTTAAAGTATTTAAGATATATCTCAGAAAAAAAGGTTTCCTGTATACAAACCTCACTGTTTCTAAAACATTCTTCATAGCTATTCTGAGTATCTCTATGCTGCAAGCAGTATGAATATAAATGGTGATTCTATGTGGTAAATGTATATTGTAATTTTCCCTGAAGCAGTTTCTAAATCAGTCCCCAAATAATTTTGTAACTATCTACTGCACTTTATGTTGGACTCAGAATTGTGAGTTATTTAGGATAGGGTAAATGTTGAAGTGTTTGGGGAGGAACTGCATGTTCTTCTGATGTTGAGCCTCTAGTATGAAAGGCTTCCCTGACACTTGGCTCTCTGAAAACGAGTCCCGACTGAGACAACTGCGGCTAATGTAGTATATAAATGTTAAAGGAGGGATGGGGAAAAAAAGTCCATGAAAATTGACAGCTGACTAAACAGAATACTGGTTTTGATTTGGTAGCTGTTTAAACACAGTTCAAATCCCTAAATATAGGATTGCAGGCTTTTATGGTGCCATCTCATTTTTTTTCTCTTCAAAAGCAAGAAAGTATTTTGAATCAAAGTATTTTGATTCACTGTTAGAACAAGAAGCTATGATCTTGAAAAGACTGGCACTAAATGCTTCAAAGTGCTGATCACTGCTGTAGGAAAGTGAGATCACGTGCCTCTTTCCCTTCTGAATTGTCCATTATTTATCTCCCATAGGCACAGATACTTGTCAGATGTCTCTGTAAACATATGCAAATTAACTCATCAAGCTAACAGAAAACTTTATCCATCGAATAAATGAACGGATTTCTGTGGGGTTATTAAAGTGAATTGGCTTATGGAGGAAACAATGTAAGCCAGAACTTGTAGAAGGGGATCAAGGACAGTAGAGAAAGGAAAAGATAAGGTATGATACCTTTTGCAGCAGAAAGCTGTTAAATTAACTCAGTTGCCACAGCTGTCTTCTCAAATGAATTCTTCTGGGTTCAGATATTTGATTGGTTAACATAATTTGGTTATCTTTGCAGTACTGGAGATAAGATAGTCATCCAGCAGGATAGATTTTGAGTTGTTGACTCAGCTAAAAGCTTTAAAGGCGAATATAGGGAAATGATCAGTCATAATGTTTTCCATGGAGGAGTGTATCTCTGATTTATATCAGAAAATTCCCTTGTACGTTGCAATAGTCATTAAAATACAACATGTTCATTGGTGACATAACTTCAGTCATAATTATTTTCACCGGATTTTGGGGGGGAAGAAAGAAAGCAGTTTGGTTTTTTTTTTTTCCTCTTACTCCCTAGTATTGATTTCACATGGCTTAGGCATTGCCATTGTATTGCTCAGCCTCACAAATCAGATTGTGCTGCATTTACTCCTTTATTTGTACTCAAAGTTTGACTTTATACTGCAAATTTCAGTAAATTCTCTGCTGGTGAGTTCAGGATTATGTTACTGAATTTTATACTACATTTGCAGGGGCAAAAACATAGAAAATTCTAAGAATTATGCTCTGTGAGGATGAAAATCTTTTAGTTCCTGTAGAAATCTAGAAGAGATGAGGATTCATTGTATAAAATTTGTGTCCTCTCTAGAACACAGAATAGTATATCACAGTGGTGAATAGATTAGAGGGTAAGAATTCTTATGTAGATTTCTGTTTATATAAGGGATTAATCTTGGAGAAATACAGAGAAAGAAACAAATGCTGAACTGACAATGCTAAGACTGAGGAATCTATCACATGTGGACAACAAAGCATGTATCAATGGTTTGATCTATGAATTTCAACCAAAAGAAACAATTGGATCAGTGAACGTGTCACCCACCTCATTTGGAGAAGCCAGAGAAATCCTCGCCTTCAAACTTCAGGCCACTCATCTTCAAAGCATATCTTCCAGATTCTTTTGTTATTGCCCAGTGTTTTCAATCGTGATCTGTTAATTAGTAAGCCTTTCAGAAAGGAACTACCTAAGAAAGAGCTGAGAACAATTAAAAACATCAATGCTGATGGCCTGCTCTTTCACTTAGCCTTTCCTTCTGTAAACCAGCGAGAAGATATTTCCATCTTCCATTCACACTCTTCCCCACAAATAGAAGATATGCCTGCTGGATAATTAACTAAGTGGTGCAAGTGAAAAACCACCTGTATACTATGTTCCAGAAATACAGTGCTGATACATCTGCAGAATGCATCAGGTGCCAGTTCCTTGATTTAGGGGAGTTTCTACGGACAGGGAAGAGGATAGATTGCAATAGGACAAAAAAAGTCTACAGAAACATTGAGAACTACTTTCGCTTTTCAGTCACCTTCCCTTATCTCTTCACCTACTTCATCTTTTTTTTTTTTTCTTTCACGCTACAGTAATGCATGAAAGAATGTGTGGCTAAAGGCAGTAGCTGATGTGAGGGGTACAATAGAGGTTAAATTTATTACTTTTTCTCTCACTTTTGAAACTTAGATGAAATCTTTCTTTTTTTTTTATTTGAAACCAAAAGGTTGTCATTTCATAGAAGAAAGAGGAGGTTAAAAAGTATTTTTTCTTTTATTTTTTGCGTAAGCAGTATTTAACTTCTTAAGTTACAATTTAAAAACAACAAATTAAATGTAAGATTTTAGAGCTACTTTGAAACGAATGGAGGTTGACTCAGTGCTCAGCAACTTGCATGTGCTTTTTGCAGGATTGGGTCCTGAGAGAAATTGTTGAAAGACATCTCCAAATGTGGATTTCTCCATAACAAAGCGTCTGATCTTTTATAGCATCGTTGCATTGGGAATTAGGCTTGTCTTTGGGAATTTGTAAATCCTTTAGTAGAAGAGCATGATTTATGCTGTAGAATTTAACTATTCTCTGTAATAAATAGAAATGTGCCACAAGTATTTACTTGGTTGCGCCATGGGAAAATTTTTAACATATTGTTCACAGCTTCAGAATGCTATAAAAGAAGACGTAATTTGCAGGCTGGACTATACTTTGTGATTTCTAACCAATATATTTGATTAATATCTTCCAAAAGAGACACTAGCCAAAATGTTTACATCTCATTAGGCAGAGAAGGGAGCACACACAATTTTGATTATGAGCTTGGATGTTTCATTTCTTTGGGTTTCACATCCCTACTACTTAAGGAAGACTGTAACTTTAAGATGTTATCTCTTGCCTGCACAAATAAACAGCCAGTTATGCTTTTTATGGTGGGTAGTTCTCAAACCAACAGGGGATTAGAAGATATTAGCTGGAGTTTGTGGTTCCCTGCTGAACTATCATGAGGTCCATGGATTCCTGTCCTGAATATTTCACAGAGCAAACACCTCTTATCTGGGGTGATATTCTCACGCTGGCCTCTTGGCCATGGACTTCAAAAGATAATCACAGGGAGAGCTAGAGGGGCAATAACCCTTAATATAACAGTCTCTCCTGATAGGGACAGACAGGGTAAAGGTAAGGCGTCTCTGAAGTTTGCTCTTGTGTGTTTAGCCCCATGGGGTGATAGGGGGCCATCTGTTTTTTAGGCTGCAAACTCATCTTTTTCACGCTGTACCAGTATCAAGTACACCAGATCTGACTAACATCAGGCACCAGCAAATCTTCACTGATTTGAAGAGATTTTTGTGGTATTTTTAGCTTTGATCCCCAGCATTAGTTGATGTTGTGTTTTGTTTTTTAATCAAGTAAATGCATAAAATTAAATATAAAAAGTGAAGGTCAAGATACTATTGACTTGAAGAAAAGAAATATGATTAAGGAGGATCGTTATTTGTGGCTAAGGGGAAATGAAAGCTTGACTATGTGATTAAACTTGAAACATCCACTTGTGGCTGTAGTTTTAATAAGTTATGTACTATGCAGCAGCTCAGAGGGTGCTTACACTTTAACAGATTACCCAAATAGAGTATCAGTTCTACCAATCATTAAAATCTATTCGGTTATTTTTGACCTGGGCTGCTCCATTAATGCACTTCATATTTTTGAGTTATTTCCTGACAGTCATTTCTTTATCAACAGAACATTGATACCCATTGCAGTCTTATGATTCTAATAGCCTTAACCCAAACACCTAATACTATGAAATCTGCAATAAGATGCTGCAAATTGCTAATGCTTGTTCATTTAAAAAAATGCAAATTTTGACCACTCCATCAACCTGATTTAAATTTGCTAAAACAGTAAATGTTTGCAAAGGATAGCCCTTGTACTGTAAGCACTAGCATGGTACAAAAGCACATGCTAAAATATCTTATAATGCAAATTAAAATCAGAAGTCCATCATTTAAATAATTTAGATACTTCCTGAAGCTTTTTAGAATTATCTTGGAAAGAAAAAAAAGATAATTCTGCTGTAAAATCCGTTTGAAATGCATTTAGTAATTTATTTCCTTAAGAATCTTCTTTTTTTCTTTTTTTTTCTATCATTGAGTATTATTAAATATACAGTAAAATGGCCCGAGGGACTGATCTCTGATTTTCTTCAGTTTGGGAGAGAAGACTAAAAATAATTATGTATCCAGAACAACAAAATATTGCTAGCTAATCAAAATGCATCTACATCCAAGTTTCTGTTTATGGTAGTAATTGTCATCATGAGTTAAATATTTCTGTTTCCTTTGATCCACAGCTTCATCCCATTTCATTAAAGACCAATCTGTAAAGGAAAAGCTAGTAAAAGAAATGCTGGTTCTTTAGCTATATAACAACCAAGATTTTTTTCAGTATCTCACCTGTCATCTATTCAAGAGCAGTTTAGTTATGAGACCCACTTTCTAAATCTGCTTTGTGCCTAGTTGAGATAGATAAACATTCTTAAAACAACAACCACAGAAAGCAAAATACATCTAATAATAAAACTTATAATTCAGTAAAACTCCTGGGTTTTAAAAATGCTAAATTCAGAATTATTTTTCTATGTGATTGTTTACATTGGAGATGAATTCCAAAGTGCTTGGGCTGTATGAAAAGGTAAATGTCTACGTGTATTTCTCTGTAATTTGTATTTTCATCTCTGATTGCAATTTAAGCATATTGTGTAGATTCATCTACATATTTTTCCTGCTATTAAACTGATTATATAATTAAACTAATTATATAATATATTATATAAATATATTATTTATATACTAGAATGATAATAAGCTGCTATTGTACATCTTACAATTTACTTGCTGAATATTTTTAGGTTGTGAAAATGCTTAATTTTAAAATTAAATAGGAATACTTTACTAGTATATTTGAAGTAGAAATTTTTTTCTTAGTTTCAATAATATGTTCAAAAGCCTTGGAAAAATGAGCATGAGTATCTTTTGTTTCATTCATGCTTTTCTTTCTTTCTTTTTTCTTTCTTTCTTTCTTTTTTTTTTTTTTTTTTGCAAAAGAAAAAGTACTTGTTACAAAGAAAATCCAATCGTTATTTTATCTATTTTATTTCTATTGAAAAGGCCAATATCTTCAGTGCCCCTATATTCAGCTGAAAGTTATAGTTCACTCCAGGTAAGAAATCATTTTTTATAGTTCCTAAAGGAGCTGTATTATAGGAACAGCTTTACCTTGAAATCACATTTGAACATATATTCTGTGTACCAGGAATTTCAAGATTTTTTTTTATTTTTTATTTTTTTAAATCAGCTTGTAAACAGTAGTGTCTCTATATCTTTCAAAGCATCTTAGCCCCACAGAAGTAGAACTGGTAAATTGAGTGAAGTGCTGTTTAAACTGATTCTCATTCAGCCAAGCAGTTGTGCAAGTAACCTTCTCAAACCTTCATCAAGCCCTGGGAAACAGAGTAAGAAAAATTTATTGATCAAGTGATAAAATGTTATTTCAAAACTTGTAATTTAATTAGCAGGTACATCACATCAAAGGAGTTATCATAAAAGCTGTGATGTTTATATGAACTTGTGGAAAAAAACTTGTTTTTCTAGTGGTATCAACTGCATTGTAACTTTGTAGAAAACACATGAAGACTGTGTATATGTACTGACCTGTATAATCATTCCTATTTGACCTTTTTTTGGGTGTACATATTCCCACACACAGTGCACACTTCTAGGAATTTCCCAGCAAACCTTCTGAGGGAAAACACTGAGGTCACAAAAGTTGAACAGAATTACTAAGCCAAGATGTTGAAGGGATATGGAAAAAAAAAAGTAGTAGATCTGAAATAGTTACATCCATTATGAATTTTAGTCTTTCCATTTCTTTGAGGATTGTTGTCTCTTTTTTTCCAAATCATGTTACAAATTTGAAAATTATCTAGTCTAGCACTGTTTTTCATAATGGCTTAGACTGTTGATGGAGAATTAAGATGATTACTTAAAAAACACTTAAGGGGGGTCTCAGCAGTTTTAATAGCTTGAGTGAAACAAAACACCAAACAGGATGTCTTTGTCCCCTTTGAACTTAAAGCATCACATGAACATGAAGCTACTGCAGTCACCCATTAGTTATGTGGCGCTGGACTCTCAATGGCACTTAATGAAGATAAGTTTTTACATAGTGCTTTTAAAAAGAATGAGGAATTAAATCTGCCTGATCAGATTTGACACTTTATCTTAGATGTAATAAAGTTGAGAATGGGGGGGGGTTAAGAGGAGAGAAGAGGAAATTTTAGAACATAAAAAGCTTCCTGGTAGCAATCTTCCTGTCATGGTTAAAAAAGGAAGGAAGATAAAAATGCTGCTAATTTTCTCCTTTGCTATAAAATTTTCAAAACTCAGTCTAATTTTCTTTCATTACACTCAATGAAAATTTTATAATTGATTTCAATGGAACGCAGTATCTTTTACCTAGGGTACTTGTAGTATAATTGCTTTTTTTAATATAGTCATCTCTAGCATGGTGCACATACACATCCAAAATTGTTAATTGTAATTATCTAAGCCCAGTATTTTTAATAGCATTGTCTTGGTTTAGCTGACTACTGATTGTTATAGTTTTTGGAAACTGTAAAACAGATCTGAAACATTATATCTTGAGTAAGCTGGGTTTTTTTCTTCAATATCTAACCATCCTTCTTGTCATCTTCACTCAGCAACTAAATTTAGCCCATTGGATAGTACTGCCCTTCCTCTGTACCTATCTGTATTTGTTTTAATAAAGGTGTAGGGAAGGACACAGTGCATCTAGGAAATACATTGTTTTATTCTGAATGTTTCCTTAATTTTAAGAAAACTGATGCCAAACTAGTTGGCTCTGCTTTAGAAGAGTGTCAGAAATAAGTATGCCATCAAAAAGGTTCATAGGATTCTTCTATTACTGCAGGAATGTTCCTTAATCTTTATTTCATTGATATTTTGTCATTATATTAGTGAACTATACATTCTGTTAATTTCTGATCAATCATATCACTTACTATGTTTTCAGAGATGAATGCGTACAGATTTCTTTCTCAGAACATATCTCTAAAGATTTAATTTTCATTTACTTCATTTTATGCCTCTGAAGTAAGCAATTATGTCTTTCAAATATCTCATTTTTGGGGTGTTAGAGATATTTATGGTGGCACTATTTGAAGGTAAGTCTTAATTGGAACTCCTAAATTTGAAATAAAGGACTTGAAAGCAGCAAGTTCATTCCTGATTGTACAAGGAGGTCATTTTCTTGTATTTAAGCCTGGGAAATCCTGGATGTAAGGATGGCAAGACTGACTATCAGACTTCCTAGCTGGAGTTGTTCTTTTGACCAAGTGGTTTAACTTCTAAAGCACTTGGACAAATGGCCAAATTCCTCTTGTTTTTTGTGGGTTTTTTTTTTTGTTGTTGTTGTTTGTTTTTTTCTTTCTTCCTAAGATACCTAAAAACCACACTGGAAAACACGTACCATTTAGCATCTTTTTATCATGTTATTAGCAGAGAAGTACTAGTATACTCAAGGGAAAAGGACAGTGGAATAAAAACACACAAGGAGAGAGTGAGCTAAGTATAGAGAAGTGTTTAAAAGATCTGATAATACCTTAGCCAAAGCAAGGTGCAAAGTGGGTTGATAGGGTAACAAATATTTAGTATCAGAAGGAAGACTGTAGTTTGAGGAATTGTTACTAGCAGTAATGGAACACATTTGACATAGAAATCCTCTATCTGTATATACATAATTTAAAAGTTTATCAATCTGGATATATTCTAAAAAGTATTCATAGATGAATAGGCTTTCAAGCTAAAATGATTATTGCTATGTTAATGACTTCTTCCATGTTATGAGAAGAACGACTAGAATTTCTGGATCATTTCTATGATTTCTGAATAAAAATATCCATTATGGCTTGAGCTATGAATGATTATTGTAAATATATTTTTGTAGTATTGCTATATTTAACACATTAAATAATTTTCTAGTGATTGTGTAATTAATACATTAACACTAATATAATAATGTAATATTATAACTTGTTCAAATAAAAATGAAAGCAGAGCTTTGAAAACTACAAAATCTCTAGCAAGAGCAGTTTTTAGTTCGGTATTAACAGAGGAACCAAGGAACACAAAACACACTGTATTCATAGTACCTTTAACTCATACCTAAATGAGTTTTACTTGTCTTGATGTAAACAGTCTTTCAGAATCATAAATAAAAACTATGTTTAGCTTTCTGAGCACTATACATTTTACTAGTCTAATTTGTCCATGACAATCAGTGCAGTGTTTAGTTCTAAAGAGCCATTCAACTTTACTGAAAATTGTTGGAACAGACCTTCCCAGGAAGCTTCCCTTCTCCCCAGTGTACAGTCGTTACCCCGGAGGAGTTGCAGAGGCAAGGCAGCTAACCGAAACCTTGGCTAAAATTAAGAGTGCAAAGGCCTTGATGAATGTTGAAGTCAAAGGACTTTTGAAGCAGTATTTGCTTAAAATGGAGTAAAGTTAATGACTTAAGTATGAAATTAGATGAAATCATAATCAAGCATTCTGTTAACATAAGCTGACTTACTAAAATTGGTAATAAAATTCAATAAAGATAGGATAAACTGCAGGATCCTCTGTTTTCAGTCAAAATTCAATGTATGTTCTTAATAGGGGATTCTAAGAGAGATGTTGTGAAACTAAGACACTCAGAAGTGTCTTACCATGAGCTAACCAGAGCACTTCTTTGGAAAAAACTGTTTTTAAATAAATACAGGCTGTCAGTTTTGCTTGCAGGACATTTTAATGATTCTGTTACCCTGCACAAACCCATGAGCAAAATGCTGTATTAAAAATAATTTCTCCTCACACCCAGCTCAGTCATTATTTCAGTTAATAGTAAATTGTATTGTAGAAGGAGTGTTGTTTTGAGTCAAGTAGATACAGGACAGTGATGGTAAAGGAAGAAATAGCGTGAGGATGTCCCTAGCAAATCTTCAGTATCTATCTATTAACCTTCCTGAAATATTTCAGATGAAGTCCAGCTCCCTGTCAACCCTTGCTTCCCCAACCCCCTCAGCTATCATAAATGCCCATCACATATTCTACACACACACATGCTATGTATGTATTTGGACTGACAATAAGGAATTATGCTTTTTCGGTTCTGCTCCAAACATCTGGACACTCTCAGGCCTTGATCTTCCTAGAAGATCAGTTTTCTACTTTCAATATGTTTCAAAACTAGGGTGCAATTGACACTGGTCTCAGTAGCATGTGATACCAGTATGTTTAGCATGCTCTAGTGTGTAACAATTTGCAGAGTATGGAAGAACCTAAGGAGAAAATGTACAGAGTCAGTTGTGGTGTTCTGTTGTTACTTCAACAGTGTAGTCTGAGTTGAAAGGCAGAGAAAAACAGGAAAGAGCTGGCTACAGGATAAATAAATATGGAACTGGCTTATATTCATTACAAGGCATTGGACAAAAAATGAGAAATGACAACTATCAGCTTTCATGTACTGCATTGAAAAATGTCATTGTTGTGTAACATAACCCAAATGACCACAAATACCACTGCACATGCTCAGCACGGAAGAGGAGGTCCAATATGCAGTAGCAGAATTAAGCTGTTTCATGTGGGAACCATATTTTTTTAGAATCCATATTGTTGTCATTCAAAAATCTCAGTTCAGTGAATCCTTTCTGCATTTAATACTCTTTCATTTTTCAGAAAAATTCCAATAAACTGATTTTTGCTACTGAACGGGTCCAAAATTAGAAAGCAGCATGAGAGACTTAGTGGAAGGACGAAAGGAAGGTCAACACAGAAGAAAAAGGTTAGACGAATAAAAGTGTGTCAGAGCAAAGCTTCACATGAAAGATTATTGAAAATAATCTTCACATGAAAGATTATTGAAAATAAAGCTTTTTTTTTTTAAAACAAACATAAAATATATATATAAATCAATAGCACAAGAGCCCTATTTTATGATTTTTTCTTTTTTTTTTTTTGGTGCTGTTTAATTTCTTTATATCTTCTTTGCCATTGTTAAAAAAGCAGCCAAGACTTCAAAGGCAAGCTGCATATGTTCTAAATCAGGACTTCAGTCCTGATGTATTACAGCACAAAAATTAAAACTAAATAAATGTGCTGTCTAAACTCCCATATTTCTCAAAAAATTGCTTTAAGGATTTAAAAATTTAGAAATATTGCTTGATCTTACTTTACCAACCATAATGCTTTCAGCAGGCTAAATGACAAAATATTGTATTAAAAACAAAGGAAAAAAAATATTTTCATCTGGATATAGTGAACACCTGTATTTGGCCGTCTTGAAGTTTTGTCAGATGCAACGGGGAAAATGAAACTTTGCAGTCATTTGTTTGATAGTGAATATGAACTGCATAAATTTTCAGCTTATCCACTGTTTTCTGGAATGCTCCTTGACAGTCAGGGTAAATTGATGAAAACAAAGCAGTACGTCTGCATAGGAAAGAATAGACACTCTTTTATCTCATAGAGATGATTGAAGAATGAATAGATTCTCTTGGGAAAAAAAAAAAAAATCTGCTAATTTTTTACTTTTCTCTTTTCAAATTATGAACTTTGTAACCGGTCAAGTTAGAATTCCACTTTATTTTACTGCTGTTTGACCTGATCCTTTTGTTTTCTCTCCGTAATGGCATGTCTGACTCCAAAAGTGTCTGGCCAGAGTAGACCAGTTAAATCTGCCTTCAAAATATTGCAGGATTGGGGCCTTTGTGGTATCCCTTTTCCTCTGGCATTTGCTTTTACAATGGCCATTTGATGTTCTTCTGCCAAGTCACTTTGATTTGTATTCACTCATTTGTTGAATCAGGTTGCAAAAGGGGCAAGTGGCTCAGGTGAATACAAATGCAATGCTGTTCTTTTTAGTGAACTTTTTTTTTCTTCTAAGATTCATTCATTCCTGTTTCTTTTTATTTTCAATTAAGAGATCGTCACAGACTTTGATTTGTTTTCTCAATGAATGGCAGTCCTTTACAAAGATTCCTGGATATTGATGTGATCAAGAGATCTGATTGTCTATTGCTTTTCATTTTATATTAACTATTCCTACTCAGTTGTATATGAAAGTTCAATTTCACATTAAGATAACAGGTACTTTAATCAGTTCTAATAATGCGTATTGACCATATTTGCATATAATAAAAGAGCAGGGTGAACTTCCTAGTAAATTTAAGACATTCTGGTCCTTTTTGAAAGGCTTTAGCACTGTCCTAAATGTAACCATTTCCAAAAATAGACAGCAAAAAAACACCTCTCAGCCTAAGGGAGATTAGAAGAATATTTCAGGGTCAGTTGCAGGTCTTTGGATATTTACTATGTGCTAAAGTTGCCTCTACTACAACTGGACTTCAGAGTTTACCAACTTATTTGGAGTTGGTTGCCTTGAGATTTTCATGGCTTTTATATAGGTAACACTTTTTCATTTTTGTAAATACTATAATAAACACTTGGCAATTTTTAATCTGGCAGAGGGATTTGTCATTGTTTCAGTATAGGTGCCACCCAGAACACAGTTACAGAAATGGTGTGTGTTCTGTGCATTGAAGTTACTAAGATATGACCTGAATTTTTGTTGATAGAAAAAGAAAACGTGAATTATTTGGATAACTGATGAAGGAGGAAGTAGGATTTACATTTATGTTGCCTATATTTTCTGCCTTTTGGAGAAGTTCTCAGAACTTTCTATTTGCAGCAATCCTTTGATAACTGGAAAGGAAATACTCTTAGGCAGGCAAAGTGTCATTACCTTCTCGTATTATAATCTCTGATGACCAATGAACTGCTAAAACTTCTCTATTCCATTTTCCTCATTTAATTCTTAATTAAGATATCAGCTTGTGAAAATGCATCAATTTTTTTTTTTTTTAAATCTGGACCCCCTGAAAGAGGCTCTTTCCAGAGCAGGTTTACCTGTTTGGCATAAAGCTTCATCCAGCTGCTGGATGAACAAGTTACTCAATTTAGGCTCAGCTGAAACTGTTTACACACTTTTTCTTTGCCACAGTAAATCCAGATATTGCATATAAAAACAGTGCACAAAGGAACATTATTCGGGTTGTAAGGTCAATTGCTCAAGTGAGATTTATGATTGCTTGCACAAAAGACTCCTTTTGCATATGTTTTAAGATAGGTTTGTTAATTAAGTGAACATCTACTATTCTAGACCTTTGCTTTCCTCATTATGAAGGCCAGATTCAGATTGTAATACAAAATCGGCAACAAACGTTCACTAACTTCAAAGTTTCTGTCTAATTCTAAAAAACAAATAAGCAAGAAAAAACCCAAAACAGCAGAAAACAAGCAAAGCAAGCATCAAAAAAAAGAGGAAATACATGTTCCCCTACTTTTCTTTTGTATATCATTTTTCTCTGTTGGCTTCTAGAAAAACAACAACATAACAAGCTTAATCAACAGAAGTGCTTCTCTGAAAGGGAATTGATGCAAAAAATAGCACTGTCAAGCTCTAGATTTGTGTTTATTTAAAATTTTCTTTGTTTTTCTGTTTGTCGAAGATGTAAGATCAACTGTTGAGACAATTCCTTATCAGTGGTGCATTGCAAATTGGAAAAATGACAACAGCAACAACAAACAAAAATACAACAAACAACAACAAAAAACCACTGCTGGAAATTCAGACAGTGTTTATATAGTAGTCCTAAAAAGCAGTTAATTGTCACACAGAAATAAATTTCTCCAGACTGTTTCTAGACAGTTGAAGGTAGAGGAAGACCCACTGCAGCATATGCAAGAAATAAAATCATCCTTAAGAATCTTAAAGAATCGCAGGACTGCTCCTGCCTGCTTTATGGGCAACTGAAACAGGACAGAGTGAAAAATAAAATAAATTTTTGACATCATCCCCTGTCTGTCACCACACACCTGCTTGCTCACAACTTTTCAGCCCCACTATGTGTATGTTTGGCTTTTTACTTCTTGCGTAAGACGATGTGTAGCTCATTTGTGGAATCATATGCATTTTAGTACTAAAGAAATGTGTTTTGTTAATAACCACTGCCATTAGAACTCATCTTAGATTTGGAAATGAGTTCTTTCCTTCTGTACCTGCAAGCACTTTTCCTCTGCTATGTTTTCTATTTGTAGCTGAGAACTAAGTCCTTGGAAGTGTTACTATAAATGTATAACTTTTACAGGTTGAGTTTACAATGTGCATGAAGGAAAGAAAACAAAAGCTTTTCAGGCTGCCTTTGAGCTGTTCCAGGCTGGGTTAGGTGTATGCTGGCACTGAGACAGTCACACACCACCTGGGAAGGTGCAGAAACTACACTTTTCCTTGCCAGTAAGGACTCTCATAGACAAGGACTGCTCTGAAAGTAATGTTCCCTATTTTATTATGGTGGCCCACAGTGTCAGTGGCAGATGGTGGTGGTATGGCAGTAGATGTTGAACGTCCCACTAACATTCTGTGACATTTTGTTGCCATGCAACAGATGGAAGCAGAGGGGCAGTCTGACAGAACAGTATATGATGTGGAAGAGCATATGAAGCAAAGGTGTGGAAGTAAATTCCTCCTTGTGGAAAAAATGGCACCCACTACCATTCATCAATGGTTGCTGAATGCTTATGGAACCAAACAGTGGATGTGAGCACAGTGAGGTGATAGGTGATGTATTTCAGCAGTGGTGGCAGTGAAATGAAAGACAAGTCGTGTTCTGGAGAACTGTGCAACTGCAGTTGCACCACAAAATGAAGAGCGTCACAATCTGTGTGAATTGTCATATTATGACCAAGGAACTGTATACAGAGTTGAAAATTGGCTTCAATATTTTGTAAACAATAATGGCAACTTTGGAATGTTGCTGAGTTTGCACCAGGTGGGTCCCACAAATGCTCACAGAGGAAAAAAAAGAACCCTACATACACGTCAGTCAGGATCTATTGAACCAATATGAGTTTGAAGATGTTGGTTTCCTGCACTACATCATTTCCAATGATGAGATGTTATGTTCACCACTCCAAGTCAGACCCAAAACAGCAGCCCATGGAGTGACAACATGTGAATTCCCCATTGAAGAAAAAGTTCAAGACAGTCCTCAGTGGATAAAGTGATTTTTAGGGTCTTTTAGGGTAAAAAAGGTGTGATCTTTCTGAATTCCTTGGAACATGAACGAACGGCTAACTCTGACCACTACATCATAATGCTTGCTGAGCTGAAGGCTCAAACTGCAAGAGTTGGGCCAGAGAAGAAGACAGTCTTTTTCTTGCAACACGATAACGTGTTGCAAACCCATACCAGTTTGAAGATTATGAAGTACCTTGCCAATCTTGTCCTACCACGCCCACTGTATAGTTTGAATATGACATCTTCTGACTTCCACGTGTTTGTGCTGATGAAAGATGGACTACGTGGGCAACATTTTCCATGCAACAATCTAATCATAGCAGCTGTGAAACAGTAACTCTCTTCTATTGATGCAGCTTTTTACAAGCATGACATGCAAGCATTTGCTCATCACTGGTAAAAATGCTCAGCTAATGGTGGTGACTGTGTTGAAAAATAGTGTTTTGTACCTGAGAATTTTCTCTCTCAAGCAGTATTATTGTGCTCTTTGAATTTGTTGTAGTTTCCATGGAAAAAAATAGAGTGACTTATGTATATAAAAAGGCAGTTTGAGTTGGGGTTTATTCATGATGACCCACTAGAGTAAGTCATAATCTGGGAGGACACAAAAGTAGCTAAAAAGTTAGAAAGGGTAACTCTTTGAGTCCAGGTGATATCAGGAAACACATGCAATCTCTGTTCAGACTGATAAAATGAAGAACTCCACACACACATTTAAGCTTTAGTGTGTATTTTATTCACAAATTCTAAACTTATTTTACAGTGATTAAAAGGAGATCATGTTTACACATAGTTGGCCAAATTCAGCTCCCAGTTCCTGAGGTATAAATTCATTGTAGTCACTGGATTACTTCAAGCTTCTTTTCTGAGACTAGGTGACATTATGTCTGAAAAGGCAAACAATGTGATTGCCCCTGACAGACTAGCTTGTTACCAGTTCCTACTTATTTAAATATGTCTTCATCTTTTTTGGTTTGGGAGTTATCAGTAGCACTTTTGCCTACAAATACAAGAATGTCTTGTGGAACGCAATTTATTTACAGTTCACTGCCATCTGCCTATGTCCAGACCTTGACTGAATCGGTAGCTTGTCAGTGAACAATTCAGGGATCACTGCTGATAAAATCTGAATCATTTCCATGGTAATATTAGCTGTGGGACTATTTCATCTTTCTCTGAGTCCAAAGAATGTGAAAGTATATCTCTGGAGATGAATTCAGAAATGTTCTGCATTCTTTGCAGAAATAAAGGCGTAAGCTTTCTCTATTATCTCTTTTTTCTTTTTTTTTTTTTTTTTTTTAATTTCTGATAATTGCAGATGGTTACAAGAAAATCTAAATCCTTAATCATTTTAATTTTCATACATTTTTGGATTTGTTCATCCACTCATACATCTAGTAATTTCACTTACATGCCTGTATTTTCTTTTAATCACAAAAAAGTGCTTGTCTTATTTAATAACCGACTTTTTTTAATGGCTTACAAACACTCATCATTTTTTTCCATGTCTCTCCTCTGTTTTCTCGCATCTGCCTTTCCCTTATGTAGTTACTATGAATTAATTAATTCACTCTAAATTCACTCTAATGTTATGGCCATCTATAAAATTCAGGCTAGAACATTGGGAATATGCTAGAATTTTGGTTCATGACCATTTATTTAAGGAAATGAAATCAGCGGTTTGGTCAAAACTAAGGATGATTAAAAAGTTCATCCTTCTCTGCTGAATTGCTGTTACACTCGATGAGAGGAGCTCTTCCAATTTTGACATTTTTTCTTGTTGATCTTCTTTATTTACCTGTAGAGAAGCAAACACGTCTGTTGTCAGAAGATTTTAAGTTGCTTTTCTGTGATTTTTGGATAACTTTTCCCAAGTTTTCAGCTGGCGTGGCTTTTAAGCTTTGTCAGAAGGAAGAACAAATACAATCCTGATGTTGCAGATTGATATATGTTGTTTGCTAAGCTTCTAGTGCCACTAGGGATCTTCAGGCTCTGACAGCAGGTTATTTCACTTGCAGTAGTTAAAACTCTGCAGGGAGAAACAGTAGCTATTCTGGTAGTAGATTTTCAGTGTCTTCATCCAGAAAAGCCAAAATATTGTTTTGCCTTGAAGAAAAAATTTCCAGTTTTACTCTAGAAACAGTCTGTTAACACTGACTGAATGATTTTTGCCCTGCTTTGAACTTTCCATTTTTAAGAGTGACAAAGATGACTTTGATAATGCAGCTGCAACAACATCTGGAGTCCTCAAATTACCTTGACATAATGTCACTGGGTTTCTGTCAGAGCACTGCATAGAAATGTCATTGTTTGTCTCAATGTCTCTGTTGTTCAATGGAGATAAGGTCTGCCAGCTTCCCTTGGTGCTGCTGTCATGCTATGGTAACAGAAGAGATAGATTCTACAGAATCAGGTAATTCCTGAGTGATTCTGCAAAAATCCAGAATCTAGTACTCCCTGACTGCTTAGTTGCCTGAAGGCACTCTTCTCTTATGGTTTGTGAGGATGTACCTGCATGCTTACTTCATTGTTTGGAAGTTTCTTGAAGAAACAGTATACAAACACCGAGGGAAGAATTCCATGACAGTTTCTGGAGCATTGTTTCTCAAGCAGTAATTTGTAGGTCACTGCTTGTCTGCAGAAGCTCACAGAAAGGCTTTTTCTGAGAAGTGCATTTCATAAGACTGGAAGGACTTGGATTCTAAGAAAGGATTCTATTTTCACACATGTATGTAGCAGGAAAATTTTCTGGGAAAGTCGGATATCACTCCTATTTCTATAAATATTGCTCCAGAATACATGTTTAATTGTACATGAACCCATCTTGTTCACCAGCATATGAATTTGGCCCTAAGATTTACAATATATATATATATATTTTTTTTTTTAAAAGGAACATATTCACTCTCATGCTTTAAAAATGTTTTGTATCTGTGATGAGTATGAGTCACATATTTCATTCTGAGAAGCAACAAATAAAAATATTCTCTAAATATTGTCACCTCCCATGCATCAAAATGTCCTGCCTCCAATTGAGGCCTGTGTAATCCTGTGCCACTTTTTTTGTTTTTATGTTTTGTGCTCCCAATAGATTATGGCTTACAGCTCTTGTGAAGTCTGCTGTCTTAAAACATGTGAGATCAGGTTCTGACATAACTTTTCCATTCAGGAAGGAGGCTATATGGAGACATATGTCATCCAAATATTAGCTATGCTTTTTTTACTCTATGGTGTTTTACCTGCCATTTCAAGGCATCTGTGTGTCCTTCTATTAGTATGAAAAGGAACAAAGGGTCTGTTGTAAATGGGTCGAAGTTGCATCCTTTATTCTTACATGTCTTTGTAATAGAGCAGCATAATAGAAAGTTGTTCTATTTATTTTGTTTGGAAATTGCAGTTAATCAGAAGGCTGTAAGGAGTCAGACCTCAAACCTAGTTTCAATACTATTTCCTTTAGTGAGTTTTACACATTACCTTTTCAATAAGTGGTGACAGGCAGCACATTTCTTGGTGATTATAGCATATGTCAGGTGGGGTTAATGGGCACAAGGCCAGAGGGAAAGTAACTACTTGAGGTGTACAGTAATCCCTTAGAAATGATCTGCCTTATTTCCTCCTGATATTATACAATTATGTTTATTAAACAATGTGATCCAAATCCTGAGAGGCACTAGATCTCTGATACTAGTATTGAGTTCACTAGGAGATTTGATGCCGAACTGGTCAGGAAATCAAGTCTCTTTATGTACAAGAACTCATCCTTGATATACTTATTGTATCAGTATCCCTCATCTTGGAATGATGAATGATCCACATCTGGAGGCCAGATCTTTAGATAATGGTATGTGCTGATTAACACTGGCTAAGCAACTAACCTTTAATTTAATGTGCTGTGTTGATGTGATAGGATCAGTAAATGACTGCAAATGAAGTGAGAGCCTTAATTTGTAGACTCAGAGAAACTGTGTATGTTGGAAAGACATCTTAATCCATGCTGCTTTTCTTGGCAGAATTTTTAGACCATCTCCAGATAATGGCAGTCAGCTCACAGCTTCTGAGTGATGGACTTTAAACCAAATCCTTTGTGTAAGTCTCTTGGATCAATTCAAAATTAACTGACTTGACTTTTCATCAGTTTAAAAAAATATAAAACTAGATATTCCCATCTGATTATTTTCAGTCATAACTCTGTGCCCACATTTCAGCTATATTCATTTATAACAGCAGAAATGTTGCCCCATATATTTTTAAAACATAGCTTTGATTTATAGGCAGTAGCATTATAATAATCTTCCCCAGAACTTAATCAAACATACTGGTCTAATTGGGTAGGCAATAGTAGTATCTGATTTTCATTCCATTGTGGATTAGAAACAAATTCCTCATACTTTAAATTATTTATGTTTTGATCATATGTCATGTTTTCAAGCCAATTTCTTACTGAGTCTGGACTTAGGTTTGGAGATATAATCATCAGTTATTTCAGTAAAATCAGTAATATCAGATACAGATATTGTATATCAGAAAGATGGGCAACTTGATCAGATTTGGAAGAAACTGTCATATCAGTGCTACCTCTTACACTATCAGCTTAGCAGATTTCACAGTGTGGGGGATCGATTTTAAAATTGTAGTTGTCAGTCTGTTTAGGCTATCTGTACATAAAAGCTTTTGAGGGACATTTAATATATTTTCAGAGAAGAAGAAAGTAAAAACTTCCAAAGTGCACAAAGAAGGGGAATCCCACCCTCCACATGAAGCAGCAGCCTGATTCCAAGATCTGAAGCTGAGGTTCTGACATGCCACCTTGTTGCCTACGGTTCTGTATTTTCCCTCTTGGCTTCTGGTTTCTTTCCTGTTCCTGGAAAAAGCATTGAAAACATTGTGGGATGGATAATCTTGCTTCCTGTCCAGCTATACTGAGTTGAGGATTTGCTGTCTAAATGAAAAAAGGGGGAGGGTGGTAGAACAGTGGAGAAGTTATTACACGGGCCAGGTGTGAGACAGGGTAGAGATGAAGAATATATGAGGAAAATGGAATAAAGAAAGACTTGGTGCAAATGCCTAGTATGAACTGAATTAAAAACACCCAGTCAGTTTTTGGAATATTCAAAACCTCTTGTTTTGACTCTGGCAGCTGAAATCTGTTGTTAAATTTTTTCCCTCTTAATCCAAATGACAACACTGCAACAAGTCTAAAAACATAGTTATTATTCTATACACCACTATGACCTTTCCTGGAAGATGCTGAATCTCTGTTACTTGATAATAAAAAGTATAAAATAAATCTTTTAATTTTTTTTAGTACAAATAAGCTGGGAGAAGAATTCAGGGGAAGTGTCTTCCTCCAAATGCTTTCTCTGAGGAATATTTTGTCAGATGGTCAGTGCTGTTATTGTACGGTAGATGTATACAAATACCTCCTTCCCTTCTTGGAAGACTAAGCAAATATGATGGACTATGTAACCCACTTGGAGGCATGGGTACCCAGACCATCCTCCTGAGCACTGGCAATCTAATTTTTTCCTATAGTGAGAAAAATTTGCATTACTTGGCTTTTGGAGAAACTTCCTGTGTATCCTTGAGTAAGTATTTAATAGAGATGTAATAAGTTATGTTCAGTGTAGCAGCTCATGAGCAGCTAATTGTGAAAACCTTATTACTGTAGAACTAACAGGCTTGCAATAAAAACATCTATTACATAAATTGTTAATCCATAAAAAATGTGTTTCTGGGACCATTGGTATTTATTTAACGTACAATTACTGTCTAATTTAATCTAAATTAAATGCCTGGTTGAGACATGTAATTTAAAGTGTTATTGAGCTTCCTTCTCTGGTATTAAAAGCAAGAAATCAGCTGCTAATGCCTGGAGGCCAGGTCTTTACCATTTAAATTCAGGTACCTTAGCACTAGCATTCCAAATATCAGCCATTTGGAAAGTGTTTTTCATAAGAATGTACATATCTGGCATTTCCTCTCGCTTGGGGCCACATCCTGCCAACTGAGTCAAGACTCTGACTTAATCCAAATGAGGTTTTGATTGAATAAAAGGTATTGAATTGAGATCTGAGAATAAAACATGTTTTCTTATCGTAGAAGACAAGCTTTGCAAGATGTTCTAACTCCTGCCAGTGCTGGAAGGGTAAATTATCATTTGACTCCTGTATGGATGTATTTATTTAGGACACGTAGCCTGATGACTCAGGAAGTTATGTAAAAACTGACCCAGTTAATTTTAGATGCTATTGTTGGAAGAATATCAATGAAAATTAATCAAATAGTCTTGAAGGAACCACAGGGAAGGAGCGCAGAACACTGGTGGGTAGGCTTTTGGCAGAGATCATCGCAACAGTTTTAATGAGAGGAAAACACATTCTCAAGTAAATTAGAGAGCAATGACATGATTAGATGGTAAATAATAGTTAAATACATGCTTGGAGGTCCAGGACAGAGACTGTGGAGTTTTTGTGTTTTGGGTGTATTCCTCTCCAGTCTGCTGTGAATAGCCAGAGGACTTCACCAGAACTCTGCCTATAATTTAGGGTTGGATTATAACTTTTCTGACACTGCAACCAAAAGAGCTGTTGGTGCCCTGCTGCAGCAGGAGCCTCACTGAGGCTTTCACCACAAGTGCAGAGCTTTTGGCTGTTGACGTGTCCTGGTTCTTGGTTCTTCCAACAGCACCGTGGTTCTACTCAGCTCAGACTGCTGTCACCCGGAGGGGCTGTGTGGGAGACATCTGTTCTCCTTATGTGCAGGCAGGGAGATGGAAGGGCTCTGTCTTCTTCTGAAGCGAATTTAGTCCTCATTAACTGGGCGTTTGCACACTCACTGGTGGATAAACAGAGTTGCGTGTGTGATTGTTTATGAAAACGAGGAGAGTTGAGTGGGAGTGGACCCCTCCCATATGGTCTCTTTCCCTGTTTACTGGGGAAAGGATGTGAAAAGGATCATATTCACTAGTTGTCCTCCTTCTCAAATGTCTGTCTCTCAAAATGTGAGGCTGCCTGCACAAAGTCTAACTAGTAAGCTGTTCTTCATCTAGCTATAGCACACACCAGAGTTGTTTGATGACTCCACTGAAGGTGACTGGCCTGGACTAAGTGCATTTTATGTGCTTATAACCACTTTTTATTCTAGGTTGTCATGGTAAACATGCTTCAAAAACAAAAATAGAAAACTGACATGCCTTCTGGTTCTCCTGTAGTAGATTTTAACATTTTTTCGTGGTTTTCAGTAAGTATAGGTAGAGTCTAGCTGCTCCAGCCACTTTGATTAAGTGGGGAAGAAGCGTCACCAGTGTCATTCCTCACTGTTTGGCAGAACTAGAAGGAACACATGGGGAGGTTGTCTGTTACAAAAGCAAAAGCAAAAACAAAAACAAAGCAGCAAAAAAATCCAACAAAAACAGGACTCTTGCTGTTACACTGAGTATCAGACAGTCCACTCAAAGTTGACTTATTTAATTAAATGGTAATTCAAGTGAACAGCACACTGTGTCCTTCAATAACAGCCTGGCAGCTTGCTCATTAATATAATACAGTATTAATTTTCTCTCTCTGCCTTGCCACAATAGAACACATTCAAACATGAGGCTGAATGCTGTATTTCCTCCAGAAATAACACTGGAGGAGGGGTAAGGGTATAATTAACTAGTATGCGTTATGTTTTTGTTTTAAAAGTTTATTTTTTTTCTTCAAAGGTCATCAGATAACAACTTATATACTGTGTAATTTTCTAATGGATAACGGTGCCTGGTGATACAGAAGTTCAAGTTGTCTGCTGGAAAGTAAAATTCATAATTTTCAGTCTGCAGCAGAATACTTTAGTTATGCTACCCTGAATTTATGACTATTCATACATTACTTGTATACAATATATTACTTAGATGATTGATGCAGTTTGTGATCACATTTTTAATGTTGCTTGCTGGCACAATTAATGGAATCCAGGGTGCAAGATGAAGAATGAACAGCAAGTCTTTACAGAGCTGGCTCTTTGAAAATTGTATGACGTTGGTAAATAGAAGATCAGAAATAATAATTAAAAAAAAGTGTCATTTCTCATACGCTATCATTATTTTGAGGCATTAGAAAATTTCTTTGTGAGATGATATTTTTGGCTTTTTGTTCTTCTGCATATAGTACTCACAACTACATAGTTGTGGATCTAGCAACAAGAGGATCTAGCAGCATTTTGTGCTCTTCAAATTTAGATAGCAGCTTATAATAATTTCAGTTTTAATCTGTTTTTATATATATTATATATATAATATATATTTATACATATATTATATATATATTTATATATATTTTTGTAAAAAATACAATTGTTCATTCGCAGTACTTTATTTTCAGCAAAAAGCAAATCAGGTAGCACATAATGTTTATACCTAGTGGAGTTTTAATGTTACTTGTATCAACCAGGTTATCACTGCGTTTACTAGAATCATAGTAAGCAAATATTATTTAAATTGTAAAAAATATATCTGAAAATAAATGTTGGCACAGAATCATGCTCACAGCTTTCTAGTGCACTGTATGAGAATTATCTTAAATGTACTATTTGTCTGAAGTAGAATTTCACTGAGCACATTTACAATAACTTCTGAAAATCTTTTCTCACTTATTGACTAATTGAATGATTGGAAATACTATTTATTTATTTTTAAATAATACATAACATTTTTACTCATTCCCATGGACATAAATAGTCATGGATACTCCTAGAGCTCTTTTAAGCCCTGAGTGATATATGTCACTCAGTCAGAGACGTATGATGTAAATGACTCAAAGACAGTTGGCACCAACAGACTGCAACCTCAAAGAAGGAATAACTATTGCAGGCTGAACTGGAACTCAAGAACTGATGTTTTAAGATGGCTTTCCCTTTTATAACTGTACATTTTCTTTTTTTTTTTTTTTTTTTTTTAATAATATGCCAGTAATCTATAATTCTCATACACCAGTACAAAAGCATAGTTTTACATTATGGTTTAACCAAACTGAAACAGTTTCTCAAAGTCAGCATTGCAGCTAACACCTGTGTGAGCTGGCACAGTGGAAGGGTCAAGAACTGCTGTTGACCATTTCTAGAAATTCATTTAAATTGGAAGATCCAGGATTCAGAATGTTTATCTGACTCCTTTCTTGCCTTGGAGTTGATCAGTGGGGTGTCAAATATGTGCTTGATCTCCTTACATCAGGGGAGATGACTGATTCTGTTCATGGTGCTTGTTACTATTTTCTTCTTGTTTTCCTTAATTATTTGGCATGGACTATAGTCCATCTTAAAACCATTACTTGACTGGGATTCCTTTCTTTCCATTTTGTTACTTCTGTGCTCCAGGGGATTTCCTTGAGGAAGTTAATATCTTTTCTAGGTTGCTACAGTGACACAGGATCCAAGTTTTTTTGTTAAGAATTTCCATAACTCATTCAGTTTCAGGCAAAATTGTTGGCTAAAGTTATTTCTTCCTTTCCCAGCAACTTACCTTTACTGTCTTGGGATAATTACACTGGAGGAAAGATCTCATCATATTGGTTTAATTTGGCAATACTTTATTTTATTACTTTGATCTCTGATGGGAAATATGCTTTCTGTATGGCTCATTGCATGGATCCCAATTCAGCCAGTAATTATTACTGTAACAATGATACTAGAAAAAACAAGCAGACAAACTAACATTGTGATGTCTACAAGATATATTACATACAGTTGCCTAACAGGAGAGAAAGGCACTGAGACAATCTTTGCATTTTTTTTGCCACACATAGTCCAAGAAATTGTGGTGTAGTTGCACTCATACAACATTTTCAAAATGTGTAGAAAAAATAAGGAAGACCTTTTTTTTCTTCATAGAAGTTTTGTAATGCGAAGGGTAATGGTGTTGTAAATGCCCTGTTGAGTTTCACCACAGAGCCTAGGAGTGAGTGGTAGTGTTTGTGGATGTGAGGAGTCTGTGCCTGTTCATTCTTCTTCATTTCCTTAAATGCTGTATGTAAGACTCACTTTATGCTGCTGGAACTCTCTTCTTATGAATCTGAAGATCATGTGTATAACATGCAGACAGAAATAAATCCTGTAGGTAAAAGAAAGTAGAAATTGGCTAAAGATCAAAGGTTATCCTCATTCCACTCCTTCCTTCACTTTTATTATCCTGTCTAAATTCAGCCTTTTGTAGAGAGGTTTTTATTTTATTTTTCATGAGGAAAGGTTGAGTTTAAATCAGAGTTAAGATTTTATTTGTTTTTCAACTCAGTATGTAATTTGAGCCACAGTGTAGTAACTTTGCTGGAATACAAACTGCAGTTCTTATAGGGTATAGAAGATTGAGGAGTAGATTAAGGAAACAATATTTCAACTCAAGTGTTCTGTGATCTATAGATTAAATGTCAAGTAGATCTCCTTTTTCTTTTTCTTTTTCTTTTTCTTTTTCTTTTTCTTTTTCTTTTT
>JAPSGF010000005.1:24188013-24249460 GCA_035772895.1 Perdix hodgsoniae
TTTTTCTTTTTCTTTTTCTTTTTCTTTTTCTTTTTCTTTTTCTTTTTATTTTTATTTTCTTCAGAACTAATTGTATGTTTTCTTGCTTGCCAGATCAAGTCTTAAACCTGTCTTCCAAAATTTCTTCAGATAATGTACTTTTAATTTCTGTATTTATTTTTGTACTTTTGTTGACATTTTCCACCAGAATGCATTAAAAACTTTTGCTTTTCCTACCTTTATTGAGGCTTCCATAGGTGTTTTTTAAATGCTCTATTTAAGACTATGAAATGCACTGAAATAAGCAAGGATGACCAACAGTCAAGGAACTAAACCAGATTAAGTAGAAAAGTCAAGAGCAGTATGTGATGAGTATGTAACTTCATTAGTTTCAAAGCTTTTCTCATCATTACCCACATAAAGGAGATTAATCAAAACAGCTGTCCTGGGAAACTACCACAAAATTTAAAGCATCTCTTCTCTCCCAGTTAATATTTTTAATGAATTTTTTTGTCATTAAAAATGCAATACATTAATTTTACTTGAATCACAGTTGAAAATTCTGTAGCAGTATTTATGTAATTATAGATCACCATAAAAAGTGTATCACAGTTTTTGATTGTGATGCAGAATTACTTAGAATATTATGAGTCAGGAGCAAGCAGTACTGGTAAAGGTATCTAAAACATTCCAGGTAGTGATCCTATGTTCCAATAGCATCCAATACTATTTCTGCTTCCAAAAGTACTATAAAATGGAGATAAGATGTGACACATTTCCACTATTTTTCTATCCATGGCTGTATATTAGACTCAAAGTCCAAATACAAAGGAAGAAGAGATCTCTAAACAAAAATTTTATCTTGTCTGAAAAACACTATTTTAATTACAGTATCATAGCCTAACTATAAATGTTATTTATCGTATCAGTGCCATGAGTGATCATCTCTAAATAACACAGGTGTATTTTACATTGTTGTGCAAATGGGGAGAATCAAGGGTGATATTTGTTAATGAGAGGCAAACCCCATGTTTCAGCTAGTATCCAGCTACTGAGGATCAGCATGAAGGACATTATCTCACATCTGCCTCATGCAAAATTCTGTATACCTAACTCCAAAGCATCTGGTGTGGGCTGCAGATAGAAACAAGATACTGGAACAATTATATCCCATACTCCATGTAGTCTTACTCAGCAAATGCGAAATATGTCAGTAATATTTGTTCTGCTTTAATTATTTGCACTACTGTATTTGAATACTAGGTTTTGGTCACCTAACCAAGCAATTGCTGAAGCTCGCGGATGGACGTGTCGTGCTGGCACTGGAGGGAGGACATGACCTTACTGCCATCTGTGATGCATCTGAAGCCTGTATAAATGCCCTTTTAGGAAATGAGGTAAAACATAAATCATAGTTGGAGAGAATGATCCAAGTTTGCTGAAAATACTATCTTTTCTTTTAGCAACTATAGAGCAGACCTATTTTGCCTGGATTTAAAAGACGTGCAATTTAAATGTTTCAGAGTAGATCTCAGATAAGCCAAAATAATGCTTTGCTTTAAATAAATATCTCTAAATAATACAATTATATAAATCATTCAGTGTTTGCCTAAATGATTCTCAGTTCCAGGTAAGATTTTACACTTCAAAACTGCATGTGGTGTTGCTGTGCTGACTACTGGGCTTGATGTCACTGGTAGCCATCGGTATAATCTAGAAGGATCAGAGCTTCCAACCAGTTGTTTTGGGAAAATACTGACTATTGCAATGTACCTAGTAGTCTTAGAGATTGAATATTGCCATGGCCTTTTTTTTTTTCTTTCTTTCTTTCTTTCTTTTTTTTTTTTTTTATATTTTGATACTTCACCTCTACTAGCATGTAAAAGAACAAATTTCAAAGGCTCTTGACACATAAAAGCATTAATAAGAATATGACCAAGATTTAAAAAAAAAAAAAAAATTGTTATTATTTTTTAAGTTAAAAATGAAGATTCAGTTTGGTCTGTCTGCATGCAGTAGAAATGGAGTGTCCAGGATTTATAAAATACTTTATATATTATGAAGAAACTTTTGAGAATGGACTGTCAGACTAAGGAGATATGAATACATAATGACTCATTTATGAAAATAGGCTCTATTGTCCATTGGAAAATATATTTTCTTCTATAACTATGATGAGAAGGAAAGTAAACTTGCAGAATTTACAGACAAAACCATTTAAGAAAAAGAAAAGTTTTTACCAGAAACTGAATTTTGTGAGATCTCATTATAAAGTTCACCGTATTACCATTTTTCCTCAGGAGAAACAGCAATAGCTAAATAATTTATCCAAACAAATGTGTTAGTACTAAACTGAAAGCTGGTCTGCTAATTTTCTTGTACGTCAAGTCTTCATACCTATGAGAATAATGTGAAGTAATGTATCTTCTGATGGAAATTGGATATAAGGCTTTTCCAACTGTTCCTTTTAACCTTTTATTATTATGACTCATCAAGAAAGATAATTTTATGCTTATTATTTTTTACATTATATGTAGAATTAATATAATGATAGCTTTCTCAAAAGTATTTTCAGAAATGTACAGAAGTAGACATGTTCAAAAAAAAAAAAAAAAGAAAAAATTAAGCTTTCATCTGGGTTTTGTCTTCTGTTACATTTGACAAGTCCCAAAATAAGTGTTTTCTAGTTTTGTGATATATGCTGTTTAAATGGATGCTCAGCTCAGTGTTTCTTATTTTCTTACTTATTTAGCTGCTGGAAGGATTGCAAGCCTAGATTGAGGCATTTGACAATCTTAGTGAAAGCAGCTTTGGTTTTCCTATTGGACTGTCTTCCAGGGCACTCTCATTTCCTATTCCCTGTTGTAACTTTACTTGTAATAGTATAAGATGACATCATGGCATCAGTGGCTTTTCATAGCTCTTTTAAATCCATTCCCTGAAATTTGGACCGTTATGAGACTAATGCTAATGACACAATGCTAATGTTATGATGCATCTTCCTTTTGTGGATATCTGTATCCCTCTATCCAGTTATGACCATTTGGTGGTGCTACCCATTTATGAAAAGTGCTTTGTTTATTTTCAACATTAGATCACACCCAACTACCATTCCTGCTTTCACAGGCCAGACATTATCTGAGATAGAGCAATGACTATGAGCAAAAGAATGGGATAATGGTATTGGAATTGAAACTTTCTTCCATTTTCTTTGAGAGTAAGCTAGGCCTGGGAGATTAGATAAGTTATGAATTTATCTGGTTGAAAAATATTGCAAAGCAAATTTCAAGTCAAACAAAATTGTAATAACAGAGTGAAGAAAAACATAGCCACACAACCATTAATTATACACTTATAAAAGAGCATGATCCTTAATAACTTGAAACATCTCATGCAATAAGCATTATTCTCATGTGCTGTTACTCACAGATGTGTCCTCAGGGAAATGCATTAAATGGTCTGTTGCAGCAGAATTTTAAAGAGAAAGAGCTGTGGTTGCTAAGACAAAAATACTCCAGAGTGGATGTCATTACTAACACTAGCATAAGATATTGATGCTAACTTAAAAGAATAAGTAAAGGTGTTGCCGAGGAGCAGACACTAATGAGGAAGTCTGATACCGAGTTAGCAGTTAGAAGTCAGCACGTCCGTTGACATCTATAGATTTATGGAAATCTACACCACATGGCCCATAGCATACACATTGCTTGATTTCAGCATATTATTCATGAACTTGCACAGCACACTGTACTCAGCCAAGGACAAAAAAAAATGCTTTTCTTCAAATAACCAATCATTGTAATTTGAGGATACGTTCTTTGCTGCATACAACTCTCCACAGGTGATTAATAGGATAATTATAACTTATTATCTGCCCTTCACTTTTAAAAATCATGGTATGTAGTGTAATCCTAGTTTAAAAACTTTAGCAAGATGAACTTCAGTTTCCAAATACTACACATGTTATTCAGCTTGAATTAAAAAGATTGGGAAAGGTCTTTGTAAGGTACTCTGCAGTTTGTCAGATGTATTTATTCATATGCTGAGGATTAGATTTCATAAACATTTTTCAGGGTTTTGAAAACTTCTTTGTTTTTTTAGGTTTTGGCCAGGACTTGTCAATACAGAAATTCACCACTTCATATGTTCTATTACCAACAGAATAACACCATAGAATTATGTACACGCACACACGCACGCACACACACAAAAAAAAAAATTGTAAAACTAACAGCAGCAACTTCCTATTTTCATGGAGATCTAATTTGATTTGTAAACGTAAAATTGAACTTACAAACAGGGAGTCCTTATTTTTTTAATTTGTTCATAAGTACCAAGAAGGAAAATATTTTGACAGTCAAACTGGACATATTTTTCTCTTAGTAATATGTAACAGATAGTAATCTGTTTATCAAGATAACTTTTTATGCATCTCTTAACAAATGCGATTCACTAGAAAAACAATATGGTATCATGTTAATCTTTTTAAAATTTGAACATGGCACAGGAAAATCTTGCACATAATTGTTGATTCTGAAGACTAACCAAAAAAACCTATTAAAAGGTCTCTTTTTCTTGGAAGACCTCAGAATTTAAATGAGCTATCAGCCCCATCTATGTGTGTTGAAAACTTCTGAACTTCACACCAGAAGCACTTTTGAATAGCAATTTCAAAATTCAACAGACGGTTAAGTGGAATTATTATTGTCTTTTTTTCTTCTGATTGGAGATACTTATATTGATGGTTGATTATTTCTAAACCCTAATACTATTTCTTAAGCAGATGTGCCTAGTACTTTTAGATACTGTGGGTTATGCAGGACATCTGATAGGACTCATAGAAATAACACAGAACAGGAGACCTGTGCCTTTTATAAGCAGCAGCTAGACATCAGGCAGAACACCCTGTACTGGAAAAGGTTATATTTGGTTTAGTTGTGTTTAGGCAACTAAATACCCCTTTAAATAATGAGAAAACCATAACAGAAATGATAGAGGAAAGGAAAAATTATTAAAATGAATTTATTAGTAGAGGGCTTTACATAAAAAAATACTGTAAAAAATTAAGTCCTGGTGATCTCAGGTGAGATTACTTTGACAAAAACCACTTTGACTATTTTCAGAGCTAGTTAGGAGCTGTGTGGGTTATCTTCTTGGAAAGAAATCTTCCCAAGAGGTGAGAAGAGATTAAGCAACTGGATTCCCTTGAAAACATGGAAATCCTCAGAAGGTAAAAGACAGGCTAAGCATAAATTACCTTAAAATGTCACTGAGAATTTGAAACATGATTTAAAAACATGTCCATTAAGTGAGCATCTTTCAAAACAAAGGAAATATTGAATTCAGAAAATTAGAAACGAGACGTTGCTTTTAAGGCTATATACTACTGAGATGCAGTGTTGTGATTAAATTCAGTTCTCTCATTTATTAAGATAATCTTTAAACAATACTGCAGCTTTTCATGGATAAGTTATATTATTTCAAATACATATCCTTAATATTTATGTGTATATCTTTTCAGCTAAGAAATTGATTAAGTGCTAATATTTATGTTTTATCCCAGGAAGTGTATGAAAATGGGGTTCACTGTTCAGATATTCCCCCAGCCCTTTTGGTGCCAGGTGGAAAGACTATTCCCTATATTGAAAGACAGGTTCTGGTTTCTTTCCTCCACATCACTTTTGAGGAGGCATTAATTCCATTTAAGAAGCCATCAGGGATAAGCGATTCTTGAGCTTGGGGTCCTGAAACCTGAAGCTTATTTCCACAACAACTACATTAAACTGGGGAGTTCTTCAGCAACCAGAGAGAATAAGGAGTCCTCCAAGTGCAAAACTCTCTGGGTTAAAAACTAAGGATTTAGTTCTTCCTTCATCTCATCTGATGTCAAAAACCCAGGTGGGATATTTCTGTGGGACTCAGAGGTCAGTCTAATATTGTGGTTCTTCTGATCTATCTACAGGTTTTGTCTTTTAGCTCTACATGGTACAGCAGTTTTTCCGTAGCCTGTAACAAGTGATAATTGGTCACAGATGGGGTCATGTTCTCCTTTGCATAGAGGAAATGGAAAAGTGCAGTCCAGAGTGTGCTCTGCCCAGCAGGACCCTGCAGTAAAGGCACACAGAGGATGTATGTCTACTCTCATTGATTGTGGCGGCCAAGGCAGAATTTGGCCTCAAGTGCAAAAACATTTTTGAGTGACTAAATTTAACATCTTCTACTAAATATTCTTTTGGCTTGAATATCAGTCTGAAACAGAATTTGACAAAACATTGTGATTGGTTGGCTCCCAAGCATGCTTAAAATCTTATACCAGACAATTTTCTTGCATAGTGTGAAGTATGTGCTTCTTTCTTGCAATCTGTTGAGTTGGCATCTAGGAGGGGATGGTAATTTAAGTGGAAGCTTGTACTCTGGATCTTTCCTGCCAATGATGAAAAGTTGGCATTTTCTTCTTTATGGAATTCAGAGTGAATCTGGGGCTGCTTGCCAGCTAGGCAGCAAACTCTGCCAAGAGAGACTGGACTGTGTTAAAAAGGGTTATTTGCCAGAACAGGTAAGCATTTCTCTCTTCAAAAAGGAAATATTAATGTAAGTGAATATGGCCTGAGATCAGATTTAAATTGCATGGTAAACTTGGTCATGATCTTACATCCTTAATGTTAATCTTATTCTAATACTGGAAAATAATTAGCACTGAGACTAAGCCACCTGTCAACTGCTGCTTGCATAAGCGCAGAGCCCAGGAATTGGCTCACAAATAGAACATTGGAAGAAAGAGGAAAATGGAGCAACGTGCATGCCAGAGATTAACATGGTGGCATCAAAGTCCAGAAAATGGGCAGTGCTGTTCAGACAAAGCGACAGAAAATTCTGAATTTGCAGTTATATATATTTCCAAGGCAAGGCATTGGTTTTTAGGGACTGGTCGATGGTAATGATGCTTTGAGCTTTTGAATCTATTTCCTACTGAAGACTGTCATTTATGTACAGCGCTATAACCATGGATCACAAAATTACTTACCTTGAATGCTTATATATAAAATCAGAAGGTTCCGAAACTTTGAGAATAGTATTAATAAAAGAACATAGAGGACCTACGAGGTCCTTGAGATTGGGTTTCTGTAATCATGGCAGAATAAGAATAACAAAGCCCAGTCTTGGTGCTGGAATGCTTCTTGTACAGTAAGCTTGGGAAATGGCGATTGTAGCACTTCCCTCTGCAGTCTAAGTGTCTCTGAGGAGCCTGTCTGCCTTCTGCCCTTCCTCTGTGTGTGAGGACTCTCCATGCTCCTTATACCAGGTGCTTGCAGTTTCCTCACTTGTCAGTCATTTTAAACTGTACTCTGCAACAATCTTCTTTGAAACTAACCTATATGCTCTAAAACATGACAGGACTAAGACAACACAGATATTGCTAGATATTCCAACTGTACAAATTGCTGCAGTTTCAGATTCTCCTCACATTCCCAAGGATAATTGCAGATCACCTTTTGGGCACGTGAAATTTCCATCTGTGATTCCTTCTTCAGACATTTGTTGATATGTCTCTGGCACACCTTTGCAACCCAAGTGACTTTTGCCCATTTACATTGTTTTTCCTACTTTGAAAATGATTAATTAATACAGTTTCTACTTTCATCTGCTACTTTGGGCATAAAAGCCGAATTCAGCCATGTAAAAACTTTGAAAATTTGACTCTCTGTGTCTGGTCCAAACTGTCTCTCCAGTGATTTGGTTATTTCTGTACTGACTTGAGCTGTTTTTCTCTGAAAGGTTTCTTTCCTGAGAACGTATGTATTTTCAGCTCTCTTTTCAGTTTCCATTCTGTTAGCCTCCAGATTAAAAAAAATCATTATCTCAATGCCAATAAGTATAGGAAGGAAGATGATGGTACCATATATGCCAGGTGTAAAGTAACTTCTTCTGTTCATCGTTGGGTCTAACTGCAGATATTTTCTAGGGACACCTCTATGTCTTTACAGTTATATCCAACCAGTGGATAGCTGCCAAGAGAATCTGGTCTGTTGAATGCAGACCATCTCATTTCAAAGTCTATAGAAATATCTGCCATAAGCCACTGGCTTTATTTCTGCAGTGTTTTTTAACAGTGTTGCATTTAATCTGAATAGGATATACAGTATAATAAACTTATTTGGGAACCTCTTAAGATTTCCCTGATATGGAAGAAGACTCAAGTTCCGTCTGCTTACCCCTAAGGGTTAGGAAGATAGAACAGCTCTGGAGCAAAAGGTGTGTTTTGAATATGACATGAAAGTGTTGTGGAAAGAGGAGTTAAGGAAATGATCAGAGAAAACTATTACACTCACATCACTTGCACATCTGTTAATTGAACTACCAAATGTAATAGTAATTGGGACAGTAATTGTTGGATATCTGACCCTTTTATCTTCTGTTAAGTGATTCATCAGTATATTTTATCTCATGGAAATCCATCTTCCATTTTTAATATTTGTCTGATATATCTAGGTATTCAAATATTTTCTATGTTCTACTTTTGTACTAATGAATAGAAATTTCACTGATACATTAGGAAAAATGGAGGCAAAGTTGTGTCTCCTAAAAAAAATCTGTGAAGAAGATAACAAAACATTCTCCTTTAGCAGGAAATATTTTCTAGTTGTATCTAGATCTTGCTGTTTTGTGTAAGAGTTCTGCATGAAGAAACTCAGGGTACTCAAAGATGCAGTAAGGCAGAGGTCTCAAATCTTACATTCTGGCAATTTCGTACTTCATACTCCAATGATATTTCTACAGTTATAGACTGGAGCTATTAAGTACCTTCAGGGGAGTGAATTGGTCATCAAAGCCTCATAAATTATGAAATTGTCACAACAGAACCTTAAAGTTGTCATCAAATCCTCTGTGTTCCTGCACCCAGTATGACCAAATGGAACTTCAAGACTGTCTTTTTCTAGGCCAAATGATAGATTGCTTTAAAAAGAAGATAACAAGTGATAACAGCAAGTGCTATCTACTTACATAACTCAATTTATAGATTATTAAGAAAATAATCTTTGTTCTAAAACCTGTGAAGCTTGAGCTGCTGGTGGGCATTTTCATAAATTCAGTTTTCCAGCAGGAAACTTCAAATAACCAAATAGGGTAAACTAGGGATATTGTGAAGTAGTTGTGACTTAGGAATTGCAAATGTTTCTGTAAATCTGATTTTTACTGTTATTGCTTTCTTGGTTCTAATCTATGATACATTATATAGCAACAATCTCAAAACAATGGAGTTATTCACAGTGTCTCTATTACTGGCAGACATTCAGGGCTGATCTTAGAGGTAGGTTCCCAGAATTTCTGGAATTCGTAGTTGAACTTCCTTAAAATACCATTGTTAAGGGGATGTCTACACTGCATTTGCTTCCCACTTTGTGTGCTTGGATCAAAGCTGATTTCTAGCTGGTGGGTAGCAATGCAGCAGTAGCAACCTCAGGAAGAATATGTGATGACTACTGAAGTATTCACTTCACAAGGAAGCTACTTGGGTGGGCTACACTTGACCTAGTTTAAAGCAGGCCCAGGCTTGCTTCATAAAGGAGTTTTGTCTGCAGTACAGATGTCTCCCATCAATAATGGCTGAACTTACTTAGCTTTAAAGAAGAGAGGTTGGTTCTGATATGGTTCTTGTTCACCATGATGGGATTGCTTCTTCCTGGCCAAGTCCAGACTTAGCCAGCCTGCACGAGGAAACAATGGTCTCTAAGCACAGTTCAAGGAAAATGTAGTTGTTACAGAACAAGGAGGAACAAGGAGCCCTAATTATGTTTACCCTTTTCTAGAATAAAATGTGTGGACAAAAAAAAACAAAAACAAAAACAACAAACAAAAAAACAAAAAAACAAAAACAAAACAAAAAGAAAAACAAACAAGCAGTTTCGCTTGGTTGTTATCCTCATGAATTGTCAGGATATAGTAATTTCTGATGTTAACTATTATCACGTTTATTCTTCACAACTCTGAAATCCAAATTAGGACTAACACAAGTCCTATGAAAAGAAGAAAAGTAGTGTATGTTCCGTGCAGTGAAGTATCACTGTAAAACAGCAAAATACTGTTATCTCCAGATTATAAATGAGGATTTGAAACGAGTGGGGCACTGTTACATAAATTACTTTTAAAAGGTTAAATATATGTCAAAAGTGTCCAGGGATTCGTTATTTTTAAGATAGTTAGGTACCTTATTTTCCTCAATGAGAAGTGGTGAAGGGTAACTCATATTCACTGCAGGAAAGAAATTACTATGCAGAAACTGAACACATCCTTCAGCTAATTTATTATGATGCAGTTCCTCCCGAAGAAAGCACAATTAAAATTGACTGATTAAAATTCAGTTCTCTCTAAAACAAGTGTGCATAGAGAACTTGTACTGCTGATCTGCACAATTGTTTTTCACTTACTTCTTTATTTGAAAGTAATGCAAAGCTAGTAAAAGTAGCTGTTTCATGGATTTCCCATATAAATCTTAAAGTGTATACAATGGTTAGATGTAATAACACTAGAAAAATAAAGATAATGGAGTGCACACTTTGGTTCCAGTGTGGCTTCAGCAAGGTTTTGTTTGGAGTACCCAGCTGCATATACAGACGTAGTGGAATTTGGTTTGCAAGGAACCTACAAAAATTACACAAATAACTAGCATTTTTTTAATGAATAATACACAGACATGCACCTGCTTCAGAGACTCCATAGATTAGTCTTGCAGCCAATAGAAAAGCCCCTTGGAATTCAATTACATGGCTGAAAACAGAAAACAAAATCATGGCTATACTTTTAGAACTCTAACCAGCAAAATGTTAACCAGTTCCTGGGCTGATGTTTTCCTGAGGATTAGTTTGTTTCAGTTTGTTTTACTTCCCTGTTTCTTATTGAAAATTTATATTATTCTATTCTATTCTTGCAGCTGGAGCCTCTCCCGGAAGATATTGTACACCAAATCCCCAATATGAATGCAATAGCTTCTTTAAAAAAGACCACTGAAATTCAAAGTATGTTTCTCAGTTTGGGTTGTTGGGTTTGGGGTGTTTTTTGTTATTAATTAATGTCACAGACATTAAACTATTGTTTCAGTGAAAAGAGAAGACAAGTTTTGTATGTACAAACCCACACGCTGTGTCTAGTTTGTATGTATCTACATATATATATATATGTATGTATGTATGTGTATATATATACACACACTTTGTTTTTGTTGCTTTGGCATGTCTTTGTTTCTGCTATGTATTTATACCTGAGGCATTAAGCCATTTAAATTATTTAGAGCTTTCCAATTTCTGCATTTTCCCAAATCACTCCATTCCAGAGCAGGTTAAATGAAATAGATGTTTGTCAGTGAGGGACAGGAACAGAGGGATAAATCAGTGCTCAAGCAAACAGACTTTTCATATTTTTTTTGTGCAGCCCTTTTCAAGTTACTCACTTTAATATGTAGAGGAATTTGAAATAAAATTAAGAAACTCAAAATGGACACTGATCTCTGGAACAATGCTGCAAATATATTATGATTTTATTCTATTTCTGGTTCAAACAGTACTTGATTGCTTCAGTTCTGTGCCTTGCTCCCAGCTTTTTACTAACCAGATGCTTTGGGGCATTGCTCTGACCTCAGTGAAAATTTTTCACTTTGCCATCAGTTACCTTAATCCTTCTGAGCAGAACTCCCTTAATTTCTCTAATCTTCTGCTTTCTGCCATTTTACCAAGGCTGCAGAAGCTTCCTGACTTCTACTGTTTGCCGGCTCCTTAACAATAACAAATGGATAACAAATGTTTTGATTCATGTTAGGTTAATCACAAGTAATTGGGAGTCATCTCTATAAAATAAATGCAGCTTTTGATGAGGACACCATGCATTATCCATTGATAATGCACTACTTAATGTAAATTTAGTTGTAAAGAGACTGTGAAAATTCATTGTGGGTTTATAATTCATAATCCTTTATAATTTATAATCTTTCATATCCAGCAGTCACTCATAAATGTACATGCTCCAATTAAATCATTTGCATTTGATAAATTCCAGTATGTCATTTTTGCTGAATGGTATCTCTTAGAGTTGCTCATGAATTTGTGTTTTTCTTAAAATTCCCTATAAGTTAAGAAAATTCACATCCTACACAAGATTGTATTGATTTGCAAATGATAATAGGAACAGAAAGCCACACACAGAGACCTAGAAAGCTTATGAACAGCTGGAAAGAGCATCTAATCCTGTTTGGAATAAGACATATATTTAATGAAAAATGAATCTGAAATAAACAACAAAGACAGAATGGATGGGGAAAAAGTAATACTAGATCTAGAGAGACATGGTGTCTAAGTGTCTTACTAACAATACTTACACAAATGATAATCTTTCAGGAAAAAGAGTGGCTGAGTAACAAAGATATGGTATCTCAAAACACAATCCAAAGCTCTGCAGAGTGACTTAATTCTGATTAGTCAGAGCAAACTTTGATTTGAGCAGACCCAGTTCAGTCATGTCAGTCCAATGAACTGCCAGACTGCTCAGGATTTGGAGTTCTTTGTACACAGTACTGTTGATGTGGGATTCTTTTTTTTTCCACCTATTGCCTGAACAGTTATGTATCCATCATTTTGTTTGGAGAGAGACCAAGTATCAGAAACAAATATGCTTGAATGAAGGAATAGAATATTGAGGGAAGTTAGTGCAGATTAATGCAGAATATGTAATTAAAAAAATTACAGTGAAAAATTGTGAGGAGCACCTCAAAATATATTGAGAAAGCCTGCTTTGGATTGTTGCTTTTATGTGTCTTGGGTCTGTTGCTGTGGTTCAACTTTGATGATGAATATTAGCAATATTTTAGACTAAAAATGTCCCTCCTCTGTGTTAATTTAAAAACAAACAAACAAATTCTTCTGTAAGTGGAATAGAATTTATATATAAACTTTTTTTTTTTTTTTTTTTTTTTTTGTGACAGTGATCTAAAACCCTTTTGGAAATGTAACATATTTGGAAGTGCTAATTCCCACACCATGTAATATGGTATTTCTAAACAGTCCTGTTCAGTAGCTTTAATATTATATCCAAACTGAATTTTTCAAGCAAACCATAGTACAACATGTCCAAACCTACTGATGAAAGGCAATTACAAATGATTTTAGCAGTGACAGAATCATTCATTTTTATTATTTCTTGGTAATAATCAGTGCCCCCACAAATCTTTGAGAGAGACTTAAGTGCATATTCATGTTGAAAGCCACAGCATACCTAGAAGACTGAGTTGGTTTCATTGTTTCTTCTTGCAAGCAGTGATTCCTCTTCAAGTTTTGTATGAATGAAACCAGGGACATGCTCCATTCTTTTCCCTGTTCTCTGGAATATATTCAATAAGTGCAACAAAACCAGCAGAAATGGCATTTTCAAGGTTTGGGTCAGATGCTTTAAGTTCACCCAGTTGTCAATCTACAGCATACCTAGAGTTCTTAAGAAAACTCTTTTGCAACTGCATGCCATGCTTGCCTCTGTTTCAGAAGACTTTGCCTGCAGTTCTTTTGGATTGAACATACCCAAGCCCCATATATGCTTAGTGCAGAATATATATGAGTTCTGCTTTAATGAAAGAAGCATGCAAAGATTTTTCTGCTTACTAAAACTGTTTGTAAGCTTTGTAATTTTCAAGAAAAATCTACCATTGCTTTTTCATCAGCACCAGAAAGTTCCACACAAGGTACCTGCTGCTACCTGGATGTTATTCCTAAATGGGATGGTTTTAAAAATTCTTCCCATAAACCACAATGGGCTTCTGTGTACTCCCCTTCTCCAAGACCCTCCACAGCAGCATAGATGCTGACGCCTGCTTACCAGGGGCTCTGCTGCCCATCTAATGCTGAAACCCCTCTATATTACAGTGCTCAATATAGGGAAACAAGAAATATCACTGATCGCTTGGGAGTGGAGGGCAGTTAAATGGGCACAAAGAGCCCGATAATATGTTTGAATTGGCCCTGAGTTTTGGTGTTATAAGAAAGGCCAGATTCAGGGGGCAGCTGGTGTATGAGCCTGTGTGTGAATGAATGAATGCAATGGAGCAGTCCTCACTGATGCTGTTTTATTGTTGCTGCAGGAGAGCAATGCAGTGGTAGCTAGTTACTAATATTTTATTTTATGAATAAGAGCCCTTGAAAACTCCAGCAGTGAACACGGGTTCATTTCTTTTATAGGCAAGAGGAGGTATTATTCCCATGCCAACAGATTTGATTTTCTTGCACATCTGTTTCTGCAACAAAAACCCCACCCACTTTGTGAACATTTAGCTCGTAAATTATAGGGTTTGAATTGGGTGTATATTGCAAAGACTGACTTTTGCACATATGATCTGTGAGAATGCTGTGGAATGCCCATATAACTTTTTTTGTTTGCAGTTAGTGTATTTTTAATGAACAGAGAATTTGGTCTCTGAGCACAGTAATAATAGAGAATATTTTTGTCTTGTTTTTATAAAATTTGCCAGGCTCCAATCATTGAGCCTACCGTTATGTACATAACTTTTTAGCTGTGTCTTTCATGCTTCTGGAGCAAAGCCAACCTTCTAACACTTAATCTCAACTTTGTAGGATACTTAATACACTTTACATTTTATCCCCAGAAGGTCCCTGTTATTTAAAGATTCTGCTAACTACTCAAACGTGCACACTATTAGAGTTCAAAGAAACACTCTGGCCACGTTCTCTGGTTGTTCTTGCAGATTGGCTTGGGCTTTCATCTTGCAGTGATATTTTTGAATAAAGACATTTTCAGGTTTTATTGACAGCTGCTTTCACACTGGAGTAAAAAGTTCATCTTTTGAGAAGCCTGAAACGGTGCAGAGAGCTGTGCTACCCATGAGGGAGTTTTCAGTGGCCTGTGTGCAGCATGGCCAGCACCACCAGCCCAGCCTCCAGCTGTCAGAGCCTCTGGCCACCCTCCGGATCAGCACCTCACCTCAACCCACTGCCCAGCTGCCAAAACTCTCCTTTTAACCCTTAGAAAAGTCCTCTTCTTTATCCCCTCTCTTTCACAGCTGTTGAAATCCTCCCTCTAATTCCCAGATAAGTACCCTGCCCCAACCTCTGTAGCAGCTGCTGGAAGCCTTCTGCTAAACTCTGAATAAGCACTGGTGCGAAGCTTCCAGCCTTCCCAAAGCTCCTCACTTCCAGGTGTCATCCACCTGGCAATTAGTGAGTGCAGGGTGAATTACGGAGCTGTAAGAAATGCATATGTAAATTCTTTCTTGTCCACCTGGTTACCAGTGATCGACCTCTGTTTCTTAACAGCTGTGCAGCAGCAGATCAGTTTTATGTCAGTGATGTCACCTGCCACCATTGCTGATGCCAGTTGAGAAGCTCCCTACCATATCTTCTATTGTAGTCTGAGAGCAAAATTTATTCACAGTTTTAATCCACTGCTGCCTTTTTACGCAGCAAACTAGAAACCATTCCTTATGATATCTGGCAGCTTTCCAGCAGCAGCCAGTTCTTATATGAAACTTTTAAATAAATTATTGTTCTAGTATACGCCCTGAGGTTGGAGGAGAAAGAACATCCAGGACTAACAAACCTGATTGTTCTGGCAGAATCACTTCAGTCCAAGCTGGCATTTCTAACATTTTCCTTTTTGAGACTGTGCTATGTGAGCACTTTCTACAACCATGATCATTTTTCTTGTCCTATTTGTTGTGTATGCATCAACAATCTTCAATATCAAAGCAATATTTAGGTATTAACCCTGCCCTGAACTCCCTTTACCTTGGGTAGATAAAGCCAATAGCTTGTCTGACAGCATGAGTTCATTAGGCTGCATGTTACTCCTCCAGTTTATTACCTTCTGGGGAAGGGTGTGACACAGCCCTTGGAATGAAAGCACTTTCCAACTTGGCATTCGTAGGTTCAGAAACATACTTCAATTGCACTGCTTACACTGCAGTGATTTTAAATTATAATCACTCGGCGCTGAACTAAGTGATTACTATGCTTGTACCACCGTGCTAGCTGAGATTCCCATAAATTATGATGTGTGTTTTCCTTAGGCAAGTACTGGAAGTCAGTGGAGCCATACTCTGTGCCAGTGGATTGTGCTCTGGCTGAGTCTCAGAAACGAGAGAGGGAAGAGACAGAAACGGTGTCTGCTATGGCCTCCCTTTCAGTGGATGTTGAGCAGTGCTTTTCTCAGGAAAGCAGCAGGTAAGCCCGTGCAGTTGTTGCAGAGAGCGAGGATTTTGCACTCCAGTCACATGGGATGCAGAAGACAGCTAGACTGAGTTGTTTCCAAATTGTCTGCTGAGCTACCTGGAATTTTTCCTTCTTCAATTTAAGTTCTTCCTACTCGGCTGCTGGAAACACAAAGGTATTCTATGCTAACAAATATTTTGGTGTGTGTAACTCTTTACTAAGGTTCATGAGAGTACAGCAACTTTGTTTTATCCCCATGTTAAAAGCTCTTTATAAAAAGTGCACTATTTATACTATCTGTGTGAATAAAATGGACATGATCAAGTGTAATCAACAGTATTCTTCACATTGGAAGCAATTCAAAACTGAGTTAGTTTTAACTTTCTAGGAAGGCATCTAACTTACACTCAGATAAATGTAATAAGGATGGACTAAGTCATTATTAAATGATATTAGATAGGCATTAGAAGTTACTTCCCTGGAAGCAATGGAACAGTGCCAGCATAAAACTTAAAACAATCCTGGCCAGGACAAGGGCCAACATTTTCTGCCTGCTGTTCTGAAGGTACCGGCTAAAAAGAGAAAGCTGTCTTTTTCCAGCTTGCCAGCTGCTTTTTTAGGTTAATGAACATTGCTTTCATTTTCGCAGCCTGAGAAAATGACACAGTAACAAGTTTTCTGCCAGTTAAAGATGAAAAAAAAAGGAAAAAACACCTCTGAGCACTGTGCTACAAAACAGTATTTGTTCAAAGGGACATCAGGGTTTTGAAGAGCCTCTGCAGAAGTTCTTGGAGCTTCCTATTTATTCTTTTGAAGGACAGACTTTTCTGGCCTTCTCCAACAGATGAAGATCCAGAATGCAGGGAGCCATTCAGTTTCCATCAGAGGAAAAAAGAGAAGGAAAGTAGAAAAAAAAAAGCCTTACAAGGAGACTCACCAACTCCCTGCACACTGCAGAATGGAACTGCATAGCAGGAGAGTAAGGAGGGAGACAGGAGCAGACTAGAGCTGTGGTGGGACTGGAGCCAAAAGGGCTCGTGACTCCTGCGCCATGGCAGCTATTTGTTTAGTTTGGTTCTTGCTGCCTGCATGGGCATTTTATTCCAAACTTGTCTGGCATTTGGAAGAACCCATGAGGAGCAATACAGAATCAGCTCAAACCTATTGAAGCATTTGGAAGTGGACATCTCCCATGATTGTGACAGCATTCCTCTGTCAGAACACTGGGGGCATAGTCAGTAAAGTTTGTGGTGTTTACTTAGTCACCTTTCTGAGTGCAACTGTGTTTTAAGTATGCTACGTCTATTGTTGGGTTCAGATTATTACGAATGAATTCATAAAAACTCAGGGAAGAATCCAGTGACGAAAAGGAGACAAATTTTATATCTGTGAGAGCATTAATCAGTGATCAGCTAAGGAATAATAAGGTTTGTCAGGTAGATTTGTGACTGTCACGAGATGTTTCTGTTAGCCAAGGACAGAAAGCTGGGGATCCTGTTTGTGTATGCACAGTTCTGAAATATAAGCAATTTTAATTAAAGGGTTGGAACTAATTCAGCCATACACAGCAAATTCTTAAGTTGCATGAAAAAGGGCGTGGTTAATTTTGTGTATTTTTGTATTGCTTGGAATAATCAAGAACTGTATTTGTTATGATCCTCCACTCACTTAAAGCTACAACTGTCAAAACCAATCACTGATCTTACAAGACCTGAACAGAATAACAGACTAACACTGTACTTAATTATTGTATTTATTACCTAACTACTGATAACCTGTGGCAGTTTCCTCCCATTCTGAAAACAGTGTTTCAGAGCAGAGCTGAGAAAATGGAAAAAAAAAATGGATGTGCTGAAATGTACACAAGTGGAATTCATGTGGCTGCCAGATTCATTACACTTCATCAGTCCTGGGCTCTTATAGGGGTGAAGCCTTTGTGATGAATTGTTCTGTGGAAAAATGGCTTTGTTTGAAATATCTTTGGTGCTGTTGAAGTTTTTCAGCAGCGCAAATAAATCTTTACAAGCATACATCCCTGATTCTGTTTCCACATTTGTAACCTACAAAGAAGTCACCCAAAGCCAGGTTGCCATCAGGGAGCAACGGGACACCATAAGCATTATCTCACTAGGGCAAAATTTGACAGCTAGTTTTTCTGAGGCTTCAGAATGTTGTTTTCTTGGCTTTCTCCCTAATGAATGTAAAGATGAATATGGAATGAAAAAGGGTAACCTTGAAGATTTGATTTCAAAGATGCAGTCCTCTGGGCTGCAGAGAGACCTGAGAGGACCTAGCTGCACTTTGAGCATGAATGAAACTTCAGCATGGGATTATGAATCCAGGGATTGATTTGATATTGCACACATTGGTTTTATGCCAGTATAACTTAATTCACTTAACAAAAACATATAATTCCATTCATAGGCATACACAAGCTGGAGTAACACAGTGATGAATTACAATTTTATCACATTTGTTCCATTTATTATAATTAAAGACCAAGTATACTTTGCTCCTTCTCCAGCCCATTTCTATGAGAAATGACAGGGCTGCAGGAACTTGAAGAGCCCTCTGGGCTCTTATGTTCTCTGCATCACTCTTCCCCATTTTGGATTGCAGCCACCATCTTAAGACCTTTCCACTGAGTATTTTTTGGGGAAAATTGTTAGTGGCTGTCAGAGCAGGATCAGAGCAGAAAGTGTCATGGCTGACAGGGAAGCCTGAAGGGTTCCTTCATTCCGCCAGGAGTCTATTTACTTTCTCTTAATTGCCACTATGTTCAGCCAAGCTGATAATTCTGGTCTTGTTTCACAGAGTTGATGATAGACATCCTGTTGACTTCAGCTCTGGATGGCCAGGCCTGCAGATGAAGAGAGTGGCAGCAAAAGTCTCTTTGTGGGAAACTCTTGCCAGTTATGTTGGAGGATATATTGGTGTTTGGAGTGAGATGACTCATTTTAAACTCAGATTTTGGGTAAAGCAACTCTTTTCCTGGCCAATTCATATCTGACTCACTTACCACTGATGAATAAAGGATAAAATGCTGCTGGCTAAGGCCTGTATTAAGTATTTCTCTTTCTTTCTTCTCTCCTTCCTTCTTTTCTTCAAGTGACAGTGCAGATTATTTCTTTTTTTGTTTGATTTTCTCTGAGACAAAATGAAGAAAACGGTGAAATCTGCTATGCTTTTGGTGTTTTATTTAACCAAACACAACTCTGCACTTTAAGATTCAATTGAAACTTGATTATAGCCTTCATGAGAGAACAGATATAGAAAAAAGACTTTGTGGATAGGAAAGAAAACATGCATGATGCTAACACAGATTTAAATGCAGACGCAATTAAAGGAACCAGCATGCCCTATAAAGCATTTCTAACTGCCATAACTTTTGTGTATAGATAACTGCTTATTCCCTAAGAGAGATACAGATTTAGCTGATTAGAATTTTGCTTTGGCCAGACATCTGTTTCAGAAGTCTTGCTATGAAAATACTCAGCACAGTGCTGTCCATGATATACTGGAGCTTCTGTACACTTCTTCTTAAAATGGAAAAATAAATGGGTGTGGGGAGAGGTCTCCAGCACTTACAACTTTTGCAGCAAAGAGTAAATCTTGAGAATGATATTTATAAGGATTTAACTTTATGGCCTTCATTCAGTTGAGCATAGATTTTACTCAAATGGAAATGAAAATGAAGCATCGTTTTTAGACATTTCCCTTAGTGTTTCTGAGCTATCAGTTGCATTTTCAGTCATATTGCAATGTATTTTATAGCAGTGCAACTGTTTATATTGTAGGATACATCTAGCCACCATCTAGACACATTCTCTGTCTGTGCATCAGCTCATAGAGCTTTGCTCAGAATTTCACTGTATGAGTATCCAGAAGAACTTCTGAAGAACTTGCACCTACCTGAGCCTACCCCATTGCATCTGAACTCAGAGCCAGGCACAGGAGTCAGAGAAGCTGCAGCCTTATTTTACCCGCCTGGTGGAGAGTGCCTGAAGGAAAGGACAGGGAACAGAGGAGTTGAGAGCAAGTCTTTCCCTGATCATCTGTAATCTCAACAGCTGTATGTGACCCATCTGTGTGAAAGCCTCCGGGATACTTATCCAAGTACAATTGTTTCAAAGCTATTTTTGAACTAATTTACAGTTTTGATGTTCATGCAGTGAATCCCACGGCTTCACTGGGCACAGGTTAGAGCATTTAGAAATGAAAGCATTTTTTTTCCTACTCACATTCTCTGCTACATTTCTGGTTTTAAATATTTTAACTGTCTCAAGACTTTTTATTCTTCCTGGAATTAAAAAGAATTCTTACTTCAGGTTATTCTTCTTGCCCCTTTCCATAATTCTTGTAGTACTTTTTAAGAACAAGGACTAATAGAATTCAGGACACCAGATGTTGAGCACACTATGGATATATACAGTAGATTAATGATGGGCATTTTTTGCTGCTTTTGTTTCTCTCTTCTACTCTCATTAATTCTAAGCTTTCAGTAATTGCCATCACAGTATATAAACAATTAAAGCTGTCCTTGCTCTGCTTTGTGTACTATTTTGCATCTGTTTACCTTATTTTCCATTCAGAATTGGCACTATGGGCTTTAGAACTATCTAGTATCAGTAATTTTGCATCATCAACAAATGTTATCACTTAAATGTACTGGTATGTTGCCAAGTCTTGAAATGCTGTGGAACAACTCTCTATGGTAAAAATTCGCTAGTGTTATTACCCACTTCTTCCTTCTGATGGATTTTTAATCTATGGCAGGGCCTTCTCCCATAAACTAAGTTCCTCAGAGCACTTGCATAAAATCATTGGAAGACTTTCTTTGTATATGGGTATCATTTGATCCCTCTTCCTTCAGTTCCTTCAGAAATTTGAAATAAATTTGTAGTTTGACTTCCCTGAAACAGTTAAGGCTTAACTCTTAGCCAAATTTTCTAAATGCCTACTAATTCTATGATTTATTATAGTTGTTATCAATCCCCCCCAGTACGGACTTACTGTATGTCCTATAGTGTCACAAAGGAGGACAGCATTTCTAACCTCTGGCATGGATGCTGATTTAACCAGTAGAATGTACTCTATAGTTATTTATTTAGAAACATCATGATTGCATTGCCTTAGAACTCAGTGGACAAATTTAATCTGTTCTTAGCAATTTGGCAGTGTTTAATATATCAGCTTGTTCTTTTGCTGATTCAGTTTAAGACAGTTCATCTGCAAATAATAAAATCTGCCTGACACTTCTCTAGTTAACAGAGATATAAATACTTCATTATGCTCTTGTGGTCTACCTTTCTTGATGTTCCCCTTATGCTTTGATCATTTCTTCTGATGTATTTTAAAAGATCTTTTATTATTAGTTTTTATGCCTTTAGCATGTTTGTCTTCAGAATCTCCTTTACCCATTTTGTGGGTTTACATTGAACTTGCCAGAGTTTCTATTTTATTCGCCTTATTTGGACATGACATCCTCTTTTCAAAGTTTACATTTTTTTACCTTGGTTGGCTCTTAAAATGCAAAGTCTTTTTCATCATGGCTCATTTCCTTTGATCCGTAGAGTCCATTTTTACTAGGATATACACTTACTTGGGATCTTTAATATGATGTCTTCAAGCACTCACCAAATCATCTTCAAGGTATAGAAATGTACCTTCTTTCCCCCATTCTTTGCTACCAGAGGATCACTTTTCAATTACGATGCTCTTCCCTAAGACAGCTGAGTTAAATTAGAAACAGATTATGGTGTAAAACAGCCATACCCCATCAGAAAATCTATCTTTTGTTCAGCAATTTCAGCAATTCTGGGGACTTGGAGACTTATCTTGATTTTTTGTTTTTTGTTTGTTTGTTTGCGTGTGGTGTTGTAGTTTTGAGGAATCTCTGAAATTCTAATTCCTAAATTAAGGTAAGAGAATTTTTTTATGATTTACAGAACACATATAGATTCTTAAACTGGCTTTCTTTAAAGTGTAGATCTGATCTATTTTAAACACTATTCTCATTAAATAATATGGTTGCCATTTACTCAGAACTGCCACAGAGCAATAGTACTTAAAATGTCACAGGTCTTGCCAGATTTTATCCACATGGAAGAACTGTCTCATTGACTTCATTTGTTTTAATATAATCATTTCGTTTAGCAATAACTGCATAGAGACTATTTCCTTCTGCCAGAGTGTGAGCTGCAGAAACATATTTTGTAGGCAAGCACTCTTCATGATATAGTCAAATAATTAGAATGAACACAAGAGAGTTCTGCTCCTAGAAACCTGCAGTTTTGGTGGAGGTTTACAGAAAATCACAGTTGTGGTTCTTCATTCATTACAGTCCCAATCTGTGTCATTTCAGATCTGTCAACTGCGCAGATCAGCCTGGATCAGATCCAACCTCACTGTTACACTTCTGAGGAATTGGAGTATACAATATGGATTAGGTTGTTCTTTTTTTGTTTGGTTGTTTTTTTTTTCTTGTTTTACTTTTTTTTGTCAACTTCTTGCTAGCTACAGGAAGACTAACTGAACTAGTACAACTAACAGTGACATAATTGAGGTAACATAAATTTGGCCTGTCAGACTCTGCTCCCTCAATTTCATGGGAAGAACTTTGTATTTAAGCTGAAGGGGTATACATTGATTCATCTCTCAAACATATGTGATTTCAATGTTTTTCTTTCTGTACTAAGAGCCTGAAAACTTTATTTGATCTCTCACAAACTCTAGACTAAGCTGTTATCCTGTAAAGATGTACGTTTCTACTGACAAGTCATTGGATAGGTCCAGTGACTTCTGTTGTGCTAATAAACTGAAGTAAAAGCACACACACAAATCATCAAAGCAGACTCAAGAAGGCTGAGAATACCAACTCTGGGAGACAGCAGCTGGATTTGCCAGGACACGTGAACCTCTTCTCAACTTCCAAAAAGGGCCTTGAGTCTTGCACTTGAATGTAAATATTTCTACTAGGGCTTAGGCTCTGGCTGTTGAGGAACACTGGGATATTCGTGGAGTACACTGGAGTTTATTAGAGCACAGTGCTTGAGATCAGTCCTGGTTTTCAGAAGTGCCCTCATCAATGAAAAATTACTCAGGACTAAACGTTTGAACATGATTCTCTCAAGGTTGTGAGATATTCATGAGAATGTCAGTCTCAGAAGCCAAATACATATGAGCAGACTTGCATGTGCTCCTTTCCTAGCTCCTTATAAATAACACAAGCTCCCACTTCCAATTGAAGAAATTTTCCAGAGCTCCACTCTTTCCTGTTCTGCCAGTCACCAGTTAAAATCTACTGAAAGCTTTCTTCTCATTCATTTGTTCATTCATTCATACACAGCAGAATCTAAAATATTAACTGCTACCTGCTTCCAAATTGCTCTTTTCTCAGAAACTCTTGTAAGGTTCTGGGTGTTTAACAGGGCTTGTTGCACTTTTGCTTTATTCTAGAGGGGAAGCAGGTCTTCTGCTGAAGAATGTGGGACCATGTGGTTAGCAACGAGGGCAACATACAGCAGCAGTGTGAAGTCTCCCCACAGCACATGTTCCTATGCTGTACCTCACTAGAAGGCTGGGCTTCATCCAAGCTCTACTGCCTCTGTGCCATCTCCACCACAAGTCAGGAGAATTCAAGGAAGGATATAAAGATAGTGATGATCTTGGTCTTTTTTTTATTGCTTACATTAAAAATCCTCTACTGTATGGCAAGGAACAGCAGATTAGAAATTTATAGATAGATAATCTTTTGGGTTCACTAACCTTTTGCAAAATGATTAGTCTGAAAAAAATGTCTTCTTTTTCATGTATCATTCATATGACTTATTTTTTTTTAACATAGTAGCTGTAATCATTTCAAATCATAAAGGAATGACCTGCATAAAATCTTTTAAAGAGATATTGCTGATTTTTTTGTTGGGAAAAACTTTAATAAAGTCCAGATTAATTCAAAATTCTCTGGCTTCCTTGCTAAATAAACTTCCAAAGCCCATGCAAGCCCCCATTAATTACTTTTTTTTTTCCATGAGATCCCATGATCTTGTACTTTCTGAGGGATTTTTACTGAAGCCAATCTTTATGTGAGCTTATCAGATTTAACTGGTATATGTCTGTTCTATTTATTAATTTGTATTTACTTTTTGCCCCCCTTCATTTCAAGCAATTCTTGGAGGTCTTAAATTCACTTTTTAGGCTGTGTTCAGCCAGACTGATGAAAAATTGTCTGTTTCTAAATTCTTACATCCTTCAACTGTGAGTTCTCACTATGGTCACAGAAGTTCCGCATTTTACAATTAGCAGCATAATCCTCAGACACAGTTAGATATGAGAAGCTATGACACTTTGCACCAGCTCAGCATTTATTTCCATTTGTTACTTACTGGATGTTTTAAAGACTTTATCTTGCTTAAGTTGGATATTTCCCAGAAAGTTTAAAAAAGAAGTTGCACTTACAATCTGATGAGATGTTATTAATGGATACTCTCTCTAAGATGGCTAGACAAGTTCAGAATTTGGTCTCATAAGTTGCAGGCAGGCAGGCAGCAGCCAATGCATTTATAAAAGCACAGAATTAAAACTCCAAGGACCGAGGAAAAACCTTGCAAGAAATATTGCTGATTGCTTGGCTACTGGTGAACTGGGGTTTTGTAATGGTATGGGCTCACTTGGGAAAAACAAATGCATGTATTTCCAGTCACAAATGCTTGTAAAATAGAAGTATCATGGCTATTTTTTTCATGAAATGATTTGATTCTGTTGACACAAAGCATGTACATTTCTGGAGAAAAAGTTATAAAATATTCTGACATATTTTAATATAAACAGGAACGTTTTCAGTGATTGCTTGGATCTAAAATGTTTTTCCACTTGACATTTGTTTATACTTCCTAGGAAAGAAACTCTATTTATGGATAGCTGAATAACACAAATAAACATGAGAGAGAGCTGAAAAATCAGCTTTGATTATGCATGAAAATCTACAATGTCATTGTGTACTCTTGTGCCGTATTCTGATTGCCTGTTTATTTTTACAGAGCTGCTGGCGAGCCCATGGAAGAAGAGCCAGCCTTGTGAAGTGCCAAGTCCTCCTTGATATTTCCTGTGGGTGACATCATTGTGTATCCCCCCAAAGCACCCTCAGACACGTCTGCTGCTTGGGTGGCACGGATCAGATGGAACATAAACACTGGGCACAAAGTTCTGAATAGCAGCTTCACTTGTTCTTTGGACGGACTTGAAAGGGCCCTAAAGATTCCTTAAATGTAACCGCTACAATTGTAGAGTTACAGTAAAACAGGCTTGGGAGAAAGAGCCTAGAGCATGCTTTTTATATGCTGTTCGACCCGCTCACCACCGTCGATTGTGAAATAGTATTACAAAATTCTACACGATAGATTATAGATATGAGTTGCAACAGCCAACAAAATACTTGGTAAACTCCATGAATCACTTTCTGACACTTTTTACTGGGTAATTTTTTTCATACCGTGTTAAACTGTTAATAGAATTTGTTTTCTTTGCTCCTGTAATGAAAAAATGGAAAAAAAAAGAAAAAAAAAACACCTTTATTTTACATGCCGTTTTTTAAACCCCCGTAATGAGTTCTTAGCAGAACAAGAGAAAGGTGTGTAAACTGAGATGAGGGATTGTAGCTACAGGGAAAGCAGTTCTTATTGTACTATAAAACCCCCAAAGTACTGTGCTTGGTGGTGCTTCATTTTATTTTCCCTTTTCCTGGCCATCTTTCCCCGTTTCATGTAACCTTTTCTATCATAAAAACACATTCACGATTCCCTAAAATGAGTGATCTTCAGTCTTTAAAAGAGCACTATACCCGCCATAGTTGATAGTAGCTCTCACCAGATGTGCAGCAGAGATCAAGTAGTCTCTGAAAAATAGATGGCTTTCCAAATGTGTTTTCAGTTTGTTCTGAAATGTTTCCGCATCCTGGCTCTAAGAACAGCAATCCGATGCAACTGCGTGCAGCTTGCAGCTTATTTGAAGCTCAGGTGTTTCTGTAAGTTTGTTGGGGGTGTTTTTTACAGGTTGTCTTGTGAATACAAAGTGATTCTTTTATGTAGTCCTGCACTGAGAGAGCTGACATTGCTTAAGGAGTTTCAAAGGGTTTTGGCTTTACTTTATATCCCCGAAGTGCAGCAAGACTTCCCTGCGATGTGACATTTGCTATTTAATTCCATGTTTGCGAACGTAACATAGAGTCGTGCCTTTAGCTGATAATGAACGCTTAAACTGTTACACGTGTTGCCTTACTGCTAGAGAAAGAGATAGGGCATGTGTGTTAGATGATTTCAAATGAACAAAATTGTGCTACAGCAACTTTTACTTTGTTTACAACTTTCTCACCTAATGAACCCTGGGAGATACCTTGACATATTTTGCTTGCAGTATGTGACAGCTCGCTTGGCTTTTAAAAGCAAATGATGTTCATTTTTATACTCAAACTCAAAGGATATATTAAAGCCATAAGTGAAGACTGTCATGCTCTTTATTCTGAAATCTGAAAGAAACCTTAATTAAAACAAGATTCTGGTGAAGGCCATGATATGAAAGATATGGAACAATATGGTTTCACTTACAGTCAGATTCAAACCTGTAAATCAAAGATGAAAGATTTCATTCAAATAGAATTATATAATTCTCTTTTGTTATGCAGTTGAACTATATCTTTCATGCATTTGGGTTTGTTTACGATTAGCATTTTAATTTTAAAGACTTTTATTACTTATACAAAAGCTCTCTGCTACAAGTTAGAAATCTGAGGCATGCCTTGAAAAGGGAAATCTAAAAAAGGAATGTCATTTCCTATAATGCGAAGTAAACTTTTATTCCAAAAGGCTTACTCTAAAATGGATATATGCCCCTAAGAAAGTTAAATAAAATTCTACCCACCATTTACAAGCCAAAATCTTGCTCATTTTAGTAATGCAGAGGGTCCTAGCAGGCTAAATTAACTCCTGCTGCAAGCCACCTTGCTTGATTTTGGGCTTCTGAAGGGACTGTTCATATGACTAAAGCAATCAGGGTTCACCCTGTATTTTTAGCAGACTTGTGATGGCAATCTTGCCACTTACTGCAGTTTTCTTGTGGTCTTCAAAGAAGTTTCCCTTCAAGGAAACCAAGGGCCAAGCTGATGAGTTGACTAATTTGTAAAGCTTTTCACATTTTGAAATAATGTCTGCAAAATTTTAATTGAATGCATAATAAGATCATTTTAGAATTAACCCCAAAAATGCAAAATCCATTTGAGCCCTCAGCCTGAATGAAATGGAATATGAATTGCAGTTTGAAATGTGATTCACAAACTTTACCAATTAAAGTCTATATTCTGGAGTGGAAATCAGATAAAGCTGTCCTTTGTAGCTGAAAAAGCTCTTAAAATGCCAGAGTAATTTGAATTAAACCACATTATAAACTCACACTTATGCATTTATACAGGCATACTCCTTCACAGACAACTAGACGTGCTATTGGCTAAAGTGAGGATCATTTGGATAAGCAAATGTGCAAATAAACTGCACACAGATTGTATCCAGAACTCTGTTCTCACTGAAGCCAATAACAAAATCCTCTTTGATTTCAGTGGGAGATGAATCAGGACCTGCAGGGTTTTTTGTGAGTGTATGTGTGTTCTTTTGGTGGGCTTTTTGGTTGTTTTTTTTTTGTTGGTGGTGGTGGTGGTGGTGGTTTTGGTTTGGTTTTTTTTTTGGTTTTTTTTTTTTTGAGAACACCATTACTTTCTGATTATGTCATTACAAGGCACCGTGCAGCCCTCTGGGAAATGATCGAGGCTTATGGTGAATATCAACACTTCCTTCCAAGCAGACCTGGGCTTTCTGAGAGGGCAGTTTCACTTGCTGCTGTTTTCTTCTCACAGTAGTTTTTATTACCATCAATAGCTCCCTATGGATTACAGTTATAATATCTCCCAGTACTTTTTGTCTTATTTCCAGGGAAATATTCATATGGACACTCTTAGAAATGCCCAGTTTTAGCTGGATTCAAAAACAGATTTCATGGGTTTCAAAGAGGTGTACAAATTGCCTGTTTCTCTGCTTCTAATATTCAAATCCAGAGGCTTAGGAGCAATTTCTGAAGAAATGTCACAGTCTCCTGTCTGCCCTGGACCTCTGCTTAGGTGAATGAGATTGACATCTCTGAAAAATAAATTCCAGATATTTCTAGCTGGCCGCCAAAATGTCAACATCTTAGTTTAGACTGCTTCTAAAAAATGAGCTGATGGGGTAAATAATGATTCCTTTGTCCAGTGAGGAGGGGAAGCTGAGGAGATGGCAAAGAGTCCTCAGAGCCAGGGTGACCCTCTGGTGGTGCTGGTGGCATGGGAACTGCAGGATGTCCTGCAGCAAAGCCTTGCCTTAATGTATGAGGGTTCATGGAGTGTATTCCACCTTTGGATCAAGATTTTCCTAAGTCAGCAATGTACTGAGTCAGAAATGCTACAGCAGTAAGTACTGATATGCTACTCCATTCTATAATCTTCTCTCAGTGTTGGAGACTGTGTGTTGAGCTGAGACGTTGTATACTGTTAGGTTCTTAAATTCAAATTAGAATCTGAAAACTAAAAGACTGTACAACTCAGAATATCGAGAAAAATATATATATATTCAGCTTAATGTTTTTACCTGGGCAGTTAAGTTTAGAACTGCTAAGCCTATCTCTTGCACTTCATTTTTGGTTTTGTGTGTAGGAGCTTTCTGTGCATTTATTTGGCTTTAATATAATCATGCAGCCAATGAGCTATTTCATTATATTATCCTTCTTCAGGCAGAATTCCTAGCAAGCAATCAAAGTTCATAGGAATGTGGCCAGAGTAAAGATGATAGTATTAGTCTCTTTCTTAATCATGTTCCTTCTTAATTTTACTTTCAGTAAAAATTAAGCACCTAATTTCAGGCAAGTGAATTTGAGGAAAATAAAATCATTAAATGATCTTGAATATCACAACATAAATAGAAAATACAAACTGCTCTTATGTAAACAAAGTTGAATATTTCTTTACTTGCAAAAAGTCAACAACCTGGCAGATGTAAGGAAGTGGCAAAAACAGTCCCCCTCTTCAGTATGCGATGTTTAATTTGGTGTCTCATCTAAATGAAGTCTCCCTGAAAAGCTGAGATTCATCACTGGAGATGAAATATTAGAAAGGTTTTGCTGCAGCCAACACCAGAGGTCCTGTAGAGAACAAGAATGTAGAGACTGCTTAATTTGTGTAGACAGACAGCAGGACACTTTCAGGGCAATGTGTCTGGGATGAAGAATTAGAATGTTTCCAAAGGCACTGGTGGCTGTGAGACAACCAACTATGATTTAACTTGCAGAGGCAAGGAGGTGCCCAGTGAGCACTTGCCCATTGGGAAATGCCCTGTCTCATGAACACACCCACTCATATGCAGACATGAACCTCCCTACACAGACTTAGTTCTAAAAAACAATAGCCCAGACTGTTGCCCAGAAGAAGATACTGTGGTTTTGCCTGTAGCAAACACTTCATAGCAGGAATGACATGAGGGGATATCCATACTTTTTTTTTTCAGTAGTAGCCTTTCCAAGAGTGTAACAGCACACGGTTGTTTTATTTTAAAAGGTCACAATAGAGCTTTGTGAACTATTGTACATTGTTTTTACAGACTCCATATGGAAGTAAAACAGAATATGTGCGTGAAGCAGGGGGAACCTGCTAGGAAAGAATTTCTCTTAAACCAAGCCTCTGCTACTTACTTTTCATCCAAAATCTGGAAGAATTTGGATTTTAAATTATAGTTTATATTGTTGTGTCACTTGCTTCAGTTTTTCCCTGTAATTGAATTTGCCCTCATAGCACATGAGAACCAGAGAAAAGAGGCCCATCTTCCCTGGCAGATGCTTCTGCCCTTGGTGTGGGAATGCGAATAACTTATCTTTGTCACTTCTAGCAGCAATTAAATTTTTCATTTTTGTGACAGATCCAAACTGGAGTGGTATTTTATGAGAATGATTTAGCTGGCTGTCTGCTGATTGTTAAAAAAAGAAATTGTGAAACTTGCATTCCTCTCTAACCTCAAAAGGGACCCATTTTGATTTTAACAATGTAATATCTTCACTTGATCCAAAAGGTTTTTTTGTCCCATGACATCTTGTTACTAGCTCAGTTTTAGTCTTTAGCAAATAAAACACCACAGAGAGTGAAGACCAAGGAGGACATTCCAGCAATTATTAATTATAACTCCGATATACTATCTTTTACTCTACTCTAGTGCCATGCTCTGTGCTTCTGTATATTAGAAGAGCTTAGAGCAAAGTATAAACTGTTCTGTGCGATCTAAGACACTCTTGGTAGAATGTTAATTAGCACACTGTGATTTGGTCTGCAGTTTATGAGGAATACGTGCTCCTGTGTGGATGGATGGTCAAGAGGCAAATGGAGTATGAAACTGATAGCACTGGTACTGTGCAGTGAGAGTGATTCTGTGTTAAAATATCCACATCATCCCCTTCCTGTTGGTATGTCCAAATGGACGAAGGAATGTTTGCAGTGTCAGAGCTGGAGGATGCCCTTATTCAAAGGCCACTGAGCTTCTTCTGTAATGGGCTGTGGATAGGAGCTGGGAGACAGCTTGTGAAGAAATCTTTGCTTTGCATTAAACCGCAATCAAACTACAAACAAGTTCAGGTACAAATGTGAACTCTGCCACACATCCCCGTTTCTGATACAAAGTCCTCGTTCTGCCTCTAGAAAAATCTGTTTGAGAGAGCAATGGCACCAGTGGATATTTACCTGCTGACTTCAGCAGGCTTCAGAACAGTGTAAACATCATGTCTTATGTGAACAAGTTAATACACTTGTTTCCTGTTGCTTAATTTACTGTTATTTTGTTTCTGGATTGGCTTAATATTGCATTAGAATGCAGTAGGAAAGCATAAAGCAATACCTAGTGAAGTCATAACTCAAATTTTCAACCCAAACTTACTGCTGTGGGATTTTACAACACCGAGCTTTCCATCTAGGGATGCACAGCTGAAATGTCTATTTATTTTTTTTCTTTGAAAATTGTTGTAGCTATCTGTTTCTATGATAAAAAACAGTCCTTTTCTCAGAGCACTAAAAGTTTATCTGTAATTTGTCTTTCCAGGCAGATGAGATTCTAATGGATAAAGTATCAGTGGGACCAATCCAAATGGCAAAATTTGTAAAGGTTGATATTAATATTTCTGTGAGAGTAAGAGGAACCTGTGGATTGTTGTTATTATTCCTGATACGTTTTTGTATCTGAAAGTATCCAATGAGTAATGTTAAGTAATACTGTGCTCCAAAAATTTGTTGATTATATATATATGAGCCTTGGATTGGTGTGAAATAGTTCTCAACTGAGTTGTAAAAAATCCTTTTGTTTTGTGTTTTGTAAAATTCTTTGGCTCTAGTCTTGTCCTAGTGTGAATAAAGGCTATTTGAAGTAAGTTTGTATGATAGTCGGCTTTTTTCTTTTTTTAATCAATTCCGAAAAGAAGTGGAGCTTTGAACATGCCACCCTGGTTGGATCATAGGAATCTGACTGTTAAATTACAGAGGGCGGAGCATAGGGAAGCTGGTGTGCATAAAAAAAGAACCACAAATGTTAATGTAAAAGTAATGTTACATGGCAGGCTAAAACCCACACAAAGCAGAGCATTGCAGTGCTATGGCTTTAACACCAAGCTCATATTCTATAGTTCCTTTGGCTCATTGTCCTGAGGCATTGCAGAACACATAATTCTCCTCCCAGTGAAGCAATTTAAATAGTACGTGTGCTGTTTCAAAAGCCATAAGGCCCCTACTTTGTGGGAGGTGGGGAGTATCGCTGCAGCAGCGCTGTGGACCATGGTATCACGCCAGCCCTGCTGCTGTAAAACCGAGACTTGTTACATGGACGCAACAGAGCTTGTTTTAGAAAGGCACTTCACAAAAGCAGAGAGTAAGGAAGGGCTGTGTTCACTGTGAACATGCTTTGAACACATGCAGAGCATCAAAAGCAGCACAGTGGTTTGGGACCCTGGAATCGCTTCTGTACATGGTATATCATGCACCCAAGTTTGCAAATCAAGCAGGCAGGAGGGTGGCTGAAAGTACAGGTATTGGGTTTGTACATGCAAATCCCAGCTTTCTGGCACATATCCAGAGTGGCTTCAAAGGTGGATTAAAACCAGAACAAAGGAAAACCGCATCCAATTGTTTTAGCTCCAGTTCATTCTTCAGAATAACACATCTTTTTCCTTTCTGGGGAAGAGGTCCCCATCCCCAGAAAGTCTTCTCCCTATTCCAATCACTAAAATAACTGTTTGAAAATTTGGACTTGTAGCATGCAATTTCCGTGGCATTTTTCAAAGAAGTTGCATGTCCAAAGGAGCTTAATCTATCCAGCCTATCTGTCTGCTCCTCTGCTTTGATTGTTTCCTGTGATACCATTATGATAAATTGCAGAGCGCTGTGATAAATTGTATTCATCATGTCTTTCTGGCTGCCACACCTGCATTTTGTACATAAAACTCCCTCTCCTGGGACTACTTCTAACATTCCAACCTTGTGAGAGGTTTCAGATGGACATTTCTGCTATAAAATCAACCTGCACATAAGAAACCCCGTCTTTAAGAACCAGAGTGAGTTTTTGGAAACCACTGGGCTAACAATGCTTCTAGGAATCTTATGTAGGTGGGTGGGAGTGAATTCTTGCGAATTCTTTCTCTCATGCTTTTTCACTTCTTCCCCTGGAGATCCTCCTCCCTGTGCAAAGTCTTTCTTTCCACTGGCAGCTCTAAAAGAAGTAGCAAGACTTGGGAAGCTCCTTGTCAGAAAAACTAAACACCGTTGTAAAAGTGGGATGCATATGGACATTTATTTCTGCCTTTTCCCTTTTAAATGAGAGGAGGATTATGTCAAAATTATGGATTCTGAATTCTATTGAGATACTACTTTTTTAACAAAGAAGGCTTTTATTTTTCCTTTTCGCTACCATGGTACCCGAGGTACAATACCTTATTCATATAAGCCTCTTGGATTATTGGAAAATAAAGAGTTTCGGGATTTCTGTTATTTCCTTCTCCAGGCTTGCCTATAAAAATGAGCAGGTTCTGTGAAAACCCAAAATGAAGCTCTGTACTTTATTAGAAACTGAGTAAGGATATGGGTCCAGAATTTTTGCAAACTTGAGTTTATATACTGCTCTTAGACTGTATATCTCCTTGGGTTGGGCTTCTCTACTCACGTGTCACTGAAAAATACCCAGCCCATTATGACTGCTATATTAATGGGTTATTAGAGCATTGCTGATAAGAGCCCAAATTACTTATTTTGTGGTATACTTAACTTACAAGCAACAACATTTTGAGATCCTTATATCATTTCAATATATTTTTTCTCTGATTGTCTAACCTAACCAAATATTATTCTGCACTAAGTTTATCAAAACATATTTACACCAATCAATCAATCAGAGCAAAATTATGCATTACAAATATTTATGTTCCTTCAATTCAATACAAGTTTACTTTCTGTATTCACAGTACCTCATTTTAGCTTTAACAGGTATACAGAGTCTCAAACCACATGCAGTTCTACCTGACTCTAGACAGTAATGAAAGGTACAAACATAACTGGGTTTGTCTGTGCTAATTTATTCTCAGCTTTTCTCATCTTTCATTTTACTTAAATTCTGCACTCCAACTTTGATTTTTCTGGCTAGCACAACCAGTAAAGGTATAACATTTTTCTCTGTGTTACAATTACTTGAGCAACTTTCTGGAACATCTATAGTTATTTCAGTCTGGTTATAGTTAATTTAGTCTATGAGCAGTGTTAAATTAGATGATTCCCTATTCTAACTACCATACAGCAGGAAAAATAGCAAACAGTTCTTGGATACAAAACTCAAACATGTTTTGTAATGGATTTCTCTCCATCTCAGCTGCCTCTCATCCTCTCTTAAAAATTGTTATACATGAATATGCATGATGTATATTTTTTCCCTTGCTATATCTGACAGAGCAAATTTGCATCTGGCATCTAAGCCAGAAGGAATTAGTCCCATCTCCCTCCAAGACACTGCCTGAAGTGGGCGTTTGGGTTTGTACTAAATGTTGAGTATCTTGCTTAAGAACATCTGTAATACCATCTGTAAACTAAATTACTCTCTGTAAACTAAATGTAAATTAAAAAAAAAAAAAAGCTTTAAAAATGAGTATGTGGACACTAGTTATCCTTTACAATGACAAGTTTAATATTTCACAAGTAATATCATCAGAGTAGAATATTGCCTCGCAATGAAATCTTTGGAATTTCCAGGAATATCAGATACTGAAAAAATACTCCATTGACCTACAATGTCAATGTCCTCATTAGAGCAGGTATCTGCAATAGGAATATCAGTCGGAAGTTGTGTCAGAATGCTTTCAGAATGCTCTTTGTAGTGGCAGCCACATCTGGGCAATCGTTTACTCATTATTCCCTCCTGTGTAGGTGTACATAATTCTTTCTTTGGCCCAATATGGGAGTAAGTGTATTAGTTGCAAGCCAGATTTCCCCAGGCTCTTCTGCAGATCTTGCTGTTTCTTGATGTGGTTAACCATATCTCTCATTGGAAAATAAATATTTTACTGATTGAGCTGAAAGGGTTTAGAGAGGACTGATAGTGGTTAACATGTATTTCACTGAGTCAACTTGTTTTTTAGGTGTGGAAAAGATATCATTTTCTGCACTAAAATATACTATTTTTATTAATATTGATGTGTTGATGAATGGTCTGTGCTACTTCATGCCAGCTATCTCTCTCTTCCATTTCAGTAGTAAGTAAACTTATTCTGAACTGCAAAATGGCCAAGCTGAATTACTTTTATTACTTTTTAAAAACCGAACAGATTGTAGAGATCTTTTTTTTTCAGTAGCACTCATCACAAAAACCCTAGACCCTTATATTAACCCAGAACTTCATGCTCACAACAGCCACCAAAGCAGGCAAAGTTTTTCTTCTTTTCACAGGCAGGATTAAAAGAATTGTTTGAGCACCCATAAAAATCTTGTAGCTGAGAGAGGAAGCTGAGAGAGGAGTCTTCTGAGCTGTAGTCCTAGCACTAGCACCCGGGCAGTCCATGTGACTATATTTCTTCCAGATGCCTTCACACTGTAAAGTAACTGTGTGTGTACTTGTGACTTCAGATGCTGAAGTCCACCTCCCTAATTTTAGCTCATTGTTTGAGTTTGCTTGTTCTCTGGCCTGTATATTATTTACTGGAACATCTCTAAAGAACAAAAACTTTATTTATTTTTTCATGGAAGACTGTGAGCATATAGAGGAGACGTGGGATTTTTATGAATCATATCCTGTAGTTTACTTCTGTTTTTGTTTTTTTTCTGTGTGTGTGTGTGGTTTTTTTTTTACTTGCTCTTTGTTTTTCAATGACCTTTTACAAAACAGAACAGTTTGTGTTGTGTAAAGATCCAGGCATAGGAACTGGAGCTTTCTTTTTATCATGCTAAATGTGTTAACTGTTGTGATTTGAAGGTAACAGCAAGCATAAAAATATCAATAAATACTGCACTTGTGCAAGAGATAACAACTGAACCTATTGAAGTTTCAGAGGATTTAAAAGGAGGTTATCCCAGGGTCATGGTTCCTATTACCAAAGACATATGCCCTATTGTAACCTTAGGAGATCAATAAATGGACAATCAGAACAGGAACAGGCTGTGTGCACAAATGAATGTAAAGCAAAGTCCTAACTCATTTTGAAAGTTCTCAAAATTACTTCTATTACCTGCCTACTTAGAATTTCTTTGAGTAACATTAGGGACATTTTAAGACTTATTTTGTTTAAGCCTCCTAAGTACAGCTATCTAACCACCTTTTAATTCATGAAGGAAGCAGCGTGATACAGGTCATGGTATTACCCTTTTTAGGTTATAACCTTGTGGTTTGACTTCCTATAAAGCTCTTTTAGGTGAGGTGCTAAAATCAAAATACATGCTTCTGCCTACAGGAAGGCATGAAGCTGGAGACAAATACAAGTGTATAACAAGCATAATGAGTAATGAACACCATTTGGCTGACTGGGGCCTTCACAGCAGAACATGATTCAAAAGGTCTAAGACATGGGTAATCCCCTCAAAGAATAAGAAACTGCTGAAGAGAGCGCTATGAGAGCCTACAGAAGATCTAAGCTCAGCCTCACATGCTATGACTCTCAGGGATCAACAGGAAAGGGTAAGAAAATGCCTTCAGCTGCACCTTAGAGTAAATCATGAACCATGATGCCAACACTGGGTAGTATCTGAGTAACTTGAAGGAAAGTTTAAAATGAGATCACAGCAGGCAGTGCCTGCTAAGCTCCAGTCTCTTGTGCCTGTCCTTTGTTCAAAAAGAATGAAGAAGCAAGGTCACAATACAGGAAAAATTATCCTGACTTTAAAAAATCTGTCATCTTCTCATGTTATGTATGCCTTTAGGAAAGGAGTTTAAAGAAAAATGGGACTTATCTCTTACAACTATAAAGAAAATGTGCTGCAAGGAGAGACTATACCATATGGTGAGTGATTCTGTGATTTAATTCACAAAGGGCACAACTTTTACTAAGGGGAGTGCGCTAGGTCACACAAAAGTGACAGAGGAGAACAGACTCAGTGGCTACATTGGAACTGCAATTTCTTCTCTATCCAGTAGAAATCATATATGTAACTAGTGCATATAGAGTCACACAGTCCCACAGCAAGTTGAGCTGCAATAACTGGGATGCTGGCAGGAGTGCTGCAATACAATATTAATTTGCTTTGTAGCCTTTATGACCAAGTTTAATGTGCACATGAGAGATGGTAGACTGAATGATAGCAGTGATATTTGAGATAAGTGCATAATGCTTTCTTTCCTGAAGCAGTTGTTCATTTCCTTGGGCTTCTGCTTTTAGTTGTGTTCATACCCATAATATCTATACATACTGATTATATTCCCAGATTAGATCAGGAACAAATAATCAGTAGATCTGGCTGTGCCTATATAACCACACAAATCCAAAATACTTCTTTTTACAATATTGAATATGGATTTAGTCTGACTGAAGTCACAACCCTAAAAATGTAACTATTTTAATGTGATTATTTAGGAATGTCACCTGTAGAAACAGAATCAGACCAGCTTTTAAAATAAAGGAGCAATGTCTCTTTGCTGGCACTAGATTTCATAAATTTTGTGATGAACACTCCCTGCTCCTTAGTCCACCAGTCACAAAAGAGTAACAACCACACTGTTACTCAGTATTCGGTGAAGTAAAGGAGGGCTCTGTGTAATGCACTGAGGACATCAGACAAAAGACACTGGATTCTGTTGTAAAATGTTGATATTTTATAACGCAGCACTACCATTTTTAACAGTGTAAATTAATTATACCATAAGAATGTACATCATTTTCTTTGAGATGTTCAGTAGGTTGCCTTCTTCTAGTGGACAGGGGCTGTTACCATTCCCAAAGCTGTTACTAGGCTGTTCCCTACTGCTGTGAGCACCTAGTGCCCAAGTCTGTTGGCTGACATCTCCTTTTGCTGAACTCTGTAGCTCCTCTCTACTGAGTTCCACTGTGATCTCAGGATAGGCATTTTCAGAGGACGTGATCTTGTTCATACTCTGCCAAGAGGGAGGCTTCTGTGATGTTCTTTCTCTGCCCTGTAGGCCTGCCATTTGAGGACTCCACAGTTTTTCTTGGTATTTATGCTTCTGGTAATTTTAGATTTTCTCATTCCCAGCCTGTCTGATCTGAGAGATACATCAACTTTTCCCTTGTCCACTCATTCCCATTTCCACAGAGAGTCCCAGTCACTGGGACATGAGGCAGAGCTGGACAAAATTCAGGAGATGGGAAATGCCAATTTTTCAAATCCTGCTTTCATTCTTCCTCAGAACAAATTACTTTATTTTTTCGTGATCAATCTCACAGGAAGAAAACTTTGGGGGAGGGAAACAAAGGGAAATATTTAACCTTTTTTTTTTTTTGATATTGTTTCACTTAGTTTTGGAAACATGGCCATGTGGTTATTCCCAGGATGAAATATATCTCCTATTGCCCTGTCAGCTGCTGGCCACATCTGCTGGTGCTGTCAGATTCACAGCTGCTGTTCATAGCCATACCCTACATGCTGTGAGACTGCACCTCGGAATCCCAAGGCAGTGTCTAAACACTGGGCTACACAGCCGTGCCTTCTTGCACTCTCACTATGAACGTTTAAGTAGCATATACTTAACTAGCATATAAGGAGGAGCTGCTTTCTTTGTCCCCAGGTTCAGATTCCTCTCAGCCACTTTGAGTTATTATCTCCCTCCAGCCATGGAAGAGTTGTGACTTTCTCAAAGCATTATGGATATAATCATGGGAGAAAAAGGAGAAGCATGCCTCTCCAGCTTATTTTTGACATGGTCTAGTCCTGGAGACATGGTAAGAGAAAATCTGACAGAATGGATAGTGCAGACAACAAAGATTTTTTTCAATGGTCTGGGTATGTGTTTCCTAAATCAGTGTCACTCCAAACTGGAAGGCTCAAAGTAAAAGACAGTTCTGAGGAAATGGACTCAAGTTTTACCAGTAAGTTTCAGCACAGAAGTTCTATCCCTGATATCAGTGACACATTAATATTTAAGTAAATGACTAGATTTTAGTCTGATTGGAATTCAGATCCAAATTCAGTGTTGTGTTTGGATTGCAATGCATTTTTAACATGCCTATATGCAAGAACAGCAAACTACCTCTAAGAACCTAACAATTACCAATCCAGTGTTCTCTTTTCTTTTCCAAAATATTTTGAAATGTATTCCATAAAGCAGTCAGGGGAGAGCAGGAGAGTTAGTTCTGTGGATGCACATAACACCCTCTGAGCAAGCTTGAACTCACAAGGTGTGAGCAGCAGCAAGCTGGCAGATCAGCCATGGCTTCTGAGGCAACGACAGCCAGGAAAAAATGCTCCCTATACTGTGGATTAAAATAACGACAGGTGGGATTCCTGTTGACATTTTGGTTAGCTCTTACCAGACGAGAAATATAATTTGCTATCTTTGTGCTAAATAATAAAACGTGAAGAAATCCTCACTGCTTGTTTTTGCATTTGTCCCCTGTTTCAGCATCTTCTTCTCCCTTATCTTTGTGTGTTACAACTCATTCAAATCAAGATACTAAAAATAAATTTGTGTTTGTTGCACATGACCTGGGAGGACAAGTATGCAAAGAGAGGTTCATAAAGCCAACAGAAGATATAACTTAACATTCATGTTCCTCTCAACAATTAATTGAGGTTAAGAATGAGAGTAAAGCATGGTGATTGAAACTTGTCCTTTTAGTTATGGCTTTTATTCCCATTTGATTTCATTTATTTTTCTACTATAACCTTTGCCTCGTTTGAATTATTGTTTCCCACAATCAAATATGTTAGCAAAATGGTAAAGATTTCCAGAAGGGCTTTTTTTCTCTCTGCTGCTTTGGGAAAGGCTGTACATGTAAGCTTTGGTATGACTGCATGTGAAGTGCACACACTAAACATGATACGTTTATTTTATCATTTGTAGCTAAACAGTTGTAATTATTTAAGTGGGTGTAATTTAATGTTTTGGCATCCCTCAAATTGCAGTACTGAAATTACTTTAATCTATACTTTGACTGGGGAAATGCATGAGAAATTTAAAAGCTTTCTGAAAAAATACCCTGAAACCCAGAATCAAGAGGTTTCTGCAGGGTGCAGAGAAGCTCTAAACATCCTTTCAAGAAGCAGTAATACAAGGCCACTTTTCCAAGTACTTTGCTATGTGTAGAACTTCAGAATAAAATAGATTGTGATAGAGTAGTGTAGGATAGGATAGGATAGGATAGGATAGCATAGCATAGCATAGCATAGCATAGCATAGCATAGCATAGGACAGAATAGACTGTTGGAAAGGGCTTTCAAAGTTCGTCTAGTCCAAATGCTAGACTACTTTAGAGCTAACAAATGCAAAAATACTAAGTACCTCTTGAACACTGAGGCACCCATGCCCTCTCTAAGAAGCTTGTTCCAGTGTTTGACCACTCATACAGTAAGGAAGTATTTCTTAATGTCCACTCTAAACCTCCCTGTGAGCAGCTTTGTGTCTTTCCCTCATGTTTTATCTTTGCTTATGAGGGAGAAGACACCAGCACCTCCATCTCTGCTTCCCTTTCTCAGGGAGCTGCAGTGGATAATTGAGGTTACCTCCCATCCTTCTTTTCTCCAGACAGGACAACATAAATGTCCTTAGTCTCTCCTCATAGGACATACTTTTCAGCCCTGCTACTAGTATTGTTACCCTCCTTTGGATATGTACTTTGAAGAACTTTAACATCCTTTTCATACTGTGGAACCCAAAACTGCACACAATATTCAATATGATGATACACTATTACTAAACAATCACCTCTTTTGACCAACTCTGCTGTATTTAATGCATCCCAAAATGCAGTTTGTCCTTTTGGCTGCCAGAGCACTCTTCTGGCTTATGCTGAGCTGGCTGTCACCAACGCTTTCAGATCCCTTTTTGCTGATCAGTTTTCCTGCCACTTGTCTCCCAGTCTGTCCAGCATTGCTTCATTACAGGTGCAGAACCTGATATTTTCTTCTTTTGAATTGTATACATTTACTTATCACCCAATTCTCCAACATATCTAGATCCCCTTTGATGAACTCTTTGTCACTTTGAGTGATTCACCACATTTTCTAAGACAATTAAAAAGAAGAAAATGGTAAAAAGAGCATGAATATAAAATCTGTTTCTATTGGGCCAGAGTTGTCCATTGCTGCAATTCCTACTTTTGCAGAAGACACTGATAATTTTCTCTCTCAACTTACAGTTTGTTCAACCTTGGGTAGAGAGGCTGACTTTTCAAAAACTCTGTTTATTTAATTACTGCTGAGGAGGAAAGAGAGTTGTCTCAAAAACTATCACGTTCAATAAAAAGGGTCAGGAGGAAAGTAGCTATGCAAACTGATCCCCAAAAAGGTATGTGACATCACTGAGATAAGGTAAGCCAAGAAAACAGCAGAATAAAAGCATCTTGAAAAGGGAGGGTAATCACACACTGCTGCCTTCTACAATACTGGCACAGTGCAGCATCCAATCCTCTCTTCAGTTCTGTGCAGTTCTGGAGTACTTCGCCATGACAAACACAACCCCCTTAGCTCTTGGATGTGTTTTAGGAGGTTCCTACCCATATGGACCCTTTAGCTTGTATGGTGTCCCTCAATTGAAGATAGATTTTAAAGGAGACACATTTTAGTTAGAATTAATGTTCATTTATGCAGTATGTGGACAGCCTGACTAAAACCTACTGAAATAGGAATAATTTTCTAGCTATTACTGTCAACTAGGACCTCCTGAGGATTCAGAGTTTAAATGTCCTAGCTCTGAGGATGCCTCTCTACCACAGAGACTTATTATTGAAACAAAACCCCACTACTTGGGATGGCTCTCACTGACATGCTAATATGCCAGACTTATTTCTGAAGGTGCTTGATTTTCTCTTTGTCTGTAGTAAGTGAGAGTTTTTAATGTGTGCAGGAAAGGAATCAGTAGCATGTGAAACATGAGTCTCCATGGGAATGTAACAGATCTGGCTGAACAACAGTGCTGCAGATATTTCTATACTTGTATTTCTCTGTTGCTGTTTCTGTCATCCTATTGCTTGCATCAGAAGTGCAGTTTCACTATTAGCATGATTATTGGCTGAGATTTCTCTCTGCTTTCTTCACCTGATCTAATTATAGTGTGCTCTTTATGACAAAATATTCACATACCAGCCAGACTTGTGCTTTTTCTTGTTTATATTTTTGTGCATCTTTTTACCCCAAAATGTATTTTGGATAGCTTCAGTAATTTTTTGAAGCAAATATGAACTTCAAAGTAGACTTCAGCCAGTGTACGTTTGGTCAGTTGTTATTTCTCAACTGAAAACACTTTGAAACTGTTTTGAAAATGTAAAATAAAGCTAAAAATGTGGAGTGTACTATGATGTCAGGGTGAGAGTTTAGGGGTATTGGAATTGCAATTCACAGAGACACTCCACAAAATAATCTCTGTTTTAAAGAGAAGATAGATTATTTTCTTTATCCTTTCTGATTATTGAACCAATCTGTGTTATGCACAGTCTTAGCGACTGCTGATTGCTTTTGAAGTTCAGTTTGACTTAGAAAATATTTACCATTGTCACTTGTAGCAAACACATTTATGAATAACAGAGCATATTTTTCTGCTCCTTTCAGCATTTTTAAATTAAAAATTCTGCAGAGCAGAATGCAGTTCAATAGATATTTTATCCAAAGGCCGAACTGTTATAACTTTATTCCTACTGAGGAGTAGTTTCTTAAAGAAAAAAGTATCACTGAAGTGAGCAGGAGTAATTTATTTGTGTAATTTATTACGTTTCTTTTTCTTAATCTACATACAAACCATGCATAAGAAGAAATAGCTCTATTTTCACATAAAAATTGAAATCTGCAGAGATAACGAAGCATATGGAGGAGATTCTGATCACTTGAGAATTAATCTGGGATTTACTGAGCTTCAGGGTTTTTCCCAGAGTGCTACTTCTATGGAATCATCTTTCTCAGAGTGCAGGACTGTCAAGAGTGTGATAGACAAAAATGAACTTCAGTACTTAAAGTAAGCAGCTAAGCCACCAAGTAACCACAGAGAATGGGCTTGTTGAATCAGAAGATGCCACTTTAGTGAAGTCACTTCACAAAGTAGTATTGTACTTCAAGATAAATTAGATTGGATGGATACCTGCCAAATTGCCATGCTATGTTTAGGTTAGCTACCCATCCAGATGCCAATTTACATGAGCCTAGAGTGCTATAGTGCTCCATATATGTCTGTCTCCAGCTCTGTACATACCACAGCTATGAATATATGTACTGTCATGGAACTGAATCACTAGGGAGGCTGATTCTCAATTGTATATAGTATTTTAGCTCTGAAAGCTTTGAAGATATTATTTTTCTCCAGAGCAAATCCTGGCCTCCCTGAAGTTAGACTTCAGTAACTGCATGCATCAGCCTTGGGAGGGTCTGGCTTTGTGTAGTAGTCTTCAGCCAACAGATGAAAATGATACTTCTAGATCATGAAGAGACTACTTCACCCAAGTGCTCCCGATGGTCCAGCATGCCACCAAATATGCATGAAGCTGTTCAAAGGCAGGCAGGTGTGAAGAATGGCAAGCTTACAGCCCCTGTGGACTTTTCAGTGAGTAGAAATCAGCACAAGGGCTGTGACTTCACACTTCAACGTTTTGTTTCTTAATTCAGCCTGTAATCCATTTATTCTATGAAGTGAAACATTCCAAAAGCACAAAGGCATTTATGTTCCTCAAACATGCATTAGCTGGATAGAGAGACTTGTGAATTCTTCGTATCCTTTCCTATAGCTAAATTTTGGTACATCTTCATGACATATTTGGCTAAATTTTATTTCATACACCTCTTTAAACCTTTCAGTTTCAGGCTTGTTTCCAATATGAGCAATATCCTCACGTAATAGGACATTTTAGAAGAAAATTTCTAGAGAAAAATTTCTATAGAAATGTGAGGGTAACTGCAGAAAGACAACGCTCATAAGTAAGTGTGTGCCAAACATTAATTCACAGAAGCTGACCAAGTCCTCTGAAATGACTGTTGACCCTGGCAATGAGAGGTGATTTTTCTCTCTGCTAGCATTAATGAAAATTCCATAGCGTAGGAATAATAATTAAATTAAATAAATACAGCGGCAGTGGTGTTAACCAGGTTAGACAGTGGGAATCACTGTGACCATGCTTACTGTGTTACATTGGTTTAGCCAAGAAAAACTTTATCTGATGAAAACAATAGTTCCCCAAATTCACTTCTTTTGGAAAAATTCATCTTGTTCAGTGTAGGTTTCCAAAATAAATATAACCGAATATTTTAAATTTACTTATGCAAATCCATGAAGAGACATTAGCCAAGCAATGACTCAAATTAAGATAACCTTAGTTAGTGTGTTACCTCCCTTAGCTATGGAACTGCTGTTTGTTTCACTTCTGCTGTGGTTTTATCTATACCTATTGGTACACGTGACAACGTGACTCTGAGTTTTTTGTTTGTTTGTTTGTTTGTTTCCTTCACTAGAGCTGGAAATAATGTATTTTACCAAATGGAGTGCATTCATGACTGATGGTTTTCTGTTGGAGTTATGAATTTGAAAAGGATCACTAACTCCCATTGAATAGGCCCCAGAATTTATGTACTTTCTTTGGCCAACGTTTGAATCTGGCTTTGAAGCCAGATATGAGGAACAAAACATAATGGAAAATTTTATTTCTTTTCTTCTTAGCCTATGCACACATCATATAGAGGAAAATGTGTGCAATTTGTTCATTTGACAACTTTCATCCCTTTAGATGTTTTCCTGACCTCTCTTCACTGTCTATACTCCCTTCATACACCTTCTAAGCAGCTTGGGATGTGTGCGGTGTGTTAAAAGGAAGAAATAGGTTTTATGTTATACAGAAAAATAGCTAAGATTTTTTTTCATCTAAATCACAAGGAAACGTAGGAGCCAAAAACATTTTTTTCTTCTTTCCAAATTCTTCCTCCCCCACCTCCAACATCCCTCAGTGACTCTGAAAATACTGAAATATTATTTTTGTGAGGCTAACCTTTGACAAAGACATCTCAAATTTTTTTACTCTCCCTGTTACCAGGGAAAAAAAAAATCTTAGATTTCTTCTCAAATCAGAGATTAGCTGCAAATACAAGTTAAAAATCTTTAGAAAAATTCTTATATATTACTAGAAAGAGATTTACTTATTACATAAGTTGAGATAATCCTTCTTCCTGTTGTTTCCACTTCACACAGTGGATGTTGTCCTAATTTAGCTATTCTGATACTTTCTGTACTTTTAGAAGAATCCCTGGAGGTCCCTCAAGTCCCTTCAAAGGAAAGAAACTGAAAATAGCCAAGGTTTTTCTTAAAAAGATTAAAGCTAAATAATAATAATAACAAAAATTAAATTAAAGTTTCAAAGTTGGCCACAATTACTGGAGTCCATTTCATGTGTTTTCTTTCTTATATAAGGCATCTACAAAAACAGTTAAGTGTTTCTGCCGTAGTTTGTTGTTTCTATACTATAGGTCTTCCACTTATACGGAGCTATTATTCATATTTCTTCTGCGTTTTACTGTGTGGAAAATAGTGCTTTTTCTGGGACATTGTATTTGACAACAATATAGAGGGTTGACATGAACTCTTCTAGCAGTAAAGGTATCTGTAAAAACTCCTCAGTGTCTTACAGAGCCACCCAGCAGATGAGCTTTGTACTGGTATTTGAAGTTTTTTCATATTAGAAGTATATCACAGAACAAGGGTATGATCTGCTCTTCCTCAAGGATATTCCATGCAGTGAGACTGCTCCATGGGTTAGTGAGCAAGAATATAGATGTAGCTATAGGGCCTAAGAAGGTGATTGTGGTAAAAGTCAGAGTGCAGAAGGAAGTAAAATGTACATTAGAGCCGGAGCTGAAATGGTTCTGGTTCACATCAGAGAAAACCCCATGGGAAAAAGCTATGCCCAGCAAACCTTCAGGCTGCTCCAAGAAAACTTCATTTCCACTAAGAGTTCAATACATTCAAATTCTTCCCATGCAAGCAACAGATCAAAGCCTTCATTGCTCTGGCGCACAACATAGGGTCTCCAGACTGATGACATAGGCCAAATTGAAGCATTTTGGGGTGGGATCTCATAGAAGGTTACATCCCTTGACAGATTAGAAAAGTACTAGTATCTTCAGCAGGACTTTAGAAAGAAAACCTGAGAAAATGAGATGTTTTCAGCCCTCTTAAACACATATATGCATATATGCATAGGTCCCATTTAGGTGTTAGGTGCTGACAGCTGCTTCATCACACTGTTACTTGCTATGGAACAGAGATAGAGCTCAGCAGTTGGGCCATCTGTTTGAGTTTCTGACTACCCTCCTTCACACCAGTTAGGTGATGTCAAGGTGGGCAGCAATCAGCAGTAATAATTATGATCCTATTTAACTTCATCAGCATTTATTTTGGTCTCATCTCTGTTTTCAGGTTTCTGTTGGTGCTACTCACAATTTGGGGTGGGAGATGCTTACTTTTTCAGAGACACAGTTGTCTTCCATTGATGGATCCCCTGCAGGATGAGGCCACAATCCTTCCTTACCTGGCCTGCTTTGAAGATGATAAACATCTTTTGGGAAATAGCAGGAGAGTGATTTTAAAGGTCAAAGAAAATTTCAACTTTTCTCTAAGTTTGTATGTACATGAAGTAGTGAGAGGAGGTTAAAGCAGTAAAAGCAACTGTGAGCATACCAAGGAGAAAGGCACTTGAGAAGGGTTGGAGATAAGAATTTTAAAGAGAGAAAGGAATGGAATTTTAATCAGGATTCTTACTTCTTAAAAATAAACTGTAAAGTATTCATCAAAGCATACTAATTTGGTAGGAAAACATGAAGATTTACAAACCCATAATCCTACTGAGTGATTAATAAAATAATATAATAAAAATAATATAAAGTTAATTATTCATCAGATTTTCCAGAAAGGGCTATAAGAATATAAGCCACCAAATAAAATGGTTCCTTTTCGATACCTGCTTGATTTGAGAGAGTCATTTTCTTGAGGAGAGTCTCCAGAATGTTTCTAGCATCTCTAATATCAAGGAGGAGGAGAAAGTTATTGCATCCTCCAAATTTCACTGGATGCACGAATGAGGTTGCTGCAGCAACTTTCAATAAAGGTGGACCCCAGAGCCAAGGATGTAATTTTGTTAGCTGGCAAAGAACTGAGGAAAATGTAAATCTGCCTTGCTGTGTAAGCTTGCATTTCTCTCTTTCTGTTTATTGCATTCATAATGCTTTCTGTCACCAATGTAGCTGAAAATAATATTGAAAATCTTTTCTCAGTTTCATATGCAGTGAATTTATGTACGATAACACAGCTGACCACCAGTGATACTCCAGATTTAGAAGATAAATGTTTCAAGTGAACTCTTCAATGTTTGTTTTTTTTTTGACAGCTTGGCTTTTACCTCCATCTCCAAGAAATTTTCCATGCCACAGAGATAACAATGTAGAACACTGATTAGGGATAATACAATAGTGTTCGAGAGTTAAGAAATTATTCCTATTTTTCTTAAAGTTTTTATATCCATCTCTGAATACTGTGAAATCTTGTGTGAACTCAAATAATTTTAAGATAAGATCAATTTCTTCTTAGGCTAACTTGAATAAGAGAAAAGAGTCTCACTGACTGCCCTGAAAACAGAAGAGATTACATTGCTTATTTCATTTAGAGCCTTGGTACTGCAGATTTCTGGGGGAAACAAATAAAAATTATTTCGGAAAAATCAAACAAACAAATGAAAACCTGCTTCTCACTACAAATCAAGTTGAAGAGCTTAACTTGTGACTACACTAAGTAAGAAACAGACTGATGTTTCCAGCATCCATAGGTCTTGTGAAGCTCAGAGGGATAGTTAATACACTCTGCTTACTGTTCCCACACATTTGAATCTATTTGAGAGCTAGAAGAAATCTGAACAAAAGAAAACGTTAATTGCAATGGTAAAACAATCTAAACACAGCAAAAATTTGTAAGATGAAAGGAAAATAACATGTAAGTTCTCCTCATCGAGTCAGGAAATTAAAGGAAGTCTTACAGCAAAAATAGAAGAGAGCAAGATGAATGAGACATGAAGAAGAGCTGTGGCAGGTAGTACAGGGAGGAATAAAGCTGAAAGGTGCATGAGAGAAAACTTGGAGGATGCCAAATTTCAATAGCTAATGAATAGGGGATTTATGAGGTTCTTTCCTTCCTAAGGGCACTGCCTTACTCAGAAATTTTAAACTCTGTCACTCTCTGCTCTATCTGTTTATGTGTATTGTGGAAGGCTCTTGCTCCTCTTCTTACTGTTGAGGCATGTACCCTTCTTATTCCTCTCCTGTTTATGCAGTGTAGAAAAGTGAAGACCTCTGTTCCCTCTGGCTATTTAGAACATTCTACATACTCCATCTCAAACGAGTTCTGGAACCCTGCTCAGTAAAGTGTTGCCCATTTCTGCTGTCTCTTAGACCTGAAGAGTGTTTTAGTCATTATTTCTTTGTCTCCACCTAACTCTGAAGCTAGGACAGAGGATTCAGGGAGAAAGGGACTGCAGGGAGAAAGCATTTGATGTCATTTTCCACTCACCAGAGCTAAGCTATTATATATTATTTTTGGATGAGCAGTGGAGGAAAAGCATCCTCGGTGCGTGGCAGACACCCGAAGTTAGTGGTGTGAGGGTCAAGGAATTCATACATCCATTAGAATGAATAGACTCTTTTGTGTCCTAGCCATCTTTTTTATTGAAAGAATGGTTATTCCCTATGTTCTAAATTAGGTATATTTGGGCAGGTTCATCTTGATTCAGGATATCATTTTCTTGATATCCTGAATGTTTACAGAGGTTCAGAATAGGGTAAGCAATCAAAATGTGGCAGGATTTTAGCTACGGTAAAGCAAATAAAACTCTTCAGGAAAGACATTCACAAAACTAAGTGAAACCAACCAAAGAAAAGTAAGAAAAGTTGAGAAACCTCATTCATTTCTTGGAGTTCCTTTTGTATAGGTCCAGACAACTGAAAGTTGTCTGCAGAGTATCCAAGGCTTTACCCCAGTTAGTTCTACTCTTTGGGGAAACATAACAGAACCTGAAATGCTTAAAAAAGTAAGATCTAAGACAGAAATGTAATACTTGGCATCCTGGATGTTGAACTCTCTCTCAGGAAGGCTGGAGAAAGTGAGACACCAGATCTTTCCAATCTTTTCAGCAGCCTCCTGTCATGCTTAAAAAGGCATCCTGGCCCTAGTGCATCTGGAAATTTTTGTCCTCTATAAACCATTAATGGAGACTAATGTCAGTGTTACAGACCATCACATCAATACAAAGAGTGCTAATTGTGCATCTAAAGAGCATCTGCATACAAGAAGCTGCATTCATCCCACTTTTGAAAAGTAGGGACAAGGTTATTTCTTGTCTCTAGGGAAGAGGTACTTCAAGGTTCACATTCAGAGATATTCACCTTTTCTTAATTCCACAGATTTTCTATTGTCTCTGGACATCTGTCTCATGGTTAACTATTTAAAGGCAGTTTAAATCTTTAAAGTTCTTTCCTGCAGATGAATTCTGTTCACAATTTTAAGGACTCTTGAATGTGTTAGACACACTCAGTTCCAGTGTTTTATAAATATTCCTTTGATGTTTTTTTTTTTTATATATGATCCATAAGGAAATATAGGCAGCAAAACCACAAAGGATTGGAATGTTCACCAATAACAGGAGCACAATATTTAGACTATTCATAACTGATCTTACATTCATTTTAGAAGAAAAAAAAAAAAATTTGCATCATGACTGAAAAATGAAGATAGAGATTTGACTTGTTCAAGTTCTAAAAATGTAATAGTAATTAATAATATATGTATATATATATTGTAGTTGGAGAGGAGGAACAAAATGTCTAACCAAAAATTATTAAATATTTCTAAGCATAATCAAGGAAATATGGATAAAATTTTAAATGTATCCAATCTTAAAATCTAATGTATTTGTAGAAGTGTGAGCCAAGCACACAACAGGGTCAGCAACGTTTAAAATTGTTAGATAACAGAATGATCTAATTTTTTCCTTCTTTGCCATCCAATAGGATGCACAACAGTTATGTCCTCTTTTCCTTAAGCTGGCATATGTACATATATGATGTGAAACATGCTGTTTTTCAGACTCACAAATTTACATCTATAGAAATTCAGTATAATATCTCAGATAAAATCTGATAGCATTTATTTCCAAGAAAACAGTTTGATCATCTGTTCAAGAACAGGGTTTAATATGAAGTTAACATCATTCAAGGATCAGCCCCTGCTCCCCATGAAGTTAGTGGGAGTAAATCCAGTGCCAGTGTAGCTGTGATGCACCTTCTATAACCCATTGAACTGGAGGCTAGAAATGTGTGCTACTACAGCTGTTCTTGGCCCTGTACTTCCTCTCTTCTTTCTTCCCTGTTCTTCCTCTCTTTCCTCAGAGGTTATTGCTCCCTAAAATGTACCAGCACAACAGGTGAATATAGTCTCATTGATGTAGCTGTAAATGAGTGTTGATTTACTTGGATGTTTTTGCTCTATTTTTATTTATTTTTAAGTTATATCTGACCTTTCCAAGTACAGTGAGAGAGGATGGAGAGAAAAAGGACAGCATGATAAGGACTGACAGAAGTGAACAAAAATGAACTGAAAGAAAATCTGTACCTGATGTATCAGCTAGGACTATCTGAATATAACCCCCTGTATTCCCCTGAATATAATCCCCTGTATTCCTTCCCTGCCAAAAAATGCCCACATCAAACATAATAAAATGAGCTACTGTAAAAATGGACAATTTTTCCATAACATGCTTCTCGCTCCCAAATGGTTAAAGGAATGCACAGTCATCCTAAAAAATGATTATATTCAGGTTCTTTAAAGCAGAGCCATTGTAATGCCCACAGCTAGAGCTGATTATGTGTTGCTAGAAGGGAGTCCTGGAACCACTTTTGTGACGTTGTCCGCTTTATGCCCAGACTTAGTGTGGCCAATCTCATTTAGGGATGGAAAACAAGAGCCAGGCTAGTAGGGGAGGGTCATTCCTCCTCAATTCCTCCTTCCCTCAACAAGAGAGGGAAGTGGCAAATGAAGTCTGTGGTGTTTTCAGACAATGATTATTATCCCTCCAGGCATATTCCACTTTGAGGAGTCTTAAACAGAGCAAGTACATGAACAAGCAAAAAACTAGTGAAGAAAGAGATGGTGGATATGTATTTAGCAAGGAACCTCACTAAATCATAGCTAGTGGGTATTCCAGCAGATTTCAGAAGATGATGTATTTCAGCCCAGGATTCTTAGAAGAGTGGTTTTCTTTGCAGCTGTATTTCAGTGCCCATTGAAGGATCCCCTGAAGGAGGAAGCTCAGAGCATAATGTTCCCAAGCTGGGAACATTCCTTACTCCCAAGAGTAAGGAAAAGATAGAGCACATATGTAATATTTCAGTGCTTCTTGCTGCCCAAACTGAGTAAACTGCCATCTCTGGGAGTCGATGAGAAACCTGCTAGTGACTCCTGGTAGTTCACAGTTTTGTCTATAGCTTGTAAACTGAAGACACAACTGTTCTTCCCACACGCTGAGAGAAAAACAAAAGGAAAGAAAAAAATAATAATTATTGGTTTATTTCTAAAAATCAACCTTGAAGAAAGGCAATTCGGAGATCAGAATTGAAAGGAAGTAGAAAATTACCTTACAGAAAAGTTCAAAGAATGCACCTGAAGAAGATGAGATTTCATGAAGGAGTGTACAAAACTACTTGTATATCAAAGGTGCTAACAATAGTCAAGGTAAAAGCTGCAGTCTCTTAAGAGTTTCTATTTTAATTCAGAGTAAAAATTGTCTCAAACATTTTATTTCTAAGGTGCATCTTTTTATTTCTTCCAAAGGGTATTTTCAAACAGTATCAGATCTCACTTCCTTTTCATATTGTTGTTCCACTTGTAATTTAAATAAGGGCAGAGGTAGTTCTCTGTCATTGTATGCATTCCTTCAGAGATTCCACCTCCACATCTGTTGCCCTGTTTGAATCCACGAGTTTATTGTCTGAGATTCAGTCGAGTCTATAAGTTTCTCCAATTAACCTATCGATTAACAATTCCCAATTGGTGATCTTAATGTGCCTTGTAGATAAAAAATGGGTAGAGGGGAGGGATGAAATAACGATAACAATCTTTCAGCTGTGAGTAACCATACATTTGCAGAACACTGTGAACATGAACCTCATAATTATAAACAGTATTACATATAACCAATGTAAATTTCTACATTCTGATGAATCAGCCAATTAGTTGATATCCACAATTAATCCTCCTTTCTCTCTCACCTAGTGAGTACTGAATGAAGTTGGTACGTACTTGAATTCTCATGTGATTCTTGATTGCATTTTAGAATATGATCAAAAGGTTCTGTTTGAATGTGAATGATTGTGTTGCTTGCTGCACTTGATGGCAATTTACTTAAATATGATACTCTGCAGGAGAACTTGTTCAAAGAAAAGTCACAACAAGCAGTTTATCGTTTCCATGCGAGGTATTTAGGATTATTGCCTCTTGAAAGCCTTAAAAAAAAAAAAAAAAAAAAAAAAAAAGCAGAAAATAATGCCAAGAGAACAAGTTAAGCACTAGTAAGACCATACTCTCAACTATCAGTGTGTAGCAAAGAGTATAAAAAGTATGAGCCCCACATTAGAAATATAAATACCTTTACCTAATAGCGAACAGCCTTCTAGTTTGAGAGAGCACGGAAGTAGTGTCATTGACAGCATAGGATATTACAAATGTTTCCAGTCTGGGTAAATCTATGTACCAGCATCATCTGATCTCAGCAACTAAATCTTCTCAGTCCTGGTGACTTCTATTAAGACCTGCAGTCTATAGGCATGACGCTAAAAATTACTGGCAATATCTGGCAATTTTACACTGCTATGATGAAGAGTTTGCAAGCAACTTGATTGTCGCAGATGAGCTGGTGAAGGGTAATGACAAATAAACTATACAAGAGAAATGTTGTAAAAGATTGGAATTTTCATTACTAACTCTTAGATCTCTCTTAATTCTACAACACTTCTCACTTGATTTATAGAATTCTCCTTCACTGCAAATTAGGCCACGGATGGATTATTAACATAATATCCCACTGGACTAGGTTGTGTTCAAAGCACAACATTTGCCTCTGAGTTAATTGATTATAATCCTAAATTTCTAGATATAACCTTTGTTGATACTGAAAAGAATGAGTTTCCATTGGTTATATATTGATATTTCCTTTCTTGTATCAGTATTTCTTAAAAACATCCTTCTACATACACGAGACTTTGTCCTCTGTAACTCAGAAAGGAAAGGGTGGCTACAATTTGGTACTTTATCAAGATTCTTACAACCATTTCTTCATCTTCAGATGATCTGAACTGTACAGTGAAATGGTGATTTTAATTTTGAATAAAGTTGTTTTTCAGAGACAAACATTCAAAGAACTCCATGGTGGGTCCATATTATGATTCCTGATTCAGTTTTCTTCTGACTTACTGGCAAAGAAAGAGAAGAAAATCTTCACTTTCTCGCTGTCTTTCCCTTCCTTCCCTTATCTGTTTGCTAGTAAAGAAGAAAAAAAAAGCTGGTGTGGACCAGGACTGTGATGTACCTAGATCTAAATGTGAAGTAGATCGAGTAAGAAAGTGTTTCTTCAGCAGAATAAGGGAAGTACAGATTATTTGCTTTTTTCCTCCTGGCGTAGCTCCTGAGGCAGAACAATGCTTGACAGTTCTTACTCAACATTTTTCTTGAGGCTTCATCTATCAAGCAGAAAAGACCTTTCACATATTAAATTAGCAAAATAAATAAGATTAAGCATGAAATTAGTCATTTCTCATGTTTTTGGACAAATGAATAATAAGAACCTAAGTAAAACCGTATTGGGTAGGAGCAGTGGTCCATCCAGCCCACGTTTTATGTCAGAGACTACAAGACTATGAATCTGGCATCCATTTGCTTTATACTTCTTCAGCACACACAGTTGTTGCATCAGAGATCTGAGAGGTATACCACTCCCTGGGTTTCTATTTATTGATATATTATCCATGATTTGCCTAACTCTCTTTTGAACCTACTGTCTGTTTATACAGATTCTTATTTCAGAACACTCCATAAGGCAGATTAGATTGTAATAAAAACAAAATCCCTTGGGAAACTGAAGGTTTCTCAGAAATGGTGTGGAGTTTATATATATATATATAAAAGCATATATATATATACATATATATGCTTATATATATACACACACATATATATATATGACTTGGTACACTTTTACCCACTTTCTATGGGCTGCCATTGGTGCTCACCTGGTGAGAACAGGAGTAGTATTCAGATTTGCCTCTGACTGCCCTCCATTAACTTCCATGAATTCATAACATGTCATTCCAACTATTTCCCAGACCCTTATCTTGTTGTTTATGACTCTTGCTCAGAGGGGTGGTGGATGCCCCATTCCTGGAGGCATACAAGGTCAAGCTGGACAGGGCTTTGAGCAACCTGATCTAGCTGTACACGTCCCTGTTCATTGCAGGGGAGTTGGACTAGATGACCTTTAAGAGTCCCTTCCAGCTCAAACAGTTCTATGACTCTGATTCTATGGTGTGATAATTGCTATTATTTTTGCATGAAAACATAGGAGTATTACATATTTTCAATATCCTTTTCTTTCATGATTTTTTGGTCCTGATGATTCTATTGCATTTTTGAGTAAGCAGTTCTTCTAGTTTGTTGGGGCTCAAGAAATACACAAATTTTGGTGACACTAGTACAGAACATAATGGGGCAAGAGCAAAACCAATCAGCTGATTTCTGAGATCTTCTTGCAAGCTACTAGGCAAACTGTAGGAGTGCAGATTGCTCATCATTCAGCTAGCAGGCTGTCTGTAAATCTAGGAGAATTCCCTGGCTATGGGTGTTTTGGGCAGGCTAATGGAGAAAAGTTAGCCAAAAAGCTATATAAGTTTAGCAGTGGCTGTGGAGTGACTTTGTGTTTCCATTCATCCTACTAAACTAACCTGAGTATAAAAAAGGTTCTTGAATTTACCCTTTGCAAAGTTATATTTCACTCAGTCTGTTGCATTTAGGTGCTACAGAAATCTCTAGTACTCCTCCAAGCAACATTCACTTCCTCATTGGCGACACCAGCTGTACCTATACCCTATGAGGTAAATTAAGGCTGGAGTATAAGATCAGAGTTTCAGCTTTAACTCTCAATTTCCTGGCTTTTTGTGGGTTTTAGACAGACCCTTAATGTTACTTTAATGTAGAGTTTTTTTTGTGGTTTAATATTTCTAAGGGTAGTAAATTATTTCCAGCATATGTAAAAAAGACAAATTTCTCCTGCGGTTAGTGACCACGAAACAAAACAAGAAACAGAAATAGTCAAGAATAGGGTTCTTGAGAAAATGCTATGGAGCTTTAAACCTCCCTTTTGATGTTACATACAGGGGAAGAAAAAAAAGAAAAAAAAGAGAGAGTTCAGTACAGAGCTGATGATTAATACATTTATGAAGCATTGTAGCAAATAAACACAACCTGTGCCCATCACCTCTGTCTATCTGTACAAAAAGCCTTTTGTCTACTGTTAGTTAGCAGTATGAGCAAACGCCTTGAAACAATGTCCCCACTCCCTAATAAGCATTAAGACGGAGTAATAAATGTATCTTCAATCATGAGAAGTCCATAAACTGGCAAGCAGTGAAGAAAAATACTGCGTCAAAAATGTTTTGTTTCCACTAGTAGTTGATTATTTTTACTTAGCCTTTCCCACGGAGGGGAAGGAGAGGTGAGTTGACTCCTAAAATTGCAGTAGAAATGTTAATGAGGTTGACTGAAGAGGAGTTGTCAGGAGTGCACTGATAATGTCAGATAAAATCCATAAAGCTTAGGAGTTCACAGCCTGTGGCTGAACAACGGCTCACTTCATAATCCCAGACCAGTTTCCTTTAGTAGCTGCTTTGTCTGTAGGACTTGAATACACTGGTAATGTTATGGGTCAGCCTAAAACCTTTCTGAGACAGAAGACCATGAAGACATGAGGACTACAAGACCTGTGGAGCCCCTCCTACAGTAGTGGTATGCTCACTGACATCTGTTCTGTGCCCCCTCCCCAGACATCTGGTCATTTCTCTGCACATCCCCAGGGCTCGGCAAGTTGACTTGGGACAGGTGGCCTTCGCAGACCTCCTGCCCACATCTCAAAGCCAGGCTTGTGCAATGAAACCCTCGTGGTGCAATGAAAAGAAACTATCATAGCCCCAGGGAAGAGCTTATTTTGTTGGAAATAGCAAAGTCTCTATTTCCTTACTTGTGAACATTTCAGTAAGAAGAGTAAGTGTTGAGAAAACAAGATTGTTTTCAGGAGGCGAGATCTTTGGCAGCACTGACAGCCAGATATATTGAGGATTGTTCATACTAGCTTTGTTCTCAGCACCACTTTAAAAATCTGGTTGCATCATTCACAAAGCAGATTTCCAAAAACAATTGTTTTATTCTGACTTGGGAAAGGGAAACTTTATGCTGGAATAGTTTACCTTGCCTGATGCTCAGGAGAAGCAAATGCACCAGGGTTAAGTCACAGGACCAAAACCAAACGGTGGAAGAGATTGTTTGCACTGTTCTCCCAAGCTTTCATTTGGAGCTTATTAAATAAGGCTGTGTAGTGCATAAGCATTTAAGAAAACTGCACATTCACTTAAGATCACAATCTATCTTTTCACAATTAAATTGTTTTTTATCCTAACAGTAGTGATGGGAAGAAGTTTAAAACATTCAAAAAAAAAACAAAAAAAAAAGTATGCATGGAATATCAAATAAACACCAGCTCATATCTCTCAGCCACAGTTTCTGAGAGAGATGTTCTTCTGTTAATACAGCTGTGAAATCTACAGCCTGCATTAGAAAAGGAAAATGTGCTATATCTGATGAGTTTGCAAAATGTCCACTCTAGAAATTATAAAAATATTACTTCATTGAATTACTGAAGATTTCCCAAGAGCAGTGACTAAATTAATTAAAAATTAACAGTTAATTTAAAATTAATTTCATGGACAATTAGCTCCAATGTTGCTGACCAAATCAGATTGACTATATACTTCTACTTTGGCTGGAAAGAAGGTAAAGAAGTCGCAGTTTCCCTTGTTACATCACAGTTTGCAAAAATTACACACTCTATGCTATGACTGGAAGACGTATTATTACTGGCAGCACATGGTATAAAACTCACTCCATGAATCTCATTCTAGCTTGTGAATCCTTTTTCTTCACTTACAGTGGAAACTGTTTCTTCTTTGTCAAAAGTCTTCCAGGGCTTGCACCACTCAGCAGTGGTGAAGTCATGCATGAGTTAGGTAAAATATAGCAAATTGATATAAATAAATCCTTTAAGCTACATTCTCCTGCATGACAAATTTGGGTGCAAAGAAAGGAAGGGTTAAATATTTCATGGCCAAAATAATAATAATAATAAAGCTCATTCTTTGTACTGTAGAGACTAACGGAGCCTCTATAAAGCCAGAATGTTCTACTTGCCCTACCTCTAATTGTACAAGTCTCCATGGAATAGAAAGCTGTTGCCTCATATCCAGTCAGTTGCCAATGTCCTCTGCATGTAGACACTGCTGAGTGCCTGATATAACGGACCTATCAATGCTAGAAGCAAGAGGTGTGTTTGGACCCACATAAATCTACCTATGCTTCAAAAATATTTTTTTAGAACTTTGCTTCAAGGGCCGTTTTGTACTGGGATAGAGGATAAAAGGAAGGCAGGAGAGTTTTATTCCACATATAAAGGGATGAATAAGTCATCCCAGAGAAAACATTGGCAAGCAGTTTGTTGTTGAGACTGTCCAAGGAGTTGAAGAAAGACTAATTGCCTGAAAGGATAGATATGCTTGGGTTACTTGAACAAATGGGGTATAATTTACATGTATATTGGTTTAGGTATCTTATTCTTCTTAATTGAAATAATTAAAGTGATGGCATGAATGTGTGGCTTTATTTCAGCTTGTTCTGGAATGTATCATCTAAAAGAGTGACCTCAGATTTTAAGTTGTCACTGCCAAGATGGACTGACAGCAAGTCTAGCTGAAGGAATCGCATGTAACAATAAGAGAAAGGTCTTCTCAGACAATTCCATGTCAGTGTCCTTCTTCTAGAAAATTCAGTTTTCCTTTATCTAACACCTAATTTGGGATATGTTAAAATAACTCAGTAGCAGCCTGCTCCATTGCACCACAAAATGAATTGAAGGACTCCCACAGAGCTGATCCTATTACAGCAGGTCCTACAAGGAGCATTCCTTGACATTATTAATGAGTGATATATTGAAGTTATTTTTAACTTCAGAATTTGGGATTTCCTTTCTGTTTCTTCAGGAAAATATTTGGGATTTTTTTTGCATTCTTCCCAAAAATGTACAAAGGAAGGTAACTCATTTCAGACAGCAAGAATTTTATCAATACAAATATTCTTTTTCCTGTTGACTGTACAAATAAATGATAAACACATGTTATTTCCTGCAGAAGTTCAGCACTGCACTACTAGGCGGGGTACAGGTAATCACTCCCTGGTCACTGACCTGTTTATATGTTAGGTTTAGAAACACTGCCAGGATTAATTGCAGTTTCAACAGCTGGTGTTACCTTCGGGTTTACTCCAGGTTTTTTTTGTTTGGTTTGGTTTGGTTTGTTGGTTTGTTGTTTGTTTATTTATTGGGGGAGGGAGAGGATTGTAGTGTATGCAGGGAGGTGAGGATACTGTCTTGACTGAAAAATATGAAAGTTAAGTTGCAGTTTTCCTCCTGGCACCAATACACAGGATCACATTTTCAGTCTTGTAAGTGCTCCCATATGGTACAGAAATAATTAAATTTTTATTGACTTTTTGGCCCGGCTCCTAAAGAAGAATATCCCTCAGATGCTACACATTTGATAGGTTTGAAATTAGGGGAAGTTTATTCTCATGGAAAAATACACACATAGTAGGACAAAGGCAATCTTCTGAGTCTTTAGATAAGGTTGACCACCACAAGATAGGAGAAAGGAGTAAGGTTCCTTTTTTTTAAAAAAGCAGGTTGTGAGACTTATAGTCTCACATATATTTTCTTCCACCTTGTGATTAGGTTCAGAGAAGCAGGATCAGTTTTTCACAAAAACAATAAAAAATGGATTTGATCCATTATCATCTACGAGAATCAGACATACTCATAGACTGAAACAATGTGGATGCAAGCTTTCCTCTACATTAACCCTAAACACATATAACAAATTCTTACTTTTCCTTCCTTCCTTCCTTCCTTCCTTCCTTCCTTCCTTCCTTCCTTCCTTCCTTCCTTCCTTCCTTCCTTCCTTCCTTCCTTCCTTCCTTCCTTCCTTCCTTCCTTCCTTCCTTCCTTCCTTCCTCTCTCTCTCTCTCTCTCCCTCTCTTCCCCTCTTTCTTTCCCTCTTTCTTTCTCTTTCTGTTTTTTTTTTTTTTTTTTTTAATGTCATGTGGCATAATTCCATCAAAACATTAAAGAATCTTAGAAAATCTTCCTTACTGGATAATATTGACATTCCATAGAGGAAATGATTAGATTTCAGTTAGCTGCTGTTGCAGTGCAAACTCTAACGTGTTGAAATTCTTCTCCATACACAGTACCAGCCAAGCTCAATATTGGTTGTTTTTGCTGATGCGTTCAAGTTGGGAGGAGCACTACTTTAGTTTCAGATAGAAATCTTTTTATGTTTCCTAGTGATATCAAGCATCAGAGTCCACCTGCCAAGAAAACTAGGAAGAACTCACCACATAGTGAATTTTGATCTATTTTCGTTTTTATTTCCTGCTGTTCATGAGAACTAGGAAGGCAGATCAGAGTCCACCATCCATCGAGAGATGTGCATTAGCAAGACTTCCACTAATTCTTGGAGAGCACCCATCCCCTTGCAGTTGCTAGCCAAATTTTTTGTTCTCGTTGGGCCGTTGGTAATTTATTTGTGACTCATCTCTGGCAAGAGAATCCCAAGCCTCTTGGAGTAGCCTGGGAGAGTTCACAGTGATTGATGTGCTCAGAAGATGAGCGTACCCCTGTTTTCTTGTCTCAGTTTTTCAGTCTGTAGTTGCTCTCTGTCCAGAGAAATCCTGAATAGCCTTGTAGGAACAATTTCTTGTGGAGACCCAGCTGGCCAAATGACAGATGAAACAGAAGAAGGTTGACAACTTGACAACTTGAAGTACATTTTCAGTCAGACTCAAGGAAGGGTCTGGAATAAGAAGTGGTGTAATGCATTCCTCCAGATGGGCAGGAAAGGATCAGTGATACCTGTCAGTGAACAGCCTGAATACTGGAAGGAAGGAGAAATCATTGTAGAAACCATCTGAACCAATGGCAAGTCTTGTAGAAAGATTTCTTACTGGGTTTGCAGCCCATCTTATTACCCTAGAGTAGCTGCTTTAAAGAGCGGGCATAAACTCACCCTGGCTATTGCAAGCATGTTTTCTGCAAGGTGAATTGTTTGGCATTTGCAAGTATCAGAAAGGAGCCTTTCACCATAAATCATGCCAAAAAACACTCAAATCTGACAAGTGCCTTGAGACCACTTACAGGTTCACCCCTAAATTCCAATATCAAAGAGCAGTGTCGCAAGCTGTAAACTCCTCTAATACATCAAGTCTGACATAAGAAGATTCAGTAATGGGGCTGCTGGGTGGAGGGACTTTCTGCCATCCAAGGATGCACAGATGAGTCTGGCACACTGAGCTTCAGCACCTCCCTGATTCCGGTGCACTGCACCAGGAGCAGAAAGGCATTGCCTTCACTCAGCTGCAAAATTCATAACTCCTTCACCCTTTACCTTCCACCTCTCACTGCCCAGGTCGTAGCAACAGAGCCAGCTGCTGGCATAGCCAGTTTCTGGGCATGAATATCTGCCTCTGCCTGCAGGGTTGTCCCAGTGAATCAGACATCTTATACTTTTTTCTTGAAAATAAGGGAAATAATAATTGCCACTCTTTCCTTAGCACACAAAAATCTTTCTCTGATTCGAAAGAAAAAGTCTGTGGCACCTCTGCCCTTGGGATAGTCACCAGTGGTCGTGAACTCCCCCATATATTTTTTCTCTTGCTGAAATGCCTCCATAAATAAAACAAGCCTCCATAAAACAGCAGGGAAAATCCACTCCCAGTGAGACTCCTTGATGGCAGTGGGAGCATAAGACTGAGTCCAAAAGGTGGGGACAGGCAGCTGCCCCCCACTTGCTCATGTAGACAACTGTCTCTGGGCTGCTCTCTTCTCCTGGTGATTTATGAAGCCCTTTGATCAGAAGCGAGTTTTAATTGCCTGAACTGCAGAATCTGACACGTGCTCCATCAAGTCAAAAACAGAGACTCTTCTCCACGCCCTGCGCTTCTCTTCCTTGGATTCACTCCCAGCAGGATTTTAGGAACCCACCCAACCCCTAAACCCATCTTTCATGCTCGAAAGTGACAAAGAAAGACAAAGAAAAAAAAAAAAAAAAGGCATTCCTCTTCTCCCCTTCCCCTCTAACCCCCCCCCCCCCCCCCACA